>JAYKKI010000062.1:8965000-9675000 GCA_039881145.1 Druceiella hillmani
TAGTCTTAGGGGAAACTACCTTATTAAGACAAGCTTGACGTTAATGCCACATAAAATAAAACAGAGACCCGTCTTTTCTTGTATACAAAATGCCTTTAGAACCGTAAACATTAACGAAACTAAATAGAACTGAAACCTATATCAAGATGGGAAGATAATAAAACAAGTTTGAAACTGGGTTTAAGATTAAAGTATAACTTTCGAATATAAGCTTTTATTAAGCTAGTTGAATATTGACTTAATCAAAGAATTACATCCACGTGAGTTTTTCGCCTAAAAGGAACTTTTATTCAGTTTTATCGTAAAACATGGTTAGCGTAAATATTTTTGGCCCAGCTTTTCGAATTATGCTTTGATCAAAGTAATGGAATTTATTTTAAGGATAACAGTTCTTTAGATTAGGAGATCAATTAAGGAGAAAATTACGTCCACGTGAGCTTTTACCCAAAAAAGCTGTTGTTTAATTTCGTAGAGTAAATACATGTTAGTGTAAATATTTTTGACACAGCTTTGGAAATTTATTTTAAGCTTTCGATTGGGAGTAAATTAGATACGTTCGAGCTTTTGATGCGAAAAAAACTGTTGTATAATTTTATAATAAAACAAATTGACTTTGAGTAAAATGATGAAATGCATTTAAGACTCTTGTATAATTTTATAATAAAACATGTTGACTTTGAGTAAAATGATGAAATGCATTTAAGACTCTTGTATAATTTTATAATAAAACATGTTGACTTTGAGTAAAATGATGAAATGAATTTAAGACTATTGTATAATTTTATAATAAAACATGTTGACTTTGAGTAAAATGATGAAATTAATTTAAGACTATTGTATAATTTTATAATAAAACATGTTGACTTTGAGTGAAACGATGAAGTGAATTTAAGACTATTGTATAATTTTATAATAAAACATGTTGACTTTGAGTAAAATGATGAAATGAATTTCGATTATAATGATGAAATTTATTTTAAGGGAGGTGATACTCTAAGTCGGGAAGTCAATTAATATGTGGCGGCAATTTTTTTTCGTGCATCCCATCATATAGGGAATAATAGGTTTTCAAAATTCAATTGAAGTTTAAGCTTTGAAGTCATATGTAATAATCTCTTTCTATTTTTTACTGTTGTTTTTAAAACCGAAAGATTCTATGTTTTAAATTTTTTTCCAACTTTGGATCACAATTATTTCAATACGTCAACAATTTCGAAAAATATACTTAGACAATTACTTAATTTTTTTATATGTAGTTTATGTATCAGATATGGCCCGGTGAGCCATGTTTATGAATACATATGTACATACATGTATAAGAAGAGTTGCTTTTCGCCTTCCTTAGGCTTAATAAAATAGTTCGAGCGACCCATGAGTGTTGGAGCTATCAAAGGAAATACGATTTATTTTCAGAAACTTTCCTTTACAGTTTGTGATGAGATTGGACGCCGTAATAATAATTTACCACTTTTATAACTTGAGGCAAATAGTAATGAAACTTTACACTCACTGGACAACGCGTCTTTCGCTCATGTTGCGATTTTGTGTTCATTAAATATGTAAAATCTTAATATGGGGCATCCCAGGGCGGAGAACTAAATTAGATTTTCTCCCGTCCGCCCCGGGGTTTATCATTTATCATATTAAAAACTTAGCCGCGCGAAAGTGGAAAATTTTAATTATTTTTTTCGGTACAACGCGCGGTATTAGCATACTTTCGTAATTATTTAATGATTCAATTTAAATACGCCACGATTGATTACTTGATTAATGTCGGGGTCTCGGGAGCGGGCGGCTTTTTTCCAGCTTAGGAAGGTTTTAATTAATTGTCTGCGGGGGGTGGTTTCAGGCGAATTTTTGTAGGTAAGCAGTAGGTGCTGAGCCTTGATTCGGTTTCCAGACGAGGACTTGAAACGCTGATAAAGCAAGTCGTGGGAATCTGTAAAAATATTTTCTGTTGTCTTATCTTGTATTGACATAATCCAAGTATTTTTATGTGGAGTTAAGTGTACTTTGATTTTTTTTCAAACTAAAGTATCGATTGCTTTAATAAATTCAACAAATAAAATAAAAAACGAAAACATGTTTATATTTATTGATTGTAAGGATGGAGTTTAAATTTCTTTTTTTTTTAACTTTTTAAAGCATAATAATATCACTGTATTAACACAGATTTAGAAACACAGTATTTGAGTCTTAAGAAACAATGGTATCATTGCTAAACTATAAACAATGGTATCAATGCTAAACTAGAAACAATGGTATCATTGCTAAACTAGAAACAATGATATCATGGCTAAACTAGAAACAATGGTATCATGGCAAAACTAGAAACAATGGTATCATTGCTAAACTAGAAACAATAGTATTATTGCTAAACTGTAAACAATGGTATCAATGCCAATTTCGAAACAATGGTATTATTGATAAATTAGAAACAATGGTATCATTGCTAAACTTTAGAAGCTCTTTGGGAAGAATTTTTGAACAGGAAATTGCATTGTAAAGCAGGTACGCAGGATATTCATATTCTAAATAGTTCTAAACGGTTTATTTGCAAACTTTTTTCTAAGGCAGTTTTAATTCGTGCCACAAAGGACTAAGTAATAAAAACTTCTATGTCGCTATCGATTACTGTGTGATACAATATATAACAATGATTAATAGCATAACAATATAAAAGCATAAGCTACTGCCTCACTCATAACGAAATCTCCGGAACCATAAAGCCTAATAACTGGAAATTTGGAAGCTAGGTTATTTATACAACATAGACATCCGTTAAAAACATATATTTTTTTAAATTCATCCCCAGGCATATAAATTTTTGTCTTTAGACTCTCTATTACAAAACAAATTTATACCTATTTTACCAATTTTCCAAATACATCAATCAAGGAATTGAAAAATGGGATGATCTAAAATGTGTTTACACCACCAAATAACATACTATTTTTTTTCTATTGGCCTATAAAGTTTATTATCGCATTAAGGCTTCATCGTTGAATCCTCAAGGATAAGCTGTTTTCATCCTCCGAATTCCTCCAACCCCTTCAGACTACCACTTTCAAGCGTCTACGAAAGTTTTGCTATGCTATTATTATAAATAAATAACAAGGACAGAGTTTGAAATTGGCTGATGTAGATCTAAGGAGTGACTATTTCTTCCATCACCAATTATATGTGTTTTGTTCAAAAGTCAGTTCACCTGACAATTTGGTCAACCTACAGCAAAAGAGAAAAGCCAGGAATATTGTATCCAGGTAAGTCCTGAAAGATTAATATCTTGAAGACCGGGGAAGGATAAAAAGTACTAATAATGTGTTTCTACGCAGATGAAACTGCGGGTATCAGTTAGTAGCATAATAAAGTAGTTGATGTACATATGTTTGATTAATAAAGAAAGTGATAATAAAAAATTGTCCTGTGATAAAGTCGCAGCAACATAAGTATTTTGTAGAGTCGGTATCGTTCAAAGAGAGTTGTAAACGCCACTAGTATTCAGATAGACGCCACTCGACGCAACCTCGAATGGCGCCCTGTGCACGCCGAACACATAAATTACGCATCCGGCGACCGCCTTTCACCTTCTCGACGCCGTAGTCCCTCCTCATTCATCTCACTTCACATCAAGATGATGAGGAATGTTACCAAAAAACGTCGTAGGCACAGCAGCCTCATCGCGAATTTGCTCGTCCAACATTAATTAAGACAGTTGAGTCGTATCAATCATTTCGAGGCGAAAAATTAGTTCACGACGGGGGTTTTGCGTGACCAGGATGGGCAGTTAGTTACGTGTCGGGGTAATTGAAAAATTTTCTACTTACGTTTAATGAATTGAATGCGATTTGAGTGTGCTGCGAGAGAGGTATTTATAAAATTGATTAATGTTGCGTGAAAAAGATAGCATAAATCATCATTTGAATATATTATTTCTTGTTTGTAAGGTTAGACAGATCTCGCATCGTCTCTCCAAATATAATATTTTAAACAAAGCTATAAGTTATGAACTTTCACGTAGCCAGTGAAATTCGCAGATTGCAGGAATTTTCGTATTAATTATTGGTAATTGATGATCAACTGCTGATAATATATTCTTTTGCTAATATTTTCCTTTTTCATATTAATGTTATAGATTTTTATACAAACTGAATAATAAAGTTGTTGAATATATTTGGCGTTAATTTTGCAGAAATTTATTATTCACAATGAAACGTAACTACGTGATGTAGTATTATTTCTACTTTCTTTAAGTTCTTTACCACGACCTAGGTTTCGTTGTATTACAACATCTTCAGGTGGGCTATTAGCAAAGATCTCTAATATCTCTGATCAAAAAGCAAAGATCTCTGATATCTTTACTGATAGCCCACCTCAAGATGTTGTAATACAACGAAACCGAAGTCGTGGTAAAGAACTTAAAGAAAGTAGAAATAATACTACATCACGTAGTTACATTTAATTGTGAATAAAGTTGTTACCAATTTGATCCCACGAAAGGCGAGAATTCTTGGTTTTTGATGTATGTAACGCTAAAAAAATAAGAGTCCTGTGAGCTAGGGAAAACCTCCATATTTGGAAAGACCAAAAATAAATTTTTGCTCTTACGGACGACATGTTTTCGTTGCATTGTCAGTACTGGCACTCGGGGTTAATTAGCAAAGAGCGACTGCCGAATAGTGCTTAAGCATGTTCTATATGATTTCGCACATTTAACGTAAATTTAAATAAAAAAATCTGAATGAAGTTAATTTTCTTATTTTGCCAGTTAAAAATTAATTAAAACATATAGAAGCAAAATACTCGGGTTTCCTGCAAAATAGTAATAATTTTGTTAACTTACTAGTTTTAAAGGGCAAGGCAGATGCCAATTGGCCTTTCTGAGGTGAGCTTAAATGAGATTTAGACTGAAATTAAAAATTCTATTTTTGGAAACGAGACCGAAATAGATTAGGTTTTGTAATGGATTTAAATGTTAAAACGTTCAATGAAAATTGCGCAGCGTACCAGAGATGTTTCAGAAATATTTACGAAAGTTAGGAAACGTAACTACGATCATATGTGACGTGGAGAGTAGTTTTATTCTGAGGAAGGTAGGAACTATTGTTATAAAGAAGATGGAGGATAGTCTTGTTCTGAGGACGGTGGACGGTTTTGTTTTAAGGAAAATGGACAGGCTCGTTTTCTAAAGACGGTGGGCAGTTTTGTTTTAAATAAACTATACTGTCTTTCTCAAAGGAAGATATATAGTATTATTTTAAGGAAGCTTGCCAATCTATTTGAAGGAAGGTGGTCAGACTTTTTTCTAACCAAGATGGATAGTTTTGTTCTAAAGAAAGCGAGGACTCGTCCCAAGGAAAGTGGATAGTTTTGTGTTAAGGAAAATGGATAGGCCCGTTTTCTACAGAAGGTGGACAGTTTTGTTTTAAGGAAGCTATACTGTCTTTCTCAAAGGAAGGTGTAAAGTATTATTTTCAGGAAGCTTGGCAATCTGTTTGAAGGAAGGTGGTCAGACTTTTTTCTAACGAAGATGGATGGTTTTGTTCGAAAGAAAGCGAGGACTCGTCCCAAGGAAAGTGGATAGTTTTGTGTTAAGGAAAATGGATAGGCCCGTTCTCTGCAGAAGGTGGACAGACTTGTTTTAAGGAAGCTATACTGTCTTTCTCAAAGGAAGGTGTAAAGTATTATTTTCAGGAAGCTTGGCAATCTGTTTGAAGGAAGATGGTCAGTTTTGTTTTAAAAATTTATCGTTTGCATTTTTTTTTATAAAATCCTATAAACGTAGAAGGTTGATGTACATTACAGATATAACAACATCAAACATCACTTTTCCTTGAAACGCTTCATATTTATATTGACTTATGGTGAAGTTATTGTATCGGTAACCTACTCCAAGTGAACAAGAGATCATATGTTCATATAGAAGCGCAGATAGGTCGAACGTAACTGTTTATTTAAATACTTGCTAATGAGGTAATATAATCCCCAATATGGGTTACTAGGAATTTGGTAAGATTGATTATTTAACTCTGTTACGATATATATGTTTAAACAAGTAAGTTAACTATTGGTAAGGTAAATATAGTACGCGTGTATGGGTACATAGCATGATTATCCAAGTAAAGTCGTGACAGTAATACGCGGTGATAAATGTCAAAACGTAAGACGCCTAAGGACATGCCAAATGATTAATTAGTTAATTGTATCCTGGCATAGTCTGAGATAGAGGTGGTTATTTCATATTAATACACAGACATGGAGTTATTTTGTGATTTTTAATATAACTGTAATTTTAATTTTCTGTTTTGACAGTTCCATCGTAAGTAAAGGATCAAAGTGAAAAAAATGGCTTATTTATTGCATTTTTAACTAACAACAATGTACGTATAAGAAGCCACGTTCTCTTCTATTTAATAAGTTTTTTGTTTGCTCAAAATCAAATCAATTGACAAAGATATATGATAGAAATTCTGTTTAAAAATTTAGACAAATGTTTAGATGTTAGTTGGTTTGAGGAAGAATTAAGTGTCAGTTGGAATTAGGATAGGGTCTGAAAAAAAAGTCATGAAAAATGATTTACATAGTTTTTTTTTAGATAACGAATGCGAGCTTTCACAAAGACATTTTACACACTGCATTCAGAAAGTTCCCAGACTATTTTAAACAAACACTCTCATCTCTGATGAGACTGTTACATCTCTGATGAGACTGTTATGCTTAGATGACGATATTCAGTCAATAAAGCGGAAATCTGATCACGGTCAATAATTTTTCCTCTAAGTAAGTCTAAATTGGGCAATTGTTTGTAAATACGCTCTATAACTTTGTTAAACAAAATTTTCATCAATTTTATAGTAACAGTTCACCTTGGAACTAATGAGCTATATTCCTTAATTGGCTGATTGAAAGAGATTATGATTGTTCTTGAAAGAACTATCCCATTTTTATAAGTGAATAATGTTATTATTATGTTATTTTCGATCGATTAAGTTATTAATAAGCGCGTCGAATTGTTCCGGGCATTGTGACCGAGTATAGCTGAGAGAGTGCAACAAAGCAAACACCGGATGTAATCCATCAGGACACGCGAGCTTCCGTTATAATTGAACCGCGGACGTGCGTGCCGGAAGTGATAAACATTTTTTATGATTAAATGGTTTTTATGTCAATATTATTTTGGTGAGAGTAAGGAAATTGAGCGAAGAAATTAATTTTTTTTTACTTAAAACGGGGTTTATGTGCGCGTGATAAACTTTTATTTTTCTATATAACTGAATATAAATAATAATATATTCTAGTTCTAAATTGGCAAGTGGCATTTGCAATCTGTCGACGTGAAAGTTTCATAATATAGTGTGCGGATAAAATTATTTTAGGTCTTTCTATATTTTGGTTTAAAGTTCTCGTTTACGGCTAGGTTTAACGGCGTTTGCTGTTCCGTTAAATCATTGCCACTAAATCTATTCGTTAACCTTGATTTATTACAGAAGATATAGAAGAAAACTAGAACCAGCTGACGGAAACTTTCCGACCCTTTTCATCCTAACTGATCATCGCTTGATACGGTTTGTTAGATTATAGAATAAACTTTATATGAACTTATATGTAAGAACTTCTTTTTTATTATCTTCTCTTGCTATTCTGTAATGGACGCTGTGAAAACTCATGTATGCCTGTTCGTTTACAAGTTTGGTTTATTGGATTATGGAATAAGAATAAACTTTATATAAACTAATATGTAAGAACTTCTGCTTATATTATCTCCTCGTATATATGTGTGAACAATCATGTATGCATATTCATTGAAAATCATTTTTTTTTATTATGGAATAAACTTTATATTAACTGACACAAAAGTTTTTTCTTTTTATTATCTCCTCGTGCTCTCCTGCAATCGATATCTGTGAGCAATCATGTATACATATTCATTTATGAGCTGTTTTTTGGACTATGAAATAAACTATATTAACTGATATATAAGAATTTATCTTTTCATTATCTCTTTGTGCTCTTCTGTAATGGATATCTATGAACAATCATGTATGCTTATTCATTTACACACGGTTTGTTGGACTATGCTATCTATTTTATATTAACTGAAATATAAACATTTTTCTATTAATTATCTTCTCATCCTTTTTTGCAATGGATATTTATGAACAATCATGTATGCCTATTCATTTACATACGGTTTGTTGGACTATGGTATAAACTTTATATTAACTAACGTATAAACATTTTTCTTTTAATTATCTTCTCATCCTTTTTTGCAATGGATATTTATGAACAATCATGTATGCCTATTCATTTACACACGCTTTGTTGGCCTATGGTATAAACTTTATATCAACTAACGTATAAACATTTTTCTTTTAATTATCTTCTCATCCTTTTTTGCAATGGATATTTATGAACAATCATGTATGCCTATAAATTTACACACGGTTTGTTGGACTATGGTATAAACTTTATATCAACTAACGTATAAACATTTTTCTTTTAATTATCTTCTCATCCTTTTTTGCAATGGATATTTATGAACAATCATGTATGCCTATTCATTTACACACGGTTTGTTGGACTATGGTATAAACTTTATATTAACTAACGTATAAACATTTTTCTTTTAATTATCTTCTCATCCTTTTTTGCAATGGATATTTATGAACAATCATGTATGTCTATTCATTTACACACGGTTTGTTGGACTATGGTATAAACTTTATATTAGCTAACATATAAACATTTTTCTTTTAATTATCTTCTCATCCTTTTTTGCAATGGATATTTATGAACAATCATGTATGCCTATTCATTTACACGCGGTTTGTTGGACTATGGCATAAACTTTATATTAACTAACATATAAACATTTTTCTTTTAATTATCTTCTCATCCTTTTTTGCAGTGGATATTTATGAACAATCATGTATGCCTATTCATTTACACATGGTTTGTTGGACTATGGTATAAACTTTATATTAACTGACATATATTTTTTTTTCTTTTCATTATCTTCTCATGCTTTTCGGAAATGGATATCTATGAACAACCGTGTATATCTATTCATTTATAAAGAAATAATAAATACCGATCGTTTAAAAACAGGCGAAACTTCTATTTAAATGAATATTTCGAGATTTTTCAAAAAGTATCGTTTGTTTTACAAAGTATTATATATTAACGATATTGGTTTGGGGAGTTGTTTTACAAAGTATTATATATTAACGATTATTTATAATACAGAAGTTGAGTTATGATTATTTTCGACAAAATTAATGCGCGCTTTTTTAGTTTGTATTTGATTAAAAAGTATATTGCAAGTACAGTTGATTAAAAAGTATATTGCAAGTACAGTTGATTTAAACTTATATTGCAAGAAGTGTGGAATAACATTTAATAAATATATTCTAATTAATTTAAGATGAAATAGAATTAATTTTATGACTTAATGGATGAGTGATTTTGAAGTGTGAAAATAAAGCATATTTTATAAATGTCATATCTGAACTTGAAATGTAATTGTCTTTGAGCTACTGAAGTCAGTGTAAAAAAATTTAAAAAAATGAGGCATTTGGGAGACTAAAAAAAATATTAAGATAAATTTGTGGCTATACATTAAATTATTTATTAAGGTTCTGTACTTAACTCGATTACGTGTCTGTCTGCCACAGCCGTTTTTTTTTAGAAACAATTTCAAGTAGAAACGTGAAATTTGATTTAGTACTAAAGCATATTAACTCGCATATAACACAGAAAAATATTGAAGTGAAAATTTGTGGGAGGCAAATTAAGTACACTTAAAAAAATAAAATTCCAATTATAGTGGGGGGTGTCGGTTAAAAGAGCTTGTTATAAGAGTCTCAAAATATTTTTTTTCGTGCTTTTTGGTAATATTGATATAACTAAAAAAATATGCAACAAAAATTTTCCTACGTCTTATTTCTAAACTTATGAAATATGAATATTTTTGAAAGCGTACGCAGTTTGTAGGAAAACTATGACGATGATTCTAGACGTCATATTTTTCGAGATATTTATGACAACACATATGTCCCTATTTATGCAATGATGCTATAACGATGATTCCAGATGTCATATTTTTTGAGATATTCGAGATAGCATATATTTATACGATGATGCCATAACGATGATTCTATATATCATATATTTTGAGATATTAGCGATAACACATATGTCCCTATTTATACAATGATACTATAACGATGGTTCTAGATGTCATATTTTTTATCATTTAACTATATTAGGATATTATTAAATATTTATTACCTACTCTAGAAAATGCGTAATAGTTATAACTTGTGGTAAATAAGGTAATTTCACTTTAAACGAGAAACGGAATCCTTGATGCGCAAGCCAGTCTCGCACTTGGACGGTATTATTAATAATTTTAATATTCATTCGTATGTAATTTTAATATTCAGCAAATTTATAGCTGTTTTCTATTAGAATGCGCCGTGTAAGGCTTTTGAAAGTTCCGACGAAGCAACTTACGGAGAATAAAATTTTTGCACGCGAATTACGTTTATGTCGGCTAGAACTTTCAACCTGCCACGGCTTCGTTCGCATTATCTAACAGCATTACCAGCGCCATATCCACGCTCGCTTACGTAACGCTCCATATTTGTAAAAGCGCTCGACGACAGCAAAGACCCGATACGTTACATACGCGCGTATTTCGGAGTCGGCCGTGTCGCCCGTCACAATGTAAGTCCGCCGAGTTACGTGTTAAGTCACGTTGATACCGCCCCGATAACGTTATTATTATAGGCGGAGACTTTCGCCGACAAGCGAAGCGAGTCTAACAAGCGGCACAGCGCAGTGGGTCGACCGCGGACCGGGTCCGTCGAAACTTGGCCCGTGTGAATTGCGTAATCATCGTGACCTTGCGATGCACAACGGAGTGATGAACGCGAAATTTCGGACGAAATTGTCTGGCCATTACTATATACTTTGTTTAGCTTTATTTATTTATTTTTTGGCATTAAATATTATACATTTAGAAAGTATGACACATTTTAACACTTAGATAGTTTCAACATAGTTTCAGAACCTGTACCTCTCACGTCACACTGGGATAGCTAGTACATAAAGTCAATGTATTTTTTGATAATAGGACAAGATAAATTGTAGAACAGTTAAGTAACTGAAAATATTTATAAATTAAGGTATATCTCCGTTTAATTTGCGGCATTGCCCCAGAATGGCGAATGTTTCTATCGGAAAGGTTGGAGAGGGACTGTAGTACAGTCAATAATGATAAAATAGTAAAGAACTTTCTTTCAGAAAGGAAAGAAATAATAAACTGTAAGCATGTTTATTTATACCACTATACAATTACAAGTACCATATTGTTTAAGCCAGTTAATCTAAAAGTTGCATCAACTAAAAAAAGGTTATTAAACGTTTTAAAAAGAAAAGAACCTGTAAGCGTCACAAGCCCAAACTTACAATAGAAATACTAAAAAAAATTAATAAATTCTGATAAAAACGGTTGATTTCAAAGATGTATCGCTGTATGTATCATCACTTTTATATCTAGTGGAGTCTCTAAACGATTTTTTGCCAAGTTTGTGTTGGGCCCTTGTTTGCAGCTTTTCCTCTTTCATTTTAGGTGATGTGTGCAATTGTTATACTTGTTTTTAACGTTTAGATATACGGACAATCTAGCGACAGCAACATAATTATTCCCTTCTGATCCTCCGGTTATGTAATCCTAAAAAGTGATCAGGAAAATATATTTAAAATGCATTTTTATATTTAGAAATACACCATAACGTCACTTGCAATATGTATCTTGGATCTATATTTGAATACATAAAATGCAAGTAGGTATGTACATCGCTAATAGCAGATTTAGTCAACCCGAACTCGTAATTGCTGCCACATGAAACTCCTCACAATTTTTTCAATGCTTGTTATGAAAATAAAATTTAAGAAAAACCTTTGAATCAAACGTTACGCAGTGTGCCGAATGCCTTTTGTGTGGTGGTGTTTTTTGGGCGCATCGTTACAGACTGCTCTGCGTGGGTTGATGAAACGATGTTACGTGCGAGAAAAGTTGAGGCGTCTGGTAGATGCCATTGTAGACAGGATAATTAAAGTGTTGATGTTGGGGTGAGACTTAGCAACGCGAAGTTGACTGAGATTCGGTTTTGCGTTGCTAAGTCAGTTTAAAGCCCAATGTTTGTTAAAAGTCAGGCCGTTGCTAGTATAACCGTCTGCGATGTGTACAGTTGTTTGTCTGGTCTCTTGTATAGATGTAAATACGCTTACCAATGTTGTGTAGGTTGGAATTTTATACGGCTGATTCTGATTGGGTCTTTTAATAGATACTGTAGATTGATACACTAGTATACTATGGAGTCTATAACCACTGCAATCACGTGAGTACGGAGCCGAATCCTGTTTGTAATTGAATGTGAAAATTATATATGAAAAACAAAAGTTTAGGTTATTTTATTATATTAGTTCATAAATTCATATGGTAATAGGTTATAAAAACACTGAACAACGCGATATGCTGTCTTAAATTTAAATTTTGAGTTTAGCATCAACAAATATTAATATAAATAAATATCATAGATGGCGTTATGAAAGTAAATTATTAGTTGCTTATATCGTGCTAATGAAATGTTTATGTTGATTAGTATATATGTACGAAGCTCGCAATTGCATTTAGTTGTATTTACTTCAGAAGTAGATATCCAACTACAATGTTGGAATGATACTGAGAATCGTAGATCTTAGACCTAGAATCGTAGACTCTTCGCGACAATGACGTGCAAAATCGTGAAAAGTTTGTCATGCGCAATTAGAGACACTTGATAAATTTACGCAATGAGACTCGACTCCATTTCCGCTACGCTATTTTGGCTACACATTTTCGTGATGTTACTAAGTAAATTAATTAATTGTTAATTAACGCTTTGCAGCGTTAATTGACTAAAGTAATATTACTTCCAGCTTATTAATAGTTGTATGAATATTTAGTTATAAATATATGTTAAGGTTATAAATTTAACAATTTTTTGCATTAAAGATTAAGCAAACTGGGAAAAAAAACGAAAAAACACATCTGCTAGAGGAGTACCAAATGAAAGCTAAAAAAATGTGAATCCAAAAACGTAAAATATATTTTTGTAATGAAAGCTAAATAAGATAAAACCTTCAAAAAAATCAAAACCTTCAAATATTAAATTTATCGTACTGATAAATTATCACGCGAATACGATTCTACAAGTAAATTGTTTAATCGGCGTGCTTTGCTTTTCGTAGTTCGTAGCCCGTAGGCCGTAGCATCCTGTTTAAGATGTAGCTCAGAGGTCGCCTTTGGCCTCCTACAAATGCGGCACTCTAATTATATGATAGAGTGCTACGACAGCTCTCATATTCATAGTTGCTCGTCTGATATCAGTACAAATATGAAAGAAATGAATTTGATATAAACAAAACTCTCATAACCATTTATCGTGTAGTGTATGATGCAAGTTTTTTCGAATGCTGAATCACGTCACATGTTATAAAGAATGTAATCATTGATTGATTGGATTAATATTTAAATCAGCCCATTCTAATTTTATTTCCGCATCCGAATTTTCAGTATAATTCGTTAATTAAGTTTTATTAATCTTATCGAAATAAGACGAAGTGTTTTGAAAGGTTAGATTAATAGACAGACTGACTTAGAGACGATATTCGTTATTTTTGGAAATTGGCTGTCTATCTAGAAATGGAATGTGTTGAAGAAATGGAATCTGAATGCATAAAAAAGTTTGTTTTTTTAATTTATTTTGGTACGCTTATGACCGTACTACGAGAAAGGTCGTGCTTTTATTTTATCGACATTCATCAATTATTTTATCGATATTAATTTAGATGCATAAAAATAGTACTATTGTTATTTTCTCTATGTATAATAGTAAAGTTCGTTATGAACTCGAATTTTTTGCTGACGAAGTTGCTACGGAGAACGAAACGAAACGTAGGTAGGGTATATACGTGTAGTCAGTATGCGAGTAACAAGCAAAATATTGTAATTTCTTCGAATGGTTACTTAAAATGTTAGTTTACATTGGTACCTAAAATACAGACTTCGATATAAACGTGAGTGAAGTCACATAGCGATAAGTAACTCATGAATAATTTAATTCTGTAACGTTACTATTAATCTGTTTGCTAGCTATCAACTTATATTAAAAATACTCTCGAAATGTTGATGAGGCATTAGAAAGTTTCTTTCAGACATCGTGTTCTGTTCGTGCCATTCTTATTTAATGCACTCCGCCTTGTGTTATGCAAGTTGGATGCAAAAAATATTCATTTCAGCCCGGTTCGCTGACGTTCAAGTAACATATATTTCACTCTCTACTAGAGCTAAGGTTCTCAATCTTCGTTCCAACGTTTCTTTGTACATCGGTGAATAAAATTGAGAAGGTGTTTTAAATCTACATTGCCTACATTTTATTTTAAGTATTCCTTAAATCGATTACTTTATGTTTCATCGTAGAGTACACTCGCGTTTCTATACCGCAAAGAGTATAGATATTATTTCATAATTATCATGAATTATGCGATTATTTTTATAAATATTTAAGGGCATATAATATCTGAAAATTTAAGTAAGGCAAGGAAAGATAATTAGCAATAAGGGCTATGTATTTTTGCCAGGTAATCGGAAATTAGTTTACTTTTTAAGTTTTCAGTAATTAACGAATTGAACTTTTGTCGAATTCTTAAAAAAAATCATTAGATTATATTCTATAATTTCAATTTACCGGTTCTTTATAGACAATGTACTTTTAAGGGTTTTGCCATAATAATTTTTGGCATTTGTCAAAAAAATAATAAAGAAAACAGGAATTTATTTTAAATTTCCCTAATCAGTTCGTCACGTAGGGAATATTTTTTCTTCGCAGAGTTTTGTAGTATCTGAAAATTTGGAGGAATTTTAAAAGAAATGTTTTATCGAGTTGCGCGAATTGAGTCAAACGAAGTGGTTAAAACTGATTCAAATGAAGTCACATAGATATGTGACGAAAGCAACGACTCGAAGGTGGGGGAGAACGCACATGCTACAGTCGAGTGTTGTTAGATGAATTTGTTACGCAGCACTTGACGTGAGTATTATTTCATTTATTATAAATTCTACGTATAAATCTCGCTATTGCAAACTAGTATTTTCTATTATGATTTTGTATTGAAATAAATGCAGCAATTTATGAAATGTTTGAAAGACCTAGAAGAAATCAATTATTTCAGATAAGCTTATTAAGATTATTTTAATTTAAATTCTACAAGATTATTTCATAAATCTAACCTTATTTAACGAAATAAAATTATTATTGCATTCATAATATAACAGTACCATTTAACTCATAGTTTGAAGGATACTATCTTCCATGAGATTCATTCCAATCGGTACAAAAAATATCGTATGACCTTCTAAAAAGTTCACGTCAATCAAATGTGCGGGTACTCGGTCTGATTTCTGAGCAACCAATTGTGCTTTAGTACTCTGTCAAATTATGTATATGTGAACTTAGGTAAACAGGTTTAATATAATTCGTGATTTTGAGTATTACATTCTTGTTGGAAACTTCGTAAAGCAGACAATGTTTTATTGATCTGACTGTACTTCGTAATTTTGTTATATTGACAACGCTCTGCCGGTTGATTGATTATAGCACTAAGTTATAGCGAGGTTATTTGTTTAAATCTTAGATTACGACGGATATTAAACAAGAAAATGTTAGTGTATATTTTGCCTTACAGGCTGAAAAATATCTCTTCATCTGTGTCCAAACGATCACCTCACTTAACCGCTTTAGACATAGACCCGAGCGCGGGTGATGAATGATAATAAAATTCTTAAAACGAAAAATTTATATTTTATCTTATTATATATATTAGTAATAAAATTGTCTATTTTATAACTAATAAAATGTAGGTTTCGGGATTTTTTTATATTCGGACAAATAAAAAATACATAATTAAAATTAGTTTCGTCTTTTCGCGCTTGGAGGAACAGAAAAAAACTGAAACTTCACAAAATTAAATAAAAATGTGAAAGTAATATTTTGTTTATGTTTTTAATGTTATTTATATTTATTGTAGCGTAAATATTTTTTTGTTTGCCATTCGCTTGTTAAAATTAATTTAGTTTTTTCGCGTTTAAAGAAACAGGAAAAATTTGAACTTGAACAAAATAAAGTAGAAAAATGTGAAACTAATATTTTTTTATGTTTTTGCCTTTATTGTCGCTTAAATAAATTTTTGCCTGGCGTTTACTGCTCGCAATGATTGTATCTTAAATAAACATGTCATCAGTGCCTTAAAAGTGGTCCCCGAAAGGTAATAATAATTGATTTGTCTTCAATAAAACTGTCTCTCTTAAATTGCATGCTTTTTTATTCTTTATCTCTTTCTTTCAACTCTGTTTGCCAGCGCCACTTATACTTTTTCTCTTTAGTTTTTTCCTGCAGTTCATTGCGTGCAATGATTTTGAATAGATGTCATTACAACACTAAAATTAGCGCTCAAAAGACAAGGATAATCATCTCTTTTTAATACAACTACATATCTTTTTTGTATACATGCTGTCTTTTACTTTTTATCTCTTTCTTTGTACTCTGCGTGGGAGCTGGTAGCGAGCCACTTTTTTCTTTCTTTTTATAAGTGTAACATATCTATATAACGATTTGATCTATGTATCTTGTTTTTCTTAACAACGTTTAAAGAAACTATGACGAGAACATCCCTACAGAGTACAAGCATTTTTGAGTAGGTGCTTCTTTGCTTCTAATGAATAATGCGAATTATCCAAATAAGCATGTTCGTTCTATAAAGTAAACGTACGTACGTACATACAAACATACATGAATATATAATAAATTATCCTCTCAAACCTATATAACTTCGATCAAACAACATTCAGTTTGAACTATATTTCTGTTACAAAACTATAGAACAACCTAAATATAAACTTTCTAAGTGTGCCCTTAGCGTCTGTATACAATTATTTCGTCTGAAATATCTCATCTTCAGTTAGTTACAAATAATAATTTTTTTGACTATTTGTTTATGTTATTATTATCTTGAGCAATAAGTATGTTTATATTCCTTCTGTGTGTTTTGCATTCTTTTAGTAAAGTTTATTCTATAATTAGTATTATATATAGTGTATTCTTTCAGTGCAGTTTTAGTAAAGTTTAATAATTAAATTCAATACCTCTGGTTAACTCTAAGTGTATCGGTTATTAGCTGCTATTATTTCCATATTGCGAAATTATGAATAGTAGATTACATCTTGGGCACCACTGGTCGCCGTCACGAAATCTGTATCAGAAGCGACGTCGCCGCTGACGGGCGAAGATGGGTAATTACATAAACGCAACGGAATAGCGCCGGCGCTGTGTGCTTACGTAACGATTTATTATTTCATTGTAATATAATTTGTGTTACGTTGCGCAAGAGGCCGGTCGCGGGCCGCGGCGCAGCGGGCGGGCCCGACACGAGGTGCTCTGGAAAAGAGCATAGGTTTCTCGAGTTCCGCTAGCGTTGCTGGGGCGCGAGCGAAATTATTTGAAGTAAAAACTTCTTTTGGCTCGTCTTGCCAATTTTTTTTTTGATGGAAATGAATTTTCAATTTCACCTCACAAGCGTGACGCGTTCGGGTGTACTTGGGTACACTCGAAGTACGGCCGAACGTGAGGAACGTCGAGCGGCCGAGTATAGTATTGTTTACAATTGGCAAAAAAAACTGAGTTTTCATTACCAGAGTGACACGTCTCGCTTATATTCGATGGCGGGCCGAATATACCCGAACCGACATTACATACTCTATCTCGCGCTCTGGTCTGTATGTAATTGCATGGCTTTTATAAACTGATCGAGCGTATTTGTATGCTTTCCTATTTTATAAAATAATATGATATTATTTGGAGTCAAAGCGGATTAAATGTGTTCAATTAAATGTGCACTGCACTGTGTTCACTTATATCGTGTGTACACTCAATTTTTTTCATCTTAGTAAAGCGAAACTTATATACCACGATTAGAATTAGAATATATTGTTACATACGCATACTCAGCCATTTTTAACGCTGCGCAAAATACATGTTACTCGTGCGACTTGATAGTTTTGAATTATCACTTCGTAATTGGACTTCATTATTTTATTTCTCATGTTTCCGTAATTCCATATCTTGTCTTGTGATAGTGCCTTTCAATGTGTATTTGTGTTAGACAAGGCGCACTAGTCTTGCGTCCTCTGACACATGCCTTTTTTATTTACGAGAATTTTTGGAGAAATATGGGACACTTCGAAAATCACTTGCGTTTGGAAGATTGAGAATTTGCGGAATTATGTTTATGTCACTATACGTGGAATTGCGTCCTGCGCGTTTATTTATATGAAACATAAATTTTTTTAATCTTCAGAAATTGTTCGGGGCGAATTTAATTAAATTTGATTGACATATAGTTTATATTTAAACGAAAATTGCAGTGGTGTTTTTAACATTTTTTTTAAATTATATAAAAATTTATTTTATCGAGAGGAATGTCTTAAAGGCGATCAAAATATTAGTAATGAGCATATATAGCAATGCCAGTATTATTAATTATGGAAATTACTAGTCTATATTTTTCAGTTTAAAATTTAATAATTTTATGTATTTCTTATACTAATACTAACCCTCTTATATATATGTGTATATTTTTTGTTTTAGAGACATTATTTTAAAATTACGTTGTGCGGAGTACCGCATAAGTAATTTTAATTAGGGGATTTTAACGTATCGTATAGTACCTTTTGTACAATTGTAGAAGATTTGCCTACAACTCTTTTAGTCCACTATTTAAGTATAAAATTTTACTCCTCAACATGATACAATATATGAATCATGCGCCAATATCAGTTCAATAAATGTTAATGAGATTTATTTAATAACATTAAGACTAAATTACAAATTGATTCTAAAAAAAATGTATTACGTTTGTGTCCAATTAATATTAAACTATATAGTGATATAAAAAAACACTATTAAGTATACAATTCTACTCCTCAACATGATATTATATATGAATTGTGCGCCAATATCAGTTCAATAAATGTTAATGAGATTTATTTAATAACATTAAGACTAAATTACAAATTGATGCTAAGAAAAAATGTATTGCGTTTGTGTCCAATAAATATTAAACTATATCGTGAAAAAAAAAACACTATTTAAGTATAAAATTCTACTCCTCAACATGATATTATATATGAATCGTGCGCCAATATCAGTTCAATAAATGTTAATGAAATTTGTTTAATAACATTAGGACTAAATTACAAATTGATGCTGAGAAAAAATATAATGCGTTTGTGTCCAGTAAATAATTAACTATATAGTGATATAAAAAAACACTATTTAAGTATAAAATTCTACTCCTCAATATGATATTATATATGAATCGTGCGCCAATATCAGGTCAATAAATGTTAATGAAATTTGTTTAATAACATTAGGCCTAAATTACAAATTGCTGCTAAGAAAAAATATATTGCTTTTGTGTCCAATAAATAATAAACTATACCGTGTTATAAAAAACATGATTATTTGATTAAAAAAAACTTAAATTTATCGATGCCAAAAAATTGTCGTAATCCCCAAAAATATTGCATTATATATATAAAGCGTAACACGCACGCAAATGATGCACGGGTATGTTGTGTCTATAAAATTTCGTATTATGTATCTCTATTGGTACAATTTTTATGTAACTTGCAAGCTGACAAACAGGGTTGGCACTGCTGCTAAATATAAATTTAGGGTCTTCACAGTGAGTGTACATAAACATTTTTTTTTTATTTTCATCTCTCGAACAGGACTTAATTAAAGTACAAAATTATTTCTGCGTTTTGCATAGAGATGACTTCTTCAAAAGGAATCGCGCCGGACACGCTCACGGTTTGGGTAAATTTATTCGTCGACTTTCGCCTTCGTGTATTTTTGCCTGGCTTATTATTACTTTGATGGAAGTTTGAGAATTTGTGGAATTATTTTCTTGTTTATTTACACGTGGAGTTGCGTCCTGCGTGTCAGGGCCCAGTTTAAATATTTGATACGGCTCGGAATCGTATTTTTATTTCATATTTTACGACGATGTCGCGGTGTCGATTCACTCTGCTTAAATGCGCCATTGTAAGCTAAATTTCAATTTTTTTTTAAATCCCAGTTTTAAGTTAAATTTGCAAGTTGGTTACTCGTTGTCCAACGGAGTACTCGTTATCTAATCTCGTTATTAGTACTCCCAAGTGAAAAGGTATGGAAATGGTTATCCCAGTCTTCTATCTCGAGTATTTGTATCGCTAGTAGCGAGTTTGTCAAAATGTTATTAGGTTGATATTTGTATTCTTTTTGTTGAATTTGTATTTTTTTCCAGAATATATGATTAAGATAATTTATTTTCCCATTTGTAATACATTTGTGTTCATTATACTAAGATAGAATACGTTTTTGTTCATTATTATCATCTTCGTTATTGCTTTTATCTTCATTAGCATGAACAATTAGTCAATTTTAACAGGAACCTAATAACAGTAGCATAATTAAATTGGGCAAATATATAGCTTTATATAACTTTATAAAGTAAAATAAAATTACAGAATTTGTTGAAGAAGCTGAATAAATTAACTATAGGACCCAACAACTGTATTTTTTCTTAATTTAAGTTCACGTTACGCACATCTATTTATGGATTATGAAATTGAGATTTTTTTTATAATAGTTAATTATCCATTATTTAATTTTTCGTATTCTTTTTATGTGGGTATCAATTTAAAGTTCCATTTTTAGTTTATATTTGTTATCAATATTATATTCTATGTAAGATACTTTTAGAGATATTGCTGAAATGTCCACGAGAAAACATTATTTGTCTTCTGTCTCCCATCTCTGAAATTTCTATATATTATGTCTCAAATGAGTTACTGAAAATGTTCTAGAAGTTTAGCGGAAAACTATAGAGATTCTAATTCTAATAATAGTTGAGAAATTGGCGATATTTTTATAATTACACGTGTGAAATATATTTTTAGCAATATATTTACGAAAGTATGTATATTTTTAAATAATTTAAAAGAAAAAAATAGGTACCTTTCTGATCCATCACATATTTTTTTTATTTATGTCTAAATGCATATATTTATGATTTTTGAAATAAAGTAATGTGGACGTTAAAGCCTGATATACATAAAAAAAAAACATAGGCAGTCATGCCGACAGAAACGAAAACTTAAAACTATGAAATAATTATACCATAATTTTGCATTAGGAACCATATTTTCAAAATTTAACACATAAATTTTAACACAAATATATTATCGAATAACTAGAAATCTGTTTTACCACGCTAGCAAGATAAGAGATCAAATATTAAAAAAAATGTATTATATCCAACGTTTAACCGCGAATGTTGATTTGTATATTGGAAATATCTGAAAATAAATGCTTCGTTTTTGTTATTCATTTTTCTATATAAAAATATTAACGTATATAATACTCAATTTTATACGGCACAGTGATCCTAAAATTAAATAATTAATATAATAATAAAATTAAAACACAATTTTAACAATGCACATTATACACACATTGAACATTCCACATAGTCAATTTAATTTTACTTGTATAGATATAAGATATACACAACGTTATATAACACGTAACCCTTACAACTACAGATATACTGCTATTACAGCATGTCGGTGACGCGAACTCACAATATTTTACCCATTTAAAAAGCGTCCAACGCGCACATAATACACTCGGGTATATACAATGTGTTGGTGCATATACGTGTACACGTACAGACCGCTGCGCGTGCGCCATCTGGTGTCAGAGCAGTAGATATATATATATATATATATATATATATATATATATATATATATATATATATATATATATATATATGTATATATATATATATATATATATATATATATATATATATATATATATATATATATACATACATACGCGTATATAAGTGCATCAAGTTCCGCGCTCTCGCAAACGCGGACATCCCATTTCGCATACGTTATGGGCGTCGTTACGAGTGTGTTATAATAACGTTATGATTTATAACGTGGCCAATGTGCCACTTCTCGACACGTACTTACGTACGACGAGTGCTCGTTTCATAATCCCCGTGCTAGTGCGCGGCGTGGCGCCTGGGCGGCCCGCGAAATGGTTGCCTAGTCGCCAAACCGGTCGGGCGGTTAGCATGGTATCAATGAAATTGAGTGGCGAAATTGAGTGCTGGGTTCGTTTTCGTTCGAGTTTATGAATGTGTCCGATTTACGAGATCCAGTTTTTGTGTTAATAGTTTTATAGTTTAAAAATAGGGTCACATTCGTAGAAGGCGTGTGTGACCCCGTTGGAGTGCGTGCGTATATACGCGCGTTCGTTATAATATTGTAAATGCGAAATTGTATTGGATTTGTCGGTTTCGTTATTAGTTAATAACTTGGTAACTACTTTTCCAATCGTGATTAAATTTTGCACGGGTAGTTTATATCTCTTAAGATTGAGGAGATTTTTAGGAAATGTCCAAAAACTAATTTTTCTTCCTGTAGATTACGATGGCACGGGCCTAAATGTTTGCGTTATTTATTAAATGTACAATAATTGCAAAAATTCCTTATATTCAATGTTCCTTAAAATTCCGATATAATATGTGCTATCTGACACCAGCGAATGGCCTGGTGTTATAGAACTAGAATAATAAATTTAAACAGAACTGGTATTTTTAGAATATAAAAAAGCAAACAATTCGCTGATAGACTAAGCAGGAAAAAGCAATAAATAATTTGGTACCGTAATAGAAAACGCAAAGGCTATGTATAATATTTTTAATATATAGGGAATTTTTAATTACAAATTAAAATAACGATAAAAACCAAACGAGGTTCGAGGCAACTTTTTGAAATTCTTGAATTTCATTACAAAATATAATAAATACTGATTGTTTTTTTTAAAATTTGGAGCCATTGTCTAAACCATTTAAAAGCAAACTGTTAACTGGCATTCACTTTCCTTCCCTTGTCAAAATGAATGTCTTTTTCGTTTTTTTCCGAGTTTTACATGGCTTTTCTTCACGATCCTATCGGGCCTGTGAGTTTCATGGATTATTGTGTTATATCTGTGTAACGGGACACAATATATAATAAGACACATATACGAGACACAATAGATAATAATAAGATTTCTTAACGAAGTGCAGTCGTTTCATCTTGAAGGTTCAAAGAAAATCTTAGAAATACAATTTCCAGAGTATTATGGAAAATAACCTGACTTTTTATTAAAACGTAGAGGATTTCTTATTTATCTCATTGACGATTTAAGTAAAACCTTTAAAGAGCTTATTCTTTTTCATTTTCTCCATTTGTGAGTGACATTTTTATTCTTGTCACATCTGGGCCCAACACATGTTTGTATATGAAAATTATGCCAGTTTTCTTTAATAATTGTAGAAAATTGTTGTATATAATTTAACAAAAATAATTTAATGAAAATAGACGTAGTGTAACACGTTTCCAGGTTCTTAAAATGTTTAAAGGGAAGTTAAAAAGTCCTTTCTGCTAAAAAGTTATTTCGTGTCCTGCGGAATTTCTTAGACAGCACTTAGTAATTGTAAAATGCGCTAAGTGTTGTCGTTAGATAAATGAACTAACACGTTAGTAAAAAAAATTGGTTCTTGTTCTGTTCTTTACTTCTAACGTCACGCAAGTGAAGCCGCAAGTAATAATAAGAATGTACCGCACATCCGGCTCTAGTCAGGTTTATTAAAATAGCATATAATAGCACAAATAAGGCAGGACCGCTAGAAATAAAATTGAGTAATAAATCTTCTTCGAGCGTCTTTTAGTTAATAATTATTCACATATAATCGCATATGAATATGTAAATTGCCAAAATAACTCTGGCTTTGTTTTACATAATTATGTTGTCGAGTATTTTCTTTGATGTCATTGCACTTAAATGTGAAACGTCTTACTATGAAAGACTAAAATAAATTGTTTCTTTTTTATAAAAATACATACACGTGTTATTTTTATGCGCATGTTAAAATAACACTTGTTTGCTGTTACAGCAAACCAGTGTTATTTTAACGTGCGCATAAAAATAACAATTGAAATTAAAAAGAAAATAATGTGAAATTAAAAAAAAAACAAACATGAAAGTATAGGGTCTCTACACATTTAGACCCTTATAAACATTTAAGGTACTGTGTACCTTAAATGTTAATAAGGGACGAAATGCTAAGCGTCTTATTTCTATTAAACTATTTACAAGTATTAATTTTTCACAACGCAAATGTATTGTCTACTATATGTATTTTTGCAGACGTAACAAACATTTTTTGGAATATCTTTTTAAATATGCAGCATATAATTATAAATAATTTTTTTTCTCTTTTCATAACAAGCCCTTTCAAATTATATACAAAACATAAAAAAACTTTATTTACTCACTCATTAATTCTTAAATAAATTTGTAGAAAAAATAATGAAAAATAAGTTGATTAATAAGATTATTATGTCAATTGTCAGTTTTCTTTTTTTAGTATCTAGTAAAGAATAACAATAATACGAGTATTTAATGAAGACGCTCCTTTATAATTATTTGCAGTACACTGAAGTGATATATTTATTAAATTTATGTATTTTTTACTGTAATATTATTTTATTTTTAATGTATTTTTTACTATAATTTATGTATTTTTTACTGTAGTCTTGATGATATTGCAATTTTAGTAACAAAGGAAAATCTTTGACTGGTCACAAAAAAGTTTATTCGATTATTAATGTCCTCAATACGAGTAAAGCATTAAAAGAAACAGTCATAGACGTATATAGTACTTAGCGAGGACCTCTATTTTTCAAATAATTGTCAGAATATTTGAATAGTTTATTGAATTTACGTATTTTTGTTGTAATATTAAGTCTTGATGATACTACAATTTTAATACCAAAGAAAAATCTTTTACAGATCACAAAAAAGTTTATTTGAATTAATATCCGCGATACGAGTGACAGCATTTAAAGAAACAGTTACAGACGTATACAGTACCTAGCGAGGACTTCTATTTTTCCAATAATTGTCAGAATATTTGAATGGTTTATTGAATTTACGTATTTTTATTGTATTATTAATTCTTGATGATACTACAATTTTAATACCAAAGAAAAATCTTTTACAGATCACAAAAAAATTTATTTCAATTTAATGTCCGCGATACGAGTGACAGCATTTAAAGAAACAGTCATAGACGTATATAGACTTAGCGAGGACCTCGATTTTTCAAATAATTGTCAGAATATTTGAATGGTTTATTGAATTTACGTATTTTTGTTGTAATATTAAGTTTTGATGATACTACAATTTTAATAGCAAAGAAAAATCTTTGACAGATCACAAAAAAGTTTATTTGAATTTAATGTCCGCGATATAAGTAACAGCATTTAACGTATTAGACTTGTATAGTACCTAGCGAAGACTTCTATTTTTCCAATAATTGTCAGAATATTTGAATGGTTTATTGCATTTACGTATTTAAACTGTAATATTAAGTGTTGATGATACTATAATTTTAATAGCAAAGAAAAATCTTTGACAGATCACAAAAAAGTTTATTTGAATTTAATGTCCGCGATACAAGTAACAGCATTTAACGTATTAGACTTGTATAGTACCTAGCGAGGACTTCTATTTTTCCAATAATTCTCAGAATATTTGAACGGTTTATTGCATTTACGTATTTAAACTGTAATATTAAGTGTTGATGATACTATAATTTTAATAGCAAAGAAAAATCTTTGACAGATCACAAAAAAGTTTATTTGAATTTAATGTCCGCGATACAAGTAACAGCATTTAACGTATTAGACTTGTATAGTACCTAGCGAGGACTTCCATTTTTCCAATAATTGTCAGAATATTTGAATGGTTTATTGCATTTACGTATTTTAACTGTAATATTAAGTGTTGATGATACTACAATTTTAATAGCAAAGAGAAATCTTTGACAGATCACAAAAAAGTTTATTTGAATTTAATGTCCGCGATATAAGTAACAGCATTTAACGTATTAGACTTGTATAGTACCTAGCGAGGACTTCTATTTTTCAAATAGTTGTCAGAATATTTGAATGGTTTATTGCATTTACGTATTTTAACTGTAATATTAAGTGTTGATGATACTACAATTTTAATAGCAAAGAAAAATCTTTGACAGATCACAAAAAAGGTTATTTGAATTTAATGTCCGCGATACAAATAACAGCATTTAACGTATTAGACTTGTATAGTACCTAGCGAGGACTTCTATTTTTCCAATAATTGTCAGAATATTTGAATGGTTTATTGCATTTATGCAAAGAAAAATCTTTGACAGATCACAAAAAAGTTTATTCGAATATAAATACCCGCAACACAAATAACTGCAAACAAAGAAACAGCCATGGACGTATATAGTACTCAGCGAGGACTTCTATTTTTCAAATAATCGTCAGAATATTTTAATTTCTTTAACAAAAGGATGATGTTATTAGAAAGTATTGAATGTCTCAATAATAAAGCCAGAACCCACGCCAATGTTTTGAAACGATCCGCTATTATCATTAATACCTGCACGTTAAAATTCCGAGCATATTTGCCTACCCTCATTGTCTAAATTGTCTTTAGGAAATTGTGTTTACCTGAACGGATTTACTCACTCGCTTTACCATTGTAAGAGAAGGCTCAATTCCGTACATTTACTATTGCGCCCATTGTTATATATTCCCTTGGGTCCCACGTTGGATGTAGTCGGGACAAGTCGTCCATCTACCTGACATGTTACAAATTTCTCTCCCCCTCAGCGGCCGTTCACCTTTGCCCCAAAATGTTGTGTGATTTCGCGGTCGAACACCTAAATTCCGCAAAACAATGTTTTAACAGCAGCAGTAAAACATAACAGGAGTGTTTGTGGAACGAAAATGCTCGACTCGGACAGTTGTCGGTAAACATGGCGCAGTGTTTTCGTTGATTTTTTTTATCTGTAAGCTGTAATCGTTATTGGACAAATTGCTTATTGGCTATTAGTGATTTATTGAAAATTGCTTAACGTTTTGTCTCTTTGTTTTATTAGTTTAAAAGTCGCCTTTTTGATCGATTGATAATTAATTGATAAGCGTATTTATATCTCGTCTAGATGTGATCGGAGTTTTTGGAGCATTATATCGTACCGTCTGTGTTCATATTTTGTTAAGATTCCTTACGTGGAATAACTATGTTTTATGCATCTTTTAATCAGTAATTTTTTGTAAATATTTTCATACACATTTTTCTAATTTTGAGTGAACAATGAGTATTCTAACTATAAATACTACTGTACTGTTTTTTTATAACATTATTCTACAACTGTACACAGCCCTTTAAGGGTTAGATATGATTTAAAATTCCTTTCAGATATTTTATTTCTTTTTTTAGGTAGTAACATTGATTGCTTTGATATCATTCAAAATATAATTATCCATTGTTTTTTTGACCTTCCTCTCGCTCTGGTTTACATTGGCTTTCAATATAATAACTTTCCATTCTTTTTTCTCATTTAATTTTTCAATATATCTTAGCCATGATATCCGTTGAGACTTGATAGATCTTACCGAATATTTTCTTTCAATTAGTTTCTGTGTGCTAGACCGTAATATTTTCTTAACAATTTTAGTTCAGTCGAGGATCGTGTAAAATAATCCTGATTTATCCATATGTAATTACTAAACTGGTTAAATTACTTTTCTGTTCATATAATATATTGTTTGTTCTTCATCATATTCCAAGCTTGTAATTTTTTTCTCTCTACACAATGAAGTCAAGCAAAAAATGTAATTAGAAGTAAGAAGAAAGTATATAAATACAACAGTATGGAAGTATTTTTAACATTGTTTTAGAAGTGACTTACCACATAAGCCCGTAAGCAAATGGTATGTAATTAACGCGGGTATAGGTGTATTATTGGTGCAGAACAAGGTGTAAGGGTGACTAGTTGTCGTGTAAAACGTGCTGTTAACGTAATCGCTGAATATTTGATATATTATTCAAACTATAAATACCGAATTTGTTTTAAAATTTAAAAATAATTTACTATTTAATTTTGATGAAAATTGCTCTCAAAAATTGTACAATTAACATTACAGGAAAAGTAGTCACCACACTTTTAATTTTCTTTAAAAAAACCGTCGAGCGATTTGTCTAAAACGACTAAGTTAATGGAAAATGATGTTATATTAACATTTTGAATAAAAATATTTTTATTCCATTTATTTTTGGTAAAAATCGCTCTCAAAAATTATACAATCAACAGTACATACAAAAGTAGTAATTTCACCACACTTTTCATTCTATTTAAAAAAAACGCGTCGAGCGATTTGTAAAATGTTATAATAACATTTTTAAATAAAAATTTATTTACTGTTTAATTTTTGTAATAATCGCTCTCAAAAATTATAGAATTAAAATTACAGGAAAAGTGGTAGTTTCACCATATTTCATTTTTTTAAAACACGTCGAAAAAATTGTTTTTTTTATAAACTGTTAAATGATGTTATATTAACAGTTTGGAAAGAAACTTGTTTTCAATAAAAAATGTTACAATAATTTTTGGATCTTACTGTCACATTGCAACTACTCGAAAGTGTTTGAAAGTATTATTGCGAATATAACACAGACACACTTTGGGATAGGTACGCGCGTGATTAGTGTGCGTGGCATAAACGCGGCTTATTTGTTTGTGTTGTCATTTTGTTAATACTATTAGCTTGATAGTTTATGTAACACACTAATTTCTATAACCCAATTAGCCTGTGCCACTGTGTTTCTTACCTTTATGAACGTGTTCTTGTTCAGTTTAAAATTATACGAGAAAATGGTTTTAGTTTCACCATTCTTGATTATCGCAATCTGCAATCAAATAATTATTTTAATTATATTAAAATAAAATTGTGAATACAATTAGCTTGATAGTTTATATGACTCTGAATACACGAAACGAATTAATTTCTATAACCCAATTAGCCTGTGCCACTGTGTTTCTTACCTTTATGTTTTACCTTTATGAACCTGTTTTTGTTCAGTTTAAAATCATACGAGAAAATGGTTTACTTTCACCATTCTTTATTATTGCAATCTGCAATCAAATGGTTATTTTAATCACATTAAAATAGTTTATGTGACTCTGAATACACGAAACGAATTAATTTCTATAACCCAATTAACCAGTGCCCCTGTGTTTCTTACCTTTATGTTTTACCTTTATGAACCTGTTTTTGTTCTGTTTAAAATCATACGAGAAAATGGTTTAGTTTCACCATTCTTTATTATTGCAATCTGCAATCAAATGGTTATTTTAATCACATTAAAATAGTTTATGTGACTCTGAATACATGGAACGAATTAATTTCTAAAACCAATTAAACAGTGCCACTGTGTTTCTTACCTTTATGAACCAGTTTTTGTTCAGTTTAAAATTATACTTGAAAATGGTTTTAGTTTTACCATTCTTTATTATTGCGATCTGCAATCAAATGGTTATTTTAATCACATTAAAATAAAATTGTTAATACTATTAGCTTAATAGTTTATACAACTCTGAATACATGGATCGAATTAATTTCTATAACCCAATTAACCAGTGCCACTGTATTTTTTACCTTTATGAATCTGTTTTTGTTCAGTTTAAAGTCATACGAGAAAATGGTTTTAGTTTTACCATTCTTTATTATTGCAATCTGCAATCAGATGGTTATTTTAATCACATTAAAATAAAATTATTAACAATATTAGTTTGATAGTTCATGTAACTCTGAATACATGGAACGAATTAATTTCTATAATCCAATTAAACTGTGCCACTGTGTTTCTTACATTTATGTTTTACTTTTATGAACGTGTTCTTGACCATAAAATCATACAAGAAAAGGGTTTCAGTTTCAGCATTCATGATTAATGCAATCTGCAATCAAACTGTTTTTGTAATCAGATTAAAATAAAATGCGTTATGCGCTTCTTATGTTGCTTGTGAGTACCTTATTTTCTAATCCATTCAATTAACTTTTCTTGAGGCCGAGTTGAACGATGAAAACTGTGTTAATCTAAACAGGAAAGTTCACCTGTCTTCTGCAGAAATGGGTCAGCTGTTTAAGATTCCTATTTGCTTTCTATGAAGCTGGTATTGCACATATCCATATAGCGTAATAATGTTGTGGTCTAGTCTCGTTTAACGCTTCAGAGCGTAGATGCCTCGATAAAGCTAATTTTCTTTGCTTCGAAGGATATAAATCCTTTGAAATATGTTATATTACTTATCCTCAGATTGATAGATATTTAAATAAATTGTTAAAAGTAAAATTACAAGTCATAATTACGCTATTTTTCATTTGTCGGAAGTGTAGAATTTTTCATTTAATTGAATTATTGTCCTGTATTTATTACTAGCTGTGCCCCACGGCTTCATTCGCGTGAAATTCCGAATAAGATATTTTTTTTTCTCATATGTTGTTCTTATTTACATAACTGCTACCATACTACAAATGCACAAAATAATATACAGACAGACAAAAATTCTAAAAACAAAGTTTTCCGGCTTCTATTCTACTAAATCAATCACTCTTTTTTAAATATTTTCCATGTACAGAATTTCCTCTGTTACAGTTTTATTATATGTATAGATTACGAGAAGTATTAATGAGAAGTTATATATCTCTCTGTATGAGTTGTTAATTTTGGGAACCTATTAGCATGAAGTTAATTAAAGCTAAGGTAAGTATTTTTATTTTTTGCCTTACAATACTTAATTTGATGAATATTTAGTGATTTAAATATATAGAGGAATTTTAAACATAATTTTGAACCAGGAATTAACCTAAGCTTCTATATATTTTTATTTAACTGTCCTTACAATTTGCAACCTGAACGTTAATCATTTTTAAATCTTAGTGTTCCTTTGTTAAATGTGAGGCCTCGAGGTTCACCGCAGCGTATTCAGACAAATCGTGTTTTTGTTTATTACCTCAGACCAAAGAATTTGGTACTATTTTTTGTACCAATGATGTTTGTCGTAGTCGGCTTCCTATTCCGTGCCATTATTAAGTCTTTTCTCGTTTCCTCGTATTTTCTTACGTATCGCGGTTTCAAGGCTTCCTACCGAATAGTAACAAGATTGTGGTAAAAATTCAGTTGAATTGAATAAAATTATATTTCGGTAACAACTCGATTCAATTAGATAAATACATCCCACGTAATAAGGACTTCGGTATTTGCGGCAACGTGAACGTAATATTCTGGGTAATAATATCAAGTTTATTTACCCTTGAGATGTGTAATTAAATTCAGGGAAGGAAATGTGCGGTTAGGTTTATCTGAGAATTTAATGTGTTTATTCCAGTTTTCTCGCTAAAACCTTACCTCATATTAAGCAATATAAATTAAGTTACCAATTTTATAGCATTTATTGCGAAAGGATGTTGTTGACGCAACATCATTATGGAATAACTGAGGAACTTTCTGAAAGTTTTCAAAATTATCAAGTTAATTGATCAATATAATTGCAAGTTCAATTTTTTTGGGAGTATTTTGCCACGGCGTATCCATAAATGTTGAGAACAGACAAAAACTTACGGAGAAAGCGTTTTGCAAGATAAATGTTGAAAATTAGAAGGTGAAACATATTGAGGAATATAATAAAGACAATTGATTAAAAACTCATAAAAATGGAAAAGGTCGTATGTATGTGGATGACTGAAGCGAAAGAGGTGCGAATATGTTGGGATTTACAAAGAACTGTGACCTTACTATTTTTTATTTCACTCTTTTACTCTTCACTGTTTTTTTACTTCGTTGTTTTTTTGCTCCGTCCTGACGGAATTTTACACCATCAGTTTGTGTCAACGGTTGATCAACGGTCTTAGATTTTTTTGCGATTCCGTTGAAGACGAGCTATTAACGATTTGTTTTATCTGTAAAATTGCCTTTAAGCTTTTTTCAACGTATATATTCTACATGTATTTAATTACGATCAAATTTCAGTCGATATGTTTTAAAACTAAATATTTTTGTTCATATTAATGTAAGAATAGTAAGCATATATATATATATATATATATATATATATATATATATATATATATATATATATATATATATATATATATATATATATAAAGTGTCAACTTTAATTATAGTACTTGTACCCACTGCATTGTCTTGTCCACTGTCACTAACAATTAAAGGCTAATAATATCGAAACAGCCATCTTTCCTATAACTTTTATTGGTACTTCAAGATAACCTGTTTCCAATATGTACATGTGTGATTATTTCTGGAATTCGTAAGAACCTAGGTTTTCGGTACTTTTAGTAAAATATTATTTATTATTAATAAAAGAATAAACTTTTTATGTAGTAAGAATTTGTGAAATATTTCCATGCTTCATGCTTTAAAAAACACAACATGTACCTTAATAATTTACCGAAACACGAGACAAACTTCGTTTTACGTCCCGATTACATATTTGCTTGTGCATTATCAAAAGTGATATTAGCTCGAAAATACCGCATTTTGGGTCGATTATCTCTGTAAGCCAAGTTGACAGCAAAGTAGCAGTATTGTATTTAGAAATAGACATGCCAGAAATATTTTTAGTTACAAAATGAGTGATCCGATCGACCTCTGTAAACAAATATGAAAACGAATATTCACTTATGTTATCTTGTCAGTGGCCTTCCTCACAGCTTACAGCAATAGCAGGGTGCTGGAGGAATGAGAGAAATCACTTTGTGTCTTGATTAATTCTTCAAGGAGAAGCAACAAATAGGGGCTCATTTCCAGAAATGTTCTCATTACCACTTTATTTATTAAAATACTAATAAGGTCTGTTATCTGTGTTTGACAGGAAAACGTGAAGAATGAAAACGTGTGTGAATCTCGGTCAAATTGTCCTTTACGACCACAAACAAGATTTTTTGCTATTAAATCTCATAGGGTTGAAGTAAAAACTATTTTTTTCCGTTCCTGATTGCGTATTTTTTGATATAGAATTTGTTTTTTTTTTAATATAGTGACATAATTATTAAAGTGAGAGAGGGTTTTCTCTCACTCTAATAACTGAGGATTGTCTTGTCTAGGCAGACATGACGTGGCGCTGCTATTGAACATAAATTGTTATTATACGATGGTTCAGTTTCCGAGCTTGAGTGTTTTTGGTCTTAGAAATAGATATTATTTAACAAAATGCATCTCTCTTTTGTGACATTGAGTCATTATAACCGCAGCCGCATTCGGCGGGTCAAAGAGGACTGTTAATTTCGTGTGCTAGTACTGTAAGACGCATGAACCAAAAGAAAAGAAAATGTTGTTACAGTAACGATTTTATTTCAATATGATTTCTATTGTTTTATCGGGGAACAAGTTAGCTACAATAATTATCAATATTTTTTTTTATATTTACTTAATTACACAAACTAATAAACAAGATTGTTTTTCATTTAATGTTATATGATTTATTTACCAGCAGACAAGATTTGCAAATCGCTAACGAACTAAGTGTATATTCACATGGCTTCTAAGTTTGACAGCAAAAAGATTTATTAAATAATTTAATAAACATTTTATTGGACATCCTTGGAGAGCCACTTAGCCACTTCATATCTTCGCTTATGGTTTTAATGCCTTCGATTAGTGATGCCACCGTAGCAAAATATTTAATTAATTGTCAATTACGAAATATCTGTCAAATTCCTAACGTACTCGATATCGGCCACGCCCAAAACCTGTCTTGCTCGATGACTCATGTCTCGAACCGAAGGTGGGAACCGAAGCCCGATCGGGCGGACCGCGAATAGCAGATCGAAACTAATCACACGGTGCGATGGCCACAGAGAGCCGACCGCTCTATGTTATGAGAGCGGGCGCAGTGCTCTCATAAACAAGAGGCAGCCGCCCGCTAGTGCTGTGTTTATGTTGATAATATCAATCGGTAGCTCCGGCCCCGGTGGAAAGCGAACGCGCTCCCCAAATAGTGTACAAGTCGATTCGGTGTAGTAGGTGCCGTTTTACAGAATGTTCCTGTCTTGTGTGGAATATTCACTCATTGGAGTGGTAGCTGAGGAATGATAAATGTTTGTAAATGTTTCAGACATTTTGGATAATCTCCTAGATAATTATGTCCGTTACCTCAATAGTTTCCCCCGTTTGTGAACAGACATACGCCCGAATGAAAGTGATGATCCCGATGAAAGTGATCTCAATATGGTCGAAACTCTTTTAGAAAATACTGTACATAGGTATTCGCTTCTTAGTTTGTTAGTAAATATGCCAATTATATAATATTTTAGAAGTGAGTTATAGCTTACGCTAAGTTATTTTGTTAATATTCTCGATGGGAGTAGCGTGTTACATAAATACATAAATTATTTTAATGGATACTTCTACACAAGTGACGGATAGTCCCATGGACCGCAACGGATAATTCCACATAAATGAAGGACACCATAGAACGGTAGATTGAATACTTTCCTATAGAACGTTGATGGTATATTTTTCCTGAAATTATGAAATTTAATATTTCTATCCAATACTTGCTTCTTCATATATTTAAGTGAAAATTTTAAGGCGTATTTAAAATATGCCCTGTTAATGTCAGTCGTCTCAGTATTTATCTCCAGGTGCTTTTATAATAAATCATTCGTAAAAACAATCAATCGTAAAAACCTTCCGTATCAATCGTAAAAACCTTCCGTATCAATCGTAAAAACCTTCCGGGTTAAAAAATAGTTTTCATTTCCAATATATGAACTTATGTAAAAATAATCATACAAGAGAGGTCCATTTATTTATGGAAAAAGAAGGCCATCGATTGGACGAAAACTTTATTATCGAAAGTTGCTATAATAAAGTTGTAATTGCGTAGGCGTAAAGTGCAAGTTGGAGACAGAATAAAATGGTTATATCCAGTGAAAAGACCTCTTATTGTTAATATAAGCACTTGATGTCAAGTTTTAGTTGAAAGATACTAATGTTAAGTAACTGTATTTTCTTTTGAATGCTCGTTGTGTATTTCAGTTGTTTTTATTTTGCATTAAGCGGTTATAGAAATATTTCGATTCCTGGTACCAAGGGAATATATCTTGAAGATTAAATAGAGATACGATTGATGTCACCGTTTTGGCGTCCAGCAAATTAATGCAACAGTCACGGTGACACATACATACACTCATCTCAATTACTTATTCGTTCTCATGCATTTACAAGAAGTTTCTTCCCATCAATACGTTTTTGGTTATTTTTAAGTCACTTTCTTGCATGGGGATAATGAAATATTATGATTTTTTTACGTATTTTTTTCTTGATGTAGTAATTTTTGTTAGCGGATATTTTTGACATCGAATTTTGAAAAATTGCTCAATATGATATGGAATATTCATTGGTGATGAATAGCATTTCGTTTTATATTTCTTTCTTCCGGAATCTTGACGCTTTTTTCTGCCAAATTGATTCCCAAGAAAAAGCCGTTTGAATTTTGAAAAATTACTCAATATGTTATGGAATGTTCATCGGTGATGAATAGGATTTCGTTTTGTATTTCTTTCTTCCGGAATTTTGACGCTTTTTTCAGCCAAATTGATTCCCAAGAAAAAGCCGTTTGAATTTTGAAAAATTACTCAATATGTTATGGAATGTTCATCGGTGATGAATAGGATTTCGTTTTGTATTTCTTTGTTCCGGAATTTTGACGCTTTTTTCTGCCAAATTGATTCCCAAGAAAAAGCCGTTTGAATTTTGAAAAATTACTCAATATGTTATGGAATGTTCATCGGTGATAAATAGGATTTCGTTTTGTATTTCTTTCTTCCGGAATTTTGACGCTTTTTTCTGCCAAATTAAAGCCGTTTGAATTTTGAAAAATTACTCAATATGTTATGGAATGTTCATCGGTGATGAATAGGATTTCGTTTTGTATTTCTTTCTTCTGGAATTTTGCGCTTTTTTCTGCCAAATTGATTCCCAAGAAAAAGCCATTTGAATTTTGAAAAATTACTCAATATGTTATGGAATGTTCATCGGTGATGAATAGGATTTCGTTTTGTATTTCTTTCTTCTGGAATTTTGACGTTTTTTTCTGCCAAATTGATTCCCAAGAAAAAGCCATTTGAATTTTGAAAAATTACTCAATATGTTATGGAATGTTCATCGGTGATGAATAGGATTTCGTTTTGTATTTCTTTCTTCCGGAATTTTGACGCTTTTTTCTGCCAAATTGATTCCCAAGAAAAAGCCGTTTGAATTTTGAAAAATTACTCAATATGTTATGGAATGTTCATCGGTGATGAATAGGATTTCGTTTTGTATTTCTTTCTTCCGGAATTTTGACGCTTTTTTCTGCCAAATTGATTCCCAAGAAAAAGCCGTTTGAATTTTGAAAAATTACTCAATATGTTATGGAATGTTCATCGGTGATGAATAGGATTTCGTTTTGTATTTCTTTCTTCCGGAATTTTGACGCTTTTTTCTGCCAAATTGATTCCCAAGAAAAAGCCGTTTAAATTTTGAAAAATTACTCAATATGTTATGGAATGTTCATCGGTGATGAATAGGATTTCGTTTTGTATTTCTTTCTTCTGGAATTTTGCGTTTTTTTTGCCAAATTGTTTCCTAAGAAAAAGCAGTTCTGGAATTTTTATTTGGTTATGATTTATTACATTTTGTCTTAATTATTGTATAATTTTTTTTAATATTTTATTTTATTTATATTACAACTTGTCAAATTTTACTACCTTCTCAACCTTTAATTTTCCACTATAGTTTAGCCGAGTCTTGTCATATTTCGTCCTATGCTCGCTTTATAAGATAATTATTAGTACGAAGAATTCTTCTCTTATATTATTAATTCTGCCAGCCAATGGAAATTAAACCTCGTTTTGCAAGTTTAACTCGTCGAAACAGCTTTTTGCCGTAATGAATTTCATCGCTCAATTCCTATGTCAATTTAATTCAATTATAATTATTTATGAATAAGTAAGTAAATGGTGGTTAATTAACGTTAATAATAATATTTATAAATATAAAGCTCATTCTCATATGACAAAATTTATTGAAATTAACATTTTGCTTCAGAATTTAACTTTTCTTTAATTAGTCGACTAATAGTAGCATTTAAAAAGAGCAAGTGTTCTTTTTAGTACCCAACTTCAGCCCTATAGTTCATCACGTCCAGTGAGGAATGCGGTGGATGTATTATAAGGAAAATTTCTTTACACCTTTTTTATTTACGATAGTTAAGGCCATTTATTTGAACAACTGTCGTATTGAGGGTATTAATGATGGTTAAATGGATTCTTTTCTTTTTTTATTGCCTTTTGGGACAATAAAGTACTTAAAAACCTCAAGTAAGGATGAATATTTACATTTACTACTTTATCGGAATATGGTTAACTATCTAATGGATAAATAATTGCCTTTTCATATCCACCAGATATATTGCTTTCATTTATTTAGTTCATATTTAAATAAGCACAGGAGTGTCTTGTCCTATTTGTTTTACTATTTTTCAATGTCTTCGGAGCTTCTCTGCGTTTTTGTAATTGTTTTGAAATTACTTCTACGCTAACTGTAACAACTAACACTACTGACAATAACTGTAACAACTGATCTTATTTCTCTCTTACTGGAAATCGTTTTTTAGATATTTTATGATGGCCATGTTTTTGACTAAATGTTGAGCGTTGTTCAATATACGTTTGGGGTGGTTTATTATATATGTGATATATCACCTTTATTATGGAGTAATATGAATTATACATATATATGGCGGAAATATCCCGTTAACTGTAACAACTGACGTTTTTTCTCTCTTACTGTAAATCGTTTTTTAGATACTTTATGATGGCCATGTTTTTGACTAAATGTTATACGTTTGGGGTGGTTTATTACATATGCGATATATCACCTTTATTATGGAGTAATATGAATTGTACATATGTATGGCGGAAATATCGCGTTTGCAATAAAAATTATGATCAAACCGGGCTTTAGCCACACATGGACAACTGTCATAAAGCGAAAGCGGCCTTCGTCTCCGGGGATATGAATTGTCAATTATATTTGGGACGAAATTGCTTCCACGAAATTTTGTTATACGGAGCCCGGGGCCCGAAGTATTGATCGAAACAATTCGCAGGTACCTCTGTGCGGCTTTGTGTGCGTAAGCGTGTTGCGGAAAGGGAAGGACGAGAGATGAGGATTACTCGTCTTAGAAGAAAAGCGTTTAGACGTTGATAGATTTATTTTCTTCTTGCAATGCTTTTCACATGTACGTGTCCGGAAGTTATTCTAGAAGCCAATATATTTCTTAAGTGACTGACTTTATGCATGCATTTCCATGGCTTAGATTTTCCTATAAAATAACTATAATATAACTGTTTGCGTTTTTCTTACCCTCCGTTCATTATTTTCTCTATTACTTTGTTCTCATTTGTTTGTTGTAAATATACTAAAATATATCTTACCATTAACCAAAATATCTTAAAATTCAAGATATTGGGAAAATTTGTATGTGAAACTTTAGTTATAAAGATTAGTTTGTTGAGTCATATTGATGAAATCATTCCTCTGCTTTATTTGATTTCAAGATTAAGGTCTCAACGTGAGGTACCTTAGGTTACAATTTAACAAAAAAAAAGAATTAGATTTATAAAACGACCAGTTTTAGATCGACTCGTTTTGTTAAAGTTTAAATGTGAAAATAAAAACAGATATAATTAGAGATGAAGTAAATTGAATGGTTATTGTTTATAGGAAGCAAGGTTAAGTGATATGGAATTAAATATATTAATCTATATATATATATATATATATATATATATATATATAATAAAATAGTAAAAAAAAGTGAGTCTTTACATTGAATATTTTTAATTAAAACAATATTACAGACATGCTACTAAGCTTAAAATAATAGTTTTTAGATTTTTTGTCTGTTTATCTGTTTGTGGGTTTGTCTGTCTGTACATACCTTAGTTGTGCATATTAAACTCAGCAACGGCTGAACCGATTTGGATGCGGTTTTCAGTGATGTATTTAGATTAGCTTGAACTAACATTTAGGTGTGGTTTCATTTCAATCGGTTCACAAATAAAAAACATACGTCAATCTTCAGTTTACGTTCGTTGCGCACGCCAATATCAGATATTGGCGGGACCGAATTGGATGTCAACGCCATTTATTAGCGTTTTTAGTAAACTTTATACCAGTAGAGTTTTGAAAGAAAAAAAATCCTAATAACTTTCATACTCCGAATTCCATGCGAATGAATTCGTGGGCACACCTAGTATGTTAGTATAACATAAATTAACTCGGAATTAAAAGAGTTAAAATTTATTTAAACAAGTAAACATGTTTATAAAATTTTGGTAAAGTGGTCTTTGTTATGATAGATGAATTGAAATTAGATATAGATGGAGATAATTTATTTAAACAAGTAAACATGTTTACAAAATTTTGGTAAAGTTGTCTTTGTTATGATAGATGAATTGGAATTAGATATAGATGGAGATAATTTATTTAAACAAGTAAACATGTTTACAAAATTTTGGTAAAGTTGTCTTTGTTATGATAGATGAATTGGAATTAGATATAGACGGAGATAATTTATTTAAACAAGTAAACATGTTTACAAAATTTTGGTAAAGTTGTCTTTGTTATGATAGATAAATTGGAATTAGATATAGATGGAGATAATTTATTTAAACAAGTAAACATGTTTACAAAATTTTGGTAAAGTTGTCTTTGTTATGATAGATGAATTGGAATTAGATATAGATGGTGATATATGGAAACTGATCACGTATCTCGAATACAGCAAAAATAGAATTAGAGTAGTTTAATTGCTGGGAAATTTATATATATAATTTATAAAAATGGTTCGGCCACTTACAATAATGTGCTTCGAAATATAGATAAAATGTGTATACTGAAAACAGAAATAAACGCCATATTTCATTCCGTTTTTGCTTCTTATACCGTAATATACCATGGAGTTTATAGATAGAACTTCCTCAAAACTTTCTTATTGAGAGTAAAGCGAGGAGTCAATATAAGCAGCCTGTATAACATGTGTTATAAGAAATGTGTTTAACATATATGTTTGAAGTAATAAATCTCGTTCTGTGGTTGTGTATAATATTATGGTAGGATATCTATTTCTGTTCGCGCGTGCCATCGACGGGCGCAGCGCACGGGTGCCGTGAATGGAGACAAAGATATGTACGTAAGGAAATTTCCAGAACTTACTGGAAACTTTGAGAAGTTTCGCAGCAGACATCGATTGTTTTGGAAATGACTAATATTACTGAGAATGTGTGTAATATGTTATAAGAAATGTGTTTAACATATATGTTTGATGAAATAAATCTCGTTCTGTGGTTGTGTATAATATTATGGTAGGATATCTATTTCTGTTCGCGCGTGCCATCGACGGGCGCAGCGCACGGGTGCCGTGAATGGAGACAAAGATATGTACGTAAGGAAATTTCCAGAACTTACTGGAAACTTTGAGAAGTTTCGCAGCAGATATCGATTGTTTTGGAAATTACTAATGTTACTGAGAATGTGTGTAATATGTTATAAGATTTAAATTTTAGTGTTTATTAGCGCAGACTATAGATGGAGACAAATATACGTATACGTACGTATACCGTTCTTGTTATGAAGATATTTCTAGCAGTTTCTAGAAATGTCTAATATTTATGAGCGTAATAACGAGGTTTGGGGAGCGATGCTGGAACATATTCAATAACAGGTATAACACGTGTTACAAAAGATCTATTCAACAAATGTTTCGAGTTATTAATATCTCTATGTGGTTGTGTATGAGTCAAATATTAAGGCTAGATATCTATTTCTGTTCACGCAGGCTATTAAAGACGTAGTAGACGAGTTTCATGGCTGAAGACAGTGATTTCTACGCTGTTATCGATGTGAAGAAATTTCCAGAACCCTCTGGAAATTTCAAGAAGTTTCGAGTCAATTGTTTATTTGGAAACAATAGTCAATAGCGTGTATAATATTTCTTGTATAAATGTGTTAAACTTATACAATGTTTTAAGTAAATAATAAATCTCTTTTATGGTTGTGTTGAGGTGTAATGTATCTATTCATGTGGTCCATCAATGATTACTATAGATTATTCTTTTATCGATGTGAAGACATTTTTGTAACTTTCTGGAATTATCAAGAATTTTTGAACCAGCTGCTGTGCTTTTTTATGTTCTACGTGTTACGGATGTTTATGAACGTATTAATGGGGTTAAGGTGTAACATGTACAACTTATACTTATTTTGATTAACGAGTTTTTTTTATTTTCAGTTTGATATGTCGTGAGCAGTAATTGAATCGAAAAGTGACGATAAGTGCATTGTAGTTTACATAACAATATTGATAAATTGTAATTTTGTTGTAAAAAGTACATAGAGTTTGACGACGAGACTAAAAGTTTCTATAAGTTTCCCTGGTTATTTGGATATAGATCCTTAAAATAAGATCCTTTTGTAAGGGGATCCTATTATATCCATATATTATAAGGGATCCTATTATAAACCATACAGCCAAATACAGTATAAAGAGTGAAATATTTGTACTGTGTGTGTAATATTTTCAAATTATTGTTATAAGCTAGTTTGTTTTACACATAGATACATGTCAAAAATTAAATTGTATGCTATTATAAGGGCCAGCTCTTATAGCCAGTTACAATGAAATAAGTGACATATTAGAGTTGTATATGTAATAATTGCAAATTATTGCTACAAACTAATTTGCGTTATCCGTAAATACATATCAGAGATACCATTATATACTATTATAAGGGCCAGCACTTACAGCCACTTACAAAGCGATAAGTGAAATATGAGAACTGTGTAATAACTTCGAATTATTGATACAAGCTAGTTTGTTTTACACTTAGACACATATCAGAGATACAATTATATGCTATTATAAGGACCATCTCTTACGGCCAACTACAATGCAGTAAGTGAAATGTTAAAACTGTGTGTAATAAGTGTAAATTATTGATAGAACCTAGTTTGGAATATTGGATAGATTTGGCGTTACTTTTGTAGAAATTCATTATTCACAATTAAATGAAACTACGTGATGTAGTATTATTTCTACTTTTTTTAAGGACCATCTCTTACGGCCAACTACAATGCAGTAAGTGAAATGTTAAGACTGTGTGTAATAAATGTAAATTATTGATAGAACCTAGTTTGGAATATTGGATAGATTTGGCGTTACTTTTGTAGAAATTCATTATTCACAATTAAATGTAACTACGTGATGTAGTATTATTTCTACTTTCTTTAAGGACCATCTCTTACGGCCAACTACAATGCAGTAAGTGAAATGTTAAGACTGTGTGTAATAAATGTAAATTATTAATAGAACCTAGTTTGGAATATTGGATAGATTTGGCGTTACTTTTGTAGAAATTCATTATTCACAATTAAATGTAACTACGTGATGTAGTATTATTTCTACTTTCTTTAAGTTCTTTACCACGACCTAGGTTTCAACATGTTGAAATACAACAAAACCTAGGTCGTGGTAAAGAAGTTAAAGAAAGTAGAAATAATACTACATCACGTAGTTTCATTTAATTGAGAACCTAGTTTGTTTTACATAGTAACACATATTAGAAAACAAATACAATATAAGCCTAATAAAACATGACAAGCGACACGTCAAGTGACAGAGAAGAAATAAGAAGATAGTGAGATTAGGTGATAGAAAGGATTGATCTTTGATATTGGTTTTTTAGATTGTGCCCTTTCAGGCGACATTTCGCAAGGCTTTCCAAACACTTTGATTAAAGCAAAAGGATGGAAGTCGGGAAATTTTTATCATTTTGAATATACCCAGTAAAGAAAATTATACGTCATTGGTCGTTGTTACGGTGTTTGTTGATTTAGTTACGGTTAGTTTTTATTGAAAATGGAAGATAATTGCAAAAGTGATCTTTTGAATTACTTCGTTTATGTTGTGGTTAGACACAGTGATGTTTTAATAAATTTAGTGAATACAATAAATGTTGTAATGCAGCAGTGATTTTTTTATCTAAAAGTAATGCAAATACAAATAAACAAACAAACATACTGTCACACAAACTAAAAGACAAAATTTGAAAAACTCAAAATTTTATGTAGTCTCTGAGTAGACTCCTTCATCTAAATTCATCCATTAGTTATTATGTGAAGCATGACTTGCCTGTATCTTTTCACTAGTCTGGCCGTGGTTCTTTGGTCGATCGCTATACATTTTTATTAATGCAATGAATTTTTATATAGTAACAATGTTTACCTCTTAAAAGTAACCTTGACGAGTATAAAAGTAACATGTACATTAGTTGTAGCTTTAAGCCTGTCGCTGTGACAGTACAGCAGTTTCTCTTCATTAATTGTTAAGTCCACTCTCACAATTCCTACCGCTATTCCTACCTTGGGATTGGGATGGGACTTATAAACTCATAAGATCAACACAAAAGATTTAGTTTAAATTTTATTCTGAACTCTAAGTACCATTATATATGGAGACCTATTTAAATCGGTTTAGTATTTTTTGGTGACAGTTTAGTGCCACTAATAAGAATACGTAAAGTGAAATGAATATTCTGGTTTTTTTAACACTATGGACACCCACTTCCTGTATGTACTGTTCTCTAACCAGAGATTTTTTGTAAAAGCAACGAAATTATATAAATGGTAAGTAACTTTTGCCTACGTTAATGTCTGGAACTGGCGCCTTACTGGGTTACAGTGGATATAAACTTTTACAATTTTTTTTTTATGAAGACTTTTGCTGTGTTGAATAGAGTTTTTAGTAATATATGAAATTTAATAAAATTAATAAATTAATATCTAAATATATATTTTGAAGATGAAGATTTCATCTAAAATTTCATTTGGAATCTGAAAAATATTATAGAAAATTGTACATGGAAAGGCGGTGTTCGCTCGTTTGAAGTGAAATTAAAATTATCTAGAAATCAACAATGGTGCGATATAATTTGATTGCGTAACGCACTCTCACTTTAACAGTATTCATAATCTAGCCCGTGCGAATGATTCGTAAGCCACCGAATGGTAATATAATGTGAAAATAAGTAAATGTAAGGTATTTTATTTTGAAAAGTAATAATAAAAGTCTCATTGTGAAAAAAAATAAAAAATATTGAACAATTTAATGTTTTACTTAAAAATCAGATATTTTGCTATCTCAGATATGTTTTTTTTAAACTTCTTAGTTTATAACACTTATTTGAAAGCGATATTGGAATTGATAATGTGATTATTTTTTACTTCATGACTTCTGTACCTTTAACATAAACATGAATATCATTGAATCTATTCGGTTGGACTTCTTTTGCGGCACTGAGCAGCAATGAATGAATGTTTGTATATGAGTAATTACTGTTTGAACGATTGTTAGTTATAGCACATGTTAGTTAAACAGATTGTCAATAGATGGCGCTGTTTTAAATAATTACTGTTTGAGGGACTGTTGCATTAAACAGATTGTCAATAGGTGGCGCTGTTTACAATATAAACACCTTTGAGAAATAATACAAAGAGAATTACAAAAAATAATTTTGAATGTGTTTTCGTCATTGAAGGTAATTTTGAAAATGATTGGTTTTGATAAAATATTAAAGGAGATATATCGCACCGACAAAAACACCTTCAAGAAATAATATACAGAGATTTACTTCTTTTGACTAATACATTTTTGTACATACATGACTTAAATGTGTTTGTACTATGAAAAATGAGTAAAATGCATAGTTTAATGCTGAGAATAGTTTAGCAGGATTTAGTAGAAATCAAGAGATTGCTACTAAAACTTGCTGTTGCTGGAGTATTATGAAGCACACATTGCGGTATATGCCTTATTGTCGACTGGCATGCCAGCCTCAAGCTTGACGATAGAAGTAATTATGACTTGGATTATTTTACAAGTAATAAACTTTGAATATATATTTTTACAAAAAGGACATCTTTTTCTGAAGAATTGTGTAATTGATATTTGTTTTAGAATTTATTATGATCTATATTTGCCTTTGAAAAATGACACGCCTCTGTTAGCGAGAGTAAGTAGGATAGTCCACAGGTCGCAGTTCTTGACTGATTTTGATGAATATTTTTTCAATCAGTTGGATAACTATCAAAATAGAAGTATATTGATTTTCACAGTGATTTGTCAAATATTTTAATTTCTATACACAATTTTCTACAAAATATCCTTTATCGTGCTTTTTGCGGTTGTTCTCGGCCTCTGTTTTGAAAGGATCTTTTCCCACCTCACTCTATTCCCTGGTGTTTTAATTTTTTTTTTAAAGATGGAGTTTTTTAGTCCATTAAAAAAAATTAAGAACACACTTTTTGTTTTACCAACTATTTTAAATAATTTTTTTTACTTTAGAAAATTTTTAGTGAACGTCAGCGCATTCCCAACTGGATTTCATTTGAACTCTTTCACTTGGTAAGTTAAGTTATTTTTGTCTCCGTGAATATGTTAGTAGGCCACTGAATACTCGCGTAAGTGTAGCCCCACGAGGAAGTACAGTCGCTCAAATTGTTTACTCATTTGCTGCGAACGTCTGGTCGCAGTTTACACGGTCGGTTTAGACTCAACAAAAATATTGGTCTTTGGTACGGAATCGAGAATAGAGTTAAGCAAACTTTTTACGTTTTGGTACTTCTTAAGCTTTCTTCTTCTTCTTATTTACTCCTGCAGATGTTCATATGGCATCAGGTATAAAGGGACGTTAGAAGTATTTTTTTTAAAACTGATTTATTGATAGTTTTAGTCATGTATGAGTTGACTAAACACATGTTTACTCGACTGCGTGTTAGAACTATCTCATAATACAGTTTTTGTATGATTCTCCATCTAATAAACCCAGTTATAACATCTGAAATAAATAAACCTTTATGTTATAAGAACCTGCATGTAATCGATTTCTATGAAAATGACGAAAGAAACACAAAGATGCTCATAATATTGTTATAACTTATAACATATGTTTCAGAATTATGAGAATGGTCTTTTCATTAACAATGAAAGAACAGGTGTTTCGTTTAAATTTATTGTTTTCAATTTCTGAGTAAATAAATATTCTATTTACTCTAGCGATATTTTTTCCGTAAATAAAGATGTTATGGTTGAGGAATTGCCGGTTATTCTAATAATGTTGAAGTCAGTGTGATGAAATAGAAAAAAATCATTTAAACTCCAACAAGACTAATATTATAATAATAAAATGTACGAAAATAGATCATCAGTACTTAGAAAGAAAATTGAAAACGCTTTGAATGTAATGAAAATGAGATCGTTGTGAGTTATGAGCGGAAATAGAAAGCGTGATTTAATTAAAAACAGGATACAGAACGAAAATGTACAGCATAATAGGACGTGATTGTGAAACTAAATAATATTAGCGTATCCGGAGTATTTGGTCATTTAAAACGTAATGGATAAAAGCGACAACTGCAAGGAAGAACACTGTAACTTTTTATGGGTAGTGAGTTACAATGTTGTTGATTTTTTCCCTATAAGACTGATTAATCATCGTATCTGTAAGCGCTTTTTCATATACCGTAATAGATATCTATAAAAATAAAAACGTGAAAATTTAATATTGGTTATGACGTTTTCGAATTATCTTTTGAATACGCAAAAATTGAATTTGACAGTGAATTCCGGATTCATTAAAATGTTCATTATTGTGGAAAAAAATTTTCAATTAAAATATTTTCTATTTTAGTGTGTTTCATGATGTTGACCGAAATAAATGTGCTTTTATTAAATACTGTTATTCTATTTTTTTTTTCAAAAATAGTGGTTTCTCTCCTCTTACATTCTGTAAAATGCTTTGAAAACTTAAGAAGAAGAGGTCAAAAAAATTTAAAAAAAATATTGTCAGTGATATATTTGATGGCACACCATCAGATCGTGAGGAAAACTATTTTTTCCCCGATTTCCCAGTGTGGAATAGAGAGAGGTGCTACAAAAAATAAAAGAATAGTAGTAAAAATTAAAAAAAAATAATAAAAAAAACGAAATATTCAAATTTATTAGTCAATTAAGCTGTGTATGATGTAAGAAATAAACGTAGAAGGTTTTGTAATGTGAGCTGAAAGTCTTACATTTTATGTGACGTCAATATTTTTAAACTTTATGTATAATATATCTCAAGGTAGGTTTTCGTCTCAGATATCTTTAAGCTTTTGTCAAATTTATCGCAAAATAACAAAAGTATATCCGTATCTTAAATGTATATACGTCATTACAGAAGATGAAATGGGGCTAACTCCACAAATCCTCGAGCACGTCAAGCAGCACGCATCATCGTAATCCCTAACCGACATAAAAGTGAAGGTCCCGATGACAGAACAAAGAGTCATCACTTTACATATTATAATTATGCTCCCCGTATCCTGTTAGCGCTAAGACAACATGCCCCGGAGTTAACGAGCCCCAACACGGCCCCCGTCATGTTAGTCGTTAGAGTCGAGTCTAGATGGGTCGGTTTTGAAGCGAGCTATCGAATAATCCCTTTTACGAGGCGATTCGGGTTGATTCAAGTGTAAAAAACGTCTCCTTATCCGCCCCGTTACTGTTATTTCGCTCGTTTTCGAGAGGTATGTGTGCAGTGTACAGTTTTGTTGTTTTTTATTAATTCTCTTTGTCGTTCGTCTGCTTCTAGCAATGAGTTTTACGGTGAAAATGTTTGTAAAAAAAGTAAGTAAACAATGAACGGTGTGATACTAAAACTATATACTTTCGAAAATGCCTGTAATGAAAATAGTGTAAGCGAGCAAGTTTGACAATCGTTATGGATTTATGCATTTTGAAAAAGTATCCGAAAAGGAAACTGACAAAAGTTCATATAGTGTTGGGCCCAGGTGTTGCAAGAATAAATATGTTATATAGAGAAAATGAAAAAAATAAGCCGCTTAAAGTTTTATTTAAATTGTCAATCAGACCAATGAGAAATCTTTTATTTTTTATTAAAAGTTATTTTTCATTATAGTTTGTAAATTTTATTTCTGCGGAACACTTAACTTGCCAGATGAAACCAAGTGCAAATTGTGTCTCGTTGTATTCTTCATCCATAGAGGCACCGTATTAATCCATGAAACTCACAGATTGGACAGGTTTGTCGAAACAATCTACGTAAAACTCTGAAAGGGCAAAGGAGACGTTTATTTTGACAACAACAGAACCATTGCCAATGTCAGGTAATAGTTTAATTTTAATTTATGTACGCAATGTTTATATATCCAAAAATGCAAGTTATATTAATTCTCTTTTGCAATTGTTTCTAAAACTTATTATGTATTTTGTTAGATTTCCTTTTGTTATTTTTATTTCTCGTTAACAATTCTAGTTATTTAAATATAATATATGCGAATTTATGAAAATGGCTTTTTCTTTTCTATTGACAAATTGATTTAATTTTTTTCCGATTGTCAATCGCTGAATTGTTTGATGGTTTATGTTTTAAAAAATATCGGGCATTTTTAAAATATTATTTTTGTTTTTCTATTCTATAAAATTAGACCCATTTTCGCCGCTCTCCTTTGTAATTTATTTATTTCTTAAGTCAAAGTACAATGTAAAAATATTATAAATGGAGAAGTAAAATGTTTCGATTAAAGTTCTTTGCCACATGCGAAGCACCAACACGTTGGACAGATCTGATCAAGCTAACGACGGGATCCACAATAGCAAATTGCACGCGCGGTTCCATCAACTGCCAGAAATGGAGAAGCATTGCACGACATTCGTCCAAAATAGAGATCCACGATGCATATCTTCATCGTATCTATACCAATCATGACCACTCTGACAAGAGTGCTCGACTAAAGAGAGTTTTCTCTAATAACTGCAATTAGGTTAATTCTCATGGAAATTAAATTTTCTTTCGTTTAAAATCCGCCCAGTTTATTAATGTTAATAAAATAAATATCACTACAACAGTTCAGTACTTTTAAGTTATTAAGTAGATACTTTCAAAAATTATCTAATCGGTCGTGGGGAGGACCTTATTTGTCCATAAAATTTATTTAGCCAATTTAGAAGGACTATGGTTATATAGTTTAAAACAAAATAACTATGATCGAAGCTTAACGGCTCATGTACTTTCTTACCTTATGAAAAATGTAAAACAAATGGCCTAAGTGAACGGAATTATGGGTAATGTTATCAAGGTAATTACTCCACATAAAAGTTATTTTATTAAATACACGAAAGGTGAAATAAAATGTTATTATTGTAATCAGCAGGTAAAATAAAGATATTACTATTTTTTAATGCTCGATGTTAAGATCACTCGTTATGGTGCTCAGTCTTCGTCAGGTTTTGTTTGATAGTTTGCTTTATTTCTTTTGCGCTTGGAGAAATTATGACAACGAAATCTGGTAAGGCGGAAATTTTCGTAGAACGTTAAATACAGGAAGTTAAGGTTTTGGAAGTATCATGATAATGCTCAGCCTCATTGTTCTCGGTTGGATCTGAGTTAACTGGAGTAATAAATAAACCCTGTATTTTATATGGTTTATTAAGTTTAGCGAGGATCAGATACTATTTCTGTGAAGGAATTGCTGTATAGTTTTATCATTTTCTCAAGGTTGTATGTAATTGGATACATTTTGATCTCAGGTGCTCGAAATTACAAATATGTTGTATTTAAGTAAAATGTATAACAATGAAATTTATGTTAAATATGGGCAAGCAAACATTTTAAGAATAATCAACTACAGAATTAGATGGTTGGGACACGTTATTGGACGAGAAGATCTGGACCCATTTAAATAACTGATGTTCGCGAAGATTGAAGGTACAAGGAGAAGAGGAAAACCACCCACAAGGTGGTTGGACGGTGTAGAGGACTTAAAAATTTTGGGAGTCAACAGGTGGAAAAGCCATGACCTGCACCAGGCTGTAGTGCTGACAAGAATAATTTAAGTAGAATAAGCCATGTTTTATTTTATCAGTATCAAGGGATACTAAAATAAACTTTTATTTTTCTTAAAACTTATTGTTTAATCAATCTGACATATTAGTTTCCAAGACTATGTGCAGTAGAGAAAATACTTAATATGAATACTATAGCTTGAAACATTTCTGAACTTCAGTGAAAAGTTATACAAATTATCTTTAAATAACCTACGGGCATTTTATTCTGTTTAAACGTTTTTATTAAACCTGGCAGAGACAGATGAATATATAAATTTGTTTTTAGATTACGATGAATATATTTGCAGACTCGAATATTCGATTCTCAATTGGTTTATATACATAAAAGACTTATTTTGTTTATAAAGAATTTATTTTGTAAAGTTTCTATGTAACTAAACTTTAGTTATTTTAATAACTTAGCTTTACTTTCTCACTTTTTCAAAATATTATAATTTTTTTCGACGAAATTTTGTTAATTTAATTTAAATTCACTTGTTTATCTGTGATGTCTAGTTACACATCTATGTTTTTCCTTAAAATAGTAAAGCGTATATTCTACTTAAAAGACATCAAGTTAATATGCCATCGTTTCATTTTCAGTATTGTCCAGTTACATAACGATGTTTTTCCACAAAATATCGTGAATGCGTGTACCCAACTTAAGAGACATCAATTTAATGTTAAATAATTTCATTTTCAGTATTGTCACGTTACATATCGGTATTTTTCCTCAAAATAGTAAAGCATATACCCAACTTAAGAGTAGTCAATTTAATATGCAGTCATTTTATTTTCAGTATTCTCCAGCTACATACATCGATGTTTTTCCGCAAGATAGTAAAGCGTATACCCAATTTAAGAGACATCAATTTAATATTCGATCATTTAATTTTCAGTATTATCTGGTTACATATCGACGTTTTTCCTCAAAATAGCAAAGCGTATATCCGACTTAACAGATATCTTCCTATGCCCCTTTAAATTACGAGTTACTTCCTTACATGGCTGACAAGCAGCCCGCATGCAATTGGCGAGGTGACAATACAATAGACCCTTGCTCACATGGTCTTCGCTGGCTTTTTAGCTGAGTTAGATTTAAGTACGTGATATAGCTGAAGGAAGCGGGTATGCCGGTATAGGCTGATAAGTGATGGGGGCTTTTGAATGGCAATTTACTTTGAAATGCACAAAGGATGCGCAAAAATAAGTAAAAGCTATTTACGTCATAGTTTACTTATAAAACCTATTTGTAAACTTTGATAAGACTTGGTAATATCTGTATAATATCCTTCAGTTTGTAACTTTTTCGGGAGTTTGTCCCGTTGTTGACATTTTAAAGGCTGACAATTCAGTTATTCGAATTTTTGTACGTTTTATGCAGTTTACCAAATGCGTGAACTAATTTCAACAAAATTTATGCATAATTCAATAATAAAATTCGTTATCTTAGGATAAGGTACAAAAAGAAATAGCATACTCTCTATAATATTGGTATTGCATTACTATATTATCAGCAATAACATAAACCTAATTATTAAATAATTTAACCAAAGAAACCGCAGTACAATTTTCCGTTACGGAAGCGGGCGGGCGAAGCTTAATTTAGACTCAATACGCAATAATCCGAAGTATTGAAGCGCTGTTAAAAGTTACCACCGACATGGGCTGAGCGAACCCGAAGCTACCTTCCTTTATTAATATGGTGATTAATTAAATATCAAAATATATAAAAGGCGATCAGGCCTGAAGCAGCCACCTCTCTTAATTAAGATTGAGTAATCTACCCTCATTGGATGTCGTTAAGGGATAATAAAAGTTTAAAGCGCGTTTAGCTTCCAGGGCTGAACTCTTAGATGGGTGAACTTTGACTCTCTTTTACGTTTTCGTTGCGTCATAATTTCGGAGTTTACGTTCATATGTACGTATTGACGTGTTATAAAGGGTTGTGTGTGTTTTGACGGATAGTATGGGTGGCTTTTCTGTATTAAGGCGAGTTAATTAAATGTTGATTAATATTGGGAATGAGTTTCTGAAGCTCGGCGTATATTAATGTCTAATAGTGGAAAAGGAGACGTGATACTGACTAATGTGGTCTTAAAATTGGCGGAATAAACAGTGTCGTCCTTATTAGAGTAACAAAGTGTGAAGTTTTGGTAGTGACTGTAATAATGTATTAATTAATTATATTTTGTTTTGTTGAATAAATGTTAGAATGGGAGAGAATACTTTATATAATTAACTGGTACAGTATATGGAAAAGTTTGAATGTAAGACAATGGAAAGGAAACATAGAGGAGATAGAACGACATTGGTGATGTGGAAAGATTGAAAAAGAAAATTTCGAAAATAAAAACTGATGATAACTTAAAAAAATTTCGCGTGCAGCTCAGTACAAGTGACAGAAGTGAATCTTCTTTGGCGATCTACACCTCGATTTGTAAGTATACAGTAAGGAGTGAAACGGCAGAGAGATAGAGAGACGTAGAGACAGAGAGAGAGAGAGAGAGAGAGATAGATAGAGAGACGTAGAGACAGAGAGATAGAGAGACGTAGAGACAGAGAGAGAGATAGAGAGACGTAGAGACAGAGAGAGGGAGAGAGAGAGATAGAAAGACGTAGAGACAGAGAGAGAGAGAGATAGAGAGACGTAGAGACAGAGAGAGGGAGAGAGAGAGATAGAAAGACGTAGAGACAGAGAGAGATAGAGAGACGTAGAGACAGAGAGGGGGAGAGAGAGAGACATAGAGAGACGTAGAGACAGAGAGAGAGAGATAGAGAGACGTAGAGACAGAGAGAGAGAGAGAGAGAAATTTAATTAACCATAAATAATACTCACTGTTGAATTACATACAGTGTATGCGCATGCTTATGTATGCGTACTCTTGAAAGTTGCAAACTTGCTTAGGGCAGAAAAAATACGTTGAGTTAAATAGTAAAAAAGATTAATTATGTCTAAGTCCATAGATTATACCAAATTCGTATAAGAATATTTTAATTCTATACATTTATAAAAACTAATAAAATGTCGTTATAAGTTGACGGAAACATCTAATAAAATCTTCGTAAAAATTTACATAGACAATAGTGAATTTAAAAATTGCCGCGATGCCAGTGCCAGAACAGACACACGCACGCACGCACGCACGCACGCACGCACGCACGTACGCACGCACGCACGCACGCATACACACACACACACACACACACACACACACACACACATATATATGTACTTGCATAAGTGGATTATTCTGATAGGGTTGGGTTAGGTCTAAATGAGACATAAAAATAGGTATGGCAACGTATATCTTTATGATTAAATTTCTTATCCCTTTACTCTGCTTTGTAAATTTTACTTAGTTACTGTATTGAATATGTTCTAAATTACTTTTTCTTTGTTTACAGACCTGAAAATTGAATCCAGGAGCAAGCGCGTGACAAACGCAACACGCGTCCCGGCTTCAACCATGTGCTAGATATCGGAGATACGATATCGTATCGTAAGTACATGCTTTGTTTTCAATTTACAACTCACATGTCATCATTATATTATTAACAGTACATTTGGGTGCAATATATTCATAATCTGTATGATTAGTCTTACGTAATGACAATAAATGTGACTCATCATTATATTATTAACAGTACGTTTGAGTGCGATATATTCATAATCTGTATGATTATTCTTACATAATGAGAATAAATGTGGCTGGTTGTTATACTATTAACAGTGCGTTTGGGTGCGATATATTCATAATCTGTATGATCAGTCTTGCGTAATGAGAATAAATGTGACTGTTTTTTAATCCCAGCTACAAGAGGATAGTAATATTTGTGCTTATTGGTCTTTCGGCTTCAACTAACAGTTTGTTAAATCATTTGCTTAAAGTATTAAATAATTTGCTATTTGACGCGAAGTATTGTTGTGTTCGATCATTCCGCTATATAAAATAAATGTGTTCATTAAATATTTAATTTGATAATAGCCTGACATGCACTCTTCAAGTAGATTAAAGGGTTACTTTATCTTCACAAAATTCCAAAAATGTTATTAGCCCACAACATTGGTTCTATTTATCGCAGAGGGATGAAAAAAAAACTCAAAGCTTGAAATGTTCTTTAATTTTTTTTTATTTTTAGGGTTCCGGAAAAAAGTAATGTAAGAAAGATGTCCCCATGTTTATTTTATATTTTTAATTTTTTTTACTGAAAAAGAAATCGTAGTTCAAATTCTTCGATGACACCCGAAAACATTTTCAAGAAGAGTCTGAAAATTGTTTTCCGTTTCTTTCGTTTTCCGTTTCTTTTGTTATTTCAAATGCCATTGAAAAATTTGCACGTGCAATTTAATTTAATAAAATAATATCGAAAAAGATCATTTCATATTATTGATTTTTCATTTTTACCTGTAAATTTGAGACTCAATTTAAAAATACGTTGTAGTAGAAATTTTAAGCTTCGAGTTACATAAATTGTCCATTTAATACATACATTTTGGAGTTCCTTCTGGTAATTTTTTTTTTAATAGTACACGTGTTTCCATAAGATTTAATTATATGGAACATTTTTAATTTCTCTTAAATTTTTTATAACTATGTTTATAAACACCAATTTTGATCACCTTATTAAACGTTAACAATATACAGGTAACTGGTTATAATTCACGTCGCTGAAGTGCGAAATTAACTTATGTTTAACTAATTTTGTTTCAACAACTATGAATTGACATTAATTAAAACCTAATTTTAACAGTATATTCATATCGTTAAGTTTATTGCCGAAACGAATTTTGAAATGAAATTTATAACTCATCGAACTATTAGGTTAACAGCTTTTTAAAACCAAAACTGTTAATTAAACTACTAACGAAAAATAAAATTGAAATACGTACATAGTTAAGCATTTTACTTAGCATATTCTAGATCGTATTTTAAAGTATTTTTTCCGATATTTTTAACAACACATACATAGTTGTTTGTGATTTTATTTATAGTTAATCTTAAAAATTTGTTCTCGGTCGCCGACGTTAATTTAATAGGAAACTAATTAGGGAATCTGAACGTTAACGGATTTTCAATTATGTATCGACAATACGTCACGTTTGATAAAAACTTAAATAATACTGTTAATTATATATATGTGCATTTGTGTAAATACACAAATGCACATATATATGTATATATGCATATTGTGAAAAACGCTATTATCCTTTTGGCTTTTCTGGCAAATCGGAAAAATGCTTTGTCGTAAACTTAGATTTCCTGAATTGATTTTAAGATATCTTATTTGATCATCTAGGTATTTTCATAAGACAAGTTTAAGCTTATCATTACTATTCAAATCTTGAACATTTATCAGGCTGAGTAATTTGTAGCAAGTACGACACTTTTGAGCCAATTAATATGGAAAGGTTTCAAAGAGACATTTGGCTTAGTGCGAATAGACTGAGCTATTCATTCGCTCGTTGAATTAGAAGTAACTCTCTGGGTTGCTAAGGAGCATTTGGCTTCGAGTTTGCTAGCCTCGAGATTAAATATTCAAATGACACATTATTAAGTCTAAATTCTAGTCTAAGGGTCAAGATACTGTGATCACTCTCAACAACTTTTAAATTATTATTGAAAGCTACATTTTTTTTAGTAATTACAGCGTAAAACGATATTCCCAAAGTCTATCCGAGCAGGTACTTACAAACTAATCTAGATTAGGTTAGATTGAGTTAAAGTAAATCGTGGTAAAAGTAAACCATCAAAAGTAATGTTAAGACAGCAAGGGATATATATTATTTTACTAAGACATTAATAAATAACAACGCTGGTAAATAATTTGCTAATTATAGTGATAACGTTGAAAAATCTACACCTTTACAAATTTGTATTGTCAAAGACGGAACAATACTTCAATTCTCAAAGAAATTAAAAATCCAGACATCAAAGGCCAACAGCTTTTAAGTTGATAGTTATGTGCTGTCTCTCTGTATTAAATACGTATTTAAAGGTTATCTTAAGTATATAATATTGGTATACCTAAAGAATTTTATGGAACGTACTATAAGTGTGTTAAAAAGAACACATTGCACTGTTGCTCACTTAAGATATTTTTTCTCTAGATTTTGATGTAATCAAGTAAAGTTTTTGGACTTTTTAAAGTGTGCTACGTGTTTTTAAATAATATGCATTAATGTCTAATTTCCAAAATAATTCTGTGAGTAAATATTCATCCATGTAATGTTAGTAGAGTTTATAGCTCATGCAACCTGGATGTAGTTTAGAGGAAATGGGAAAATGATTTTTAAAATTTACCACCTTTTTCCTGCTCATAGTATTAGGTGTTTACTTATTGGAAATTCGAAGGTCTTATCGAAGCGAAATTTCCCTTATTAAATCTTTCATTAGCACTGTCAAAAGTTAAGTATGGACCATTGTTTGCGTCGAGAATTTTAGGATAACTGGAAAATATTTCCCAGCAACGTGTCAGCGCTTGTATAATTTCACTCAATCTCTTATCAATATCTTGTCTGTTGAAATCGTTACAAGGTTTTATGTTGTGTGGCTTGGTTTTATTGCGGGCGCATATATTATATGTAAGGGAATTAATAAATAAGTACGTAATGAGAATAATAAGAGCGTAATGGTATCGTGATAAGTCTCATATGTCCACTGTTCGATTTTATGAAACACGCAATGGTCGCGGTTTACTCGTAGTATAAATAGAGGAAATCAGATAGTGCCTTATATAACGCTTGATAACGTCAGCAAGACTGAAAAACGATTTAAATCGAAAATGTTTAGTGTCAATATTTTGCTTATTTATAATTCATACAAAATTGAATTTTTCAATCTAGTAAATGTCGGGAGTTATGAAATAATTTTTCTAATATTACGACCACTTCAATAATTTTGTGTCCTTTTACGACGCGCTTAATAAAATATAATCATGGAAAATGTTTAGTGTCAGTGTTTTTCTAATTTATAATTCATACAAAATTGAATTTTTAAATCTAGTAAATGTCAGCAGTTATGAAATAGTTTTCTAGTATTAAGAATACTTCCAATAATTTTGTATCCTTTTACAACGCACTTAATAAAAAATTATCGTGCATTTTGCATTTTTGAATGTCCACTTCCATTTATCGCTTCCGAAACTACCTAACATATTAGCATCATTTCAGGTACCTCGATATCTAACCCACTTGGTTGTGAAATGATACACTTTTCCTTTCGATGCGAAACACCTAATGGCGGGTTTGGATGGGAGATGAAACGTTCTGATGACAAGTCGCGTCTTGCTATTCGGCAAGCTTCGTGTCTTGCCGGCTTTTCCAGCTTAATTCGACCAGCTTCGTGTTTTCTCTGGTATTCTTCCAGTTTTTCATCTCGTCGGCTCTTTCCGAATTAATTCGACCAGCTGCGCGTCTATATTTACTAACGTTTACAACTTTACTCGTTTACGTTGGTGTATTGAATTAAACTGTCTTAACATCTTAAAGGCGTTTATTAATTTAAAACATGAGTTACAGTAATAGCGAAAAAAATTTAATGTTTCGCATCTACCAGGTGTGTCTTGATGGCTCAATTTTTTGACTTTCTGTTGGAAAAAAATGAACTCTTTGTTTCTATAGTTCTAAAGTTACGTGCATAACATTTTGCAAACGGAAATCCTAAATAACACTTAGCAATATATTTTTTTTTAAATCTATTCACACAATTCATCGGAAAATGGGATGTCATTTAATAGGACTACCAGATGAATTCTTTTGCGAAGTGTTAAGTTTCAAATTAATTTACAATATGTTGCCTCTAATTTTTAATCACAGATTAGAAAAATCTCGATACTGACATATTTCAGTGAACTTGCATCAATTACTTCAAGAGAAAGACAACTAGGAAACCCTACTTTTTGGTCAACAATTTCCCATCATAACATAGAATCGAATTGAAAATTCATTGCGAATGGAAACCGTTGATGATGTTTTTAGGAAAAAAATTGGCCAAAATGAAGGTCGATTAATGTGTTGATTTATTTTGTGTAACATTATAATGGAATTCGGAGAGTAAAAGTAACTTTTTGGAATGATCAATTACTAATGTTTGGAATGCTTTTCTAAACATTAGTAGCTGCAGAGTGGCGAAGTTTGATTTTTATAATAAGACATGTATTATTTTTCAGTTTAAAATCTTGTTATCTGCGGTTAATGTGCGCTAATTATGTTATGTTGTAATACAAATTTACAATATGATTGTACTTTTTGTGAAGTGCTTATGTTAAAAATATCAGTGCAGAATGGGTGAAAAGCAAGAAAAGGCATTTTCGGGGGTTTATTTTAATGCTATTAGTTCAGCAAAACTGTACAAAAATATAGTTCGTAATGCACTATTATTAATTTTATGACTATATTGTTAAAGGTTTTTGGTAACATTCTAACATATTTTCATGTTGAAGGAATAGTTAATAATGTATTAGAAAAAATAATTATTGTTGTTCATTTAGGAAAGCTCTAGGTGCTCTAGAAATAATTGATTGTAAAAAAAATTAGGTTAATAATGATTATATTTAGCTTAAAATTTTCGCAATAGACACAATTTCTCAGATCGTGTAAACTTGGTAAATTACTGAAGATATGATTCTCAACAATATTGTCAAAAAACTGCCTTGGAATAACCGCAGTAAAATTTTTCTGGACCCCTCGTAAATTTGTTACACAATAGTTTGGAATATCTAGAAATTGTATGCGTATATAAAATATATGTCGAATCTAAAAAAGCTTAACACTAAAAATATCTTTTCATAACTACAGTGTAAGCTCGTCGTTGGATGAAATAATTAATCAAATCTGAAAACGGTGTCACTTTAACCTAAATGAAATGCAAATTTCGTCGTCCTAAGCGTGGTCATGAAGACCCTTATCTATCCATTTCATCCCGGGCTAAACATCCCGTCTACTACGCCCCGTTTCACGAGGGTCATGAATGCAGAACGTCCTGATGGATGACCACTTCACTTTGCCCTTAAGATCATAGAGTAGGTAATTCACTGGTGTTTACGATGAAATATTGCTCCGTATGTTAAAGGCCTTGGATTTATAATCATATTATTAAAACGGTGGGCACAATAGTATTTAATATTCCATTTATCAATAGTCCTTTTTATTTGTTGTCAATTTCAAATTAATTCAGGCATTGAATTAAAAACCTTCGGATAGAAAAGGCTTTTTTTAACTGATTTCGGAAAGTGAAGAGTTTACAATTCAACTGTATTTTTGTTTCGTATATATTCTTATTAAAGGATGGCCCGGCACATGTGAGCCGATTTAAGCTATTCATTTATTATTAGAAGGGTATTATTAAAGGGGATTACACATATATTTTTTTCTTAAATCTGGTAGTGCATTCTAAAGATGAACAATAAAACTCCTCATCGGATGACGATTGATCAATAGTGATTGAAAACAATTGTTTTGGTCTGCATGTTTTCGTCAGCAAAGTTATTACCGCATCAGATGGACTAGGGTCTGGCGATTGTGTATGGATTTGTACCAATGGAAGTCTTTAAGGATTGACATCATGTCAGTCGTACTTAAAGATTAGAAAAAGTTATATAAAAATATACCACACTCAGGCGGTGAACCTTTGTCCTCTATGCTTTCGGTACTTAAGAATTCTAATAAGCTTTCATTTGTGAAAACCCACGTTTACTCTGCACCACATTCTCTCTTGAAATATTGTTTGAAATTCTTTGTCTATTTTTTTTTAAGCAATCCTCTCTTTCTCGTTTCATTATAATAAAGTAGCCTTTAGTAAGCCATTAAAAATTATACAATAAGTTAAAGTTAAAAAAAGGTAAACCGACTTAGTACTATAATGACAATTGATAGCGATGACTTTTAAGTACGTACTATTAATTATTTATTTTTCGGAGTTGAAGCAGAGTTCAAATAAAAATACACAGAGTAAAAAGCAAACGAATGTTACATTTCGTTGCACTATGACACATGTCATGGCAATTAATGTACATAGAACGTGCTGATCGTTGGGACTTTCTTATAATCTCTTTTGAAACGGAAAAAATGTATTTTCCTTCGAATCAGTGAATGTAATTATTTTCTCAAAAATCTTTTGCACGCTCCAGAAAATAAAGCGACCTGAATCAAGGCGTATCATTGGTTATGCAATCGGATAAGGTGCGGGAAGAAGTAAAAGGTCTGCTAAGGACGCCCGGCGAACCAGATGTAATGAATAATTTAATGAAATGCTTATGAACCGTTCGTTCACTTTTGTTATCCGTGTCTCCCTGCACGCTGAGGCTTTTAGCCGGAGACTTCGCTCTCCGGAGCGGATTTCGCTCCAAAGAACGGAGTATGCTAATTTTAATTCTGCTCGGTTATTGTAATTTTTCAATATTCCCGCGGCGTTTAACTGAATTTGCCAGAGTCGCCGGCTTATACGTAGGCGGGTTTCGAATTTTTTTTTATTAACGTTATATTTTATGAATTTCGTGATGAAATTTTTTTTGTTGCATAATTAGAGTCGCTTTTGCTGATATTTATGATTGAACATTCACGTGTGTATAATTTTATGTTGCGGTGACGGAGACAAATGTATATGAAAGTTTACGCGCTTGCACACGTTTGCGCATAATGAGGTTATTTTATGTGTGCGTATTATTAATGCTTGCTTGGTTATAATGTTATAGAATAAAAAAATATTACAAATTTTCATACATATTACATTTTGATAATATCAGTTACGGAATAGATTAATAGTAAATGCCGAAAACCCAGTTTTAAGGGGGTTGACACATGGGAGTATTTTCGTAGCAAATATGTACGCCTGATACAAAGCCGACATATTCATATATTAAACTTTTAATGTTAGGAAAAAAGAATATGACATGCTATTATATGAACGCTGATCTATCATATTTTTTTATCTTAAATGAATTTCAAAATTTTTGACTGTAAAGAAATTATTATTCTAAATAATGCCATCCAGCGATAATTACAAAAAACGAACTAAAATTGAATTAAAATTTTAATAAAGTCTTTTCGTCACGCATTGCAAAATAAATATTTTATTTATTTTGCAATGCGTGATTTTCACGTTACAATGACGATATCTGTTTTCAATTTAGTAATAATGGTTTAGCTATCTTCAGGTCAGAATATCGATAGTACATATATCGATATTCTGACATTCAGGTCAGAATATCGATAGTACATATATCGATATTCTGACCTGAGTATAGCTTTTATCGAATGTTTTTCGTACATAAAGACCCTTACGTGTTTATTTCGAAATAAGGCTGAATTTTATATCGACAGTTAAAATTTTATCGAAAGTGGCGTTCGTTTCTTTTTGGTATTATGGCTTTGGAAACTGTATTTTCGTATTATTTCTAGGATAATTGGACTGGTATTGTTTCAGTGCGCAAAAAATTCTTGTATTTACGGAATTGTCTTTCGATATTGATTTAAATAATTTTCGCAATATATCAAAGCTGTAATAAAATTTAATCTGTAACTCTGTTGATTTAAATATTATATTGTCATTTGTATATGCCTTCTTGCAATATATTACATATATTATTGTTAAGCAATTAGTATCGTTGCCACTGTATCGTTGATAATCAAATCGATATACGACTGATTTGTAGTATTCCCGAATATTAGTTTTTGAGTACGAGCAATTACTTATCTGATTTTCTGCATTGGTTAAAAGCTACAGTATCGTTGGTAGTCAAATCGAAATACGAGTGATTGGTAGTATTCCCGAATATCAGTTGATGTGTACGAGCAATTACTTATCTGATTTTCTGCATTGGTTAAACGCTACAGTATCGTTGGTAGTCAAATCGGGATGCGATTGATTTGTAGTATTCCCGAATATCAGTTGATGTGTACGAGCAATTACTTATCTGATTTTCTGCATTGGTTAAACGCTACAGTATCGTTGGTAGTCAAATCGAGATACGACTGATTTGTAGTATTCCCGAATATTAGTTGATGTATACTTGTATGTCTTATTTTTTATACCCGACCTAGGATAGATGATCATATACTATTTGCGGGAATTTATGATAGGTTAAGTTATATTTAATTTTGTTTCGATAAGAATAAAGAAAATGGCTTGCGTATGCGAATAAAAGTTTCGTCTATTGGGTATATAATGAATGATGTTGATATCTATGTAATTTTTCGGGTGACCAATATTTAAAGTATGCAATGTTTCATATATCAAATTATTATATGTGAAATAAGTATATCGGAATAACAATAAATATAATTGTAATAGGTGTTTTTTACATAATTGTCATAAATTTAATTTAAATATTTTTACCGGACTGCGACTTTTGATTATTAGGTAATGTACAAACGGTGAATACGATCGATGTCATATTTCGGATAACTAATGTTTTATTTATGAGTTAGGCCATCTCAAGTTTACACATATTATTTATAAGTATTTTGATAATATTATTTATACATTTTGTAACTATTTCTCGTTATTGTGAATTTCATGGGTAATTTGAATAAGGACGATTTTTTTGTCATGTTTTGGATACCTAATGTTTTATTTATGAGTTAGGCCATCTCAAGTTTACACATATTATTTTGAAGTGTTTGATAATATTATTTGTACATTTTGTAACTATTTCTCGTTATCGTGAAATTCATGGGTAATTTGGATGATGAATAAGGACGATGTTTTTGTCATATTTTGGATAGCTTATATTTTATTTATGAGTTAGGCCATCTCAAGTTTACACATATTATTTTTAAGTGTTTTGATAATATTATGTGTACATTTTTAACTGTTTCTCGTTTCTTGAAATTCATGGGTAATTTGGACGATAAATAATGTTATTTATGGGTTAGGCTCTGTCAAGGTGACCAGCGACAATTTTTAAAGATTTAGTTAATGTTTACGTTACAAAGATTTCTCATAATCACGATGACTTTGAGTATCTTCGTCCGTGGTGGTTATGCGATGGTGTTCCTCGAGATTCGCTTACGCGAGCACAATGATTCGTATTGGTGCCGTGACACAGATCGCGCGCTTCGAGATGACGATCGATCGTAGGCGCATGGCCATTGTGCAAGGCGCGCAATGATCGCCGGTTGCGGTGTCGGGTGGCGGCGGCGCGGGAGCGGTACCGTAACGCGACACCGCCGTGTCTCTTGCGGGCGGGTCGAATGACGCGGTTGCACTGCGACGCGATGCGACACGTGTTCTTAGAATTTTCATAGGGTGTACTTAGGGCGACCGCACAAGCAGCCGTCGAAAGGCGATAAAAATGTCGATCACAAAATAGTGATTTCAACTCGTTTATGAAATTGGTGTTATCTTTTGACCAATATTAAGTACGTGTACGTGTGGACCTATCATTTACACTTACGTTTTGGTACAACTTAATCCAGAGACGGATTTTGCTCATCTACGTATAGTGCCAAGTGAAAAATGAAAACAAAATTAGGGAAATTTTGGTAATCGAGGTTAAATTATTTAATGTTTTCTTTTTTTATTTCTATACCATTACCATGTTCGTGATCTAAGCAAGTGGTAACTGTCATAAAGCACTATGTACATACATCCTGAAATAAAGTTTCACTTAATTTATCTTCTTACATAATAGTAAACAGTTGTTTGTTTTACAACTAGGAGTGTTATATTGTTTTCGATGTATTAATATCAATTAGCACTGCAATATTTTTTTTCCAATCATAATTTAATCCTAATAAATATTAGGCAGAAATACACCTTATATTATAAAACGTACAAATGCGGATTGGGATATTTAACGTGAGTTTGAATCTGGCGTGTACGTTTTTTTTGCATGTTTCAAATCAAATTATATTTGTTAATTATGAGTTATTATTTTTGTATCTGTAATTCAATCGGCAGTTAAGACTTTACTATAAATGACGCAATAATGAATAATTATATCAAGTTTAAAAATAGGTAAGTTGTATTTAGCGGAATTGAAATATAAATTAGGTTTTTGAAGTTGTACTTCTTTAGACGCGGTATGAAAAAATAACGAGAGTGACATTTGCGCGCAAGATGCAACAAAAATCGACAGGGTGAAGTTGCTCACTAAACATATATTTACATGCGTGTAGTGAGTGATATTCATTAGAGTTATTGAGATATTTGTAAATACACATGTGAGAATATTCATTAGAGTTATTGAGATATTTGTAAATACACAACACGTGTTTTATGTTCATACAAATTTAAGTTATATCTGTACTTTTAAATAATAATTTTTAGTAATTGAAATTTAATAGTGGTCAATATAGTAAAAAATCTATTTTTTTTTGTAAATATTCGTAATAAAAATAGTACTTACAAGCTTTTTAAAATATATTTTAAGTGTATTTCTCTAAGTGAGGTTGAGTTTCGGTATATTTAATTACTTAAAGATAATGATTGTAATTCTAAATAAAAAGATAAAATTGTTTTGCTACTCTGTGTGAGAAAATACATTTTAAAATTTAATTATTTCATTGAATTTAAATATTACGTAATTATAATCACGCTTCAGTCATTTTTTAAATTTTATTTTCATTAATATTTGAGTGCTAAATAAAGTTATTCTTTGCATAATACAATGTGCGCAATGTTTTTTTTCTTAAGTTTCTTTAAATATTTTTTGTTAAATCTGATTCGGTCGGAAATCTGGATGTTATATTAAATAACTTTATATTTGACTCATGAAAAGTAAACAGATTTGGTTATCTAACGTCTTTTATGACGAATGATATTAAATCCATTTATAAAAAACCTAACACATATTTGGAAATTTTACATTAGTTGGGATCCATACTTTCCTCTTTCCCCGGAATGACGGATTTAATTTTGAACACAAAACTATGAAAAGCAATTAAATTGAATAATGAATTTGAAGTTCAATACCATTAATTAATTTGTTGAAAGTTATTTGTCAAATTCAGCTGTAATTTGTCTGCTGTATTCAGTCAATTTACGACCTCGTTCATGCAAGAAAGGTAGGTAACACGATTTTATACTTGCATACATTACATCTTTAGCAGTTCGCAATTACGAAATTATTGAAAAGACTCGCTTAGCGTAATTAGCGATTAAGTAGAGCATACGTTAGAACAAGACTCGTTGCGCAACAAAACCCGAAGCGGCTGCGGTGCAACCGCGGCCTTCGATGCAGAGTCGCGATCTAGATTCGAATACGGCATGCAACATTGTTTTGGTATTATTATTAAGTATGGCAACTTACGTAAGTTGCTAGTTATGTGTGTTGCCTACCCGAGCGTAACCTATCGCTCACGTCGTTACGTGGAGCCCGACCGCCCGATATTGGCACTTGCAAAACGTATCGTGTAGAAATTTGCTTCGACGCCCGATTTGGCTGATTGATGGCTGAATTAATACATGGAGAAACTGTTGATGGGCCCGCTATTGGATTATGCGAGCCGAGCTGGAACTTGGGCTTCGGTGAAAACTCTTTTGCCTAAGTGGATAATTGGATCCTTCCTTGAACTGTTTTACTGAAATTTCCTTAACTTTTGGTCAAGGTTGTTGTATATTATGTTGTTAAATCAATTTAGGTATGGACAAAGTAGGATTTACTCTTTTAGATTAGTGTATAACAATATTTAGATGATCTAAGCCCTATTACTGTATAGTTAACACTAGTGTGTATGCAATATGTGTGTTTGATCATATCTTCGTCTTTATTGTTGCTTTGTTGTCATTAATAGGCAGCTTTGTTAACGTGTATATTAACTTGTTGAACGCGTTGACAGTTACTTTCGAGTTCGGTAAACGATTATATAAAATAACAACTTTGATTGTAACGAAAATTAATCTGAAAGATAGGCGATCTAAAGTATTTTTTATTATACACAAACTCTGTTTATAACAACATTTAGAAGATGAAAACATAAACCGTATTAATGTGTAGTTAACGCTAGTGCCTATGCAATATATGTGTTTATCTCATCTTAGTTTTAATTGTTGCTTTATCGATGTCTACGTTATTAGGTAGCTTTGTTAATATCTGTATTAACTTGTTCAACGCGTTGGCAAGTTCGTTAACTAAGTTCAGCAAGTGATGGAATGAAATAGTAACTTTGTTTGTAATGACAATTGATTTGCAAGATAGATGATCTGAAAGTGTTCATTACAACAAACTAGATCGGTGACAATATAATTGGTGTAACATATGTTGACTCAGTTGTTAACGGTCATTTTTGTGTTATCTTTTAATATAACTAGTGCTGATGTGTGCCACGGTTCCTAACACACACACACACACACACACACACACACACATATATAAATATATATATATATATATATATAGATTAATCAAACTATCTTTGTTAGCAATGGCAAGCGGACGATCTTGACGTGTCTCATTATAGCTGACATTGAGGAGTATATTGTTATCTAACATGTGCCTATTAATCTGACTTATCTTAGTTGATAATGCAACTGGGTGATCTTGACGTGTCTTTCCGTTAGAACTGATACTAATACCGATCAATATATTGTTATCTAACATAAACTAACCTGACCTATCTTTGTCAATAATAGCAACTTGGTGATCTTGACGTGCTTTTTGTTATAGCTAATACTGGTGAAATTGTTATAATCTAACATATAATAACCTGACTTATCTTAATAGATAACGCTGACCGATGGGTGATGTTCAAAATAATGTAATTTTACGTATACTAAACCTGACTTATCTTAGTTTTTAATGCAGCTAGATGATTTTAGAGCTTATTTCAACATAATCGACTCTGATAAATTAACCTGGCTTCTCTTGCTTAGTAATAATAGCAAGTGGGTGGTCTTGATGTGCTTTTATTGGTACTATTTAAATATGACAAGGGGTGAAATTAAGTATCTATCTTGGTTTTTAGAAATGTGAAGAGGGTAATGTAATATTTCACCACCACCCTTTTGCAATAAACCTCCTCTATAAATATACCTATTTATCAGTTTAAAACCTGTGTTAGTTATTATTACTTATCATAATTAAATCTTAACTTAAATTATGTTATGAAAAGTATTTTGAAATTATCTCTATGTATATGTTAGTGTTTTTTCGTTAAATTGTGTAACAATTGTATAAGTCGTATGTATAGATGTGTTTATATACCTTTATTATAGTGAGTGGTGAAGAGAGTTATATTTCACCAACACCCATTTTGCAACAAACCTCCTCCATAAATATATCTAGTGATCAGTTTAAAACCTGTGTTAGTTATTATTACTTATCATAATTAAATCTTAACTTAAATTTTGTTATGAAAAGTATTTTGGAATTATCTCTATGTATATGTTAGTGTTTGTGCGTTAAATTGTATAACAATTAAGTAAATATGGATGTGTTGATAGTGAGTGTGTACGTGATTTCATATTTGCCATTTGTAAGTGTATCTTTAACAAGTTTAGTAAATTTCTATATTCACAATTGAATGAAACTACGTGATGTAGTATTATTTCTACTTTATTTAAGTTCTTTACCACGACCTAGGTTTCGTTGTATTACACAAGTATATTAGCAAAGATCTTTGCTAATAGCCCACCCGAAGATGTTGTAATACAACGAAACCTAGGTCATGGTAAACAACTTAAAGAAAGTAGAAATAATACTACATCATGTAGTTTCATTTAATTGTGAATAATAAATTTCTACAAAATTAACTCCAAATTTATTCAATAAATTTCTTTAGTCAAAGAATTAAATATGTCTAAGTTATCACAGAGTGCCATGAGTCGATATACTTCGTAGAATGGTGAACTATATTTATATTTTGTATGGGTATTCTGGACATGAAATAAAGACTCTGATCTAGTCCATAATTTGGGAATTCGCAAAGGTACGGCAGCTACCAAATCTCCACAATTTCAATTTCCATTCAATAGTTTATGAAGTCGTATCATGTCAGAAATACATGTTACATTTCATGGCTAAAATAAAATATTAGTTCAGAAGCATTATTATTGTAAATATGCTGCCGAAAAGCCAAGCATCTGATCTGGTCTCCTGACCGTACTTTGCAAATTTTACAATACATGCTTTGCAAATTTTACAATGCGTGCTTTGCAAATTTTACAATGCGTGCCTTGAAAATTTTACAATGCGTACTTCGCAAATTTTACAATTCGTGCTTTGGAAATTTTATACACTTGTAGTCTAAATTCGAGAACACGATGGTTTTTGAAGTATCGGTAGATGGGAAAGATTTGCAAATGCTAATATGAATTGATTGATTTTTATCATCTACCTTTAAACATATTGGGTTGAGAAATGATGGTGTAACTTTTTGTTCCACTTACGTAAGGATACAGCAACCCAGCACTCCATATAAGCCTCATCCGCCTGATTCTCTGAAGATAATTTAAAAAGATTAAATCGCCTTCAAATGTACGTTATCGGCTATATATTCGACTTTGCAAATTGTGATTACGCCTCTTAATCGATATCTCAATCTGAATTGATGGAATAATTGGATTTCTCCATAATTTGTTAGAATAATTCCAACTCTCAACCCTATTTTAACTTCATATTGAATTGCGTAACTGCTCATGTCCTTGATGTTCTGAATATGACCTTTATAAAACTATAAATGTTCATTTATGTCTATTGAAATAAATAACATATTGGTTTATCGAAGTTCTCTTACTGTGCACGTCTCTGTGTCATCTAGTATGTTCGAGTGTCGTTTTATAAATGTATACTGTCTTGTTGCCTTACTTTGTTTATTCTTCCTTTTCGTCTCATGTTCCCATCTTTAGTCCCTGTGAATTATAAAATATATTGCAAGTAAACGTGTATTGTAAATTCCTATTGTTGTGTAAGGGTTTGTAATTTCACGTATTATTATATATGTTCTACATTATACAAGCTAATGTTTTTTATACTATTAATATATTCTGTAAATATACAAAATCATTGCGTCTGCCATTATATTTCCTATTTTAATACTAATGGTTGGTGTCGTTGTAAGACAATTGCTCTTGTAAGTTAATCTTTTGTATCGTTTGCAATATTGGAGTTTGTAAATAAAGAAATATAATGTAATTAACATGTAATATACAGTCTAATATCATTTATATTATTAATCTAAAAGTATTTGAGTCTGTGACGATATTTTCTATACTTTTTGCCAATAGTTGGGGTCGCTGTAGACATTGCTCTTGTAAGTTAATCTTTTATATCGTTTACAACATTGGAGTTTGCAAATACAGGAATTTAATGTAATTAAGTTTCCCATCCCTCAATGCAGTAATAATTAAAAACAGGCGGAAATGTAGTGATTTATATTGCTGAGGTTATTTTTTTTAAATTACGTCATACATTCGTGTTATGAAATGCATGTAAGATATGTTACGAGAGCCAGCGCCTTACTTTACAGCCGAACGTCAATGTGTTTATGTAATATTGTTAAGCGGCATGTAAATATTAATATTAAATTGCATATTAAAGTATATACACTAAATAAGTGATAATAACATGAATTTTATAAATTACTTAACAATTCAAAATAAAGAAATTTCGCTTCAAATGACTGAATTTATATCTCCCTATTTGTGCATTAGTTGCTACTGTAATAGCACACTCGTGCTATTCGTGACAAGTTATATCTCCCAACGGTACATAATAGTTTTACCACACGCCGTACAATGGCAATAGGGTGACACCATGTGAATGGCATCACTCCATCATATTCATTCCAATTAGAAGGTACACAGCGTGGAGGTATTTTTAAAAAGTTATTAAATCGCGAACACAGCCAAGAAATAAATACTGTTTAGCTTTATCGCAAAAGCTTTAAAGCGGACAAATAAAACTTTATTAGGGCTGTACGTGATCTCCGATACTTGGCGTTTATAGCCTTCCCTTTTGATCTTTGTAAATTTGCGAAAACGTTGGTAACTAAGTGTTGGAAAAGTTAAGTGGTTTTTAATCGTATATAATGAGAATTCTTTGAAGACGAGAAAGACGATGATGCTTGGGAAAACGCGTAATGTTGTGTTAGCTGAGAATTCAGTATTTTTTAATTACATATTCCAGTTTTAGTTTACAAACGACTGCATTACGTTAACTGATTTATTACAAAAATATCGATGAAAGTTTTATTTTAAGACTATTTAATTACTCGTGCATGAGATCAGTTTCAATAAATTAAATTGCTCTTAATTATTTGAAAACTAGTTGGTTAACGGAAACAAACCACCCCTTTTAAACCCATTTTTCTTATTAAGCTTATTGAAAACTCTGGGAAGTTAAACTTGTTTGTATTTATCCCTAAACTTAGCTCAAAAATAGTTATGGTTTGATGTGCCAATTCAGCAAGTGTTTGTAATTTTAATTATCACTTTCAAACCAATTTCCATTATCCCTTTCAAACCAATTTTGCATATTAAGCGTACTGAAAACTCTGGGAAGTTAAACTTGTTTGTAATTATCCCTAAACCTAGCTCGATAATAGTTATGGTTTGACATGCCGATTCAGTAAGTGTTTGTAATTTTAAGTATCCCTTTCAAACCAATTTCCATTATCTCTTTCAAACCAATTTTGCATATTAAGCGTACTGAAAACTCTGGGAAGTTAAACTTGTTTGCAATTATACATAAACCTAGCTCAATAATAGTTATGGTTTGATGTGCCGATTCAGCAAGTGTTGGTAATTTTAATTATCACTTTCAAACCAATTTCCATTATCCCTTTCAAACCAATTTTGCATATTGCTATTACTGAATACTCTGGGAAGTTAAACTTGTTTGCATTTATACATAAACCTAGCTCAATAATAGTTATGGTTTGATGTGCCGATTCAGCAAGTGTTTGTAATATTAAGACTAACACAGAAGTAAATTTCCCAATCGCCATCCTGAACTAAATCTGTAACTACTCCGATCCGAGGAGACCACTCAAAGCAGCCACGGGAGTCGAATTTGCGCAGAACTATTTTTAGATCCGATTAACATTTGTATCTTTCCTCAAGCTCCAAGGTTGCTGAATGATTACAACCAGGAAACACCTCGGCGTGCCAACTCGCTAAATTAAATTCAAACGTCACGGTGAACGTAAACGTTGAAATTGTGTTATTGTTATCAGTTAAGCCCGGCAGAAAGGCCGTTTTCCAAGTGTATAATTCAAATTTTGCCATCTCGATGACGTTGGGAATGATTCATCGTATTTTCTTATGTATATTTTCCTCGTAGCGCGTTGGGGGATGTATTTATGTACTTCTCCGTGTACATAAAAGGAAATTCGCTTTCACGCTGAGACTTTCCTCGCTTTTCGCATATCCGCCGCGGGGCGTCCGAGCTTTTCCTACGGTTCGCCATCTAAGTCATCATAGATATTGGGGCCGCGATAAAAGTGATGCTTGACCGTTATACGCGCTACGTTGAATTTTTGGTCGAAGTTTCGATTTTCAGCATACATCTTTTTTTTAGTTGAAGGAAATTCGGTTTTGTAAATGGTTGCTGTGGTTGGTAACAAAATGTTCATTATGGTACTGAAACGTTCGATCCGATTCGATGGCATCAACTGATATAACACTAGACTCGTCTAGATCATATGGGTTAATGATAATAAAATTCAAAGTTATCCCCAATTTGGCTTTAATACAAAGTTATAAAGTCTCTGACGACAAATATAAAATATTCACCAAAGTCCACATTTTAATCATATTCAACATTTTTCATGGTTTTCCATGTGAATTGTTCTTTCTTTTATTTTGTAAAGTAATTCTCATAACAGACTAAGAATATTGTATCTAAAATGAAATTAATAAATTATCGAGTTTTTATATTAGCACAGTGTAAGTATTTTAAAGTCGTTTGGAGAAATTTTGTCCCAACTCTAGATAGTTTTGTTATTCTATTGGCAAGTGTTAGACTGTATTTGAATTACTTGTTACAATCCACTCCACGGTGAAAAAAGAATTTTGGACTCCATCCACGACCACCTATTTTTCGTGTTTCAAATTTTCATTTAAAATCATATAAGATATTGGGATTGATCTAAATCCCAAAGTCTTACTATGAATTTTAAATCTGTAACTCATTCAACTTAAGAGTAAGCGGCCTCTGGCGAGCTGGCAGACGGATGGACAACGTCGTCACAACAATAGGTTTTCATTAAAGGAAAACTTAAAACCTAAAAATAACAGTTGCCGTGTCATAACCGTTTTACATATAAAACAGAATATCAAATAGCAAAATTTTGATTATAATTAATGCCTAATAGCAAATCGGTCCGTGAAATATGACTGTAAAGGTGATAATGTGAACGAAAATTAACATTTGATATGAAAATAAACAAGTAACATTTTGATATTAATTAGTTTTTCCTGGCCACGTAGAAAACATATGATATTTTACCGGTTTAAAGTCGATATTTTGGACAAAAACAATGTGAATGGCATTACCTTCAATTGTCTATATGTTCAGATATTGATCAATGTATTTGAACAACTGGCCTAAGTGTTGTTATGCCTTTGTTAATTTCCTATGACAATATTAATTACAAGTCCTTTCAAGATAACGTATACATGTATATCTGTTTAATTCGTTTATATGTGTACATATATATATATTTAGAATCATATGCTTTTCGTTATCAAAACGAGTTGGTATCGATTTTTTTTGGTATCGAGTCTAGACATGCTCTCCGGTTGACGGAATGTACGTGAGATAAGATAATGATATATGTATAGATTTTTGCGCGGTAAGGCCCTTCTTCCGGTATTTGACATCGTTCGTTTCTTCATATTTAGAGATTATAAGGCACGTGTTAAGGTCATTGTATTTAAATCGAATGCGATGGGTAAAAAAAACGGTACTGACGTCAGAGTAAAGTACAAAGACTTAGACCAACGAATAAGAGACATTAAATGGAGAAGAACGAAATGTATTTAGAGCAACTCGTGCATACAATAGTAGGCGACTCAAGTAATGGAAAAATCACTTACCGGTAGAGTTAATCGTTTCACCAAAGCTGATTCAATACATGTACAATATTACCGGATACCAGCTGCAGGAAACAATGACCACTTCCATAACTCATTAGCCATCAGCTGGCCCTTACCAATCTCGAATTATTACTGAAACCACAGACACGGCTTGCCTCCCATTAGGCCCATAATGGAGATAAAACATTTCCTCCACCCCCCCATTTCCTGCTGAGCCTTTCCTCCGTACAATCGGTTTCACCTACGTTAATTAACACCAAATTATATCATTCATCGTTCCAGTCGGCGTCGCGTGCTATTGTTGTTTTATTTGTTGCAAGGATTGTTATCTACCCTCCCATCCGACGTGTGTCCGCTCGCCCTAGAACGCAGGCGTGCCGCGGGTTTACCTTGTCCTAAGTGTCGGGAGTGGGCTGTGGTCGTAGTTGTGAGGACTATTTGAGGATGTCAGGGTAGAAGATAAAAGCAATTGCGGGCTGTTAATTAAGGAAGGTAATGGGGTTGGAACAGTACATTGACCAGAGTCCGAACGGCTTACTTTATTCTCTTATTTTATCGACAAATAAAATGGTATAGTTTTTGGCATTATATAGTATTGCAAATATATTTGTCATAAAGGTATAAATATGTAATGTAGACGGGTATTCGGAATTTCCTTATCATTTGCTGTTGTCCTCTGGCTTCTGTTCAAGGTATTGATGTTCCATTCATTATTGTTTCATTGGAAGTGACAGAACCTTAAAATGGATGTAGTGCTGAAGCTGGTAGCGTCTCTTAAAAGTATGGTGCCAAGGTAAAAATGTGTAAAAAGTATATTTAAAATGATGTAATACAGCTTATCATATCAGCAGATATCCAAATTTTGTAATAAATAGATTACATTGTAAGGTTGTTATTTAAGATTTAGTTCGAAACAAAACTCACAATTGTATAGCAAAAGCTGCGAAGTTAAGGCAACCATTTGACTATTTCCTGTTGGGAGCAATAATCATTTACTTTTCAGTGTGGAACCAGTAAACACAGAAATATGAGCAAGTGATATATTTACAAAAATATATTATAAGAGTAGCATACCTACCTTTCATTTGAGCAATCAGTTTAAATATTTTAATGATATTTTCAACAAAAAATGGCTCACGATTTGGAGATCTTCGTACATGGCTCTGTCAGCAAACATGTTCAATATCATTTTATATCAGTTATCAGAAAATTTACTGTTCTCTAAGGCCTCAATGAAATTTACATGCGCATATAAAATCTCCTATCGTTCCGTTTAATTGCACCTTGTACATTACAATTGAGTGCTACCATGAGGCACATATACTGACAATATTATGTGGCAAACATATATATATATATATATATATATATATATATATATATATATATATATATATATAAATATAGCAAAAGATTTCAACAGTAGTTGATAACACTGGTTTCATATACTTATATAATTAGGCCGGTCATTTTTCATCATTAAACACGTAACAACGTAGAAAGCGCGTGCACAAAATATGGATCAAGTAAAATTAACTTTAAATAAGCATTTACTCTCTCGAAAATAAAATAAATTTGCATTAAGACATTATTTATTGACATTGAAATTAATGGCTCTGATAATATACTTATGCCGACTTAAAGAAAAATGTTCTCGTCGCATAACTCGAGAATAAGAATATCTCGAGTTTCCACTATCGCTGATCACTGAGGAGGCGCGTGAATCCGTTCTCGGAATCAGTTAGTGAAGCATCGTAAGCGAATTCTAGCCGCTCGCTCATCGAATTTGCCTGTTAGTCAGCGCAGCGGTTGCCATTATACAAAGTCTCTTTGTCCAACGAGCCCGTATCTATATGATTCACCGTCGGCGCGATAACGGACGGCGACGTGGATGTACGCATACACATCATATCGAGCCGGTACTGCAAGCGGACAACATCCACTGCGTTCGATTTCGGGCAGAATTTAATTATTTTTCCCGTCGATTCGTCTACAAACTTAGAATCAAGTTTTGCTGCCGCCGATTGCGGATACATACATAATAATCTGGTGCAGATTTTCCGTAAAATCGGCCGATAAAATGTGCAAAGCGTATAAATAACAAAGAAACATCCGTCTGTTTATTATTGTAGAATAAATTGTATTGTATTGTTTTGTATGTCGGTGATTTCCACGAAGTGTTCGATATATTGTTGATTGTGCGAAATGCAGTGAAGTGTTGAGATAAGAGTTTCGATTTGAGCCGGTTGTGTTGTGTGGTGTTTCGTCTCACTGGATTTTGTTAAAGTGATATTAAGTTTTTGGGTGCGATCATGATATTCAGCTCCGATTATTTATGGTAAGTTTGAAACAATCTACTGGTTACGGCATTTGTTTTTTTTATTTGTTTATAATTTGATATGTTTTTGAAAGGTCGATATGGAAATTTAAACACGCTAAATACGTTATGAATATATCCGTATCATCACCATATTTTCAACAAAACGAACAACGAATCTATTATGTTCAACTGGAAAAAACCCGTAGCCAACTTGATTGCGTGTTTGTTTACTAGTTTTATAATGTAAACAGTAAATGTTTTCCCCAAGGTTAATAATTTATCTCAGGTGTTATCCATTTTTTTTTTCATAAAAAGAAATGTTTTTTCTCGCAGCGTTTTTTGAAGGACGTATGAGATGAAGGGTATGGGCAAAAATGGAAATATTACGCCCTCCAGTAATAAATACATTTTTTTTAGCACAAGACGGAATAGATAAATTTCTTTTAGCACAAGACAGAATAGATGAATTTCTTTTAGCACAATACGGAATAGATAAATTTCTTTTAGCACAAGACAGAATAGATGAATTTCTTTTAGCACAATACGGAATAGATAAATTTCTTTTAGCACGAGACAGAATAGATGAATTTCTTTTAGCACAATACGGAATAGATAAATTTCTTTTAGCACAAGACAGAATAGATGAATTTCTTTTAGCATAAGACATAATAGATAAATTTCTTTGAGTTTAATAGGTCATTTTAATGTTTGCTGTTATATGGTAGCTTGATGTTGAAATAGATGATTGCTGTCTTGGAAGATCCCATTTATATAACCTGACCATGTAAATGAGGAATAATAGCAATATTCAATAGCACCATATCATTTATTTTTAATTTGAAGAAGTTTAATTTGGTCGTTGCAGAGCATAATATCTTAATAAGTACACATGTTTTAATTTAATTAATTTGTACAATGTTGGCTGTGTCGGTTATTTTAATGTAATTTTTATTAGAGTTGTCGCTTAGGGAATTCCAAATGAGACCAGGTAGAAAGTGGGCGAGAAGGAAAAAAGCTAAAATAAGTTAATCTTTCCTATTCAGTGTCATACTTTTTAGCTTAAAAGTTAATTTTGTTGTATTTATGCCGGAAAATTATCGATTGTTTCTTAGTTTTTAAAAGCATCCTTACTTTTGGAAAATCTTAGATTTTAAATACAACCATTTGGGCGGATATTGTTACGGAAGTTGACGACTTTCGTAACAATAAAAGGTAATTAGTGATACTCAACTTTTCCTGTCTTAGTTCACGCCGCCTTCGCGACAATAAAATCTGTGTCGTGTTTCCGGACGCAGTAATCCGGATCACAGGACTAGATTAATACAGTGAAATCACTTTATTATCATTTACAAATGTGTTAGTATGTCATCCAAGTGATAAGGATTATTTTATTCAGTCAATATGTGCATGTAAGTATATGCGTTCCATTGTCTTTTTTTAATACTTTGCGATATCAGCCGTAGTCGATGTGTTATCATCATAGAGGACGCGCCATTTAGTAGTCGTTTTATTTGGAATGGGTGCACGTATGTCTATATTAATTAACTGTTATACGTCTTCTTTGAATGCGTCTGTTTGATTGGCAGTGTGTTTGTTTGCATATAGTGTTTTGTATTTAATTTTTTTATCTGATTCTGAATTATTACGTTTCTTTTCGTTTTGAATTTTTATATGTAAGTGCTTAATGCCGTGAAAGAATTTTTTTTACTTGTATGTTAAAATTTATTTTTAGAAACTGTCGTTACAATGTTGTTTCTAGAAAATTCGATTAGAAATGATAATTGAAAGAGCAATTATTACAGGGTTTTCCTTTAGAGATAGTATGGTTCAATACATATCTGACGCTGATTTTTTCGTTAAATTGACCAATAAAATATCTAAAGCGTACAAATAAAAAAATATTTTACCTTAAATTATTTTATAAAGTTAAATCGTCAGAAATACTTTATAAAAGTATGGACATCTTTTTTATTCGAACATATCACAGCCTATTCTTAGTACCCACTAACTTAACCACTAGCTAAGCTAACTAACCACCAACTAACCACTAAGTTACGTTTAAATTGTATGAGTACTTTTTGAGATTATTGGTCCACAATAAAAAAAAAACAAACATACAAACATAATTGATTTTGTATCAGTTTGGATTTATCCATATCTAAACATTTACATCATTTTAAAGCAATTTACGATATCTATGAGTAACACAAATAGAACGCGACGTCACATTTATGACTGGAAATTACATGCCATTAGAAATTCACGCCGGCGAAACATTTCCCGTGCTGTTAAAATATCAGAAGTTTCTCTGTGGTATAATTTTAGTTATTGATTGTAAATTAGTTTTTTGAAAGACTGTATGCAATTGCGAAATAAATTTGCTTTAAAAAGTTTATAATTTGGGCCAGCCATTAGTCATCTTATTTCGCAAAGTTAAATATATATTATGAAACCAGGTAAAAAAAAAATCTAGTACAAAAATGTCAGTTAAGTGATTATGATATCCAATAAAATTCAATAATGCTTGATGTTTATTTATTAGTAGTAAACAATGGAAACAAAAGATGGCGAAATTTTCTGTAAAATTATGTTTACCTATCACTAAGTAATCATCGGTGTTTACAGGTAAATATTACATTTACGATAATTCAACAAATAACAAAATGGTGCAATTGCAACTTAAATACATGTCAATTGTTAATATTAAATAGACGTTAACAATATTGTTTGCGGTCAACGATACAGTGCCTCGTGGAATTATGTTTATCAGTTTAGCGAGTTGAACTTTAAACTCTTTTGACTTGATATATATTATGAAACCAGGTAAAATCCAGTACAAAAATGTCAGTTAAGTGATTATGATATCCAATTAAATTCAATAATGCTTGATGTTTATTTATTAGTAGTAAAAAATGGAAACAAAAGATGGCGAAATTTTCTATAAAATTATGTTTGCCTATCACTAAGTAATAATCGGTGTTTACAGGTAAATATTACGTTTACGATAATTCAACAAATAACAAAATGGTGCAATTGCAACTTAAATACATGTCAATTGTCAATATTAAGTAGACGTTAACAATATTTTTTGCGGTCAACGATACAGTGACTCGTGGAACGATGTCTGTGAGTTCAGCGAGTTGAATTTTAAACTCTTTTGACTTGTAAATTGTTATTTTGTGCTTGTCTGTACTAATTTGAGATAATTATATACTACAAAGGTTATGGTAAATAATTATTTTAAAGTAGGTAGCTATGATTAATTAAGAAAGATATGCTTTCAAATTAGGGGTTCAACAAACTATTGAGTGCATGTAAAGTTAAATTCGTGTTTATTTGTTCGCTGTGTCTAAGTTCCTTGTTTATTTTGCAGTATTTTGCGGAACTTGTGTTGCATTAATGACCCGTGTAAATTATATACAGTTTAGGAACCATTGTTTTTCAAATTGGGTCGTATTCTTTATTGCAAGAAATTGATTTACTATATATTTATTACATTAGAAGTTTTGTTATATATTAATTGCAGTACACATTGTTTAATGCTTTAGATAATAAATATTACGTATACGATTATAGAGAGGTATTCCGGTACTTTTACGACCTACGAAGGTCTATTAGAATGGGGTATAAAACACAATTTTCTTTATTACACCCTCTCGTACGATGTCTCTTAAATCTTAATCTGGCACCGCAGCCGTGCGCCCTTTAACGTGAACTCTTATAGTTAAGTGGTCATTCGCTCTGTTGTTGTTTGTGACGTTATTTCATTTCATTTAGTTCGATGAAATAACCACCCTGTAAGCAGTTTTGGAACTTTTTCTTCATATATACTCATACATGTGACATTGTATATGGCAATATTGAATGTTGCATGTATATCACATGTTCCATGTACGAGTTCATTATTGTCGTATGCAATGTAACATTGCATATGGCAATAATGAAGTGAGCGAAATAATTAATATGTAATAATGTAACGAATATATTGGCAAGTGACTGAACTATGTTATTATTACGCTTGCTTCGATGCAGTGTCTGCCCTTAAACAGTTTTGTATAATTAAAATCATTTTATTTCACATGAAACATTGCATATGGCAATATTGAATGTTACATGTATATGACACGTTACATGTACGAGTTCATTATTGCCGTATGCAATGTAACATTGCATATGGCAATAATGGAGTGAGCGAAATAATTCATATGTAATAATCTAACGAAGATATTGACAAGTAACTGAACTATGTTATTATTACGCTTGCTTCGATGCAGTGTCTGCCCTTAAACAATTTTGTATAATTAAAATCATTTTATTTCGGAAAATTAAAGAGGTCAAAGTCACTAATTTTTTCATTCCATTTCGTCCATATTAATAAATAAATTTATTGGAATAAACATTCTTAATAACTATCTTCGAATATAATCTCTGTCTATCTGTTCGTCACAGATAGACGGACTGATTATCTCTGTAGTTAATATTCAGAAATATTTATACGTCAATCGTAGAGGAAACAATTTTAGAGGAAGTATTTTTCTTATTTCGTATGCGCGCACAACACAGCGTGAAAATGCTTATTTTGGCATCTCAAAAATATTTTCTCTTCTCCCTTCCATCCCCCCATTTCCGGAAAACTATAGTGATGATCTTATAATTTTAAACATTTTTCCGATTCTTTTTACGCCTGCGAAAGATACGCTAGGTAAATTATTTATTATTACTTATTTATATATTTACTATAAATACATACATATATATATACATATATATATATATATACATACATATATATATACATATATACATACATATATATATATATATATATATATATATATACTTTATGCTTTAATGTTTACAATTGATACATATGACGGACTTATTTACGAAAGCAATATCTTGCAGCCAGTCAGAATACCAGTTCAGCCCCGCTCGATGAGCGGCCGGGAATCGAACGCGGGTCCTGGCGATGCGCCGAGCTTTCTTAGGCCATATGCCTTCTAAGCAATCTAACACACCACGAGGACGATATATATGTATATATATACAAAATTATATTTATATTTATAAATGATTTAATGTAATAAAATATACTTTTAAACGTTCGAACTTTGGTATATAACTACGTAAGCCTGTGAAGAATCTTCGTAATGCGAGCTACTCTTAACAGGTTTATTTACCGTTGTAAAAAATATTTATTTTCAAAGATTTTAAACTGTATTTAAGTAGATTCAATATTTGTTAGTTTGTGTTGTGAGAGCAGGAGAAGACGATTATTGCAACTTAATAAAAACATATAGCGTAATATCTTAAGACTTCTTCAACGATTTCGCAACGATGGAATACAAGAGAATATTTTAATCTCTAATTACATAATAGTACAACTATTAGGACTGTATGAAAAGTTATATTTTCTTCATTTTGAATTTCGTAGTTATATCCATCTACAAAATTTTCTGAAAATTTCTATAAGTTTTGATCGCCAGAAGACTGACAAATAAGGTGATAAACAAGCAAACGGACCTAATATGAATAAAAATCATCGTTAAAATACGAAAGTCTGAAAGCGGTAATTTGATTACATCACATTACTTTTATTGAAAAAGTTACAAGTGTATTCGGAATGTCGTTCTGTATGACTCACATTTCTCTGAATTATCGGTGGTGGGAAGTAACGTTTCCGCTCCTATTTCTATCGGTAGTGGCGTGATAATGCTGTTATCGAATCGATATCTTGGAATTCGATAACATTTACGTTTAATTAAAATATGTATCTTTGGAAAAATATAAATATTTCACATATCGCCTCATAAACAATTTCGTTTGTCATAGACGTGTGATGTCAGTAAAAATGTAGCGTTTCTTTCGACGAAACTTTAATTAATCGTTAGAAGATCTAAAGATTATTGTAACTGACATTTTAACTAACATACAGAGTATAAATTCGAATGAAAAAAAGGTTTTGAACTTGTTACTGAAATTAAAATAAGAAATGATTTGGGCCTTTCATAACTTATTTCACATGTAAGTAATAACTTGTCTGATGGATTCATAAGTACGGGACAGAATAGCTAACAATTTAAAAAAATGTTAAATATTTGTTGCTCCATCTATTTTAATTTCTTTTTAATTACTGTTTATTTTTCGTTTGACGTCACCGTGTTGTGTTTTATCGTCGTCGTGAGTTTATCAAAAGGGTTATAACTTGTGGACGGCGTACAATGGTTTGATTCCTGGCTGCTCGCTTGGGCGGGGCTGGAATGATGTTTGTATCCGCGTAGTCACAAAGTTCACAAACCAGTGATGAGCAGTAATGCCACTTGTGTGGAAAAGTTACATACTGCAATCTTCAATCCAACTGTCCAGCATTGGCCTTTATGGGTATCACCTCTAAGGATATGCACATTAGATACCTACTTTCAATATTGGACTGAAACATACTGTTAATAATTGCTTCTTATTATATAAATATAAGTTATTTCCATTACATTTTCCAAGGCTTATAACATACTTAGTGGCATTTTTTCTTGATAACCGTAAGACGTATTTATTTTATTCTTGTTTTTTTCACCGAAGGTGTTAACTGTGTTAGGATATATTTTCATTTCATTCAATTCGAACCGGTTTTTAGTAACTACATTATCCTCATAAAAATTTTATGTGACTCAAATCCAGAGGAAAACCTTATTTGTCTCTATATAATTCTTTGATGTTAAACACATCAAAGAAATATATATGTCTTTAGTTACCAATTATCCAGTTTTTCTATTATACTTTCTTTTACTTTGCATTCTTCTTTTACATCATTATTAGTCTCTACATCGATATTTTCAATTTGCTTTAGTCATCAAACTATTTCTGACTAACTATGGCAGTTGTAGGAAAAAATATGTTGCTGACAAAAATATACACTTATTCCTAATTATTACTCCAATAAATAATTATTGTGTATATTTCGATTTACGCAAATATCGACAACTTGTTCCCATCACTAAGTCACACCTGCTCGTTGATTGTCGCTGGCCACACAGTAAATTACTGTTTGGCTACATACTAATACCGCTCGGTCGTTAGGCCGATGCAAACTTTTCACCCGCTTGCGCCCCACGTCCATTTTCAATTCCTCAATTCGTAGTTCTTGAGCTGTTAAATCGAATGTCTCGTTCCGTGTTCATCGTAGTCGCTATATATTGTGTGAATATATTGATAAAGGTTGTGTAAATATAGCGATACACGTATAGGTGAAATTAATTTACCGACCTTTTCCTTGAAATTAGGTGCCATTTACTTGAAAGGGCGTAGGATTTATGGTGCAGAGATAAGAGTCGAAATTTTCTTTGTGCAGTAATTTTTTTTTGTGGCACATAATTTTTGAAATTGTTTTAGTGTACTTACTTTTTAGGCTACAAGAAGATACTTTCAGAAGTATAATTGATACTCATATTAAATTGCGCTTCTGTGAATTGACAGCTTTTAAGCTGAAAAAGTTGTGTGCTGATTCCGGGTTTTTGGCTCCTTGCAAGTAATTTATGTAATGATTTTTGCGAAAAATATTCAAACTTTAACATGCGGTTTAGTATTATTGCCGACAAGTCAGAAAATGGTTATATATATACATAATTTTTTTTAAACGTCTGCACTCAAATTAATCCCATTAACATTGACTACAACTACTGTTTGATCGTTTTACTTTAGAAATTTCTAGTTTTAATGTTTTATTATTTCTTGTTAGTTATCTAATATATTTTTATACAATTTGCTAGAACTCAATTTGCAATAAAATGATAAACTTTCTTTGAATGTTCTTAATCAAAAGTTGTAATTAAATCTGAGCAAGTAACCATGTAAGCAAATGTGGCTTAATTATAAGGGTCAATATTGTTAACAAGCTGTGCCCGTGACTCATTCAACTGTGGCCACGCTCATTTCGTCAATGCATGTCCAGGTAGAAGATTCCATTGCGCGATTTAAAATATACGTAGCGTCATCTATTGATGTAAAGAGTTACACTGAAGATCTGTGTGATTTGTACTACGTGTTGAGTGGGCAGGCACTTCTTTGTTGCTGTACTAATGCAACATAAAGGCATTTTTGAAAACATTAAATCACATATTTTTCTGTTGAATCTCTTAAAACTAAATGTCATTTTAAGTTGACTCGTATGTTTTATTGTTTATCTGTTGTAGTTTGTTTTCTGCATAGTGATTCTGTGTCATCAATCTCATATATTTTTTGTGTTTGTGTGTATGTTTAATAATCCATGAAATTCTAGGAATTTTTTTAACGATAAGCAAGTTTGAACGTATCCACGTAACTTTAGCACGCATTTGACACAGTGAAATTTTAGGCTTTACATTACATTTTTTTAGTTGGCCATTAAGTGATGTATTGATCAGTTTTGTGAACACGCCGTTATCGGTGTTAAGACCTATTAAATATGTACAAATTAATAGTTATTGCTAAGTGATTCAGCCCGATCGTTGGCCATTATGTTATTTTGATATATACTTTGTCTATGTCCACACAATGTTAAATTTTTCTTGGAAAATATGTGGTCTTCGAATAATTTTAATTGTAGCACTTATATTTAAATTTAACTTCGTAATAGCGAGTTTAGGTTTAGCTTATACAAGTGGCTCCATAAATTTTGAGGAAAAAATAAAATTTAACGTTGATTCTACTCACTAAACTGCATTTACATATTTTTATATGACTGATTTACATACTTTGTAGATACGTCCAAACCATAAAGGCGAGGTGGGCCAGTCTCTAGGCTATGTACCATAAAAGCGAAGCTCTTACTAGGGGTTTCGATGAAATAAAGGTAAGCTATATATACATAGCATCGCTATTTTAAAGATACGACCTTCTTGTCGGATCCTGATCGGGGGTCGTTTATATAGACAAAAACAAATTAGGTTTTCAACACTTAATCAATCTTGGCTAATTGACGTCTGAAAACTGAATCGAAGAAATATTTCGCCTTCAGAGAGATAAGTATTTCAATCGAATCTCAATAGATTCGTCCGGATGTTCTCAAACTTTCGAAGGCGAAATTGGAAACTTTAAAATGATAGGTTTGTTTGTTTGATTGTTGATGCTATTATTAGACTGTAAATGGTGTATATAAATGCAGAAAAATGGTTTTGGTGCCATGTAGGGACATAGAGGATGTTTAATGTTATTTTTATTCGGTGTTTGGGTGACAATTCACGCTGGTTATTTGCTTAGGATCTCTTTCGGTTTGAAAATGTTTTCGCGATATGGACGATTTTATTTTACGAGGAATAAAAAAATACTTAATATGTACTCATAGTATTTTACTGTAGTTATTAAAGTGTACTTTGACTACCTTATAGCTAGAATCAGGACCCCGGCACTGGAAAATGTTTTTCGTTTGAATATAAATTTTCACCTAGACCGATTTTGCTGAGCTTCAATGAATGTTTGAAATGGTAATTGAAGAAAACCTATTATTGAAAACCTCCGGGGGACGGAATATGTGGATTTCCACAGATCGTCCTATTTCGGTCCTTATAAAGTTTTGAGTGGTGAAATAAATTATATAATGATGGACAAATGTGATTTGTGCAGAGGTTTTATGACTTTCGACATGAATTTTAATGTTAGAGGTGATAACAATATACTATTACACTTAATTTAAAGGAAGTAGTCAAATCAACATTTGTTCCTTCTTAGCAAAGTAATGCAATATTTAGAGCAAATTTCAAAACACGTTTATTTTTTTTGAGTGGTGAAATAAATTATATAATGATGGACAAATATGATTTGTGCAGAGTTTTTATGACTTTCGACATGAACTTTAATGTTAGAGGTGATAACAATATACTATTATACTTAATTTAAAGGAAGTAGTCAAATCAACATTTGTTCCTTCTTAGCAAAGTAATGCAATATTTAGAGCAAATTTCAAAACACGTTTATTTTTTTTGAGTGGTGAAATAAATTATATAATGGTGGACAAATATGATTTGTGCAGAGTTTTTATGACTTTCGACATGAACTATAATGTTAGAGGTGATAACAATATACTATTACACTTAATTTAAAGGAAGTATTCAAATCAACATTTGTTCCTTCTTAGCAAAGTAATGCAATATTTAGAGCAAATTTCAAAACATGTTTATTTTTTTTGCCAAGTTTTACGAAGCATTGTATTTTTCTTTTATCCACTAATAATGAAATCCAAAAGCTGCAGAAAGAACACCATATGCATAAATGAACACTGTAATATTTTTATAATTAATATGTCCGTATTTCGAAAGGAAAAATGGAAGCACTATGTGATTACATTCACTTTCATATCCATCTATTCGTGGAACAAGTGTTTTCCTTAAAATTATTTTGGCAAGTGTTTGGCCAAAATAATTATCTGCTATAGTACGTTTTAAATAAGTTAATATAAATAATAAAAAAAAACATCTTAACTAATTATAATCGATGCGTAACTTGAAAGGCGTATATTTAAAACATTGTATTAGATGCTGGAAACTTGATTGATGATAAAAACCTGATTTTTATGATAGCATATTGAGACTGGGCTATTTCCAAACCTTCAGTTATTTACTTTGATATACTGCTAAGTACGTTATTAGTGAAGTTAAAACCGAAAGTGAGTGGAAATACCAACGATTTTTAAAGTTTCCCAAAGACCTGTCGTATAATATTTGGTTTCCTTATTTTATGGCATTCTCTTAAGTCTAAAGACTATTCAACGTCAGGTTGTTATTTTCTTTGCAGTGTTCGAGTATCGAAATGTTTCGTAAATTCCTTTCAAGTTTACGATAAAACTTATGTAGAATGCAGCAGTGGATAGATGAAACGTAAAGGTCAGCCAATCCTAACTCACCCAAACTTAGTGGAGAAGGTCAAAGAAGGTCTCGCACTACTAAGGATGCTAGGAATTAGCTGCACCCTGTCTTAGGGAAGAGTTTGGTCCGGGAAACCAGCTGAGGTATTACGAGGGATGGGATCACAGTGAGCTCGCCTCGATTACGACAAGCATTTACAGGGATCGCACACCAATTACACAAATTTTAATAGCGTGACAGGTTACCGCCCGGTGTCTCATCCATGATCCTGTTCTGAGGGAGGCCGTAATAGGAGGCCTTAGGCCGCGCCTAACTGGTCGTGGTTAGACGTGTGGTCTGGGAGACGCACAGCTAAGCCATTACGGGGAGTCTGTGCTTACCACCCCCCCTTACGCTGACGACATCGTGAGACGGTTTTATCCCAGACCGGGTGTAATCAGTATCGTCTGAAGCACATCATTTTTGCTTGGGCGAATATCTGCCCCGACATTACACGTCACTACCCCATCTTGCAAACTTTCCTTATTTGCAAATGTTAGTAGGACACATATTCACATAAATGTCGTGTTATACGTTTTTTTAATCGATATGTAAAAGGTTGCAAAACAGTTTCAGCACATCATTTTTGTTTGGGCGGCTATCTGCCCCGACGTTACACGTCACTGCCCCATCTTGTAAACTTTCCTTATTTTCAAATGTTAGTAGAACACATATTCATATAAATGTCATGTTATACGTTTTTTTAATCGATATGTAAAAGGTAGCAAAACAGTTTCAGCACATCATTTTTGTTTGCGCGGCTATCTGCTCCGACATTACACGTCACTACTCCATCTTGCAAACTTTCCATATTTGCAAATATTAGTAGAACACATATTCATATAAATGTCGTGTTATACTGTGAATTAGAAAGATGCCAAATCGTGGATTGTTTTATTTAGCCATATATGAGTGGGTAAACATTACAGTTAACATTGATGATTAGACAAAAAAATGTTCGAAAGAAACCAACTCCAAAGTCTGTGGACAAGACTGTTGTCGCATTGGCGGATATTTAGTGAATTGAGCAATTAATATGCTAGATTATACAAATTACTCTGAGTCGTATCGGGTATACCGGCGTTTAATTATGTAATATACTTTTCCCTTATTTAATAAAGAAAAACATGTTCGTAGCGATATTACGGTTGACATTCAATTTTAAGCACGTTGAAAACTCACAAAAATATCCTCTGTACTTTATGCCTACGCCTTAATCCTCTTTGGCTTCTATTTAATTTACGTGTGTTCTATATATCAAAACCATCTCATGTAATTTCTATATCCGGTCCACGACCAGAGAGTATTACGTAACCATGATTGCGGCGGCCTTTTTTTATTCCACTCAAAGTTAAGTAAACTTGAATCCCAAAGGGGACACGCTTTGTAAAGAGATATATGAAATGTTAATGCTTTATACTGACTTATCTTTATATAGATCAACGGCTATATGTTTATGCGTGTGTATATATATATATATATATATATATATATATATATATATATATATATATGATTTGAAATGAGTATATACTTATGTGACTTTCAAATTGGTAAGAATTTATTATTTCGAATGGGGCGTATCCCGAGCCCGACCAAGCGTTCCTGAGCCCGATCGCGTAGTCGTTTTTCATTTGAGTTATCGCGCGAGGTGCCATTGAAAGCTTCCAACTGTCGACGGCTTTGAAAAGCTCAACTATTTTCATGACGAGTTTTGTTTCCGAACGACAGTAATTATATTGACGTAGCCTTTGTTGTGTTATTTTATTTGAGCGCCTCTCATTGGCCGTAACAGACAAATTCCGTGTGCTTTTTTGCAGGCTTTCGATGAAATGCTTATTTGTGATTCCCGGCACGTGCTGGTTTAACTTCTTTTTTTTCTTTTTAGAGGCTTTAAAAATTAGAAGTGTTGGGTTAATAGTTGCGAAATCGTCGTTAAAATTATGGAGTAATGTTTTTTAAAGCTAAGGGTGAAAAATATATTTTGTTTCCAATATTATATGTAACTTCGCATAAATGAGTTTATTACAGTTATTTTAAGACTAGATAATTATGAAATACATAGAAAAGAAGATTAATTATTCTACTAATAATTTATAGTAACTAGTATAAAGATGGTTAGTAGCAACTAGTTATGTGGAATGAATAAATGGTGAAAGACTGACGAAAAAGCTATTTATGGAATGAGTAAATACTAGCACGTTGAACTAGCAAGCAAGATTAATCATATTTATTTAGGTTTTATGTGAGCCATAATAAAAAAAGTCAAAAATTGCCAGCACCTATATTTTCTCCGATGCAGATGCGATCCAAGTATTCTGTAGTTTCCAGAATCAGAGATTGTGCGGTGATTAATATTCTAGTAATGGGCCACGCCCCTGTAACTGGAGTCATTAGGGACCAGTTCGTAACCAGAGTAGTTGACTTGTTTCTAACTAGACAAGATGGATATTTAGAAATGAGATAAGAACTAAAATAATTACTAAAGTTGATTATAGGTATTTCGGGGAAAGCTTCTGTGATTATTACTTATCTTCTCGGAATATCCTATATAACCTCATAATAGCCTATATAACCTTATAACTTCTATATTACGTTTTCCCAAATGGTAAATATATTCTTAACCAGCTGTGCGCGGTGGTAAAATGTAGGAAATTCTCGATAGGATGTAAAGTCTCGAGCTAAGTAGCTCTAGTTTCCGTCGCGTGCACCGTGCCAACTCCCGTACGCCCGCTCCATGACTAATGCATAGTATAATGTTTCACTTTCGCAACAGCTGGATGTGACAGATCGCCACGGCGACGAGAGGGTGGGGTAGTTCACTGCGTGTCGTTGCTTCCGGCCGTGTGTGGGTCTTGGTGCCCCGCACACCCCTACTTAACCCTCAATTGGAGAGGGTAGTTTCGATAATGGCTCGTTGTGTAGTGTACGCGTTTGGGTCTGATTTTGATTCAATAATGGTATATTGGGAACTCATTTGTTGATACTATGGCTATGTATCATGTGCAATGCTTTTGTTTTGGAACTTTTTGTGACGTGTGTATGCACGTGAATCAAAACTTATTATGATTGTGGATGTATTGTGTTTTATTTTTGAACTCAAAGTAAGTGGAAAGGAAGGGATAGTTTGTAAGTATATACTAAGATATTTTTCCATTTATAAGTAATGCTGCATTGTATTGGCTAACTAATTGTGTTGGCTTACTGTATTGTGTTGGCTCACTGTATTGTATTGGCTAACTAACACTACCTTTTAACGACGAACATTACATTAAAAAGCTTCTTTTAATATTTTATTGGCAAAATTTAATATCTCACATTTTTATTTGGAAAAATATACATTAAAATAATTTAGAATCATATATGTCTTTGATGTAAACAAGTTTTGATCGATTTATTTAATTGACATGAAGTAATACACTTTGCATGTGAACGTTGATAATTTTGTTTCTAGGTTTGATAAGTGGTCAGTTTAAACTATTACGTGTTATTGTATACAATCAATTTATTGTTTGTTTTTGTTATCATTAGTGTAATTTCTATATTTCAAGTATTATATTTCGTTACTCTAAGTAATAATTTGGAATAGTCAGTACTAATGAATCGATTACGAATGTCTAGTGCTTGGAATGTGGATACTTTTGAACTTTTCCTTTCGTTGAAGTGAAACTTCTCTAGCGAAGCGTGAGTCATTTTGTCACGTTAAAATTGTGTATCATTTGAGAAAACAAATGCCGAACGCATCCGACTAAAGGCGGAAATGACCGAGCGCTAACGATATGGAGTCGAGAATGTTAAAATGTTTGTTCAAATCTCCGCTGATTTTCGTGCCTTTATATACGTTATAATGCAAAAATTATAAGTGAAACTTTATTAAGTATATTACTATGAATTACTGAAAATATGGTTTTAATCAGAATGACAAGCAAAAAAACACATACTTCTAGATAACTAACAATTATTCCAAATTATTAACTAACATGGTCTGTAAAAGAAGTGTAACTTCATTTGTGAGTTTGTGTGGGTGAAGTTCATGGTTTTTTCTTTATTTATTGGTCTCCGTCTGTGTTTTCCGCTCTAATTTTATTTCGTATCTAAAATACTTGTTCACCAACAATAACTGAACTCTGTTTATTTGTATTGTGACTAGTTCACCTTGATACGTGATTTTATATTTGATCTTTTGTTTTGAAGAGTTCCTGTGTTGACCGCTTTGTAAATATGCTGAGCTCAATATGGCCAAGATGTGTTTTAGTATATTACTCATTCAAAGGAGGGACAATCTCTTGATCTACTTTTGTAGTAGCTGTTATATTTGCATTTGTTAACATTTTTTTTTCATTTAATTTTCACCTTTTTGAGGTAGCGTATTTGTTTCCCAATGTTTCAGGAAGCCAATTACTGAAAACTTTTTGGTTGTAATTTTAGTTATACTTTCGTTTTATGAAACTAAAAGCATCTAAATTTTTTCTATACAGCTTAACCTTGTAATACAAGTGGCGCAAAAGTAATGTCACAATGTGAATGTGACTTAATTTTGGCAGATGGCGCCAAATGTCATTGTGCTTTGACATTTATGTTGTATACATGTAGAGAATTAGTTGTCAACAAGCCGTGGAGCGATACACACCTCAATAAACTTTTCATGGAAACAGAGCTCTTTTTTTCATTTCTAACAAAATGGCAGCCAATTCAAATTATGACATTACTTTTGCGCCAGTTGTATAAACACCCTTATAGTAAATGATCTCTAAGTATAATTAACCGCACAGGTACTGGAGTTATTGTAGTTTTCATATTAGTGTACGATTTTTCTAAAAATCACTTTAATGTAAATGTTTATAGGTTTAATTTGAAAAGGCACTCAGTATATTTCGGCTTCCATCATTTAAACCGTTTGTCCCTCATTGTCCACAAATTCTAAAAAGCTATATTCATTTGGACATTTAAGCTGTAAGATAGCGAACGTTTTTATGTCATTCGTATTCACCGTTCTTTGTTGCCGAATTCTGAGAAGCAAGTAAACAAACAAACAAACAATACTTTTTTTCTTATAGAATTAGTATTATGTGCCACCTTTGCAGGTTCGCTTAGTCTTGTGCCAAGTAATGCCGATTGTTTCATTGTATGTTAATTAAAAAGTAATGTTGTAATTGATAAATTAACATAATTGTTACTTCATGAGAGAACTGTCCTCGCGCATATTTTTGTGTCTCAACTCTAAAATTATTCCGGACCAAATGTTTCTGCAAAGTTTACCCCTGTTTGACTATAAACGTACATAGATCAGGGGACCGCGTCGCGTCTCACCCATACACTTACATTCGGTAACATCTATCGATATATTTGAATAAATTTAGGCTGGTACTCATAGTTGGGAGAATTTTGCCTGGAAGGGGCATTTGTTTGAGCGGTGCCAGTGTGTGTGCGGAATACGGAAATTGAAGTTAACACTGTACTGCGAGCGTGTAATCCGCTTTTTGTAATAGTTTAGTGTTTTCGTCGCTTCGATGCATTGTAATTACTTTTTGTATGGGTTTGGTACATGATGTCCAATTTGCTTTTTAATAATAGCGCTTGTGGATTATATACATAAATTGAATCTGACATAGTTGGATTAAGTTTAATATAAAAACCTAAAAAACTCCACGTTTTACCGCATGATGAATGCGCATTGTGATAGTTTTGATATACGTGATTTACATACCACTGTTACTTTAAAAATGTATGAAAAAATACAGATTTATTTAGAAATCCGGTATGAAATAAGAGTTGCTGCACTATATTTAATTCAATACAGAGACCTAAAAAATTCAAGCTACTTCACCGTACGTTGTGAAAGTTTTTAACCTTTTTACTTATCAGCGTTACTTCAGACATATAAATGCAAGTACACATTTAATTATGTATGATAAAATACAGATTTCTATATAAATCAAGTATGAAAGAAAAGTTATTGCATTATGTTTAATTCAAAACAGAAATCTGAAAAATTGAAGTCATTTCACCGAACTTTGCGAAAGTTTTTATATATGTTTTTTATTTATTATCGTTATTTTAGAAATACAAATGCGTGTACACATTTAATTACGTATAATAAAATGCATATTTATATCAGGTATGAAATAAGAGTTGTTGCACTATGTTTAATTCAATACAGAAAGTTTTAATATACGTTTTTTACTTATCAACGGTTCGTTAGAAATACAAACGCGTGTAAATTTAATTACGTATGATAAAAATACAGATTTATTTACAAATCAAGTATGAAATAAGAATTGTTGCACTATGTTTAATTCAATACAGAAACCTAAAGAATTGAAATAATTTCAGCGTACGTTGTAAAAGTTTTTATATATGTTTTTACTTATCAGTGTTGCTTTAGAAATACAAATGCATGTATATTTAATTACGTATGATAAAAATGCAGATTTATTTACAAATCAAATATGAAATAAGAGTTGTTGTACTTACTATGTTTAATTCAATACAGAAACCTAAAGAATTAAAATAATTTCACTGTACGTTGCGAAAGTTTTTATATATTTTTTTTACTTATCAGTGTTGTTTTAGAAATACAAATGCATGTACATTTAATTATATATGACAAAATACAGATTTATTTACAAATCAAGTATGAAATAAGAGTTGTTGCACTGTATTTAATTCAATACAGGAACCTAAAAAAATAAAGTCAGTTCCCCTGACCGCTGTGAAAGTTTTTATATAAATTTTTTTTTACTTGTCAGTGTTGCTTTAATAATACAGATACGTGTGTTTAATTATTGTAAAAGTACAGATTATGCTGCTAACAAATTGATAGCAATATCCGCTTGTATGCAGTGGATATGTTTTTGTGTGGTCATAATTAATCAAAATATATTAATGTGAGTGAATACTGGTTTTAATTCGTCCGGATTGTTTTTTTTTGTCCGTGATATGTATTTCCTGTCCCTAATAAAATGGCATGTGAAATTGAAATAAGTATTTTTGTAGATAATTTGATTGCTTGCTAGTAAGTTACATTTATTCCCACCATGAACGTATGACGTAAGTATTAATAGTAGTTCTAAATCATGCACCAGCTAGTTACTCTCTATGACATGATATACGAAAACCCCACCATCATCTTCGTGGGAAATCTCATGAAGATATGATAAAGTACATTGGTTAAGATCCGTTCTAGATAAATATATTTCTGTTAACGTATCATGTTCATGATTACTTCGAAGAATATAATGTAACCCAGAATTCTCGAATAAATTAAGTGGCCCCCTACTCCATTTATAATATATACCAGACCCCCATGTCGACGAAATGCTTGCGAGAATAGTTGTAGCTATTAGCTATGCTGATAAAATGAAATGTGTACGCGTTTACGTGTTGTATTTAAATTTTAAAAGATTTCAATTTCTGATAATCAAGTCGAATGTTAGATTCGACTATTAATGCATTGCGTAGAGAACAAAAGCATTCTTTATTTTTTAATAAATAACTCAACCAACGATTGTTCTTATTAATGTAAGGAACAGGCGATTTATCTCTTCTAGCAATAAAAAACGAGATAATAAAATTATTAATGTAATACATATAATACTTTATGCACATAGTAAGTATGTATATAATTCGATATACCGCGAACAAAGCTATTGAGACCCCAACAGCCATTTGAGTGTTACGACCGCGCGCCGGTGCAACGCGCTTAGCGACAGCTGCAGTGTTAACGCGCGTATTTTTTGTATTGAATTTACCTCACCGTGTGCGTGTATTGTGGTGCGTTGTGTGTATGCGGGTATCGTGTGGCTCGCGAGAATGTGTGCGTATACGTTTGTCGGTGCTTGTGTTGACATGTGCGTGTGTTTTATATAGGGTGGTACTGTGAAATCAATTATATTTCTTTATTTTCATAAGGACGTCCGTACGCATTTTTCTAAAGAAGAATGCATTGTATTAGAAAGTGTGTGATAGAATATCTTGCTGTTAATATTTTCACATTGCACCATTTTTTAAATTTGATTTTCGTCTTGTAATTTTTCCGTTTCTACATGCGTTGAACATAGCATGTATTAGATAATAAAGGTTAACAAAAAAATCAGTTCGGTGATCAATAGTACCGATTAAACAACATTAAGTTTAACTCTGAATTTTCAATTGCTATTTGTAAATAAGACACGAATTAACACAGTTTGTATGGTGTAATCTTAATTAGTTAGGTGGATAATTTTAAAATAACTCATTTTTAAACTTCAAAATTAGGAAAATATTTTATCTGTTAGATTATTTTATTTAGCAATTTCCGTTGGTCATGGAAAACGCAAGAAAATTTGTTAATCTTACTGCTACCCCAAGATTGCTTTGAGGCACTGACTGAAATCATATTCTAGCGCTAGATAAAAGCCTAACTAAAACAACTTTTTTATAGCTAGAAAGTAATAGTGAAATTAAGAGGGTAAGATGCCTCTTAATTTGTGAAAGTTTTGAAACTTTGACCGCATTATTATATCACAGCCTGCTTATTAAAGTGAAAGTCTATAAGATATTTTGTAAATGTCCTTATATTTTTTAGCTATTTTTCACTTATCAGAAAAATTTGCCATATTTTTTTGTATTATGACTCATTTTGCACCTCCACTAACTGAATAGGTGTTAACTGGCAGTATTATCATATTGAAATATAGGAATTATTTTGTTTATCTTATCACTGACGTAAGGAAGGAGTTTTTCTGTTAGTAATTATATTGATCCAATTTTTGTGCGTTCAGTTCACGCATCCAATTTGATGAACGTATTTGATTGGAATTACGTCATTAGCTAATAAATATTTTTAGCTGGCCATGAATGCTACGAAAACGTCCAATTTAACTTTAAAATGTTATGGATAACGTAAACGATTTTCTAATGAATACATGCAATTATTTTTAGCTTAATTAATAATAAAGCTATTATCTTTAGCGTAATTTTATTTTATCAAAGACTGAATCACAACGGAGTTTTTTTTTATAATTTTTAACCTTTGGAAACGTTGTTTTGTTCATTCGTTTTCCAAAAGTGATCGTTTTCGAAATCGATTATTTCGTGAAAGTCCTTAATTATTATATATGATAATTTCAACTCATAGTTATTCTTAAGAATGCTTAAGTCACACGTTAAAGTAACTTTGAAAGGCGTATTCTTTGTGATAAAATATTATATATAATTTAGCAGTTAACTTCCTTAACTGCCATGCATACAAATTAATTTGTGCCTATTACTTTAAATATATTTTTTTTTATTGTATGTTGTATATCGCCTCTCACAAATAGTATGCGGATTTTAGTACGTGCCTGCCGGTTAATGTTCTTTCGCCAAGACAGTGTAATAGTTTTGTTTAGTACGCTTGCAATTGGAAATGTTGTTAACCTTCAATTTAACTAACTCTTATTTGCGGACAGCTTCTGTACAATTCTTTCATTATGTGAGCTCGCTTCGAGGTTAGTTTTTCGTTTTCTTTCCTTCTTGTTAATAAATACGATTTCATTTGTGTAACATTTTGTACTGTGTTTGGTTTTGTTTACTAATATTTTATATAAAATCGTTTTTTAAAGTATCGACTTGTCGTTTTTCCGTGAAATCATATAATAGACTTGTCCATTATCGAGAATATTATTCAATCTCTTCTTGAAGTTACATTTTTTATGTTTAATACATTGCGATTCGCTACGTGCGAAACTCATAATTAGTTCGTTCAAACTGCTGATACGGTTTAATTGTTTGTGTAGTGATGTAAATACGCAACGCTTTTAACTTGAAAGTGAATGTTACGTAATTGCAATAAATAAATTGTATGATCGTCTTTTTTTTCGTAACTTTTCTCATTTATGAATCGAAAGACGATCATACAATTTATTCGTAGCAATTAAATATATTTATTTCTCTTTCGACGGTCTAAGAATATTGTCATGTTCTTTTCGAATACTGACATATTCAAAAATTTACTAAGTAAATTTTGACTAGACCTGTTTTAAAAGGACGGGGTAAAAATAACCGATTTTTTAATAAGATACTTCAATGGTGAAAACTAAAGTAATTTCTATATTTGTGTTATGGGTCGAAGAATGTTTATTCCTATGTTCATACGGCTTAATGGTATTATTATTAGGTCGTGTGTTGCATTATTATTGTAAAAGTGGATATTAAGATATACATACAAAGGTACACAAGAAATATCGCTGTAAAAACCTTTTGAACAGCATTTAGAATTGTAATTAGGACCCTGATCTGGTAGTTCTGTTTTAATTTAATGATACCATTGTATTAAAATATCAAACTTTATAACTTCTACGATACTTTTTTTATTTAGTACTAAATATAAAATAATTATTAAAAATGACTTATTAAAAGAAAATTAATTATTAAAATTGACTTAATTTCACGCAATTCTTTTTAAGCTGTGTTTGAGGTTTTGTTCTATATTATTTAATTATGTTTCTGTGCGTATATTAGAAATTAAATTTTTTTTTTGAGTTAGCATTAGATTGCGGGACCACCCTGTGTCATTCCTCCACCATCGTGTTCTCTCACGCGTCGAATCAGCTGACGTGCGTCGTACCGTCGGCTGCAACGCCCCAGTCGCACCCCTCGCGCCGTGTTGACGCTAAATATTTTTGGGGTTCCTCTCCCCGTCTCATTACATCCGCGTCGGTCAGGCACCGTGGTCGTGCCGCGCGTCCTCACGCACCCCATTCTAGTCATTTCGTTTTCGGCAAATTCGTAGAAATATAATAAACGTATATTTTTAATTCGAGCGCTGTGTGCGACGGGCTTAACAACCGCTATATATCGAGTCGAATTAATAATTGTGTAATTGAATTTTAATTTTAAGTGTTGCTTAACTAACGTTTAATATTAATTTAACAGTTTTGTACGAGTCATTTTAACTTAATTAATATTTCGGGCTGTAGTTTAATTGGGAGTGCTTATAATTTCATAATTAAAGTTTTGCATAGAGTTTGCTTTATGTGTTCTAATTAAGTTAATTTAACTTTATTCTTTTTGTAAATTAAATAAACAATTTTTACGTACTGTTTGGGAAGAATTTTATAATAGATGAAAAAGTTCTAATGTGTTTGCGTGCATAACAGCCTATTAGTTGGCGTTAGTGGTATTGCAAAGAGTGTTATGTTAAACTCAACCACTTGTCGGATGCGTGGGTGCTGTTTTGGTAAGTTGTCGGCTTTAAATATCGACCTTCCGCTTGTTTGTAAACAGAGTCGTTGTGATTTGAGTTAATTCTTGTTTGGTTTTGCATTCGCGTTTTGTTTCTATTACACTTTAGTTAATGATGTCGTAAATATTATATTTTATATGTTCTTCACGAGTGTGTTGTTGTACGTTAGTCAATGATGTAGTAAATATTATATTTTATATGTTCTTCACGAGTGTGTCGTTGTACGTTAGTCAGTGATGTCGTAAATATATTTTATATGTTCTTCATGAGTGTGTCGTTGTATGTTAGTCAGTGATGTCGTAAATATTATATTTTACATGTTCTTCACGAGTGTGTCGTTGTATGTTAGTCAGTGATGTCGTAAATATTATATTTTACATGTTTCGCACGAAAGTGACGTTATAATAGAAATTAGTTTTTGCTACACATTAATCATTGTGTGTGAAATTCTCGTTACGACAACCTCTTTGGCTTCCAATTTGCGTATTTATAAGTTATTGAATATTATTTTAATACTTTTCGCATATCTTCGCCAATATTGTTGATTTAGAAATAGGTTTAGAAGCAGTTACGTTATTATAATATTTAATATTGTGGTAGTAATCTATCCTACAATGTGACTCATCGCGTCGGAATACTTTATATATAAAGTCATTGGACGTGACATCATAGCCTCGTTATTGGTAATCTCGATAGGAAATTTTCTTTTTCCAATTTCAAATCTCGTCTCGAGGAAATGGCATTTCGAGTAATATAGGGAAATATTAAAAAATATTGGCCTTATATGATTCCGTATTTACAGAGATGTATTGTCATTAAAATACAATTTTAATGAATATATTTATAGAAGTTTTTATAGCCTTCATTATTATTCCATTTCTGTTTCTAGTGTCTATTTTTTCATTGCTTGTATTATCAGACAAGTAATGAAAAAATTGGTTTTCTAATTTTTTTTAAAAAACAATTTCTGAAGGTGTGTTAATTTTGATTTAGTTTCAATGTTTTCTTGCATCGTTTTGTAATCGTCGCTTGTATTTTACTTTTGATATCGGTAACGTTTCTTCGAATGAAATAAAATTAAAACACAACAGCGTAATTGTTACTATTAGCGTATAAAAGTGCAGAAATTGAATAACGACTCATTTTCACTGAAATATTTTAACTTAAAGAGAATATTTCATTTAAGCCATTTGTGCGTTCCACCTCAACGCAATATGAAAATACGTAAGTATATTAGACAAGTATATATATTGATATTTGTAAGGGTTACATTTTCGCGCGTCGAAAGTATCGGGGATTTTCCGGAATAAAATTTCCGGAGGCACATTCTCGCGCCGCGGCAAAAATTATTGTCACGTGTGAAATCCCTGAGCTGGCGTCGTGTAAAGGGTTGTTTACCTACCTCGGCGCGTGTTTTTTGCCAAAAAATTCGAACGCCGCCCGCCCCCATTCATAATTGATGGATTATATTTATTTGGCTTGACTTTTCTGATATTTTTTTCTGTTTCCATTTCATTTTTTCCGACGCGCTTGCAGATTTGCGATAGGCCATGAACGGTTGACGTGTAAGCAGTTAAATAAGTATGGAGGCGTCACGATTCATAACGAACGATTCATAAAAGATACCGCGATATTTGTGAATTTATTTATTACCCTTATTTGTCGTCACGGTTTGTTTTTCGATGTACGATTGGGGATGAAGCTTTATGGCAAATGTTTTTCCCTCGTTTATTTTTGATGCGTTCATGAATATATTTGTTACATCGAATTGTATTGTTTATGATGATACTTTTGTACAGGTACATAAGTCAAAGCATGTTGGTTATATTAAAACTTACTTTTCAAATTATGTTGTACAAACGGGTCACTCAGACCTTGAAAATGTTTCATCGAGTTGTATTGTTTATGATTATACATTTATACAGATACATGAGAAAGTGCATGTTCTTTTTTATGTTGATTATATTAAAACTTAGTTTTCAAATACTTTTGTACAAATGGGTCACTCAGACCTTGAAAATGTTTCATCGAGTTGTATTGTTTATGATTATACATTTATACAGATACATGAGAAAGAGCTTGTTATTTTTATGTTGATTATATTAAAACTTTTCAAATACTGTTGTACAAATGGGTCACTCAGACCTTGAAAATGTTACATCGAGTTGTATTGTTTATGATTATACATTTATGTAGATACATGAGAAAGAGTGTCTTTTTTATGTTGATTATATTAAAACTGATTTTTCAAATACTGTTGTACCAATGGGTCACTCAGACCTTGAAAATTTTCACCACTTTTGTGGTGGAGATAATTATGGGAAAGTTGTTGCGCTGAATATTTGATGCTAGATATAGATAAAGTTTTAAGCCTAAAATTTATATTAAAAACAATATTTATTTACATCGTGACGCTGCGACAAAGACACGAAAGTTTCATGACAATGATAGTGATGTTATTGAAATTTTAAAATGAAAAACAACGAAATTAAAATCAATATATATATGAAATCCTATGTAATAAGACTGTCTCTTTTATTTTTTAATTATTTCAATGAATTGATTAGATCAAATTTTGAAAAAATTGCTTAATTAAGGTCAAAATATTACAAGCTCTCAATCGATTCAATTTTCAAAATCGATCGATCCAATTTTATAACACGAATTTAATTTGTAGTTGTTGTGTTAAAAGTCAGTCTATTTCTACGTACTCCGTGTTCTATAGCTTATATGTAAATATACGTTGTTGTAAAGTAAAATTTTGGTTTATAGTTTATATTGTTTGGTGTATATTTTTTCTTTAAAACAATAAAGGAAGTTCTAGTTTTAAAACTCAGTCTATTTCTACGTATTCTGCGCTTTACGGTTTATATGTAAAATACTTAGTTGTAAAGGGAAAATTTGGTTTATTGTTGTAATTTTTATTTACGGCAATAAAGTAAATTCTCGTTTTAGAACTCTGTCTATTTCTACGTACTCCGTACTCTACAGCCTATATGTAAATATACGTAGTTGTAAACTGATAATTGGGTTTATTGTTGTGAAGTGAAAGTTTTTTTTGGATTATATGTTGATGAAGTAATAATTTATAATTACTATTCCATTGAATGAGTTGCCTCAAAAGCTTTGAAATGTTTTAGTTATTTAGATTTATTTAAATATGCAGGCTTTTCAGCTATACTTTATCAAGTCGTGTTTAAATATGCAAGGTTTTACTTGTATTTTGTTTAAATATAACTCAGCAATAGTTTTTGCTTACGGCTCGCCCACTTGAGCATTTTATAGACTTTATATTTCTATACACCAACACTCAGCATTAGATTAATATTTTTTTGTAGAGTGTTTTCTCGTAATTTAAATAATAGCTCTTCATTTAAAAACCAACATACATACAAACAAATTATAACGATGTATCTTTTAATGTTTTATTTTATATAGGTTTATTATTATTTTTAGTATATATTAATTGACCCTAATCATTTATATAGTATGCATTAGACTTTAATATGAACGACGGTGTTATATATATATATATATATATATATATATATATATATATATATATATATATATATATATATCTTGGTATCCAGAAATTTTTTTTACGGCCGTGTGCAAAAAGGTATTATAAATTTACTACAATTTTATATTATACTAGTTGTGCCCCGCGGTTTCACTCGAGTGAAATTCGGAATAAGATAAATTATTGCGATTTTTTTCTTTCACACGTTGCTCTTTTACATAAACCATAATTATACCAAATTTCATCAAAGTCCGTCCAGTACATTTCGTATGATTGACGAGCAAATTACCATACAAATAGACAGACAAAAATTCTAGAAACAGTTATATGGCTTTTAATATCATTCTTTAGCCTAATCCATCACTCTTTTTAAAATATTTTCCATGTATAGAATTCACTCTTACAATTTTATTATATGTATACATTTTTCTTAAGTCTGTTTTTTAGGATTATAGTATTTTTAGCCTAAAAGCGTCTTGTGTACGGATAGCTTGTTATTACAAGCAATATAATTCTGTAATATCGAAAATAAAACCAAAACGGGACTTTTCAATACCCGTTATCAAAAGATTTAAATAAAACTGATGTAAGTGTTTCATAACACAATTCGAAATAACAATACGCTAATTTTATTGTTAAGGTTGTTTGTTCCTTGTCTATATCTTTGACTTGTCCATTTCTGGAGTACTTATCACCGTTGGACGCCTGAATGGAAAAATATCTCTAATGGATATTTTCAGTTATCGCAATTGTCCCTATGCGTCCGAATACGTATGTGAATGGTGGGATATAGATAAGCTTAATGCGGTGTGGCATTTTTTTCCCCTTTGCGGGTTATTGATGCGGACACTTTTACTAATAAGTCATAAAACGGAATGAATAAACAAGCGCCAGATCGGGGTTTTCGGAGGTTTACCTCATGATGCTTCGGTTGATAACATTTTTGGTTTTGTATTTGTTTTTAATGTAACGAATTGAATGAACAGGAAAATCTAAATGCTGGTATTGTTTTTTTTTTTTTTTATATGGATTGGATGGTGGACAATTACGTAAAAGTCGAAATGTCAGATGGTGATATTTAGTTGCAAAATGAAATGATTTTTTTTCTTGATATTATTGAGCTTTTAAGCTTTTAAGAATTTGCTTTTTCGTGATGGATTTTATTTTTGTTTACATTAGAAAAATGTATTAGATATTAAAAACATTATTACAACTTCATTAAAAGGAAGTTTCCATTTGGTCATATGTTGTCTTTGAAATTAGATTAATTTAAAACTGAAAATTCTTAGTGTATTAGGATATATAGGTGTATATAGAAAATATCAAATTAATAAGGCCATACCTTAGTCTTATTGAATTTTATTATTTTTATTCCAGGACTGAGTAGACAAATATTACTCTATAAAAGTATATTGCAATTATATTTTTATATACAGAAAATATCAAATCAGCAAGGCCATACCTGAATCTTATTGAATTTTATTGTTTTTATTCCAGGACTGATTAGACAAATATTACTCTATAAAAGTATATTGCAATTATATTTTTATATACAGAAAATATCAAATCAGCAAGGCCATACCTGAATCTTATTGAATTTTATTATTTTGATTCCAGGACTGAGTACTCTATAAAAGTATATTGCAATTATATTTTTTTATGAAATAAGATATCTATCTGCTTTGAGGGTCATTTGAATTCCATTTGCGATACATATTGTCTAATAAAACTGTGGGAATATACATGTGCGATCATTTCGTACAGAGAGAATAAAAAACAAAAGAAAAAGCGATTGAAAAATCGAAGTTATATTTAGAGGAAAATCAGACTTAAAAGCCAATTGAGAGACGGAGATGTGGCAATAAAGAGAAATAGGGATAGACTGGATTTAGGACACATTTATAAATAAGAACGTGAGGTGTAATAAACGAGTGTGTGATTTAAAGTGTAAATAAATTTATTGAAATGGTCCACGCAAGTATAAGAAACAAGTAACAGTGGACTGTTAATGTACCTATATATAAACTGAGATAATCTACGTGTGCAATAAAAGTTCTCTTTCGGTAAATTGAATTATCAATGTAATACTTTAATATATAGAGCTTTTTTAAGAAGCTTTTGAGATACAGAAATTACTGGGCGGATGTAAGTTGAGTATACACTCATAGGTAGTTTTGAGACCTCGATAATATAATCAATATGTATTTGTGCTATACCAATATAACTTCAATAAATTGTTTGAAGGGTGGGAATTTTTTTGAAAATATCATAAGTTGTTAAAATACAAAAATATTTATATATTCTTTGTTATATATTGATTTATATTTTCCACAATTCTAACTTCTTAAGAAGTTACAATTATAGAAATTAAATAAGATATGTGACACAGTACAGTGATTTTAAAATATTGAATTGGTATTGCAAAGAAGTATATTTGCATACGTTACGTTACATTTGTGTAAAAGAGCTTCGTAGAAGGAGAAGTTAGTTAGAAGCGACACGTTTTAAAATTATCACAAAATTTGATCTTGTCAGACCTAAGATTTATCTAAAATAATATAAATATAGCATCAAGTGAACGTTTAATAATATGCGTATATCAAAGAAGAAATTGCTTAAGGGAACGCAGATTGTGATGCCATTAAGTACATTAAGTACATTTGTCATATGTCTAACTTTGACAAAAGTATGTGAGTGTGTGCGTGTGAGTTACAATACACATAAAAATATAAACCAAATAAATATAAAGTTTTCCGTTCATAGGTTTCGCGGTCTTTTGTCAACGCTGTAGGTCAATATTCGTGCAATAAGCATTTAATCTTAAACTGAAGTATTTATTCTGTATGTCAAGTGAGCACTTCACAAGTTTATTAGGACTCCGTAAAGGCAATGAATCCTTGTAATTGCATCACGTTATTCTGTCCGTTGGTCACATTTTGCTGCAATTCTAGACCTATGTAAACAAATTTCGTTAGTAGAAATTTCGTTTCGTTCCTGTCTGCATCGGATAGCACCCGAGGACACGCCCCGTAAATAATAACATGAACATAATCATTGAACGTGGACGTCTGCAGTAATGTTTTGAATATAAAAATACCTTATTGGAAAAATACTTTTTATGAGAGTGAAAATCATATCATAATTCATTATTATAACTCAAATTATAAGAGAACACGACACATAAGCATGTTGGCGTTCTGTACATAAAGAGATAATCATTACTGAATAGTTATAACAGACAGATAAGCAAATGTTGCGTTTTATACATCAAAAGACAATGATTACTGAATATTTATAACAGACAGGTGTTGCGTTTTATACATAAAGAGATAATGATTTCTGAATATTTATAACAGACAGATAAGCAGATATTGCGTTTTGTACATAAAGAGATAATGATTACTGAATATTTATAACAGATAGATAAGCAGATGTTGCGTTCTATACATAAAGAGATAATGATTACTGAGTAGTTATATTTTTAAATTTTGTAATAGATTTATTTTCGTTTTCCCTTTCCTCAAACACGTTATGTACATGTATCGATCACCGTGATATTGCATTCTTGCAGCCTATTTAGTTAAGATGAACATAGGATCTTCATACCGGAATATTTTTTTTTGTATAGCAATTGAAATGATTAATATAATTCGTAAATTACATTACCATATTAACATATTTTAACCTCAAATATTGTATCCGTTTGTTATTTTTTCCTAGTTTGCACAGTCGGGTGCTACAATGTTTCTCAGGTATGGTTAATGGACATGAAATGTTTGTAAACAATCTAATAAAATTTTTAAAGAAAATTGTGATATGCATAGTGATAGTGTAATATGCATAGCATGTGAAACGGTACAACATGTATCACATGATTGTAATTATTTAAAAAGAAAAGCCATTATGTATTATATCTACAATATCATACACATGATTAGAGCCAATATGTCTGCAAAGTATAGTTGCAAATATGTCTGAAGTCTAGAAAACATCATTTTCCAAATCGAGACATTTTCCAATTGAAAATATAAGTCATTTTCCGATTCAAATTCATTTAATCTCACTACAAAGCGAACGCTTTGAAACTATCTTAATGTTGGGTCCAATTTCCGCGCCGAATTTCATTCATTTTGTCAGCCGGTAGCTTTTAGCGCTGGTGCGCCGCCCTAGAGCACCGCCCACGAGTAATTGCAGCCGCAAGTCAGGGGGTGGGAGTAAGACGAGCGACAAATCGACTGAAAGTTGGGGGAACACTAACTAAGTTGCCGCCGACTGCGCCGAGGCTTGGCCGGATGGGGCTCGAGTGATGCGCCTAATTGAATCGGGTTGTATCGATTGTGTCGAGCCGAATTGAATATTGATGGGGAATTCGTTATTGGTTTACTTCCATGGTTAATTTATTCGATTTTGAGTTTAAACTAAATTGCAAGTCGATTGATTTGCAACTTTTGTTTTTATGGAATGAACTTTGCTGTTTTGATCAATCGGGGCGACTTTTTGCTTGCTTTTTGAGTTTATATTCATTGAGGTCATGATTTTGAATCTGTCACTTCCCCTGTCGAAGCTTGGGTTATATTTTTATTACTATATACTTAAATGTTTAACTTCTCTCTGGACCATTGTTTACTGATGTTCTCAGATGCGTGACACAAAGATATGTTTAAAAATGTCGAACCTTATTTTATTCAAGAAATTTTTAGTAATTTTTTTTGTAAATCCGTAATTGTTTCCACAAGTTTGAATTTTTTTAGCAGCTTTAGTTAAAAAAGATGTTGGAAACGTGGGCACTAAGAAGTGCGAGTTTGTATTTATTAAAATAGGTACATAATACATTATGTGATTTTAGTAGACTGACAGATTGTAAATTTTGTTTTTAATGAAAGGTTGATAACTCTTTCAAATATTATCTTTTTGAATATTGAAATTTTGAGATTCACGATTATCAGATAAAAGAGGTTTTATATGTTCCGATTTTGTTGAGACATTATATCATAAAACACGTTGAAAATAAATTAACCTTTTTTTGCAAAAAAATAAATTGATTCAAAAGAGAACCTAGGTGGAATTTTTGCGGTACAATATCCTTTCCGAACGTAAATAAATTTGAAAAATGCTGTTACTGTTAAAAAAAATCAAAATTAACGACTACTGACTAAAACAATAGTGATTCCATCGACATCACATCGACACGTCACTACCCCAGCTTTGAAGTTTGAAGGAGGCCCGTTGCAGGTGTCTCCGTGAGCTCGTGTGCTCTCACGTTTGCGACCCTGGCAGTCAGATTCCGCTTTTGATGTTGGAAATCGTAAATTGGCGAGAGTACTCTAATTACCGGCCGCAAGTTTGCCTGCATCCGGTGGAGTGCTAGGTATCGATTCAGAGAGGCCGGAGCGCGGCGTTAAGATGGGTCATACAGAGTGAAGCTGTAGGAATGAAATGGGAATAGTGTTTGAGTGTGTATAAATTAAAGTTACATTTTTTTTTAATCTCTTAAGTACGTTCTTGCAAAGGAAAGCTGTTGAAAGCTTTTTGTAGGTTTTGATGTTGGAAAGTGTATGTTATCTAAAGCAAAAAGTATGATGAAATTATTAAGGCGATAAACTAGTGAATGATGAAACTGGTCAGAAACAATTTAGATTAAACTTGAATGTTAATCTAATCTGATCGAATTTTAAAAGCATTCTATTATATAGGAATATATACCTATGTCTATATGCTTTGAATAGTATATTTGTACGTATAAGGAATTGGTGACAGGACCATGTCTGTGCGCGCATCCCGTAAAAACTACTGGACGAATTCTAAGGAAACTTGCTGGTTTTTATATCTTTGAGGCTTCAACAATATCTGCAATAAAAATCATCAAGATAGCCTAACTCTTTTACTACTTCATTAATTAACTCTTTGCTCTTTATTCAGTTGATGTTATATCTATTTTTTTAAGCAACCGTCATAAATGAATAATTTTATAATTATCCAATAGGTGGGGTTATTTTATTTTTAGCAATTATTTTAATTTAGTAACGTATTTATAGACACATTAGTATATATATTTTTATCACTCTCTATTAGCCCTTAGGATATATTAATATAGCAAAACTTTTTCGGCGCAGTTTGGGGCAGAATTTCTGGTAAAAAATAACGATATTGTCATATCGGAAATTTATTGAATGTAGTTAATGTTGACGATATAACGCCCGTATGCACCACATGTGGTCAGGACTGTCAGTCGGAATTGCAGTTAAAAGTGTATTTTTGTCTCTCATTAACAGTTAGTCTAGTCGGATCAAGAATCTACTTTACCAGTCGTGCCCCATTGCACGGTCAAGTGGCTGAAATATCCATACGAAATACGTTTTTAACTGTCAGTAAGTCCGACTGACAGTCCTGACGGGGTGTGGTGCATACGGGCATAAGTAATAGGTCAGCGTATGGCTCATAACACAACTTGCTGGTCGATATATTTTTTTACACTGTCTCTCACCGACGTGAACTGAATATTTATGGCGGGACGTAATATGTACATGCTGGTATAGTATGCTAACCTATCATATCATGAGGACTCTATGTTTATGTATCATGTCATGGATCATGCTCAGATTTCCCAAGATATAGCTACTTAACAAGCACTTATTTTTACATCAGAGGAGTCTCAGCTTCTACTGAAATAGTAATTATGCGGAATTTCTTTTATCATCTGAGACAAGTATTGTATAGTGTTAATAAGTTTCTTCCTCAGCTGAATTAAAAATCCTACATTATCCGATACTTACATGATGTCATTATTAAGATAACCACATTGCCTAACAAAACGTACACACTTATTTTTACATCAGAGGAGTCTCAGCTTCTACTGAAATAGTAATTATGCGTAATTTCTTTTATCATCTGAGACAAGTATTATCTAGTGTTAATAAATTTCTTCCTCAGCCGAATTACAAATCCTACATTATCCGATACTTATGTGATGTCATTATTAAGATAACCACATTGCCTAACAAAACGTACACACTTATTTTTACATCAGAGGAGTCTCAGCTTCTACTGAAATAGTAATTATGCGTAATTTCTTTTATCATCTGAGACAAGTATTATCTAGTGTTAATAAATTTCTTCCTCAGCCGAATTACAAATCCTACATTATCCGATACTTATGTGATGTCATTATTAAGATAACCACATTGCCTAACAATACGTACAGTTCTGAGAATATTTAGATCATTTTGTAAAGATAATTTGCAGCGTAAAATGACGCACACTATTGTTTCAACATTTCGCAGAATGTATTATTTATTTTAGGCACTGTACGTAATGTCTGTTTGCAGTAAATTTATGCTGTGTTTTTAAACACCGCTAGAAAGATAGACCAACGTTATTGCTGTTCGATTGAATGTAAATTGTAATAACATGTTTAAAACGTTATCAAATCGTTTGAAGGTGGAATGTAATATCTTAAACTGTATTGCCTTATTCATACTTGGCAAATGATGCAATAGAATTGAGTAAGGTATTCGTAGAGGAGACGTTTGAGTTCCCATAGCATGGAAACAGGATGCACCTTGTAAATTAAGTAGAAGAGCGTATCACGCAAATAGTTTCCCATTTAATCCTTCTGCGAGCTAAGCGAAAACGCTCGTAATCGGGCGCTTTTAATCCGACGAAAAAAGTTAACCCCTCGTCACGGGGATTTAGGCGGCAGCTTTCATTGCGCCAGCCTGCGAGATGCGAAGCTTTTTCGAGTGATGTTTTCGTGGGCGTTGTGCTTTTATTTAAATTAGTTAGTGCTCCGCCGGGCGAGCGCCTCTGCATGGGCGGTAAAATTTTGCAGGCTAGTGAATTTTATTTCCGCTTCGGATTATGCCGGAGTTGCGAAACGAATTGGCGACTTTCCGCTATCGCTGCGAATTGAGTTGGATACGAGATTAGGATGTGAAAAGTAAAACCATATTTTCCTAAAATCATAATTATATGCCGTTAAGTTTTACTAGTGCGTTAATGTTAAGGTCGCATTGTTTACTTTTCAAGTGAAGTTGTTTTATAGACTATAAATCTTCTGATTAGTATCTATTAAAAATTTAAATCATTGATTGAATTAGCTAGAATTTAATTTTTATTGTATAAATTTCTTTTAAGATGCAACAAGCAAGTACTAAATAATATGTTCTAACGAGGTAAGGTGTAATTTTACTGTAATTCTAGCTTTGTCGATTCTAGAATTTGTAACCATATAGACTACTAGGTTACTATATTATAGCTCCAAATATTTTCTTACAATAGTAAAAGTATATGACTGTTTTTTGTTATAAATGTGTTTGTTTTCATACAGTATTCATAAGTTGTTTTCCCAAACTCTGCTTAGTTGAAAAGTATTTCAGATATTTTACTGCATCTTCAAAAAGCTATAGAATTCTTTTGCACTCTGAAATTTTGTTTTAATTACTTTCGTAAAGTACTCGTGATATTGTGTTCTTTAGAGATCTTAGTTAGTAAATATTTTCGAGTAAAAAAATATTTTCGTCTAACGTAAACAGAATACAATACACGCAAATAGCCCTGGACGACTATCTGATCATATTCAACTGTCCCCTTTTAGAGTAAAAATACAACTCATCGTATTATGACTCAGTTATGTCATGTGCTTTTACGACTTTAGTTTGTAAATATTTTTAAACCAAAAAAGAACATATTAACATCTAGCATAAACAGCGTTCATATAATACAATATACGCAAATAGCCCCAAACGACAATCTGATCATATTCTACGCTCTCCTTTGAAAGTGAAGATACAATTCATAGACTCATCGTATTATTATACCTCAGTTACGTCGTGTGCTTTTACGATCGTAGTTAGTAGATATTTTCGAAGAAAAAAACATATTTTCGTCTAGCATAAACAGCGTAAACAAAATACAATATACGCAAATAGCCCCAGACGACAATCTGACCATATTCTACGATCTCCTTTGAGAGCTGCCCGTTTGCCGAACTTTGCCGATGAACTTTTCGAACTTTTACGTCCCATTTTAGTTGAGAAGTTTCGCGTGGAGGAAAGTTTTATATAGTTTATTACGCCGGTGGGTATGTACGGCGACTTAACGTGAACGTTACTCTACGTGAGTTCTTTTACGGTGTACGCCGGAGCGTGGTTCCGGTTTGCGCCGTGCCTCCCTAATGAATGTTTGTTGGCCTCTCCATAATGTCGTTTTGCTTTACGATGTTTCTTTTTTTTAACTTGAGTTTAGCGTCTTATATTACGTAAGTTGTTACGAACAGTAGGTTTTACATACGGGTTTCCGAGCGTTGTTTACAAAAATTATATTTGGTTGCAGGTGGCTTTATATCCTAATCGAATAAAGATTTTTTAAATATTGGATTACATTTCAATTATATTGGAAAATACTTAATTTATAGACTGTATAATGTAAATATATGTTTTTAAATTATCTTTCACCTAATAAACTTTTTTTTGTCTCAGCCGTTGTCACGTATATACACAAACAGACTCTTCCGTTCATGTGTTTCTTTAAATAGTAGTCTTCAGTATGTTATAACCTGTTGGAATAACGTCTTTTTTGGCTTTTCACTTTTGAAGCTTCCACAGCTAATCTTTGAACCTTTATAATTTGGAAATGGCTAAATGTCACAGCCATTTTGCTGCCTGACTGTTAGTGCTATAAATCTGAAATTTCGCATAATTTTACATATTTATAACGTCTACAAAATTATGAAATAAAGTCTTTAAAAAACGTTTTTAGAGTACATCACCTACATATTAATTGGGGGTGAATTTTTTTCCTACCCCTAACCCCTTGTGTAGGATATGGTTAAAACTTATGATATATATATATATATATATATATATATATATATATATATATATATATATATATATATATATATAAAGTTCATAGAAACTGAGTGAGTGACTTAAACCAACCGCAAAAATGAGTAATTAAAATATGTATTTATTATGTCTGTGAAAGATATACTAGATTATATATATATATATTGTTTATATACGCTTAATTGTTTATATTTCGTTGCCCATTTACATTATGGATATAACTGTTGTTTTCGTCACTCGATTCGAATGATTTGTCGTGACAAATTTTTTTTTTAAATTGTTAATTATATGCTTGTATCATTATTTAACGATGGCTTGATTTTTATTACTTTCATTTCACTATGATATGCTTAGAAAAATCCTGATGATTAAATAGATTAATTATTGTTGTACAAATATTAATTTGTGGAAAGGAATTTCCAAAATGAATTAGCTAAAATTTAAATTTATTAATTTTTGTACTGCGTATTGTTCACAGTAAAGTGTGGTACGCTTCTATATAAAAGGTCGATATATACAGATTTGAAGATATTCCCTATCCACTTGTTGGATCACTATCAACAGTGCTATTACTTTCTTTCCGCATTCACTGTATGGCGTCAAGTGCTAAGAGTGTCTGCAATGAACTCAATCCCATCACAACGAGACTGCTTAATGCTGACTCTAAGTGTCGTTACGTATCTTTATCCGTATGATAACGTTCAGCAGGACATTATGGCTGGAAGGTCAACGAATACAATAGGACACTTGTATATTATTCGTTCGGACTTTTATTTTCTTTTACGTTTCTATATTTTTATACAGACTCCAATGAAAGCCGGTAAGTATCTGCTCACCCCTTTAGTACCCTTGTTTATATAATTCCTTATATATTATTATTTTTCGAAAGCTCTTTAATCCGGGAAATAGCTTGATGGGAAGCTAGAAAATCTTAAATTGTTTTCCTTTATTTTTTTATATTACAGTGTAACTTAATCTGTTCAATCTTTTTAAGACTTATTACCGACTTTCTAATTCATGTGTCCACTCCTATAGACGATGGAATTGTTGACTTATACACTTACAATTATGCAATGAATTTGAGAAAGATAAGAATATATTGAGTCCCTGAAAATCTTTCAATTTATTCTCTTACTTCTTCATTTCAATATCTTCTTTCTTTTCATGGCTTTTACCAAGAGAAATATTATTGTATTTCTAATCCAACAAAATTCGACATTTGCGCCAGCTACAAAAGTGGATAGATACTTTTATGGCTGGCGCAATTGTTGACTAATACATTTACAGTGGCATAATATATTTGAGATAGTTAAATATTGATTGATTCTCAGTATGCTCTACAGAGCTGCATGTTATTGGGAATATAATTATTTTCTACACCCCTAAAAAGCCGCAAAAATTCTACACGCCTTTTATTCATTATCTCGTCTTGAATACGGTAATATTTTTTTATTTGTTAGTAAATACTAAATTTGTTTATGGTCATTTAGCTACTGTGGACTAATAGTATATATTAATAATAAAATAGCTATATTATATATTAACAATTCCTGTCCTGTAAATGAGTGATTTAATAGTAAATATCATATATTTATATAAATGTGTATATGTGTATGGTGATAATTCTATGAATAATCTAGGTGTATCAAATGGCACTAAGATAAGCCATTTACACCTGGATTGGATGGAAGCTGTCGAAACTATTGCAGGATTGCTTGCAATTGAAGTTTCGAAAGTCCAAAGTTTCTGTTGTTGGTTGTTAAAATATGTATACTTATAAAGTTATTGCTTAAACTGAGTGTTTATCAGCTATAATATGGAATCGTTGATTGAGTCTTTTGCTGTTTGCAAAAGATGTTAATAGTTTAATAGAAATTGTCGTAAATGTTTAAATTTTCATATAGAATTAAATGTGTGCGAGCGTGAGTTCTAGTCCTACTTAACAAGTAAGAGTCATTCCTGCAATGCCGAAGTAATTAAGTGTTATAAGTATACCTGTAACAAATACAAAACCTGAGTACTGGATGTTGAAGAAGTTTTAGTATAAATCACTAGACCTGTTGCAAGCATGACTGTATTTACGATCAGCTGCAGCTCAGGTGTCAAAGAAGAACTATAACTTATCTTGTCTAAAGGTCACTTCGTCATTTTACTCACGACGAAGTGTTTTTTTTACGACATACTTGAACTTTTTACTTTAGGTCAGTAGTAGTTTGGTGTAAGTTTTAGTCCCTCTGTGTCAAGTTGCGGTCACGCTGGTACTGAGACCCCCCGTGTGTCGGACGGAGGTTCGCCGAATGACCCTCCCGGGCGTCCCTCGGCGCATTGCGGTTTTACGTTGCTTATGGAAGTTTTTGGAAAGTCCGTGGCAGTTTGGGTGACTGCCACGGACTCATACGATTGCATATAAGGAAAATCTTTTAAATTTCGTATTTTATTTTGGCAGGTACATGAGGAAACTAAGCATTATAATATTGCAATAAAATTCACATCATTGCAGAACCTATAAATACTTACTTACATTAGCTGAAATGCCACAGTGAATTATAATAAGTAATTACCGTATTACATAAACTATCAAAAATAGTATTCTGGGGTAATGTTCGAGTATAAAATATAAAAATAATATCAAGTTTTGTCAAAGAATTCAAGCCCTACAGATGTACTCTCTCATTAACCTGTTAGCTCTGAAACATATGCAATTTAATTTTATTTGATGATATTGAAAATTATGACGTGCTTATCCTACTTGAAGAGGTCGTGGTAAAGAACTTAAAGAAAGTAGAAATAATACTACATCACGTAGTTTCATTTAATTATTAATAATGAATTTCTACAAAATTAACGCCAAATATATTCAATATTGATTGAGGTTACAAAGTATTTTCTTAGAAATCATTATCATAGTAATTTACAAAAGTTCGCTTTTATTTCTATTTTCTTATTATTTGGATGTAATAGGCTTAATCGTTTCAATTTTCAATTTTCTTTAGAATGGTATCGTCAGTTTTTAAGTTAATATTTTTTAACCAAGTTATAATATTTTTTAATGTTTCAATTTTCTTTAGAATGGTATCGTCGCTTCTCATCACGTTTATTTTTCACTATTTAATTTTTGTGTATTTACTCCTTCAATCCAACTTAACTTATTAATTTATTACTTGTATACTGAGTTGTATATAAATAAAAACTTAAATCACATTTAAAAATAATTTTAATCGAATGCTTGAAGTCGGAGGTGTTTCGGTGTGAATCGAGCTTTACTCGGAATTATTCTCTAGATGGCCATTGGCCTTTGGCAATTTCTGTAAATATTTTTGTCTTAATAGTTTATTATGTAGATTACGCCATACTATAGCGGGCGAATGTGGTAATTCCAGGCGGAAATAGGCGCTCGGGGAAGTATCGGACGGAGGTATTTAGAGTATTTGAAGTTATGCGAGGTGGTGGCGAGGTGAAATGAGCGCTCCTGTTTTATTTAGCAACTGTGTACTTAACGTGGTAATGGTTATATGTATATGTATGCATATGTAAATACATATATACATAAGTGTACACACACATTTATCTATATATTGTATATACCCATCCTTTTGTTTCTGCTGCTTTAGTTCATATTTCATTTTATCAACAAGATAACGAGTAGAGTGTGGCTATCGGATGGTCAATTTTTTGATAATGTCAAAAGATTTAGTTGCAATAAATTTGAAGTTGCCATAAATGAATTGCATTATGATAAGCGACAATTTCGTCAAGTTACTTAATTATGTGTATTATATATTCTTTAAAATGTACTATACGCCATTCGAAACGAAAACTTTCGTTAATCAATCGTATTTTGTGAAAACATTCGTTAATTAATCGTATTTCGTGTTCAGGGAAAGTATAAAATAAATATCTTACGTAATTTAGGAACCGTGTCATAATATTACCTGGCATTACCTTTAGGATCCGTGTCTTAATATTACCTGGCATAAACTTCAATTATTTATGGTCATAGCGCTAAAAAGTTAGTATATAATATATAGAAACTCAAGATTATTTATGTTTGTAGTTGATTTCTATTTATATTAACCCGATCTTAATTAGCTTGATCTTTAATTTCTTAACATTGTGAGCAAATCTTACAATTTACTTTTCACCTAAAGTTAAATGCCGTATCAATTTAAAATTTTGTATGTTTATACAATTCCTATGACAATACAATAATATGGCACCATCGAGCATATATGATGATCGGGGAAGGAGGTGATTGCAGGAACTTCTCAATGGCTAACTGATTCGAGTTTGGATTCATTTGTCTTGTCTCAATGAATGTTTTGATTATGTATTATAACCAGGAATGTCTGATGAGAGGTGATCATGGGAACTTCTCAAAGCTAGATCGTAATCCCATCAAGTTTGGTTTCGTTTGACTTATTTTAATGGGTTCTTTGGTTACAAAAGTGAGTTTTTTTTAGCCATAACTTTTTGTCTTTAATCTGTAATAGTAGGTTCCCCAAAATCAATTATGACGAAGCTCTTATGACAAACCCATCGTCTTGCCGGTTTCACGGTATAGACGATTGTAGCCTATTCTTTATAGATGTGGCTTTGCAATTAGGTAATGAACCTAATAAAGTCAGTCTTCTTATCGTCTTTAAACATTCCTACCATTGCTCTCAGTGGAAAATGATCGTAAATGGTAAATGATCGTAGATGGTAAATGATCGTAAATGGTATGTTTTTTCGTTTTTTCCATGATCGTAAGAAGTATTTTTCCATATATCTTTTGCCAAAATTTCTTCAATTGCAATCAAATTCATTTGAAGTGTATTTAAGAGGCATGGAACATCTAGTCGGACTTAAAATTACTGGCTTCAATTGCACGAAAAAAAAGATAAAAGGCTATATACTCAAATGTTGATAATTCCGTTTCCGGTTATGCGTAGCTAATAACGTAGGTCATCAGGTAGGATTCCATAACGATACAGTATCCGCAATATATGTCACCGTAATTATTGACAGTTGTGTCTTTGGACGCTCAACTTTTCCTCATTAGATTCCGACTTGCTGATCCTCTCCCAAACTATCGGATCTCTCGGATACGACCCCAGTTTTAATTAAGATGATTGACCCTGTCGGAGCAAGAGTGTTCGATCCAATTATTTAAACCGTAGCTCGTCGCGTAAATAAATAATACAGAATAAATCCGGCAAATGATTGAAGGAAATCCCGTCATAAATGGTCGCAATCACGGTTCGTTTGGAGGACCCTATACGTGCGTGCGTGCATTTTCTCGCGATCACTGGCGCTGTCGGGTGTACATAATATTTGCATTTAATCCTGTTAGGTGAGTCTATTGATGTAGGTACAGGTGTGCTTAAGCACGGGTCGACTCTTAACTGCTTACGGTTCGATCAGGGAATTTGTATCAGATTGGTTTTATGGTAATTTTTGAATGGTGGGATATATAACTGTAGCACGTGAGGTTCGGTTTACATTTGTTAGCACAGCAAATTGTGAGATACGTGTGATTGAAAATGTACGTGACAAAGTGGTAATACAGAGGTTGGTGAAGTGGTAACAGGTTTGAGATTAGTAGACGTTCTATTGGTAGTTAAAGAGCTATGCGGTCCATACGTTATTTTAGTTACGTCGTTCGCATTTTTGTGATCCATGGCAAAATTGACAAAACTGAGTAGTAGAGATAATTACAGTGTCCGTCTGTGACTTACGATTTTCTGGAAAGCTATTCGACGTAATGATTTGAATAGCATAGAGATAGAATGGGTAGCACAATAGCACATAGACCCGAAGTTGAAAAATTTACTCTTTTTTCTGGGCGTTAATTTCAGGGGGTGAATATGGAAATTAAAACAAAAATTCAAGGGGATTGTGTAGGGTAACAAATGAAAACTTGTTAAAGTACGAATTTAACAATATATTCATAAAAATTGTAATGTATTTTTTTATGAATGTGTGAAATTTTTTTTCGGGAAAAACGCTTAAATCTTATTGTTAGTATCCCTCAAGCTTCTCAACGAAATCTCAGTAAAATCTGAAAAAGAAAACATGAACATTGGGAACTAGGTTTAGGTTGAACCAAAATTATAAGGATTGAAACAAATGTAAGCCGTCGTGGGATGCCTGGTAGATGGGACATATCTGAAATTGTTATATTGAAATATTTTTAGGACGTTGTACGTTCAATAACGGAGTTTGTAAACACCGATATAAACGAGTAAAGATGTGAGCATTAATAAATAAGAAACAATGCTGATACACTAACACCGACGTAGAGTGTGTGTTGTGGAGTAGAGCTTAAGTCGGAAAGAGCCGTCAAGACACGAAGCTGGCCGAATGGCACGTCGCGACGTGTCATCAGGACGTTTTAACTCTTATTCAAAAGCGCCATTACATGTTTCACATCATTTCATTTATAATTTAATTGTTTATCTTTTTCTAACTGCCAAACTACTTGTTTTACAGAAAAAGTTATTCGACAAAAATATTTCTCACGATGTGAGGAAAAATGTTGTCCTTATACGTTTTTCAAAATAGTTTAATTTGGCTTAGACACGGAATATTAATCGTGCAAGTATTGTTTGAACTTGACGAATTATAAAGTATTGTTTGAAGTGACGTAAGCTTAAGTATATCTCCTACTAAATTATAACTGCTTTTGATTCATCCATGAAATATTTGACTCAACAAAGTAAGTCCTTAAGGAGACAAAGGAACGCCGTGCAGTATCGACTTTGATAATATCTGTATCAAATAATCGTAACAAAAACATTACTATTAGATAGAGAGTGAGGTAAGCTTAAGTATATCTCCTACTAAATCATAACTGCTGTTGATTTATCCATGGCTGAACAAAGTAAGCCTTTAAGGAGACAAGGGAACGCCGTGCAGAATCGACTTTGATAATTATCGTAACATACTATTATTTAAAGTATGTTACGATAATAATATTTAACATATAACTGTAACATACAATCGTAACATTCTATTATTTAAAGTATGTTACGATAATAATATTTAATATATAACTGTAGCATACAATCGTAACATACTATTATTTAAAGTATGTTACGGTAATAATATTTAACATATAATTGCTACATACAATCGTAACATACTATTATTTAAAGTATGTTACGGTAATAATATTTAACATATAATTGCAACATACAATCGTAACATACTATTATTTAAAGTTAGTCCAGAGTCTAACTTCGTTTTACTGTTTTCAAACAGATAGTTTGGTAAACATGATATAAGTCGCTATAAGTACTCTAATAAAAATTCTAATAGCATGATATGTTTGTAATACACACGTTAAATAGGACATATATAAAATATAATAAACTCTGTGCTATTACGTCATTTATTAAAAGGCGTTTAGCACTTACGAACCGGTCGCATGTTATAGTAACGGATGAGCGTTTTGCACACAGAGAAACTCCACTCTGTATCTAAATAGGCACTAAGCGGCCGCTATATTGCGGCGCGGAAACCGAAACATATTGGCCAACCCACGCCGGATTCAATATGGGCCGCTAAATCAACAGGTGGGCGGCGCGCGGTCCGCTTTTTCGCCCAAACTCGTTCCGCCGTCGGGGCGGGTGAATTTATTGGGCGGCGTAATTAAGAGTGCGCGGGCTCGCTCCGTTCTTGGAGACGCTTGGAGTGGGCTTTCGTTGGATGGGTGATGTGGGCATTGGGATTTTTTATGTTATGGTGTTCATTGGACCGGGTTAATGGGTTTTGTGGGTGGACTGGTTTTCGCGTTTGCTGCTGGGCGGTATGAATTGAAATTTATTGTTAGTTTGTGTTTGTAGTAAAATTTCATAAGTTTTAGGCGGTACATGTATCGCTGGCGGCAGTTTGATTTTAATTAAACAATGTTTGCTGTCTTTTACGCTATTAGTACAGTATTACTGGTTATTACAAAACATGCTTATTATCAAAATAAATATACTTTACATAATATATTTTGTGTATGTATATGAGAATGAAATAAGTTTGTAGCATTTTAGGTGAACAGCTTCATGCCACATTTACACAGGTAGGACATTTGTTAACATATTGTAGGGGATACCTCGATTGAATAGTTAGAGTTGTGACAACTACAAATTTAAGAATTGCTTGCCTGTGCTGAAAAGCTACTCTTAACATCCGCGCTTAAATTTCTTATTTCAGTAATATTTAGGTATCGTTATTTATTACGAAAGCTGTTCATTTAGATATCTGGTGATTTAGATAACTGTTCATTTAGAAGTTTTTTTTATATTAGTTTCCAGCTCGTCCTTTAGAAGTATTAGAATGATGAGTACTTAGCCTTAAAACTGTTCAAGTGTACGTGGATTTACTTCAAAAACTTAGTTCTTTTTAACAAAAAAAAAGTTATTAATTTAGAACTTGTCGATTACAACCATCAGCACGAGGGGAACAAATGAATATAGCAAATGGGTATGAATATTGTAATAAAATTGATCCCAAATAATTAATTTTCTATTAATTTGCCTCAGCACTTAAATTGAAATTAATAGCGTCGTGAAAGCATTCGATGCCAGGCTCGGTATTGATTTTATCTTCAGAATGTTAATTGGGAGCGTGTCTGGGTTTTATCGTGATTAATTAATGTGTTTGATGAATAGATGAATGTGAAATTGTCCTTGGTGAAATATCTCTTTGAATCCCCTAAATGGTATACATGTGTATATAGACATTTTCAGATACTGTAGCCCGAAGACGTTTGGGAAAACCAATTTTCATATTTATATAAAAGCTCTCTTTATTGCTGAGCTGAAGATGTTTTAACAAGCTATTTACTATGTTATTGAAAGTTTTCTTGTGGTTTTTGATTCACTTAAATACTGGAGGCGATGATTTAACTAATTTCCACTTTTTGTTTCTTTTTTTTATTTTGGTGGTTTGAAGGTAACATAGGATATGTTTCCACAATATAATTATAACGACACCATTTCGAAGAATTTTCTATATGTTTATAGATCGCGTTACCCATAAATTTCCTTTACTTTCATTATTTTATTGGAGTATCATAATTTAGAAACGGGGAAATTCAAATTTTGTTTTTAATATCAACGTTGTAGCGTGACTTTAATATTGGTTATGTTACTAGCAATGTCTTATTTTCAGATTTATTAATAAACTTTAACGAATTATTTTATGTCTTACTTTTCATCTATTTGTAAGTTAACATTTTTATGCATTGTGCCATCAAATTATGCTGCCCATTGGCACGAATTCGTTATAATTCAAAGAAAAGTAATATATACGTATTTTATTTTTGTATCATGAACTTATCTCTGATATTGATAGTCTCGTATCAACATTCTTTACTGTTTCTAACTAAACATCTTCCTTGGACTTGACTTGGGTTTGAATTATATTTGACTATATAGTTTTCCGATTTTTCTCTTGTCCGTTTCCTAACCTCCGTTCGTAATTGAACCAATGGGGCCGTACGCCGGAAGAGATCCGTATTTCATTTCATTGCGTTTCGTAATCTACGGCTATATTGTTTCCGTCCTGGACCGGATACGTACGGTAATGTTTATGATGCACGAGCCTAAGCAAACCTTTATTTTGTAGTTCGTCTCTTTAATTTTCCGACTACTTCCGGTGCGTTCGCTTTGATCGCGTTCAAACAATCTATTTTTTGGGGAGTAGGGGGAAATGGTTGTGTCGATTCAATTTGTGAATGGCGTATTATGAGTTATGGTGTAGGTTATTTCATAAAAGAAGAATTTATTGTAAATACAATTATTAAAACCTTATGTTTATCCCTCTTATGTATATCTCCACTCTACAATATATATGTTGTATAAATTGTTACAACATATATATTGTAGAGTGGGGATAAGTAGCAAAAACCCTGTCAAGCACAGGTAGATTCGCGCTATGACGGTACCATATACACTTAGGCGCTTATGAACTTTTTAGGGTACTTAGTGTCTCTATTAAACTATTTACAAATATTACTTTTTCACAACGTAAATGTATTATGTGCTAAATCTTTTATAGGCCTAAAAATTTGGTGCGTATTTAAAAAAATATAAGATCTTCCATTATCGCTTTAGTTTTCATATAACCTTTGTGTAGGTCCCTAAAAACTAAATTTTTTTAAATTGTAGGTTGAATAATTTCGGATATATATAATAGTCCCGGAATTGGTAACAATTTTTTTTGCATATGCGTCCTGGAAGATATACTTTCTAAAATCGTGAAAAAAAAATGTTAGGCCCTTTCAAAGATACCAGACTATATATGTACTTTAAGAAAATTCTAAGTTACTTAAGCGGTATCTAACATGTAGAAACATGAGTGACCTTATAACTGATAAACGTGAGTAACCTTGTAAGGGTTCCGTGCTTCTTGGCGAGATACGGAAACTTAGTAATGTATTTTTAGTCAAAACTTGCAAAACAACTGAATTCTTTAGACTATTGATTACACCCTAAGTATAATACGCAGTGCTACAATTCTCTAATCATCTTACTGTGACGTTTCTGATTAAACTTCTTTGGATACATTATGTTATTGTTTATTGTTTATTTATATTCTCCTACTTAACGTTTAGAAATCCTTCAGAGCAGTGTCGCATGTTTTGCAAGAGGCCAAATAGAATTGTAACTGTATTACCGGTAATAAATGACGTCATTAATTTATCCTGACCGGAACCTTTTTTGGCCCACCTACGTGTAACACGAGCTTAACTACCCATTATCCAATTCGGATATTACACCCTGAAACCTAATAGCTAACGGACCTATGTTTTGGCTTAACCTAGTCATGGATTCGCAGAACGGTCATTCACACTACAGTTGCAAATACATTCGAGTATACCTGTAGGTTTTTGTCATACATCAATCGGTAAAGCTAAGTATATATATATATATATATATATATATATATATATATATATATATATATATGCTTGAAAGTTGATATTTTGTTATATACAGTAATACCCTGTTATACGCGATGGATTCGTCTGCGCAACGGTCGCACTAAGTGAAAATCGCGTATAACGGAGTTTATTCGTGCAAAATGCCTATGATTAAAAATTAATAAAGTTATATTCATAAATCTATTATGTAAAAAACAATATGTTTTAACATACAACCTTTCTTAAAAATTATGTTTATTAAGGAAAATTGAACAAAAAGAGAATCAAAATATTTTTGACTATGGCTATGTTCACTTAAATTTGTAGTTACAAAGACTCTAATAAATCTGAAAACAAAACTAAAATTACAAAGCATACAATTAGGGTGCACGGTGGCAATACGTGCGAGTTGCGTCCTTAAGGAAAAGTGAACAAAAAGAGAATCAAAATAATTTTGAAGATGGCTATGTTCTTTAAAATTTGTAGCTATACAGACTCTAATAAATCTGAAAACAAAACTAAAATTACAAAACATGCAATTAAGGTGCACCGTGGCAATATGTGCCAGTTGCGTCCTTAAGGAAAAGTGAACAAAAAGAAAATCAAAATAATTTTGAAGATGGCTATGTTCTCTAAAATTTGTAGCTATACAGACTAATAAATCTGAAAACAAAACTAAAATTACAAAGCATACAATTAGGGTGCACGGTGGCAATACGTGCGAGTTGCGTCCTTAAGGAAAAGTGAACATAAAGAGAATTAAAATAATTTTGAAGATGGCTATGTTTTCTAAAATTTGTAGCTATAGAGACTCTAATAAATCTGTAAACAAAACTAAAATTACAAAACATGAAATTAAGGTGCACCGTGTCAATATGCGCGAGTTGCGTCCTTCATTTTCCCGATTACAATAAATTACTTTTTATTTTTTTTATGAAATGCTAATTGTTTTGTTATTTTTTATTAGTAAATTTATTAAGTTTTAAGAACATAAATTGAATTTTTTTTTGAACTTGATATTTAAAACCATCCCTTAACTCTAACCCCTATTGCCCACCCTACTACAATATTTTAGAAAAATTTTAAATATGGGACCTGCTTCCCCGTATTGCGTGGTAGCCTTTTTTTAAATACCTATACTGATAATAATATACTAAAGAATAGACTATGTAAATAAATATATCTTGTCACAAATAAATGGAATAAAAAGAGGTGGCGTGGAATTAAGTAATTAATTACATTTTTTGACACTCTGGGCGCGCTGTGCCGTAGCAGTCGGACAATCTAGTTAAACTTGATAGTGCGAATTTGACAGTGTGACGGTGTTCAATGCCAGTTGCTGTCACAAAGTGTGTAACACGGCGACAGTTTTATTCAACGGAAACTGTCACCCGAACTGTCATAGTGTAAACGTACCTTTATTTATAAATATTTAAAAACATGTCAATTTCTTGAGTGCCTTTTACGTTCGTTCACTGCTTGTTACATATTCATATAATAACGAAACCGTGTGAAATGGAATCGCGTAAAGTTGTGTATTTATGTAAATATAAACAAACATATCAGATATTTCTTTAACATAAATAAAATAATTAATTCTAGTGCTTTTCGATATAAACATGAAAATATGTTGTCGAATTTCATAACACACGTTAAGGTATGTAGAGTATGTGCGGTATGCTCACTCTACTACGATAGATCTTAATAAATATTAAACAATTCTGCTGTTTTTGAAGATATGAAATTTTAAATTTAGGCGCTTGAACTTTTATGCCAATTTTTAAAATGTTTTGTTGTAATGGATATTAAGTTTGAAATTCCATTGGTCGTTATTTTTGACTTCCTTTTAACAGAAAGTCACAATTTTAACTAATATATTTAGTAACTAGTTTTTATCATTTGAAAGAAACTGTGGTTACGAACCCAATCACTTGCACTGAAAAAAGTGTTAATGAAAATCTTCTTATTTTGGTTAATTGCTCCATAAATTTTCATGTAAACTTTCACTCTGTAAATTTTCATGTGTGAGCTTTTCGTATTTGTTAACATTGTTTCGTTGAAGCTATTTTTTGCTTAAACAAATATGTCCATATATTTATACAACATTACCTTTCAATACTTACTACAACGGCGCGGATAAAGCAACAGGTTACGTGTACATCGTATAGGATATTTTTTAAATTGATTTTATAAACGTGTCGCCCGAATAAATTCCATCCAGCTTCCAGTCCACCCTCTGGTAAACCGCAATACCCCCTCTATATAGCCTTCGATCAAAACATTTTCACGTCCGTTTCCGCACCTGCATATTTAAAAAAAATGTCTCCCGGGCTGTTCGCTTGATTGTCGCTCTTGTTCGTGAATTTTACAATAGATTTGAACCGCAATTAGAGATCGGATTAATTGGCTTCCGCTACCGAATGGGGCGTTTGATGTTTCACTGTTTCGTATGCTGCGTTGCGTGCGTAGCAAAATATGTTGTATGCAATGTTATGACTCAATTTTGCTGCGATTTGTGCGAGTTTAATTTTGAATGTAGATTTTTTATAACGTATATATTTTTTATAGTTTTTATAACGTAACAATTATAGAAATAATTTAATGAAATTTTCGGTATGTCGTTGACATTTTATTACGAAATTTTATGACAATACTACTGTGAGATTAATTCATATCATTTTGAAATGCGACTGATTTTACGACTGCAATATATTACTATTTGTTCTTCTATTCGTTAAGTTTTTATAGTTACTTAGCCAGATAGGAAAAATTAAATCTTTATTACATCGTTATGTTTGTTTGTCAGTGTATACGTTACAGCATCACGTAATAGCTCTTTCATCTTAGAACCCATTGTGATGAAATTGTATAGGTAGATTTTATTATATATTAATACGCAGTGAATTACGTGGATACATTAAAAATAAAGAAAACGGATTTATCAATTTTTTTTAATCGTTTTCCCGTACTTAATTTACAGAGCTTAGGGATGAATTTTTTTTATTTCTACTGTCTAGATATACTCTGGTGTCATTTAAGAGATCTTTAATTATCTAAATAGTCAAGCTATATTTTTTGATTCGGCATCTTCTTCGCAAGACGTGTCTCCAAAACGTTCTGCCTTGTTCCAAGTATGTTAAAAAAAATTTAAAAATCGGTATGATGGTTTTTTTGGTAATCATATTGGCTGTTTATAATCATATTATAACAAAATTGTTTCCATTTTCATTTGCATTAAAAATTTAAGGAGAAAGAACCAAACAAATTATTTGTTTTACGCTCATGAAAGATATGTACTTAGTCAGAAATAGATTTACATAGTCAACAATTAATATAGCAGTTTGTAAATAGTTATCATGAAAAATTGTGCATAGCGTTTCTATGTTTAAAATTTTATATATTTTTATAAGTGTGTTCCGTTGCGAGTTTTATGTATACTTACTTAAAAGCTTATTTTTTATTAGTGTGTTGTATTAAACGTACAGTGGTTATATGTTTCACGTTAAATTAAATTTGTTAACGTAAACTTGTTAAAATTACACTTTAAATAACGAATAAAATTTACGTTTTAAATAACTTAAATTTGTTAAAATTTAATAAAGTGATGCTGTATCGAGACAGTGAACAGTGAGGGTTATGACGGTTATTATTCTATGCTAGCCATTGCATGATATTTGCTGTTAGTTCTTTGCTTGGGATTTCCTTCATGTAAATGATTCTTGTATGTATTTACGCATTCAACTCGTTTAAAATGACTATTCAGTATTTTTTAAATTTTTATATAGTTAACATCTAACTTTATTCTCCATTCTGTTTTAACGGGAAGATTTATTGACATTTGTTTTTTTTCTGTTATGAGGTAACATATAAATAAATTGGGAAATGTCTCTTTTAATTTTTCTAAATGATGTTATAATTTAAAAAAAGTAAACTTATTTTCACGTTACTTTTATGCTATTTTTGTGAATATATATTTTGTAAACGATTTTCTTACACTATTTATATTGCAAGAGAGATATTTATGAAAAAGCAACTATTATTTAATTAGCATACGAGGAGTAAATAAAGGTTTACTCCATTTTTACTTTAATTAAAATTATGAAAGTGGACGTTTGAAAGAAGATGTTAGTAGATAAACACGAATCGAGTCGAAGTCTGCGTACATAAATATAAACATAGTCAATTGGACGCACAATCTTTTTAAATTTTGTAAACGATTTTCTCACACTATTCATATTACAAGAGATATTTATGAAAAAGCAACTGTTATTGAATTAAAATACGAGGAGTAAATAAACGTTTACTCGATTTGTACTTTCATTAAAACTATTAAAGTGTGATGTTTTAAAGAAGATGTTAGTAGATAAACACGAATCGCATCGGCGAATACTCCGACAATACATACATAAATATTAATATAGTCAATAAGGCTATTTGACTTGATTTTTTAAATTGCTTTAAATTGTACTATTTTGCAGTATAAGAACACTATATTTATATTTCCAGGATATATGGCGAATTTTTTATATAAATCACCCTTAAAATTTTGAATTTTCGGGCTCGCACTAAAAACGTAATTTCTGTAATGGCGGCTAGCGTGACGTCACACACAATGTAAACATAAACAATCCTGCCCGCTGAAGGGGATTATTATTTATTTTCATATTAAAATGATGTATAAATGGTGTCTAGTGCCACAATGTACAATTACGTTTATAAAAATCCGCACAGAGTGTTCATTTCAGTGCCAACGAATTCTAAAACACGAAAAAATTGGTTGCAATTATCCCGAAGAGATCCAAACAGCATTATAGCTCACTCAAATGTTTCTATGTGTGAAGATCATTTCGATGTAAGTAATATTTGTGTTTTAAATATTATTATAGATATCAATGCCTATAAACCAAAAGAATAGAACATTCAATTTTTGGTAGCAATGCGTTTTACTCGCCTGTGACGTCATCTGACTTTTAACCAATAACAGGTGTTTGCGACGCTGATAGAATTTAAACAAAATATTGTGATTTCTTTACGTTTTTTTTTATAAAATGTATACTTATTCTTTCGAAAATGAAAAGCAATACACTTATTTACGTTATAATCTAATAGGATGACCCCGAATTGTGGTATATTTTCCATGTTGTCAAATAGCCTATTGGATGCATAAACCTGAAACCTTAAACCTTTGAAACCATATATATGTACGTACGTATGTATACTTTCAAAGGTTTCTTTATGTATCTGATTGACTACAGGATTTCATTTCATTGCGCCTAGTTAGATGAAAAAAAAAGTTTTATATATGCGAGCTTCGAAATATATCCTACCTTTGAGTTGCGCCAATGAAAAATTTATATCTTAAAAATATTGAAAAAAAATTAGTTAAATTAGAAGCAGAATTGCAGGCTATTCGTGTGGGTTCATAGTTAGCACGTATTGCTTTTAGTTATAATCGGAAAAGTATTTCCAGATGTAAGGGCAAATTGTTGAATTAATGTTATTTTGCAACCATCACGAAGAGTTTGAATCAGATGTCTGTAAAAAAAGAAATAAATCAGTTTTTACTTAGCAAAGATTGAATTTACTTAAAATTTAGTTTTAAAACGTTATCAAATGGCGTTTTAATGAAACTTCTGCCTTGTTTTACTCCAGGCCACACGTTGTTATGTTTTTTTTATACAGTTCGCTCGAATATTAAATACAAAATGAAGTCGCGTATTTAACGGCACTATCACCACTTTTCTCGGGTGAAACTGAAAAATTTTCTTTTTCAATATTAGTTCGAAAATTCGCTAGTGACTTGAATAACGAATACGATAAATGAATCTTAATTATCACGTTTATTTCAATAGAGAAGTGCAGATAATTTGCAATTTATTTTTATACGCCGAACGTATTAAAGGTTTAGGTTAGCTCTGTGTACTATATAAAATTCTTTCATGGAAACTATTTGAAAGTTCAGGGAGAAACGGTACTGAATTATGTAGATAATTAATTTACATGTACAAACTTCATACATACAGTCCAATTCTGTTTGCATAACAAGGGCGGCGCGTGCACATCCTCCGCTTCTGGATTAATCTGGTCTGGTGGATAAGGACAATATAAATCTCCATACAGCATATATAGGGGCATATATGACCCATATAAAATTATGGACCATATTTTGTATATAGTCGTGTACGAAGGTTATGTTTGTGTTGAGGGGAGGGAGGTAGGTACTTTTTAGCTACCCATTGTAATATTTTATGTAAATTCGGGCTATTTTTATGACAGGCACGAGCCGTTTTTGCACCCGTTGTTATGCATTTTGGGGGGGTTCGTATTGTGTAGGGTTCGGTATTGTTCGGCGCCATGGTGGGAAAGGGGTTTTGTGAAGCTTCGGCGTCGTCATTTGAGTTGGTTCAGATCGATGGATGAAGTTACATGCGATGCTCTTGATGTTTTGGTGGTATTTTCTTTTCAAATGTCTTTAAATAATTTAAAAATTTGGCTTAGGCATTTCGAAAGTATTTTATGCCGCATTTACTTATTATAATTAATTGTAAATGTCAAAATTTTGCTCTTTTTATAGATGTCATAAATATACTTATCAAATAATATCTTTATTGGATTTGGAATTATGTACTTAGATCAGATTTCCAATCATGGGATATCTAAAGAGTAAATGGTAATTATTATTATTAGTGGATCAAAATTATCATTTTGGTCCATTACTCAAAACCTGTACCAAATAGGTTAAAACTTAACACTTTGGTATTTTGTGTTGATCCAGATTGTATCTGAGAACCATAGAACGTGATGGCATTTTATTAAGATTTAGTGAGATAGTTAGTTAATCGTATTGTCAGTGCAGATTGAAAATTGTGTTAACAAGATAGCAAACTGTTTATGCAAAGAAAAAGGAAAAAAGAAGATTAGAGAAAAGTTTAACAATTGCAAAGAAGATTAGAGAAAAGTTTAACAGTTGCAAAGAAGATTAGAGAAAACTTTAACAATTGCAAAGAAGATTAGAGAATAGTTTAACAATTGCAAAGAAAATTAGAGAAAAGTTTAACAATTGTAAAGAAGATTAGAGAAAAGTTTGACAGTTGCAAAGAAGATTAAAGAAAACTTTAACAATTGCAAAGAAGATTAGAGAAAAGTTTAACAATTGCAAAGAAGATTAGAGAAAAGTTTGACAATTGGACTGTGAAAAGTGGTGTCATTTGCCACAACTGGAAACAGCAATAGTTTATTCTATTCCTTGAACAAATAGCGTTGACAAAGCGCAGTCATTGCGCCATACAAGTGTTCTTGGCACACACAAACTGCATTTTGCAGACGGCTTACATAATTGCATCGACGGCGAGTATGATCACGTTATCGAGCTGCACCGCGTCCCCCATATGCATTTGCATAATGTCGCGTGCCGAAAATTGCGGTGCAACAATGCCTAATGCATAATGATTATAATGCAGGTCGGCTGAAAGCGCATTCGTTGCAGACGTTTGCGTCGTGTATACCCCGCGTCTGTCCGTCTAAAGGCACACTTTAATAATCAGTGTCCGCTTTACGATTATCAAAATAATTGTTAAGTTGGAAAACATGTTACGTACAAATAGGACTGGCACTACGAGTGTTCTATGCACACTTAGGCACTTATGAACATTTACGGGTACGTACTATTTCAATTAAGTTATTAACAAATATTAATTTTTCACAGCATGTATATATTGCCTGCTATATCTTTTACAAGCATAGCACATCTATATACACTTAGACATTTATGAACATTTACGGGTACGTACTGTTTCAATTAAGTTATTAACAAATATTAATTTTTCATAGCAAGTATATATTGCCTACTACATATATGTTTTACAAGCATAAAAAATATATATACACTTAGGCATTTATGAACATTTAAGGGAACAATTTCAATTAAGTTATCAGCAAATTATGATATTGCCTACTACATCTTTTACAGGCGTAAAACTTGGTGCATACTTAAACAATTATTACATTTAAAGTCATCGCTGTGGTTGAGTAGTTTTGGATATATATAATAATCCCGGGATTGGTAACAATTTTTTTGCATATACGCCCAGGATGATATACTATCTAAAATTGTGAAAAAAATATTTTAGGACCTTCCAAAGATACGAGACTATGTATGAAAAAATATTTTTAAGACCATTCATGCCATACCAGACTATACAGGAATTTAAAAAAATTCAAGTTTACTTAAGCGGTAATTTTTGGTTCAATAATCTCGGATATAGGTTTTTGAGGTACAGAACCTTAAACAGTGGCTTATTTTGCTTTATTGTTGCAATATTGTTTTGGCATGTTTAACAGAAAATTGGTTTTATCCAGCGAAATCAAATTGAAGACATTTGTTTTTATGCTGGATGGCTATTTTTGTACCTTTCTTTAATTTATTTCTATTATTGCATTGATGACTCTCTAATAAATAGTTTTATTAAACTCAATTGTGTATTTCCAGTTTAAGTTTAATTCTTTTCAATGTTTGTTTGTCGGAAGTATTATTTTACATTTAATATAAATAAAGAAAATTAAAATATAATTTATCGTAAAAATGTGATGCTAAATAAAACACAGGAACGTATGGTGAGTACATATTATTTGTTAACAGCTCATCTTTTCACAGTAGTATACATGTGTCCCAAATGTAGAAATGCAGCTATGACAATATTTTAGAAAAAGCACGTACAAGACCTCCACGCATATTAAATGAGCAAGTATCCAATGCTTTTAATCTCTCTCATTATCCACCCTTATCACGGGAATTTATTATTTTTTTTTGCCTGAAAATCACATTAAATCGAAATAGGTCTTTCACCCTTATGCCATCTGCTCGATTCCGCAGGGGTTGATCCAGTCTCCTTTGTCTGTTGCATTCCCAATGGGAGAGGGGAGCCCTTTGCTCTTGGTGTCGGGAGGGTTTAATCAATATCCATCCGAGCTTTCGAGGAGCTTTAATTTACGTTTGGGAGCTTTTGACCGTGCCGATTTGATAAGTAAGCTATTATTTTTGTTTTTAATCGTTTTTGTTTTTTTTTTAATAAAATCTCAGTCGTTCATTGGGAATGGATATAACAATGAAATTGTATTAAATTATCGATCCGATCTATATTGACTTAGTTAAAAACTTATTTTACTTCGTTGTTGGAATATCACGAAAATATACACATACAAGTCACTGTTTTCATCATTAAAGTTGTTTCTAGTACTTAATTCTGAACTGAATATCTTAGTGGTATTTAGGTATTATTTATACATTTTAATTAAAAGCAAGAAAAGACATAAATATGGTCTTATTAAAAAAAACATAACCTCCACGGAACTTTGATTTCTGTTTGAGAGCTTTTAGTGAAATGGTATTCATAAATTTAATTTGGAGAAACGTTTTCAGTTTCATCTTTGAAGTTTGTGTCGGAAATCTATAGGTGACTTAAGTATATTTGTCCAAAGTCGCACCTAATTGGTCTGCGCTATGTTTTCCATTAATATCCTTCAATGATTCCAAGAAGCATCGCTTTAATCATTTGAAAGCTGTCTGTTTTATTTAATTATAAAGCCGAATTCGTCCGAAGGCCATTGAACTGAGTTTAGCTTTTTTTAGTTTGATTTGTTTGTCGAGGATGCTTTATTTGAATCATTTTGTGTACGTCAATTTATATAATACGATGTAACTGAGAGGGTGATGAACTTTCTCAAAATTTGTCTGATATTTGCAACGTGTTTGTTTTAATACAAAAAGCTGAATGTACTGTTGTTGCTGACTAAGAAATATTGTCTAGATGTAGAATGACTCGGGATGTATAAGATGTTGTCAAGCTGTCGATTGTCAGCCCACTTGAGTGAAATTGCACGAAATTGATTCGTCGACACGAGCACCGCTCGTGCGAGGCGCTCAAGTGAATGAAGCTTCCATAACTCTCCCCTAGACACGTCCGATCAAGTGTCGATCGATAGTTTCGCTGCGTTACTCCCCTCGCGTCTGGACGCTGTGGGGGACATAGCTCCTGTGAGTGCGTCTAACTATCTGATATATGTATGTGTGGTTATGTATGTATCTGTATTTATATACATATCATGTATATAAAAGTAGCGTATATACGAGGTTGGACTGGACGTGCTTTATATGGATGTAACGTCAACTGAGAGAAAGGTAAAAAAGTTTTTAGCGCTGTGTGTCATGTATTATGGTGATAGGTCGATTTGGATGAACATTGGTGTTAGGCATCTGTATGATGATATTTTCTGTTCAGACATCTTTTATCAGACGGTATTAAGTTCCATTTGTACCAAGTGACTAAAGTCTAAGCAGAAAGAGTGTCCTTCTTTCGTAGTGCACGTTTATCATCTATTTATTTCTTTATTTCCTCTTCCACTTTTTATTTTAATTGTTTAGAATTATCGTATGCTTAGATCGATTATATATTAATGAAGGTAATAATTTATTAAACTTATTTACGTCTGATTGCCTGATTTTTTTCGAAAGTATATGGTTTGTACAAAATTTTGTAGGTTCCTCTGCAAGTTTCACATTACTTTATCCGCAAGTTTCATGCGAGTTTTGCCTAATTTATAAGCTCAGTTTGGCTTTATGCCTTTATATTAAAGTTTATTAAATTTTTGTTTCTGTTAAGCTTTAGTCAAATTTAGATTTTATTAACACTGCGCCGTTTTACATATCTCAGTGAATATATCTTTATACGTTGGACGTACCTGAGCAAACAAAAGACGTCTACTAATTGTTTTGCGAATAATTTCTATTTTTGACGTGATAACGTGTTATAAATCGATTAACATCGGCTGTACGCATGAAAAAGTGTCACGTTCCGCCTGAGCCTGAACGTGCAAGCGAGAGCGCGGAACAAGTGATAGAGAGGTACGATCGGCCCAAGCGTCGGAATTTATCTCTCTAAATGTTAATTTATCGAAAAAATTGTGATAATCATTTAATTTAATTCATAAAAGTATGCAATTTTTCATCAATGTTTCTTTATGACGTTGTCACGTAAAACTATCGTCCGTAAACCGACTTTACAGACAACCAATTTGTTTTTTTTGACTTTTAAGCTTGTTTTAAGTTGTAGTTTGTATAATGACGTTAATGAATATATGTTGTAAAGGAAAATAATGGTTTATTTTGATTTGTTGCCTAATGTATAGTTTTATCTTAAAATAAATTTACTTGCCATTTTTTTGAATTTAGACGGAAATCGCTTTCAGAGCACGATCCAATGAAAACAGATTCGACTTTTGAGTGTTAACAATATTTTATACATAATGTTCGCCTGTGAGAGAAACAAATTGAATACTGAGAAACTGACACATTCTATTTTGCAATATCAATGCATTTTGTTCTATTACAAAAATATCAATAGGTAACGGGACGCAAGAGTTTCTACGTTGAAAGTTAACGGTACATTTGCTACTGTGTCCTTTTCAATTGTTTCTTTTTTTTTCTTCCAATCTTTTCTAACGCGTTTATTTCATTTTAATTTTATTTAAACCTTTTATTTTCGCCATGTCCGTATGTTCACCTGTATATCACAGCCGTATTACTTGCAGAATATTGTTGTGAAGCTAAAATTTGGTATTGTTATTTAAAACGCCTTCAGAGATATGAAATAAATCCTTTAAAAAAGTGTTTTTCGGGTACTTTCCCTACATGCAACACCTTATGTGTACGCTACATGTAACACCTTATATTACCCCATGTGTACATTGCATGGTGGAGATGAATATTTTTTATTGGCATATTGTGAACATTTTTTCGGCCCTGGGATCCATTTACGAAATATTAAGCTTTAAAGTTATTCGTTTTGAGTGATTTGGATCCATTTACGAAATATTAAGCTGTAAACCGCTATTATTAAATATCAGAAAAGTTTTTACACTAGAAGGGATATGACGAGATTAAAAGAAAAAGTATCATAGTTAAGTGGGTTCTGCTAGTTTACGAGTAAAAGTCAACCAACTTGACATGTAGAAAGTTCATATAAAGGTCTGAAAAAGTTCATAGAAACTCCATGCAATAACTTAAATTAACTGCAAAAATTACTTTATATTTTAAAAAGTATATTTATTGTCTGTGAAAGTTGAACTAGGCAATATGTATATAAATTTACATGGCGAGGTATAATATTAATATTGAATATCTTTGGCGTTAATTTTGTAGAAATTCATTATCCACAATTAATTGAAACTACGTGATGTATTATTTATACTTTAAGTTCTTTACCACTACCTAGGTTTCGTTGTATTACAACATCTTCAGGTGGGGCAAAGATTAGAAATCTTTGCTAATAAACCTTCATCTCTTTTTTTGCTAATAAATAAATCTTTGCTAATATCCCACCTGAAGATGTTGTAATACAACCAAACCTAGGTCGTGGTAAAGACCTTAAAGAAAGTAGAAATAATACTACATCACGTAGTTTCATTTCGTTGTGAATAATATTAATATTTCTAAATTGTGTAAAGGGAAAAGTACGTATGCGAGTTATATTCGTTCATAACAAGTTTATTATAATAATAGTGCTAATAACAGTGTAATAATTATATTTTCTCTCGCTTAAAACAGTACGTATGCGAGTTATATTCGTTCATAACAAGTTTATTATAATGAGAATAATGCTAATAACAGTGTAATAATTATATTTTCTCTCGCGTAAAACAGTATGTATGCGAGTTATATTAGTCCCTATTAACTTTATTATAATTATACTAATGCTAATAACAGTGTAATAATTATATTTTCTCTCGCTTAAAACAGTACGTATGCGAGTTATATTCGTTCATAACAAGTTTATTATTATGAGAATAATGCTAATAACTGTGTAATAATTATATTTTCTTTCGCCTAAAAGCAATATTTTTTATATTCTGTTTACAGTAAGGTCCATACATATAATACTACGGCAGAGTTGGTTTGGTTCCATATATTGTAAATATATGTTAACGTATTTGTTGTAATATATATTAAACCTATCTTGTGCCATGATCAAAGACGACTTATTCCTGGAACATAAATATCAAGGAATATTGACAATCTATGCCTGTACGAGCTCTATCTAGGCATACTTAGATGCTGTTATAGATAATTAGTCGATTGAACTCGGGGGAGTGGATTCGGTTTGCAGTAAGGTCCATACATACTATGCAAAGGCAAATTTGCTTTGGTTATATGTATTGTAAATATAGATTAACGTATTTGTTATAATATACATTAAACCTATCTTGTTACTTGTTCAAAGACGACTTATTCCTGGAACATAAATATCAAGGAATATTGACAATCATTTTGAGTCTATGCCTGTACGAGCTCTATCTAGGCATACTTAGATGCTGTTATAGATAATTATTCGATTGAACTCGGGGGAGTGGTGGGCGCGTGGGTACATACATGAATGTATTCATTAACTGCGAGTGGCTCCTCCCCCCGGCTAGACTTGATGGGGTGGTCATTCGTTGGGAAATAGGACCGAGGGGAACATGGCGTGGCGATTTTAAGCTTTATATATATATATATATATATATATATATATATATATATAACGTATATAATGTATGTATATATAGATTGTAGTTAAGTGTACGTACAGTTAAATAAACAGACGATAATCTCGACTACTTGCGTACAGGGATCCGTATCTATTGATTTAATTGCGGTCCATTTTCAATGGGGTTTCAAGTTTGTTCACAGCCAACGCATTCTGCGCGTTAATTCTTAAACATTACGTGTAACAAGTGTTGCCTAAGGGATGCATTTATTAGTTTTCACATTGTATGGGAGTATTTAACTTAACGACTTTAAAATATATCACAATTTTTTAAGATCGCATTGTAATTATGTGATAATTGTCATTGAAACTTCTAAGGAAACTGAAAGAAATACAAGCATTGTGATTATTTAAATATATTGTTGGATTTAATTTTTTGTTTTATAAGAGAAGATACTTTCATTCCGGAAGGCGAAGTTAGTACTGTATTGTTATTCTTTTTGTAGTGAAAATTATAATACCTACGTTGCGTCTTACGAATAGTTGTTGAAAATTATTAAATAATTTAAAATTGATTTTGATTAAAAAAAAATATATATATATATATAAATAAATGTATATATGTATATATATATATATATATATATATATATATATATATATATATATATATTTATAAAATTTCTTGTTTTATATGAAAATACGCCGAAATAACATATATTCATGTTTTGTATGTCTAGTTGTTCGTTTGTGTTCGGTCCAGAGAAAAAAAATTGAATAGATTTTCTTAAAACTTTCGTTCTCTAATTTATAATTTTCCACCATTTAGTTTCAGAAATAAAGAGAGAAAAAAGGAAATTATAAAACCATTTACATTCACACTTTTATATCTAACGAAGCAATCTCGTAAATCCAATCATCTTAAAATAAAATTTTCCCTTGTCCCTTCTTGTAAAGAAAATTTTCCGCTGTCAATGTTCTTTTGTTCAAGTTTACTTTGCAGTTAAAAATAAATCGTAAATTATTTTCCAAAGTATTGATTTAAAGTTTATTGGCATTAATGTACTTATGTGAGCCTGAAATTTTGAACGTAATCGATAGATTAATTTTGAAAATAAACGACTTCAAAGCTGCCGATTGAGATGCGAGTGATCTTATTTGGTGGCTAAACCCTATGCTTGTGTAACGTTGAACAGATCTGTTGGTAGCTACGGTATTTTAATTGTTAAACATATTTTAAACTTTCTTCTGAGGGAATGGGCACAAACACTATTAACAAAAAATATTTTTGCCATTTTAATAATAGTGTCTAAACGTAGTATAACCTTAAAAGTTTTTAGTTTATGTTCCATTAAGTAAACCTAAAATTGTGTTCTTTGAAAAAATAACAATAGGTGTCATAAAGGACTGTTGTTCTGGATTAAACAGAACGGCGCGCCTCGTACACTTGTTTCTTATATTCCTACGTTAAGGAAAATCGTAGAATTTGTCCTTATATTTCTATATTAGGAAAAAAACAGTACATTTGTTCCTAATATTCGATGAAGTTAAAGTTGTAACTGGAGCTGTGTTATGCAAATAATTTACCTACAATAATAAGGTAATCAGTATTTGTCATCAGAAATAGTGAAGTCTCCCAAGATATTCGTATTCAGTTACAAAATGATTTCACTTTAACATTAATATTAAAGCGGCATACTTGTTCCTTATATTCTTACACAAAAGAAAACAGTGCACTTGTTCCTTATATTTCTACGTAAAAGAAATTTGTAGAACTTTTCCTTATATTCTTTCGTTATGGAAAAATAGTATATTTATTCCTAATATTCGATGAAATTAAAATTGTAACTGAAGCCATGTTATGCAAATAATTTATCTATCGATAAATTAAGCGGTATTTGTCATCAGAAATAGTGAAGTCTCACAATATATTCGTGTACACTTAGAAAATGATTTCGCTTTAACTTTAATAGTAAAGCTGCATACTTGTTCCTTATATTCTTACGTTGTAAAAAAACAGTATATTTATTTCTAATATTCGATGAAGTTAAAATTTGAACTGAAGCCATGTTATGAAAATAATCTAACTATCTATAAGTTAATCGGCATTTGTGATCAATAGGGAAGTCTCACAAGATATTCGTGTACAGTTATAAAATGACTTCGCTTTAACAGTAATTATGGTATTTAACTCCAATCCAGCATGTAACATTGCCATTCAATTATGATTCAACGGAAAATTTTTTTGGCCAAGCTTTTAACTGACAGTCATTCTAACGATTCTCTATTCTAAACAAAACTTTCTTTGTGTTTTACTGTAATTACCAAATATATAAGAATAACCATGGACACTATAGTTTTGTGTAGTAAATAAACGCAATGTGTGTACACATTTTATATATTTCAAAGGTGCACTGTGATTTCAGATGCTAACATCGTTTAATTTTATGGCTATTGGCGTAAAAAAATCATATTATAGTATGTAGATCAGATACAAACTGGCATCTTAACTTTGACTGCAAGTATTAATTTCTAAAAGTTATTCTTTATAAATGTATATTTTGTTAATATATTTCTATTGTGGTAATGAACATTCACCGGTATTATTTCACTCAACTTTTTCATTCTATAATGTTATTTTTTTATTGAACACAGTTTTCCTAAAACATAATGTTTTCAATAATATGTAAATGTAGAAATGACCGTAAAACCGTTGACGCTTTGGTAGTCTGCCGTTTTCCTAAACAAATCGCCCTTCCTGTTTACGTCGCGTCCATCATACTATCCGATTATTATGTCACAAGGCTTTATCGATAGCCAAGCGGTAAATACATAAATAAAGTGGTGTTGCCATGGTGATTGTGGCGATACGGAATCACTACACTTTGTGGCGTGCCCAAGCTATAGATAAGTACAGTTGTTTATCTAAGTACACTTTTATTTGAATTTACGCACGAAACGGAAAACCGTGACGTAATTTGAATTAATGAATTGTATAGAATTTAATTGCTATAAATTTTGAAGTTAATAGAGTTCCTACCTAGGTATATAGGAGGGATAAGCCAATATCTTCAAATTAAATCGAATAGAATTCAATTTGAAAATCGAATTTAATAATCGAATATTCGGATTATCGGCGTGTTTGAATAGTTCGCGTAGTATTATTCAAATACTTAGAATATTCGGTTTATTTCATTCGAATTTCAAATTTATTTCTTTTAATGATTTAATGGTTTTTGCTTCGATATATGTGATGTTTTGTTACTAGACAATTTAAATTACACGTTTATTATCAACAAATTGTGTTTGTAATTTAAAATATGTTTTCATTATTCGAACGATTCTAATGCTTGAATAATTCGAATTATTTACACATTTAGTTATTCGATTCAATTTTGAATCGAACAATTTGATTAGATTAGTGTTGAATTTACTAGCTAACTTTTAGAATTTTACAACTGCATTACCCGGCTTCGCCTGGGTATAATATTTTTATTATTATTTTCTTTCTTTAATGTTTAGACTTTCTTCATTTTGGTTTTCTGTTATTCGACGCACTCTTTTCTGTTTCTTCCTTTTTTGCTAGGTAATTTTTCTGCAAATTGTGAAAATACACTCTTAAGTTTTGGCATTTCAATGACAGAAACTTCAAAACTACAAAATATAACAAAAAAATCGTTACAAAATAATACTAAATATAATACACGCGCGAAGATCTTCTCCGCTTCAACGATCTAAATTTCCAGAACCTGGCATGTACAATTTCCAGGTCAGAATATTCTTGTATACACGCGATCCGAAGTTCTTCTTACAATATCCTCGAGGATCGAAATTTCTAGAACCTGGCATGTATAATTTCCAGGTCAGAATATTCTTGAATACACGCGAGCCGAAGTTCGTATTACAATACTCTCGAAGATCGAAATTTTTAGAACCTGGCATGTACAATTTCCAGGTCAGAATATTCTTGAATACACGCGAGCCGAATATATATCGAAATTTCTGGTATACACGCGTGCCGAATTTCGTCTTATATACCTTCGACGATCGAAATTTCTAGTGCATAGTATGTATAATTTCAAGTCCAGTACATTCTTGAATATCCAGATCCGTTTGACATTGTAGAGCTTTTTGAAGAAATCTGACACTTTGAAAAATTTAAACATTCTTCTTAAAAATTCTGTAACCTCACACATTTTCATCATCCACACCCACTTACGTACACTCACCATTTCCTAACCCTCTTAGTATCGAAGGGGGACCAAGGGCTATCTACCTTGGCTACACTTGGCTTATATATATATATTATACATATACATATGTGTGTGTATATATATATATATTACGAATTAAAATATATAATCTATGTACACTTCACAATTTAAGAAGATTATTTGATAGAAAATTCGAGATTTGAAAAGTTTTATGTCATCGTAGAAAAATGAAAATGTTTTTAAAATTGGTTTTTATTTGTTACGGGTGGCGGGGGCGAGGGAGGGGGTGTTGCATTTATGCTGTTACTGAGTATATATAAAAAAAAATTTTAACGAATTTTTTCAAATGCCTGATTAACATGACATAACGTAGTTTTAGGATATTTCATATTCATATTTTCTTAAGTACAACTTCTGCGTAGACCGTTCGAAGTTTCAATATTTTCTTATTCGCTCTACACTTTAATATGCTCTACGCTCTACGCTTTAATATTTTTCGTCCTCTTATTTAAACATATAGATATTTTATTCAGGTCTGTCATTGCTATAACCTTTATCGATGCTGATGCCAAACATTGTTTAGATTTTGTTTTTTTATTTATTCTGTACCTATCCTTTTTGATATTATCCTTAAACTTTCATGGAATAAATCAAGAGGCAGCCGTGGAATATATTAGCCAATATTTTGTAATACCTCGGTCTGTATATCTACTGCGCCGGCATCGGTACGTCGCCATATATTCGTCTAGACTCCCCTGTCGTCGTTGGCCACCCCATATATATCTCTCTGTGTGTACAATAAATATATAGTTATATAGGTGGCGGGGTGCGGTAATGGAGGGGACGCGTATAGCCGTGAGGGGCGGGGGGCATGCAGCTGCCACGCCGGTGCAGCTGTCGCGGCGTCGCGTGTTCGGTAGAAGGTTCGCTTCGGTGTGTGGCTGTAATGTTTATGTTAATTTTGCGGAGTGGAAATATGTGAAGGTTGTTTTGAATAAAGATAAGAGGTATTGATAGTGTTATGGATATTGGTTGTTGTTTGGTTCAATTATAATGTAACTAGATTACTAGATTTGGTATATAATGGTGTTTTGGAAAGAATACTGAGTATTTCATTGATTTCAAAATATCGAAATGGTAAAATACTTCGTATTTCAAATGTCTTTCTTATTTCATTAAATGCATGTAATGAAAAATTATTATGAAATATAAATTTTTTTGAAGTAAAACTTCTTTACCCACCCTTGAATGGGGAGTAAGTTGATGAATGCGTGACGAGAGCGTTACGAAAAGTATGATCGGGCGAGGCGAACGGAAGTTGAGAGGGAGATATAAGTTAATGAAGACAGAAGGAGAGAGAGAGTTACGTTTCTTATATTACTGTAAGGACGAGAGAGAGGTGCGAGCACACATTTTCTTTCTGTCTTTCTCTCATAGCCAGTTATGTTTCGTATATCTAAGACACAGTGCAAGTCTATTATCTGTATCACACTGTAGGAGCAAGAGAGAGCAGTGCGCGCGCACATTGTCTTTCTCTCTTCCTTTCATAGCCAGTGCATGATATATATATATATATGCGAGTTTGCTAGCGTTATGTGAACGGTGATTTTTGGATTATTTTGTAATTTCATTTCGTTTTTGAACAATTTTATAAATTATTATTTTGTTCAATACATTAAATATTCTACGTTTAAAGTGAAAAAAATTGTAAATTCATTTTAAAGTTCATAGTTTGTGGATTTGAAGTTTTACTTCAGTCGTGTGGTCTAAAGCACACTCGTTTTTTTAAACTACCGTCATGATAGTAATTATTTATTTACGTGTTTGGTAGCAAAATAGTTTCTACTTCGAATAGTTTTTCGTAGGTTCTATGAAACGGAACTCAAACTAAATGAGTTTCCGTTTCCGTAAATTTTAAATATGGTTTTTAAGGCACAAACCGTAAAAACGGAACACTTATGAGATCATTTACAGTAATCAGGGTTAGTAAGGTTACTAATAGAGGGTTAAAGGAAAATTATAGTGATTATCCTATATCTTAACATTTTCAAGATATGCACCGTATTTTTAAGCCTCTAAAAGATATAATAGACAATATATTTACATTGTGAAAAAAGCACTTGTAAATAGTGTAAACATAAATATTATGTGCATTCATGTTTACGAATTGGCTCGTTGACGAGTGAACTCTCGTAGTGACAGTTCTGTTGGTGATTTAGAGGTTTTATTAGAAATTGTAACAAACTTGTTTTAGAAATATAGTTTAAACAGTTTAACCTGGCACTTTATTCATTCCCATAACACTCTTCAAATTTAATTTTTTTAAAGAGTTCATATCATACACAAGCATATCCATTTATGACAAAGAAACTTCTTTAGTAAACAAACAATATCCTTACCGAGTCCTTGACGTAAAGCATTTCGCTCTTAAGTTCATTAACTAAACAGTCATTGAGTTCGGTGAATTTGTTCTAATTTTAGCGCAGGTAGGCGGCGTAGTTACGTGTCTGCAATACGCCCCAGCTTCCCTAAATTTATGTTTCTCCTAAACACATGTTCGGAAAGTTTGTTAGTAAAATTTAGAGATAAATTCTGTTGTCTCCCATCGGTGTCGTCCTTATAAGAACACTAAACTGTATTAAGTTGGGCGTATAGTTAAAGATCTTCATGCGAAAGTAGCGATATATGAGAAACTGTTAATTACGGAGTGGGCGAAGTTCTAAGCCTCTTCGTAACTATGATTAAGATAAATGGTTAAGTTTAGTTAAGTTTTCAACGAAATTGTTAAATTAATTTGTTGTTATTGAAAACTCTGTTAACACTTTCACAATAACTCTGTCACAATTTTTGCTCTAAGATTATGCATTTTAAAAATTACTTGTGTAAATTCTGATAATACGAATAGATCTTAGGAGAATTCATCATCGTTGTTCAGAAGAAAAATTGAATGTGTTTTAGTCTTATAAGTAAATATATTAAAATATATGCGTATATTAAATATTTGCAAAAGCAAAATACATACGTATTTTATTACTTGTAAAAGAGCAAAAAGATAATAAACTGAACGAGAAACACAATTTTACCTCGGTATACTCATTTCATGAAAAGAATAAAGCGAGCGACTATAATTGGATTATTGACATGCAAATAATTGGAAATGCAAATAATTATTGTGTTACTTTATGTCTTATTCATGCATGTACAAATGGAACGGCCGAGAGCGAAATAGGCAATTATCGTTTCCGCTCCCCGCTAATTTCATCTCCCCTCTAAGCTTCGGACGCGGTACCGATATAAATTATTATCGATCATATCTTCAGTAAGCGCGTCGTGTGTCAGTGAGAGGGTCGTCTTTGGTTTAAAGGTTTTCAGATACTTGCCCGAATAAGTAAAATATACAACTTTCGTTAAATGAAACAATATTTTGTTTTAAATATTTATAAATATTATTATATAAATAAAAATACATTGTCGTACATATGTGTTATGTACAATGTGAATATATAAAGAAAAACTCTTCTTTTTTTAAAAAAAACTTCCCTTTTTCTTTAAATTTAATCAGTACATTTTTTTGTGATAAGGCAAAACTTCCAAAATTTTGTCATTTCACTTGAGCTGTCTTAAGAAATACTTTCAGTATATGCCTTTACTTTCCGATCTCTTAATTTGTCTTTTTACTATTTTTTTAAATTTACTTCTGTTCGTAAAAATTATCTCCTGGAATATCTTCCTCTTGACAAATTCCTTTTTTAATAACTCATTTATATATTGTCAGACTGCTTTTTATACACCATTTATAATGCATATTCACATAACATATAATATTCTGTATAAATTCGCTATATTACTATTAACTTCTGTTTATATTTTATCCTTTTCCATAATTGCAGTCGTATTTTCTTTTGACCTTCACACTTAAGATATTATATTTATTAGTTACATTTTATTTGGGTGTCTACAAAAAATTCAGTTTTCATAGGATCGGTTATATAAATTTCAATTCAGTACATTAAGGTTCGAGATATATTTCAGATGAACAGAAAAGTATAATAAATACGTCGTTATCACAATGTCTGGACATCCGTATAGTTGGCATGCTGTATTAAAGCGAAAAGAAAGCTCGTTCTAAGACATCTTTAAAACAACTGCTGTATTTAGTACTAGTTAAAATGAGTGTTCATATATTATTGTGTTTATTTATCTTTTGAAGGTAAGATAGAGGTGAACGATCGCAAACAACGAGCATTCCATGTTTGCGACCCATTAATAAGTTTCTTTTCTTACCCTTCATACGAATTTTCTTTTCAATTTTCCCGTCGATTGCTACTTGCCACAAACGGCATGTATTACTAAGAAGTTCCAACATTGATCGATGTGTTATTTGACTAGGCTAGAGTTGAGTGTGGAGTATCGTGTCTAGGCGCCGTTAGACACAAATATTGGCCGGTGGAATGCGTTCGCTCGCGTGACAGCCTGCAGCCGCAATGCAGGCCGTGCGTCAGGCAACGGCTTACAAAACGGCGCTCATGCTGTCGGCGGAATGTCTCGATCAATTATTTTCAATGCTTTGTGCCGTATATTGACTACTAGGTATATACTTATTTGTGTTAATGGGCAGATATGATAAAGTTATTAAATAAATTAAATATATTGATAGAATCCCCATTACCCAGCCTTTCCGTCTTTGCATCCAGTTCTTATGCCCTAATGTATATCTGCTGTAACGTTGTCAAACTTGTCGTAAAATTAAGCGTTGAATAAAGGATTAAAGATTTTTGACCGAACATTACTGATCTTTAAATTGATAGGTTTACTGGAACAGACAAACTGTTTTTTGTAATTTTATCGACATTAGCTTCCTCAGATTCTCCTTAAACTATTTAATTTGTATATATTTTAAGTATAACGTAATAATTTCACGTATTTTTTGATAGTGATTTGTAGTTTACGTTATTTAAATGGGATTGTACAATAATTTAGAAGTTTTTAAATGAAAAAAAATCGATAAAGTCGAAAAAATCGATTTTTAGACTACTCTTAATACAATAATATCAGTAACTTAAAGGTACTGTCAGTCGAATCATAACGTGAGTTTTTTTTTTAATTTGCTTAGTAAATTGACATTCGTTCTAGTTTTTTCGCCATATTTTTAAAAATTGTTAGTAAGCAATTTTTGTTTTTTTTTTCTTATTTTCAATAATCAACACTTTTTTCCCAGTGTACAAGCTTTGAAAGTGTCCTTAGGCTGCATCATTTTCCACCGTCTCTGCCGCCGCACAAAAGGTTTCTCTCTTTATATTTCAAATTGAATTCCCGCGTTCGGCTCAAAGCTATCTTTGAAAGGTTCTTCTTCACTGGAGAGCTAATGTGATTTACGACATTGTGTGGTTTAGTACGAATCAAAATATGTGCGGCTTCTTTTATTCGTAATAAAATATTATACAAGGGGCATTTTTACTAAAAAGGCAAACGCGAACCTCAAATAGCGGTCAAAAGTGTGCTGAATTTCCAATGTTTATTTCGCATCAAACGATTCATAATTGTATTCCGCCCCGCCCGACCGCCCTCGGAATCGTAAAAATCTTGAGCCACTATATACGAGTAAGAGATTTAAATTCATACCCGGCGTAACTTTTTTCGAAATGCGAAATCTAATTTTCGTATTAACTTCAAAACCGTTAATTATCGGACGGCGGTATTGAGCGAGGTGTGGGGTGGCGGGGTGCGCTGAAAAGCCCATCGCGGCTACGAAATCTTTAATTTATAAAATCGACGGATAAAATGAGAAAGTGGAGGAGAAACGCGAAAAAATGAAGCTTTTTATTCATTCATTCATGAGCCGAACGCGATGGCCGGCCGAAGTCAAAGTTTAATTAAAGCCAATTTGGTCTCTCGAACAATTTAATAAGAAAGAGAAGTTTTTAATTTTTGCACAAAACAAAGTTTCGGGGCGCTTTCTGGACGGGCGCGGCGCGGTCGTAAGCTTTTTTGCAGCTTTTAAGCTCCGCTCGCCGCCCACTTGCACGGTCTTCGTATTATTTATTACCTAAAGATGATTTATATTATTCGCGATATACTGTACTAGTAACGTAATCTATTCGTGGCTATTGGCAGTAATTTCAGTCGCGACTGTTGCAAATAATGATTGGAGTTGTCGGGAAAATTATTTTTTCGTATGCTTCGTTTAATTTTTATAATAGTTCACGTTTTTAAGTAGAAGTTGCGGGCATGGTACTGAATTGTCTGAAATACGTTCAGTGAAAGCGTTTTTAATTTTTGCAGAGAAATTAAAATTTAAGAAGTATAAGGTTTGTACATGGTTACTGTAGATCATATTATGAGCACGATTATCGAGCGAGTAGGGTATACTAGTGTTACATATTAAAAAAATATCATCAGTTCCCATGTATCAGTATTACAACCATTAAAGTGTCCTATTTCAATACATTTAATGAAAAGTCATGACACTCCAGCCTCGTGTACTTGGCGTATCGGCACGCATTTGCAATATGTTGCTTCGTCATGGATATTTATTTCCCCTTTATGGAAAATGGAATGTCGTGAAGATATGGATCAGTAAGTTTGACATCGCTTATTCTTGGCTCGTTGGAAATGCGTTATTTGAAATATAATGGCAATTTTGGTAATTAAGATTATATTGGAGCTCATGAAACAAAGTTTGCGCGTAACGGCCTAACCCTCCAAAGTATACATTCAAATAGGTCAATCGCGGGGTAGCGACGAATAGCCTCAACGTTATATTGTATTAAAGGTAAGTCAACGTTAACACCTATCCAACTTCGTCTTATTTAAAATATAATGACAATTTTGGTAATTAAGATTATATTGAAGTTCATGAAACAAAGTTTGGGCGTAACGGCCTTACCCTCAAAGTATACATTCAAATAGGTCATCCGTGGGGTAGCGACGAATAGCCTCAACGTTATATTGTATTAAAGGTAAGTCATGTTGACTTACCTTTAATACAATATAACACCTATCCAACTTCGTCGTATTATTACATTCAAGTTGCCCCATCGTAACGTAGACATTCTTCAATAGTAACTTGTTATGGAGGCACACATCACGGCTTATCATATGTGTTAGTATGCGTCGGGTATACCCTATTAAGTCACTTAGTGGCGCATAAGAGGAGTTTAAGGGTGAATGTTTTTAAATGAATTTAATTTAGCGTATTTGTTAAATTCACTTTTGGTTTTGGGTTTCGTTTTATACAAGTGAGTTAAGTTAAATGCTGTCACATTTAATTATTATTCCTACAAAAATCTTTTCTTTCCTTGAAGATGTAATTAATAATTTTAATTTTTAATTGAACATCATAATTTTGATTTTTTTTAAATGCCTATAATTTCTTTTATTTAGACAACCCTGATAGCTGAAGTGATATATACTTTTATACTAAGGGACACTTCGTGTGTTGGAAAGATTAGATATCTGCTACAATTTTAAGGAAAATATAAAAAAAATCATTTATTTACAGCATGCGAGGGAGAATAGTGGTAAATGGTTAATCCGGTTTTCAATACTCATTTTCCGGAATTTGTTTAGACATTACCAAATATATTAAGATAATCTATTTTATCAAGTTCATGATTGGGAAGGATGATTAGCTCACAAGAATGTTAAACGATAACTATAATATGAAAGTTTAAAAAAAAGTGGAAGACACACGAAATAAAGTTAACAGGGCGAAGTAAATATAAACGGCTAAAATTATTCAGTTTCCTATCCTACCTAAATGGACAATCGTGACGAGATAAAACAAGACATAGTAGTTATTGATGAACGCGCGATGAAGCTGGGATTGAAATTTAACGATTGTATTAACGAATTAATCCTAAGGTCTGGGTTCCCAGAGAAATAGGAGCGCTGCAAACTAAGTTCCTCGTTACGAGACCAATTTGGGTACCCTCCGCACAAAGCCTGACCTTTACGCTTTTAAGGTCCATCCTTATATCAAATTTTGCGCGACCTGAATCCATATTCGGAGCGCTCTCTCTTTCCTTAAATTATGCCGAATACGCCTAATAAATATTCCGTGTCACGGGTCCGTAATAATCCTTTACTCCTTTGCCTAAATTAGAGGGGGGCCGCAGGCGGACTTGCCTGATCTGAAGTAAATATATCCGTAAACTCTATGTTGATTAACATGTTAATCCAGATCTGACCCGGCTCGAGTGGTTGATGCCTCGAATTGAATAAATTAGGGCGGGCGCTACAGAATAGTTGAAACTAATAAATTCGGAACGCGCCGCACGATTTTGGTAATGAGACAATTTTGGCAGTCGTTGCGATTTTAGGTTTGTCACGAAGGTTTTATCGCTGGTCTGTTAAATTATGATTTGAGGTCGTTGGAGGTATCGCACTCCTTGAGATGTGCGTCTAACTCGAGTTTATTGGTTTATGGAAGCGAATGGGTGACAGATGACCTATAAAATTTATATAAAGGAAATTTTATTATTAAGTCTAAGATTTTAAGGATTAGTACGGATAATAGGGCTATATTTATAGTTAACAGAAAATGAATAACAATTTAAGCAGAATTTATATTGTTAAACATGATTTTTAAAGACAACTGCTGTCAAGGTCCGTAATTGCGCGCTAATTACTTTACTGGAGATAACTATATGCTTTTCTCTTGTAATGTTCATTGAACATATTAAGCTAACATATTTTTTAATTTAATTGTTTTATTTGATTGAGCATAATATTCGTTTTCCGATTATGCTTAATGTGTTGGTGATAAGGAAGTTACATGAGATAATGCCATGATGCAATTTTGTTAATCGTTTTGTTAAAAAATCCTTAAATACTACAGGCAGGTTCCTGATTTCCCATCATCTCAAGAGAGTCAAAAAGGTTTACCATATGATAGCAGTGATAGTTTGGTACTGGTGGAAGCTGTCTCTACAGTTTCTTTACATATATATTATATCTACTGGCGGAAGCTACGCCTAAATATTTTTCGAACTCGCATATAGCATTTAATAGCTTTATTTTTGATCTTGCAGTCCAAATGCTTAATATTTTTCTTAAATGATACTTTTTGTTATCCCATCCAATAGTTTCACTGTTGTTGCTGTTGCTGTTTAACAAAACACAATTTATTAACTATTTATAAATTTAACTAATTAATTTTTAACTCCACGATATTATCTCCACTTACTTAGTACTTTTAACTTTAACTCATCGAAATTAAACTCGACTCACATCGTTTAAAGAGTTGATCATTTTCCAGTTTTGAGTTAGTCTTTAATTTGAGTCCGCTACTATGTAAGTTAATTACTCGCCAATAGCGTTATAGGAATTATTATAGCGTTCTGTGGCCCTAATTGCAGTGGAACTGATTGTAACGTCGTCGTCGATGGCGCAGTCAATTTCGCCGACAGACGCGCTTCAACCGACCTCTCAAAGCTTTCGATGCAAATTGCCGTCGTAAATTCAGCAGCGCGTAAATATATGCTGCTGCATAAAATAGAAATGGAAGTGCGAGAATTGGAGGCTTTATGTCACGAGCTAGTGGAAATTTTCCTCTAGTCAAAGAACAAATCGAAAGTGGACTTAAAGAAGGATTTAAGCAGTTGTGTCTTGTTGAAAACTTGCTGCGGTCGAATGTTTGGATAACCATATTGTAAGCGTTGTGGTAGGGCGTTGATTGTTGTACGCAGTATTTGTGTATTTCGGCGATTGTTTTGGATCAGATTTCTTCTCTCGTACTTAAGCAGACAGGTTTTGCTTAGGGCATGTGTAATAAGTTTATATATTTATTTTTCTAGCTACAGCTTTATATGAATTGACAGAACGGCGTGCCATATAGCATTTTCGTGTCAGCATATTGTTTTGTGTACTCTGGAGAGCTTTACTCATCTTGAATTTGGGATGGAAGATGGATATATAATTTTAATGGAGCAGTAATGATTTCATGTCTATTGAATAAGCCATCAAAATACTTATAACAAACAATAATAAACAGCTATATATTTCCTGGAATATTTCGTAGATTTCTTATTTAGTTTAAAATCTCTCAAAATATGCTTTTCAAATAGCTATAATGGCTTAACATCTATCGAATAAGCCATCAAAACGCTTATTACAAACAATCTACAATACACGACTGTGTTTCTTGGAGTAGGTTTTAATTTTGTTTACCATCTCCCAAAATGTAATATAATCTCCCATAATATATTTAAAATCTCCCAAAATTAACATAGCCACAATGACTTCATGTATAAGCCATTTTTGCTTGAAAAGGTAAGAAATATGGAAACAAAATCTTCCTCTTCATAATATTAGTTAAATTCCTTGGCCCATATTAGTAGTATCAATCGATTGTTAGTATTATTTGAACCAAATGCACTGGTTTTAAACTTGTCAACATTCAAATGTAATTAAGTGTTGAAAATTATTATTTCTTGCCGTGGAGTCTATGTTTACCTTACTTAATGGAATGGGGATAAGTGGTGATGGCGAAACTCATGTGTGCTGATATATTTATTTAACTTCATTAAATCTCATATTTGACTTAATGATTTCTTATATTATCTTGTTTTATAATTTTCTCAATAGTTGAGTTTCGACTTTGGACGCATAACAAATACAAATTTTTACTCAGTGCCGCCGTTTGGTTACTTCGTTCATCTAACGAATTAATTAATTTAGTGTCACTGTAATCACACGATGCACACAATGAGGAACGATCAATTGAGGCGCGCTCGAAAATATTGTCATTTCCTCATAAGGCGAGGAGATCCGAGGAGACGTCACGCACAAATCTCGACTGTTACAACAAGGAACAGTCGCGCCCCATTTTTTGTCTTTTCCGTACATCTGTGCTTCTCCAAGTATATTTTTTTGATAACGTTTTACTTACGTTTTTCACTTATCAAGTGTTCAGTTTTTTTTTTATCATTTAGTAGCCGTTGATTAAGTAACAAACCACAATTTACTCGCAGAGGCTCCGTAAAGCTTATGATTTTTCTATTCCGAATGCAATTTACTTGAAATATTCTTTACTAAAACCAATTATCAGTTATATGCTTAATTATGTCTGAGTCCACCTACATGAATAGCTACTCTTGCCTTCTGTGAAGTTCATCTATTCTTGGCCAATATCTTTGAAGCATCGTTCGTTCTATAAACTGCAAGTGTTATCGACGTCGCTTATAAACAGATTGATTGAGAATTATGGCTCCTAATGTCATGTTATATGTTGATGTATAATGTTATATGTTGTTACACAATTGTGCATTTTATCTCAGAAAATACTGTTCCAAATAATATAGTTGAAATTCGAATGTGTTTACTGTTTTACGCTTATAGGTATATCCTATTAATTTCGGCAATGTTTGTTGCTTGTGTTCTGTACAGAAATTAATTCCGAATGAAGCCAGATTTTTTCTCTGCTTTGATCTGCTTGATAAATATCGCTTATTGGTGTATCTTAATGACGATGGAGTTATGTTATGTAATCAGTTTGCACATTATTCGAAATAAATAAGTTAATTGCGTATGTGAGTTCAGAGTTCTGTATATAAAGGTTGAATTTTATAGGTAGGGGAAAAATATTATTTCTTTTTTTTATAAAAAGGAATTTATACCGCATACGATGAAAAAGAATTATATCGAGCATGAACGATTTCCAAATGCGTTTCGCTCGTCGCGTCGGGCAAACTCGCGCTGTCGGCTGAGTGGTTTGACGTGCCTAAAACCATCCGTGTCCGATATTGAGATCACGGTCGGCGCAAGGCTGGACCGGAGGAACTTGACTGCATACTCCGCTCGTGCATGACGGAGTGAGGCCACAATTGGTTAAGCGAGCGCGGCGCGCGTAGTGAAAAAATCATCATTAGCCAATGCGGTCACGTGCCGCCTGATGACTTTCGCATACGACGAGCGCTACGGGAGAAGGTTTTGGGTCGAGTTATGACATTGAATGTTGGAATTGTGTTCGACGATATTAACTTGTGTTCGGTTCGAATGGCACGTGCGATTCGAGTGGGAGATGTGGGTGTTGGCGTTTGGTTTCGTTAATGCTGCTTTCGGAGAGGTAGTGGTAAATTATTAATTCAGTCAACGACGAGCGTTGCGGCAGAAGGTTTTGGAGTCAGTTATGACATTGAATGTTGGAATTATGATCGGCGATATTAACTTGTTTTCGGTTCGAATGGCACGTGCGATTCGAGTGAGGTATGTGGGTGTTGGCGTTTGGTTTCTTTAATCTCGCTTTCTGTTAAAAGGTCTCGTAAATGATTAATTCAACCAAAGACGAGCGTTGCGGGAGAAGGTTTTGGATCCAGTTATGACATTGAATGTTGGAATTATGATCAGCGATAACTATTTCGGTTCGAATGGTACGTGCGATTCGAGTGGGAGATGTTGGTGTTGGCTTTTGGTTTCGTCAATGCTGCTTTTGGGTACTCATTTTGGTCTGATAGCTTTACAGCCTTTGGGAGGACCAAATGTTATAACTGCAGTAGCTGTGAAACTGTAAAATTATGGCTGCGTAGAGTTATAATATGCAGATATGAAATAACTTCTCGCTTTACTTACAGATGATAAAATTAGTTAATTTATTTAATTTTAACACTATTTATCAATATATGTCAAAACATAAAGTCAAGATCTACAACGAGGTAACTTACCTTTCGCACTTAGCACATCTTAGGGATTTTTTCACATCACTTTATAATATTTTCTTTTTAAGACGAAAGCTTTTCCCTAGTTAGCTTTTAGATTTCTGTAACTAAGTTTTAGTTTCATGGTGAATGTCCGTAAGTTCGTCCGTTCGCTATCCTGAATACTCCAGCTCAATCCTCTCTTATTTTTGCACCTTTTGGGATGAATTTTGATATGGAGACTAAATTAAATTGATTAGAAATAATTTTTGGCATTTTTAATGAAAAGGAGGGCATAGAAACTTACCCTATCGAGTGTCATTGGATAGGTCTTTTAAAATTAAAATAAATCAAATTTTAAATAAAGTAAAACATACCTTAAAACTAAATAATTGTAAAAATCTTGAAAAAATCTTGAAATATTTACGTTCAATCGAAACTTTTAACGTTTCAAGTATAGTTGTAAAAAATGCAAAAAAATGAGAAATTTAGGTCTTAGTAAAAACGAAAATTATAACGGATTTTGTGTAGGACATACACCTTTATTTTTACATACACTTTTTTTACTTGGACGGTTTTTAGTTACTTCATACTATTATATTAAGGCACATACCAAATTTCAAGCAATTCGATATTTAGCAACAAAATCATATCAATAAAATGAATGTACATAATATACTAGCCACAAGGCACATAAGCAAATTTCAAACAATTTGATATTTAGCAGCAAGATCAGATAACCAAATTTCAAGCAATTCTTCGTCATTGTAGTCTACAATGGAGCTATTCACACGCACGCGAAATATTTCCCCTTTCATTTCGGTGGCTCTCAATTCCTGAACCGGAATTCGGACCCGCATTACCACTTCGCAGGACATCCAGCATTCGAACCGTGAAGGCGGAGGTCTTTTTGCGAAAAGCCTCGAGGTAGATCCGAGTGGGGTATAAATATTACACTGGGGTGGTGGCGAAAAGAAAATTATATGCATACGTCGACCCCTGCGCAGTGTTTCCCCGGGAAAGTATTCACCGGTCGCTGCTATACAGGTGGGTCGTTGTAAGTTGATGTTGTATTTAGATGAATTCAATAGAGACATAAGTACTTCCAACCTTTCTTACGCATCGGTGTTTTTGTATAAAATTAACTTAGTTTCTTACAGACTAGACAGATAGTAACATCGTATATCGCTAGTATTTTATTTAGTTATTTTAGATGGTAACATTTAGGTTGTGGTAGAAAGTTTGTTATCGTAATTACTAAAGTAATTTATTTATACTATGTATGACCGATAGAAAATTTTGGAGATTAAAGTGTTTTTAACATAATAGTCTCCAAAAAAGTCGCGATTATACTCGCAAGTAAAAGGATTGTTTAATTGTTGTTGTTGTGATTGTTTAATGCGTTTTGAGGCTTTGATCCAGGTAATGTTGATATCCTAAATCCAACAGTGATTCTGTATATAAATTTGCCAGAATTATCTATATAGGTATTTTTAAATCGTCGTATGTTTCTAAAACTTTCCATTTTTAAAAAAAGGCTCTGTTTTGTTGGTTAGAATAAGGAAAACTTTCTATTGTCAGACAAGTAGCTTGCAGAGAAGTCGAAAAGTAATAGTCTAAAATTGATTAGTCTGATTTAATTCTGAATTATAGACTATTTCAGCATGAATCTGATCATTTGATAAAAATAGTATTTGCATTAAATAGAAAATAAATGCCCATTATCATTCTGATTGTCGATTAGAAATCCTATGTTATTACGAGCGAAGCTGGTAATATTACTGAAATATTACTGAATAGCTGGTAATATTACTGAATTATAGACTATTTCAGCATATAATTGAAACTGATCATTTGATAAAAATAGTATTTGCATTAAACAGAAAATAAATGCCCATTGTCATTCTGATTGTCGATTAGAAATTCTATGTTATTACGAGCGAAGCTGGTAATATTACTAATAAAATAAATATAACAAACGTTAGAAATTTTTTTTATATACTTGGCTAGATGCCATCTCAATAAAGCAACTAAGAATTACAAGTTACTCTATGAGGAATAAATTATTCTGAATTTCAGCTACATGCTTGCAACGTTGTGAATGTAAACATGTATCCAATCTGTTTTTCCACAGATTGCTTCTGTTTTTTTCGAACGCAATCTCCCATAAAGAACATTAAGCAAGCAAGCGGCTGTTTTGTTAAAGTTTCGTCTAAAGTAATTCATAGTAACGAAACTACCCGCTTCGGCATACACCCTTTACTCGCGTAGAAGAAAATAGTTTTCCCGCTCCCCTTTTGGGGCACCTGACTGATTTGTGGGGGTAGCGGCAAGTAACGCGGGGCAGATAAAAATGAATAATTGTACCTCTTTCCTACGTTTTAATATTCGCTGTCTACAAGTTTGTTAACAAATATTAACTTGCGAATGTCGGTCCTTTTGAGAGGACCTTTTTGCGAGGATATATTGTGGCGAATCTGTTATTCGAGACGCTGTTTGAGAAGGGGTGTGGGTGTGTTCGGTCTAAAGGGCTCGCCTTGAATATTTTTGGGATAGTTTTGAAGGTAATGCCTTGCGTTCTTCTGTTGTTAAATTTTTTTATTCAGTCTTCGTCGCCGTATAGTCGGATAGTTTAGCAATACAACGTGCTTGTTTTTAGTATTGAACTGCTCTTTTAGTGACTGCTGTAGAGGGTTAAGCTAAATATTATAAAATTAAGCAATTTATGAATAGATATATGGTAGACAAATGGGCGAAGATTTAGAATAAAATCTGTAAAATAATTTAACGTGGTATGATTTTGAATTTACTTGGTCAGACTGTGAAATTAAATTTTAAATTTGGAGGGTTCTATAGACCCTTATAGTTTCGCCATGTACGTCCGTCTGTCTGTATATTACAGCCGTTTTACTCGCAAACTGTTACTATAAACTGAAATTTCACTTGATTATGTATGTTTATAACTACAGTTTTGAAAAAAATGTCTTCTAAAAGGTTTTTGTTATTTTCCCTTAACATTTAAGTGGTGGGTGGGGTTATTTCGCATACTCCATTGGCGAAGGCGAAATATTAAAATGGTCGTTTTTGTTAGTTTTACGTGGGACACGTAAAGCACACACCCTACAAAGACTTTTGAGTACTCGAAAAGTATTCACAATTAAAATGAATATTATCGACATGTAGTAAATTTGTAAAAAGTTCACATAAACACTATACAAGTGACTTGCATCAACTGCAAAAGTTACTTTTTGTTTTAAAACACAAAGTTTGTCTGTCTGTAAAACATATACTGGGAAATTTATTTATGTTGTGAAAAATTAATATTTGTAAATAGTTTAATAGAAATACTTTGTACTCTTAAACGTTTATACGTATATGGAAACCTATTAGTGCGTATCACTCTTAAACGTATATGGAAACCTATTAGTGCGTATTACTCTTAAACGTATATGGAAACCTATTAGTGCGTATTACTCTTAAACGTATATGGAAACCTATTAGTGCGTATTCTGACCGTATTTGACTTTTGCTACTGGTTTTTTTATTGTTCTCTTTTTAAGTGTGGCTATATATAAGTTGACAATAAATCAACCATTTCCTGTGAAGCTCTTATTGTTAGTACTGATCAAAACTACAATATTTTATGTTAAAAATGTGCAAGTGTATATAAACATAAAACTATTTTAGACATTGTAGTAATACAAATAAATAAATAACGTTCAATATGTAAAGTATGGTAGAAGTGGTATAATGAAATGCTAAATATAAGTTGACAATAAATGAACGTTTTCCTGTGATGCTCTTATTGCTAGTGCTGATCAAAACCACAGTATTTGATGTAAAAAATGTGCGAGTGTATATCAACATAAAATTATTTTAGACGTTGTAGTAATAAAAATAAATAAATAACGTTCAATATGTAAAGTATGATAGAGGTGGTACAATGAAATGATATATATAAGTTGACAATAAATCAACCGTTTCCTGTGAAGTTCTTATTGATAATACTGATTAAAACTACAATATTTGACGTAAAAATGTGCAGGTGTATATAAACACAAAACTATTGTAGACGTTGTAGTAATACAAATAAATAAATAACGTTCAATAAGTACGGTAGACGTGATATATTAAAATTTCTTATTTTATTTAAAATATTGTTTTTGTGATGGGTTCGTTTTTTTTTCAAATTTAACCCTGCAACCTCTAGGTCGCAATCGAAACACCAGTTTCCTATACGGATAAAATATTTATATTGCTTATATGTCAAAATATGCTTCCATGTCAAAAATATTTTATTCGACGATTTTCGTAGTCGTCAGTATGTATATACTGGAAACCATTTTCTTATTTAAAAAGAAATAAACTTAAGTGGTTATATGACGCTGATGTTAAATTTAGATTAAATTTAATTAAAACTTAACTCTTAACTGTTTGGCAAAGGCAATCTGGATTTAAGATACCATATCTTTTAATATCCGAACGGCCTGGATGCTATCGTTTTGTTTTATTGTGGAGCTGACAAAAGCCAAGTTAACAACGGGCGGTTAAGTTTAATTGTTAAACTACAATAGATAATGGACAATTACAATTAGTTACCATCGCTTAAGGAGGAGGTAATTGACACTTGTGACATCACCATTGACATAGGCAATTTAACTTAATTTGTGTTGGGCAAAGAGTGCTGGCGGTCGGCCGCAGAACGGATGCTGCAATTTAAAATAAAATAATGTTAATCATCGTATCAGCGTGCGATGATTAAGATTGATTCTCACGATCCCGCCAATTGACTTTTGTACTTTGTAGTTTTACGACTTTGTTGTTGGATTAGTATTTTATTGACCTCTAAGTGTTTCTGGCGGTTCAAGGAACTTTTGTTTTTCGCCAAATGTAACCGGAAATTTGTAGTGATTACTAATAGCTTGCGATGTTAACGTTTTGTCTCGAACTTTATTTATTTATTTTTCTATATTGTACGATTTGAGGTAAATATGTGTGGTGGCAAGCTTGCTTTGAAATAAATAAGGTGTCCAGTTGATAGATTTCAAATAATTATTTTTTAATTTTAATCGAGTTTTGTCGGATGGAATATTAATTTTATAATGTAATATTTAGTCAATAAACAAACTGATATGATGTTATATTGCAAAGGGTCTTCTAATTATGTTCCTTATTTAATTTTAAGGCAAATTTGATATAACATTTTAATATAACCTACTAGTTTAGTATGCTTCGTTTAAAACATCTACCTATGTTCACATACTAGCTGTAGCTAGCGGTTTCGTTTGCGCGAAATAGGTTTTTTTCTAGAATTAGGAGTATACTGGATTTGTCTCACGCAGGCTATATGTAGTAAATTTCGCCAAGGTCGGTTAAATACTTGAGCCGTGAAAATAGAGCAAACAAACAAACTCAATTTTGCATTTAGTAGTTAGAATTTTCACTCTGTTCCGTTTCTATTATTACTTGTTAAATTTCAAACCCATTCCACATTTTTACACATTGTTAAATACGCGTACATTTGGCAGACTTATATGCAATTTCTTTCAAGTCAACAACTCTTCCAATAAAATTCCAGAGACGCAATAAAACTAAAGATATTATATATAAGAGAAAAAAAATTAATTAATGAAACATTTCTGTATATGATACTATCTATATATAATATTATATCTATTATATATTTCTGTATGTAATATTATATATATAAATAATATCTTTATTTTTTATTTAAATAAGTAATCGGGAAATCACATGTACATATGAAGTTCGGTTGAAATACATATTGTTTAGTTTTAGGTCACACGTCGAAGGCTTTTGTATTTCCAGCAATAGACTTATTTTTTAATACTATAATGAAACCATTACAAACTGAAAGAAGAAAAAGATGCATTTCTTCGAGAAGTTAGCGCTCTCAAAGTATGTACAAATCCACTATAATATAGACAAGTAAATTGAAAACAACGTGTGCATATAGCGGAAAATATGTTAAGTTACACTTTTTTAATCTGGTCGTACGTCGAAGGCTTTTTTTTATCGATTGCAATAGATCCATCTTTGTAATACTATAGTGAAACCATTACATATTGTAAGAAAAAAAGTTGCATTGTTTCAAGAACTATGTCTTCGCAAACAATATACATATTGAAATCAATATGATATAGATAAGTAAATGGAAAACAACGTATGCATATACAGGAAAATATGTTCAGTTACACTTTTTTAATTTTGTCGTACGTAGAAGGCTTTTTTATTGATTGCAATAGACTCATTTTTGTAACACTATAGTGTAGCCATTACAAATTGCTAGAACAAAAAGTTGCATTGCTTCGAGAACTATGCCTTCTCAAACTATATACACATTGAGGTCAATATGATATGGATAAGTAAATGGAAAACAACGTGTACATATACAGGAAAATATGTTGAGCTACACTTTTTTAACCTTGTCCTATGTAAGATTTATTATTGATTGCAATATACTCATGTTTGTAATACTATAGTGAAACCATTACAAATTGCTAGATTAAAAAGTTGCGTTGGTTAAGACCGTTATTGTAATAATGTACACAATAATATCAATATGATGTAGAAAAACAAATGGAAAATAATATGTATGTATATAAAAAATTCTGTTAAGAAAATTATTACATAAAATATTTTAAGAAATTTTTTTAGCTATCTCCAATACATGTTGAGGTGTTTTTTTATTCTCGTACGCGATTGAAAATTTAGATAAACATCCTTTTTTGTAAACAAAATATCGGTATGCAGAAATAGTAAATTATACGTACGTATTCGATGATAAAATGGGGCTTTATATACTCATATTTCCTACTAAATATAATGTTAATATTTTACTTCGCTTTACGAGCCTTGAATAAGAAACGATACAGTTTCCGGAATAATAGTTTAGGCCACTTAAATTTATATACATAACTAAATGTCAACAGGATTTATTGTCATCGTATGAGTTCTACTCCTTCTTGACATGTTTTATTTCGTCTAACACGGAAGTTACATAACATTGAGGAAAACGCTACTTTGTCACCGATTCATAGTCGAATCTCGCGAATTGATATCATCAATCTGATCTCTATCAAAACAAAGTTATACCAATTGAAGTGACTCTCAACGGTGCCGACAGAAGTCGTTTAAGCAGGTCGGCGCACAGCAACAGTGCTAAGCTGGCCGCGTCCAGCGACGCTGTCAGGTCACATTAATCAATAGACATCGGATGGACGATCCGGACTCACCGCTGACGGTTTGTTGGCGAATCTGCGAGTGGAAGCCATTTGTCATCTTGCGCTCTGCGGTCAGAGACGTGCTCTATCATGATTTGTGGTGTTCTTATTCGGCACGACTGTACACGGTCGTCGTTTGGCTGTGTATTTTGTCCGCCTTTGTGTGTGTGTGTGTGGGAGTGGGCTGTGAAGGTTTTTGTTGATGATGAAAGTTGTGTGCGTTTAGCGCGTGTGTTTGCGATTGTGGTGGTGGGAAACACGTTGGGCAACCAGCTCGATTGTAACTGTGCCGTTGGCTAAAAACGAAAGTAGATAAAGGTCGCTCATGTAAATGTCGCTCGTTTGCGATTACGTGAATTGATGTAATGTGCGGTAATGCCATTATGCGACTATCAACTGAATCACGTTTTCTAGCGATTTTTCAAACGTTTAGGGCTTTATTTATTTAAACAATTTTTGTCTACGCGTGTGTTTTGTTGCTCGTTCATGTAGTATAGAAGATGCGACAGATTAAGTATATAACTTAATAAAGCCACTTAGTAATGAAGTATATTAATTGATAAATTACACGTACTGGTTTTCCTATATTACAGTATATATGCCTTCATCGCACGATTTCGTTTGATACACTGTAATGTAAATATTCAATGTTAGATTTAAATAACAAGTATTGTATTTATTACAAAAACAAATTGTTTATATTTGCTGTAATCATGATATAAATGTTTCCTTTAGATTTTTCAGTTTACTCATTTTTGGTTTGCTTATAGAAAATTAACAAAACGATGTAGCCTTTTTTGTAGAAGTGTAAGAAAACCCACTTTTCTTAAAAGTCAAGTTTATATACGATCGGCTCTATATACGTCTGCAGCACACTAAAATATAGGGTCTGCTATGAAACATGGATGAGAAGAAAATAAGGAACGAAATATATATTAAGCAGGCTCGAATTTAATTTATTTGAAAATAAAAACTTCTATTTTGATCCGTCTGATTGAACTTTGTTTTTTCACTTATTCCATATTTTACATGAGCTTTGTTGGCTGTATATTCGTCTGCAGCACACTAAAATATAGGGTTTGCAATGAAACATAGATGAGAAGAAAATAAGAAATGTTATAGTGGCACAATATTAGGATACAAGTCATTTTTTCAAACATGCAGTGTAATGCGCAAATCGACGAGTTGTTTTAATTAGAAGAAATCAGTTTATTAAGTTTGTTACGTGGAAGAATGTATAGAATGTGATCTAAAAGGAAACAATGTAAGATGTTATTGTAATTTAAATGTCTAAAGACTAATTTGTTTACGACATAACTCAGTATTAGGAATTGATGTGTAATCAACGTGAATATTGTAACTATTCTAATTAGTTGAGCCCTTATGCTGACTTCTAATTAATAGCTAAGTGTTAATAGCTATCAAAACGGGCGCCGGATGCAGGTTATATAATTGCGCACATTAACCGGAAATGCAAATGTGCGTAAGCTCACCGCGAGGTGAAAGATAAGCTTCGCATTTGCGAAGCTCTCCGATATGAACGGTCATTAAGGATTCACATAGGTAAGGCGAGAACTATGATTGTAGCCGCAGTGAGGCTTAGGCGCGCCGAGAGTGTTAGCCGCGTTTCCGAAGCGTAGATTCGTTAATTCGAGAGGGGAATATACGTGATGTTGTAATTGAATTGTTCAGTCTACGGAAATCCTAGGCAGGAGAATTGAGTACCTAAAGTTTGGGAAAGTTTTTGCCGGAAGTCGTTGATGAATGATGCGGATTTGTAGCTTCTTTTCGCATTGTGACTTAGTTGATGTAACAAGTCTCGGTGAGGTTATAAATAAAATATATACTAATTATTGTTGTGCATTTTATATGTAATGTAATTTATTAATATTACGTGGAGAAATGTAAATTCAAAGTCGATGCATACATACGAGATGCACAAACGATCGAATGAATACAGATTAAAGTAATACTCCTTATAAGATATAATCTTGGACGCTTTTCTGTTTTCTCTTGAAAATTTAAAACAAATGCGTCAATTTAAGGATTAAGTCAAATAAATGTTCAGAGTAAATCTTTCTAATTCTCCTTATAAGATATAATCTTGGACGCTTTTCTGTTTTCTCTTGAAAATTCAAAACAAATGCGTCAATTTAACGATTAAGTCAAATAAATGTTCAGAGTAAATCTTTCTAGTTTATGTAACCTTTCTAGTTAATATTCAGAGTAAATCTTTCTAATTCTCCTTATAAGATATAATCTTGGACGCTTTTCTGTTTTCTCTTGAAAATTTAAAAACAAATGCGTCAATTTAACGATTAAGTCAAATAAATGTTCAGAGTAAATCTTTCTAGTTTATGTAATCTTTCTAGTTAATATTCAGAGTAAATCTTTCTAATTCTCCTTATAAGATATAATCTTGGACGCTTTTCTGTTTTCTCTTGAAAATTTAAAAAGAAATGCGTCAATTTAACGATTAAGTCAAATAAATGTTCAAAGTAAATCTTTCTAGTTTATGTAATCTTTCTAGTTAATGTTCAGAGTAAATCTTTCTAATTCTCCTTATAAGATATAATCTTGGACGCTTTTCTGTTTTCTCTTGAAAATTTAAAAAGAAATGCGTCAATTTAACGATTAAGTCAAATAAATGTTCAAAGTAAATCTTTCTAGTTTATGTAATCTTTCTAGTTAATGTTCAGAGTAAATCTTTCTAATTCTCCTTATAAGATATAATCTTGGACGCTTTTCTGTTTTCTCTTGAAAATTTAAAAACAAATGCGTCAATTTAACGATTAAGTCAAATAAATGTTCAGAGTAAATCTTTCTAGTTTATGCAGCCGTGTGGTAAAAGCACTCGAATTCTAACCAAAACCGGGCGGAAACCTTGCTTGAACAGTACCAAGATTAGAATAGTGGACACCAGAAATACTACTTGCAAAAAATGATTCGCCCTAGGCACTATTAGTCGACGGATCAAAGTTTTGAGTATGTAGATGTATTGATGACGAGCCGTACTGTAATGGTAAAGCTGATGAAGCTGGCCTAATATTAGAATACAAAAAAAATACTCTCATGGCAGGAGTCGATCGAAAAGGTGAGCAAGACAATCGCACCGAAATAACATATCGCCATTTAGTAACTTTTTTTAAGATGTTGTTGGTGTGATTAGTTTCGTTATACGGAATTATGCTTACCTGTACTTGTCCACGCCACACGGGACAAAATAATTTTTTATTAATTAATTAACTAGATTTCCATCTATTTAGAATGTGAAATCAAAAGCACTACTTTTTCAAATCATGTTTACTAAAATGAAATTATATGGAAAGGTTTTTAAGATCGAATAATGACGTAATAAAAACAGCATGTAGTTTATGCTAAGTGTGAAAGGTTAAAATAGAGTTTAGGGCGTTTCTCCTTTTTCTTGTTTGTAAGGAGAAAACTTTTAGACAAAAGTCGGTAATGATCTAAAAGTTCTTTTTAATAGTAAGTGAAAAAAAAAGTTTTTGGGCAAAAGTCGGTAACAATTTAAAGTTTTTTTTCAATAGTTCATTCTTGTAAGTGACAAAAAACTTTTTAGACAAAAGTCGGTAATACTTTAAAGTTTTTTTTAATAGTGTGTTCTAGTAAGTGAGGAAAAATTTTTTTAGACAAAGTCGTTAATGATTTAAATACGTTTTTAATAGTGTATTCTAGTAAGTGAGAAAAAAACTTTTTGGGCAAAAGTCGGTAATGATTAAAAACTTTTTTTAATAGCATATTCTAGAAAGCGAGGAAAAAACTTTTTAGACAAATGTCGGTAATGATTTAAAAGCTTTTTTAAATAGTGTATTCTAGTAAGTTAGAAAAACACTTTTTAAAGAAAAGTCAATAATTTAAAACTTTTTTTTAATAGTGTATTCTAGTAAGTGAGAAAAAAACTCTTTAGACAAAATTCGGTATTGATTTAAAAGCTTTTTTTTAATAGTGAATTCTAGTAAGTAAGTAAAAGACTTTTTACACAAAAGTCGATAATAATTTGAAGTTGTTTTTAATAGTGTATCATTTGCGTACTATTGTTGTAATATTATTTTTTGGCTAATTTGTTTAAAAATCTTGAATACATTAGTATTAATTGTCTTCCCAAAAAATTATGTTAAAATATATGTGGATTTTATAATTTTAATTGTTTATTTTCGTGCATATTGGATATCATCATCATCATATCATCATATATATTAATACGCTAAGGTTTTAAGATGTTACACTCCCTTTTTAGAAACAACCTCACAACTAATCCACATAAATTATATATCATTTTATAGATAATTGCTTGCTCTACCGGCATCCACAACTAAAAAATTTATTATTGCTATTGTTTTTGCAAATTAATTAATTATTAAAATTATATACACAAAACAGCAATGCTGCCATCTAACGGTTCAACGTCAATATGATTGACGGTCGGTAAAATTTTTGTTTAATTTCAAATCCACTCACGTATAAATAAAGTGGCGCTTTAGCTCAATGCTTTTGATACTTGCGCCTCTATATGTCAATTTTAGTAAAATAGAATAAATAATGCGAAGACTTCGCACGGGTCACGCTAGTAGTTTATTATATTTCTTATGTAGTTGAAAAAAAATATTAATTACATTCATAAGTACATCTTCATTATTTTATTCCTTCATAAGTAATGAAGTAAGTTATTCTAAATTGTAACAATCAAATAGGAATATTAAATTTGTCTCAATGATAGACGCATTCGGGGAGCGATGCTGAATTGGCAAGGAATACACATCGTAATTATCTAAATATAATTTGGTAATGAATATTAATGGGGATCCCGCGGGCGACGTCGTCAGGTGTCGAAAAGACGTGATAATAATGTCTATAAGCCGGATCGAGGCGGAATCGGGCCTCAGCATTCGCTGATGAGTGGTTAAGTTTTGAGACATTTTCCATGTTTATTTAATGCTGTTCCGCGTTAGAGATAGAGGGCGGGGGGCAACCAGAAAATTCCGCCCCGGCATTAAACTTCTTGCGTTCTGCCGGTCCTTGGGCCATGAATAATGCAGCGTACGCATGTTCGGATTTGCGATCAGCGCGTGCGGGGCGTCGGATTTATCCGGCCGCCGATGTTCGCGTTGTTTTGTTAAGAGATAAGTTTGTTTGCGGCCGAGTTATGGATTGAATTTTATTTTTATCCAGTCTTGATCTCGTCCTGTTTGTCGGGAATGCGAGATGTGCGTTTTTTTATTTTATTACCGTCGGCGAATCGGCGTGCGTGGCATTTTATCGGATGTAAGTGTGTATGCGTGGTTATATTTTAAGTCGATTGCGACTAATCTCTCTATAGTATGATTTCTGGAATATAAGCTTCACGAAGTTTCGGAAAGTTTCGTTGTTCGCAAGTGTTTGTTTTTTTAGTTTGACGTTTTGTTTAATTTATGATCATGCCAACGGTGTTGTTCCACTTTCTTCGGTAGAAATTCGTGTTATGAAAATACTTTATTTAAATTTAGAATTAAAATACCAAATATATTGGATCCTCAGTTGTTGGATCATAATCAATGATGTAGCGAGCAGCGAACGTTCCTCTTTGAGTTTCTGAACCACTGAACTGAATTGATGATCATCGAATCAGTTCAATTGATATTCTCAAGGTATTGTGAAATTGCGAAACTTACTAAGGCATATTAAATTGTTTGATATGACGATTAACTGTGTAAATATTATCGCATCATTTGTTAAGAAATTAGACATTCAATCGAGCAATGAATAGAGTTCCAGTTAACTAGTTTCATGTTTCGTTACACTGTCAAATGTACTAAAGCGTTCATCTTAATTTATTAATAAAATTAAGATAATTGGCGTAAAATTTTCATTAGTTTCAGTACGTTATATGGACACTTCAGAATATATGATGAAACTCGTCTTGGAAAGTTATGTCTTACGTGTTTATAATACTATTACAACTCTCTGAGAATAAAAAATCGAATTTTCAATTTAATTAGAGTTTTATTTCTTTATAACTGTTTAAGCGATTTAAATCGACACAAAAGTCGGTTTTGTACGAATACACGTTTATTAGTTTATAACCGTTTTCCTTCCAAGAGCGTTCAGTCGCTTGGCATCCTCCAGCGCGGAAAAGAAAATTTGTAAGTATTTCTCGTTAATAACCTTACCGTCTTATAAGCTTCTGTTATATAGTAATTACTGCTAAAAATAATTAAAGTTGATGTCGCGTAAAACCGCGTCGTGAAATCGCATTAGGCACAGCCCCACAAAGCACCTCAATCGCCATTACGTACGATGTAACTTATATAACACGTCTTTCTTTCGCTCGATTGGCGGCTTAAGTCCTAATGAAGCAATCTTGTGGACTTTGGATATAATAACAACAATATCGAGGACGTAGCATGAGAGTGACGCAAAAAATATATATATCAGAACTGCCCGACTCGGCCCAGTCATAACCGACACGTCTCGCATCCCACACACGCAATCACGTAAGATAAATAGATCACCGTATACAATTAAAGGCATGATACATTACCTTCTCATTTATACATGATACATAAGAAGGCAGGAAAAAACGGGGCGCGTGTACGAGATAAATTCGGAAGAAAACAAAGGCAGCGAGGGGAGAGGCGGAGGAGATTCTCTCGCGTTGGGGCAAATGCGATTTTCTCAGGACTATGACAAATTGTATCGCTACCGAGATGGGATGGAGAGAAAAAAATAGGTACCGCGTGGACTACGGCGCGCGAGGCGGAGTAAACTTGGAAAATTATAACCGGGATTTTCTTTCCTCCTGCCTCTGCCTGAGTTTTCCGACTGCGTTGTGCGAAAGTCGTCCTGAGCGTTAATTGTGTGCCGCTTTCCGCTATTCTTTATGTTGTAGTGTCGTGCCGGTCCACTTTTAGATGTTGATAGATGATACTTTGTATTGTCGTAAAGTGCTTTTTGGTCTTTGCACTATTTAAGTTGTTACAGATGAACATGTCAGTTTAGAAAAGATCTTTATCGTATATTCAAGATAGTGAAAGGGTCTAAGTTTGTAGAGAGAAAATAATTTGGGAATAAAGAAGTACCATTGTATATGATATTTTCATGAAGAGCAGATGTTTGTAGGTGTAAAATATGTATTTGCTTGTGTAATGGGAAAATGAATGAACAATAAAATTATTTACGTAATTCGTGGTTTACGGCGAGACCAAAGTATTGGTGATATCGTAATATTATCTATTTCTGTTAGATAGGTGCAAGGCGTATCGGTATATTTGATACAGTGATGGAAAATGGTATGAACATATACCTAGATAAATTTACATATACCGCAAAATACAAAAATTCCGTTTAAAAACTAAACAAGGCTTATTACTCGTTGCAAGAACACCGTAAAAAGTCATCGACTTACTTCATTCATCAATAGCTCGACAGTCCTCGGTGGAACCTGGCTTTCTCAAGCAGACTGTTCCAATCCCTCTTCCTGGGTGCCGCGGTTTTCCAGTTTATTATGTTGAGAGCGTCGAAAACACTTTGTAGGCCATCTTCATTTGGGTCTACCTCTTCCTCTTGAGCCAGTTGGTTTGGCCAGAAAAATTCGTTTTATCGTTCTACCTTCCTTCATTCTAATTACATGACCGGCCTATTTCATACGTTGATATTAAATATTTTATAAATTTTATTATAAAAATTCATCGAGTTACTAGTCTGTTTAAAAAGTTTTGGATGGTCTGTAACCAATGTAGATTAGAGAGACTGAATGTCCAATAACAACTAACAAGAAGTTTTTTGTTGCTTTTACCAGTCGTTCAGATAAGAATTTACAGTTACATTGGAAAGTCGTAGCAATTAAAAAGGTTCGTCTGTTTAAGTTGTACTTCATTAACTCTTTCTTTTTTTTCTGTCATATCATCGATAGTTTCTGAAGACACAAGACTCCCGAGGGCGTAGAAAAAATTCTGTTAATTTTGTCTTTAAAAGAGTAGATTTATTCATTTTATTAGTCCATGTAAGTATCATATTAGTACGTGCAACTTTTTTTCTGTTATATCATCGATAGTTTCTGAAGACAGCAGACTCCCAAGGGCGTAGAAAATATTCCGTTAATTTTATCTTTAAAAAAGTAGTTTTATTCATTTTATTAGTCATTGTAACTACCATATTAATATGTGCAGCTTTTTTCTGTCATATCGTCGACAGTTTCTGAAGACAGCAGACTCCCGAGGGCGTAGAAAAAATTCCTTTAATTTTATCTTTAAAAGAGTAATTTTATTCATTTTATTAGTCATTGTCATATCATATTAATATGTGCAGCTTTTTAAAAATATCTCTGGTGATATTTGAACTGTGCTCTGCAGTATAAGGGTTTACTTACACTATTAGTTAGGGTGACACAAAAGCAATTACATCATGAGGTAAGATATTTCGTATTATTTTAGGACGTTTATCCAAACACGAAAGTTATTTAACTTTAAGTAAAATACTTTCTGATTCAAAGAAATAACCAATAATAAATAATGTAAGCTTTATTGCAAGAAAAGAGTGAAATGATACATACGTCATCCCGAGATAAATATAGATAAAATCTTATCTTATCTATTGGCAGATAAAATTAAAACACTTTATCTTTACGACAAATCCAATGAATAGATAAAAGCTCATGGATATTATTATATTGACTATAAATACCAACCATCAGACGAAATAGTCAATATGTCCAATTCGGAGAATAAATGTGACATCAGGAAAAATATCTCTCTTTTCCGGCTTATAATTTTCAGAAGAATATATTATTGTTTGCCTATTGGGGTGAATCCGGCGGGTTTCTGAATATCATTCGATTCTTTTCGTTTCAAGTTTACGATTCGGGGAAATGATTGTATTCTGAGTAGTTTTTGTCATTGGGCGCTTCTCGGGAAATCATTTTTTTTTTGAGCGTCGACATATTTAATTACTTCGTTGGAAATATCAATAAATTATTTCTGTTTTCTGCGGTGTTTCTCTTACCGTAGTGTTTTCTTTGTGTGTGGAAATACTAGATAAAATCAGTTTGTCAAATGTCTTGTCAATAGCTCGTAATTTTCTCCTTTTTGTTTTATATGTTTCATCTCAGAATAACTATTCAGACGCTAATAAAATTGTCGACACAGTTCATTTGAAAAAAAACAGTTGACATTCTAAGTAAAGGGTCACGCATCATTTACATTATAAATTAACACTACTACTATTTAGTTAATTAACAGCGACATCTGTTTATAAGCTTCCACCATTAATTTATAAACAGTGCAATAAAACGTAATTTTATGATTCTCCGCCAGATGGCGACATTTATTTTATTTTTAATAAATCTTTATAATCAAAGAATGCATATGTATAAAGCATTAGCAACGGCAGTTTTACGATCTAGAAATGTGTGAGATAACAAAACATTCACATCATGAAGAGCGGGCGAGATTGCTATTCAAGAAAGTGCACAGTTTTAGAATTTAGGAAATAGTGATAATTATTGAAAATATATTTCGAATAACATAACCCATGAGAATATATATATATATATATATATATATATATATATATATATATATATATGTATATATATATATATATATATACATATATATATATATATATATATATATATATATATATATATATACACACACACATATATAATGATGTTTTTTATGCTCTAAGTGGTTTTAATGTCAAATAAATATAGCATTTTTTATTTAAGAAGTGTATATAAAATTTGAATATATTCAATAGTAACTTTAAAACAGTATTCTACCCTCTGCGCTGTCAAGGTCGTTGGTGTTGACACTTCCTAAGTTTCATTGGTTTTGACACTTTTTAATCTTAATAATATTTTCTGATTTAGCCCTTAAATATGATCACAAATATAGTGTGTGCATATATCGGTTGATTGTGAGCGTCGCAGTATGTTTCCCTGTTTATTGATATTTACTCAATGAATATCTCGGATGACGTTGACAAAGAGATACGCCCGTCATTAATTACGAAGCGCCGGTTCACGGTTGGCGGAGTCCATTATGACGGTGTTCACACTGTAAACGACCGTCGATCAGATGAATATTGAAGTCACCCTCTTTTTTTTAATAATAAACCGGAGGGGAACTCTTGAATCCGCTTTTAGATAATCGCGACGAATTAATTGAGTATTTGTTGGTGAAAATGAAATTGGATTTTAGTGTGCGCACTTGAGGTCGACCGTAGGCCTTGTACTGTTTGTTGAAATAGATTTTCAAGTCCAAGATTTTCATGTTAATTTTTTGGCGATATAGGTATTTATACGTGATTATTTTCAGGTTTTTCTGAGGATATTTGTCGAATTTTTCTTTTAGCGTGACACAATGTCGTCACGGTGATTGAAATGAAGTTGGGATTTTCTTGATGATACGAAAGGATTTTTCATGTATGAAATAGATTTATTATTTTACGTTTAGTTAGATTATCTTAGATATATGTTAATTTAGACTACAACCGTTAAGTATACTGCTTTCTTATTCAGTTCTACTAACGAAGAGTTTGTGTCTTACATGCTATTTTTTCTGTCTAATCATTAATTTCTTGATGCCATTGGTCTTCTCCGATTTCGGCTACCCAATTTTCGTAGATCGGTCTCTACGTCATCGTGTATCCTATTTGAGATTTTCGAATTTTATTAAATTTTACTAATATGATATTAAAAGATTATCTTTTAGACATGTATCGGCGCTATTCATAGAAAATGCAGAAAAAAGAGTTACTGAGTACACTTTAAGGGATTCTTCGATTGTCCGAAGTAATACGTTTATTAATCAGGAAAAATTCGTAACATATAAACAGATAGAACCTTTGTAGATAGTATTATGAATATCTGTTTGATAATGATTGGCAGTTTTTGCCGAATTCTTGCGTAACAAACAAGCTTACTGCTGTAGTTACAATATTAGTTATAATAACAATCATTTCAGCATAACATTCTCATTTGTGTACCGTTTGTAAACTTTTATTTTACGAACGCTTTCTACAAATATTCTATAATATCCTTATTTTCACTGCATTCCATCCACTATTGTTTTCATTCCTCCGCAGTCATCTAGCGCAGTGTAATATATCGACACGCAACGGATCAATGCATACGGCACGCCGGCTGTACCTCATTCGAAAACCAGTGAATAGATTAGGTACACGAATATGTAACGGGCGTGTCGTGTTTCTAGCTGGTGCATATCTAATAAACGAATGCATTTCACGGCATGCACATGGGACTAAATAGGCGGCTGACTGGCCGTCCGGCGATGCATAAATTACGGACGAAGATGAGTCTTGTGCCACTCGCCCTGATTACCCCGGAGTTTACGGCGTGCGGGACGGTTGGCCGAGATGGAGCATCGTGACGAATTGATTCGGCTAATGGCACCGTTTGTTATCGAGGGGATTGTAAGTGGAATTTTTCGTGTCTTAAATACCGGCGCGAGTACGTTTTTGATGTCGGTTAATTCATCTTTGTCTGTCCGGATAATCGTTGATGTGTTTTTAAGTAGCCCTATAGGAGGCGGGCGCTGGAAGCTGGCCCACGGATCGGGCCATACGACGTTGAGTAATTGCATTTCGTTAAGTAATTTTGGAGATTGTAATTGAAATGTTTATGATAGTTTGCTGCACGGTGGGTTTATCTCAGTGTATTTAACCGCAATGCGCGCATTGCGAGAAAATTACAAGCCGACGATTTCGAGTTGGTAAAATGATTTTGGATACTTTGCTAATGCCATAATAATTAAAAGGTAAACATTTTTATTCTCATTTTATGTTGTCACTTATCCTAATACATAATCACCACTGGAATCTGCAATTCTTCTCCAACCTTCAAATAGATGGAAGATACATAGTTTGTAGAAATCACGTGGTGAGAAAAGTTTGAATCTCATTTTTTAGACCTTGCTCACTGACGAATCTTTTGTCAAAATTGTTGAATAAATTATTTCATAATCTAAACAAGCGATAATCGGTAGGTGTAAAGTCCGGAGAGTACGGTGGTTGAGCGACTACAGTCCTGCCTAACTCAATGATTTGGCTGCGTGCATTCAAGGATATCGGTGGTAGTCGAGCGTCGTCGTGGAGAAGATTAATTTTGCGTTATTTGCCACGAAGTTTTGTAGCAATAATATCAAACTGCACACTGATGAGAATTTTCTGTAAAATTTAAGTGTTTACTGTACGTTAACAAATATTAATAGAAGAAATACTTACGTGATAAGGCACAAACTGGCATAAAGAAAATACTGAGCGCATTTAGTTAAAAATTAAGTTAAATTTTAAACCCAAATATAGTAACAGCTGGAGGGATGAGAATTTTTGATAATGTTAACGTGCCAAAATTGTACATTATTTTACGCGCTTTATGTAACAAACAGGAATGATGATTTATATTATTATTATATTATTAGTTGAAACTTAAAAAAAAATTAACTGGCCGTAAAAGTTAAGAAAACTTTAACTGGCAACATTGCGAGTAGTTTTTAAACCAAAATATATTGTACAATTAAGAACTATTGAAAGAGGCAATACTTACTCCAGATGCGCTACGTAACATAAACAAAATACTGAACGCATTTAGTTAACAATTAAATTAATTTTAAAATGCAACGTTCTGAGTAGTTTTTAAAGCAAAATATAGTAATAGTTGGGCGGATGAGAATTTTTGGTAATGTTTAAATGAAAATATTGTACGTTAAGAAATATTAAAATAGGCAATACTTACGTGGAGACGCATTATTTTACATAAACAAGCTACTGAACGCATGGATGAGAATTTTTGGTAGGTTTAAGTGATTATGTTGTGTATCCTGAGAAACATTGAACGCATTTAGTTAAAAATGAGACGCAATATGTGACGTAAACAAGGTACTGAATGCACGGATGAGAATTTTTGGTAAGTTCAAGCGATTATGTTGTATACCCTCAGAAATATTGGACGCATTTAGGTAAAATTTAAAAAAAGAACATAGCTACTGTGAATGTGAATGGGAATTTTCTATAAAGCTTAAATTTATAGGTTATGTTGAGAAATATTGAAAGGGGACTTATGATCATCGTACGTATTAGACTACAGTCACCTTGCTTTACTAGGACACCTGTAGTCATAATATTTTAAAGTGTATAAACGCTAAAATGTCACATAACTTAAAATTCCAGCAATTATGTATCAAATATTCAAAGGATAACGTGACGGTTCACAAAAAGATACGTTATGATTCTACACGTTTACATATGAACATATGTACGTACGAGTAAGCACACAGCTTCTGGCAGACGTATGCGTTTCCTAATTCCGACCGTAATGTCATCGTAATGTACTTTATGTCCGGCCATTTACATGATATTCTGTTAAACCACGTTTATTTTTCATCTCCGGAGCCCGAACGGGGGCGGGGGTGCGTCTGCATCCCCGCTCAGCGTTGATAATGTAATTCCAGTTTTTTTTCTCTCCCTCGCCTATCTCACTCTAGCTAAAGCATTGCTTCCTGTCTGTACCTCGTGTACCCATACTTAGACTGTTGATTAAATATTTATTTTTGTACAGTCATTTGCATTGCACTCATGTAATATTTCCGAATTGTTAAACGCCTTTTAAAGGACTGGCTGCAATCTTTGCTTATTTCACTGAATCTATTTTTCCAGAACCGTTGAGTTTTTCCCAGAACGGTTGAGATTGATTTCCAAATGGTTCATTGACATTTTCTTCGCAGTTTAAAAGTTAGAATTACGATATTTAATTGTTGAAAATCAAAGAAATGTTCTCGAGTCCGTATACGTTGACATCGTATGTAGCTTGGGCAAAAAAGAAGTGGGAGTAAAAAATCAAGACCTTGGATCATGTTTCGATTTCATTCAGTTTTAGGAGCTTTGTATTAATTAAATAATAACGTCTTCTTTTAAATATTGCTCAATTCATGCCTCAATTCTTTAATCAAAAATTCTTCCTCTATACATTTTTTTCAATCTTTTCTCATAGTTATTCACAATCTGATTCCTCGACATTAATTCTTTTTCACTCCTAACACTTACCATTTGGAATATCATTTATGTGGATGATTATGTAACGTACTCATATACTAATAATGATCATACAATTTTTTTCTATGGGTAAAGTAACTGCTAATTCCGTGCAGTTCAGATTACTTCAAATGTGTTTAATGTTTATTCGATACCATTTTAACACTTTTAACAATAACGTATACATTTTTTTCAATCTTTTCTCATAGTTATTCACAATCTGACTCTTCGACATTAATTCTTTTTCACTCCTAACACTTACCATTTGGAAGATCGTTTAATTTGATGATTATGTAACGTACTCATATACTTATAATGATCATAAAAAAATTTTGCTATGGGTAAAGTAACTGCTAATTCCGTGCAGTTCAGATTACTTCAAATGTGTTTAATGTTTATTCGATACCATTTTAACACTTTTAACAATAACGTATATGTTTAATGAAATGAAATCTTTTTTCATTTATATTTTGTCACTGTCTTATTATATTAATAGATAACTAGCGTGACCCGTGCGATGTCTTCGCATTATAAATTATTCAACTCAATTTAATAAATCAAAATTGATTGCAGGTATTCAATTCATTTCTAATTTTGCACACTGCTTATTACGTTTTTATTCCATTATGAAGCTCAGATGACAGATCAAACAAATATTTTACTAAAATTGACATATAGAGGCGCAAGTATCAAAAGCATTGAGTTAAAGCGCCACTTTATTTATACGTGAGTGGATTTGAAATTAAACAAAAATTTTACCGACCGTCAATCATATTGACGTTGAGCCGTTAGATGGCAGCATTGCTGTTTTGTGTATATAATTTTAATAATTAATTAATTTGCAAAAACAATAGCAATAATAATTTTTTTAGTTGTGGATGCCGGTAGAGCAAGCAATTATCTATGAAATGATATATAATTTATGTGGATTAGTTGTGAGGTTTTTTCTAAAAAGGGAGAGTAACATCTTAACCTTAGCGTATTAATATATATGTTTTAATAATTAATTAATTTGCAAAAACAATAGCAATAATAAATTTTTTAGTTGTGGATGCCGGTAGAGCAAGCAATTATCTATAAAATGATATATAATTTATGTGGATTAGTTGTGACGTTTTTTCTAAAAAGGGAGAGGAACATCTTAACCTTAGCGTATTAATATATATGATGATGCTGTAAATTATACCTTGCTTCGTAATGAACTCTCGGTGAGTTTATTGTTCGTATTGTTGCACTTGGTGACACCTGTATATTTTGTAAATGACTGCACCTACCGAATACTGTCTGTATGCCTGTGGAAGTTGTATAATTTACCTACTTGTGTAGAATATATCCATAAAACATACACCCTCACCAAGGATATAGAACCTCGTTGGCAATGTACAATGATAGCTAAGGGAAAGTAAGTATATAACGGGCGAGTATTTAGTGAGACGCTCTCTGCCACTGTAGCGATGCTAAATTGCTTTTTGCGGACATGACAGGGTAACTAAAGAAAATAAATTACTTTTGTTACAAGTGTATAGCTGCTAGTTGGGATAAATTTTTTTTTCTACATCGCTTTATGAATAAGATATTATGATGGATTACAGAGTGATTAATTAGAAGAAATTAAGAGCGATAAGAGGTGAATAAATTTGTGAATTGTGTGCCGGGTAGAATTTTTGGTATTTAAGGAGAATTAGGTGGAAGTGGTGTGAGGTTACTTAATAGCATGTTAATGCAGCGATAATTTTTTTGTCCCTTACGTAATTAATAACGAAATAGTTCGGGTTTGACAGGGGTCAATATAGAACTTGGTCTTTGAATGGGCTTGAGTTATGAATTTTGTCCCCGGATTCTGATGTTCACGGCAAAAGTATATTATTGAACAAAATTATTTTTAAAATTCTTTCTCCTTTAGTATCAACATCTTATCCTTATAAGAAGTTATTATTTAGCGTTAATTTTTATAATAGTAATATTTGGCGTTAATTTTTGTTGAAATTATTTATAATTTCATTTATCAAAACTAAATGTAACTACGTGATGTAGTATTATTTCTACTTTATTTAAATTCTTTACCACGACCTAGGTTTCGTTATATAACAACATCTTCAGGTGGGCAATTTGTAAAGATTCTTGTAAAGAATCAAATAATTATAAAGAATCTTTGCAAATTGCCCACCTGATGATGTTGTCGTACAACTATCTAGGTCGTGATAGAAATAATATTACATCACGTAGTTTCATTTCGTTTTGAAAAATTAACTTATAAGTAATTTTGAGTGGTATATAAAAATTAGTCTAATTTCAATATTTGATTTAATCAAACTAACAAACATTTTAATTTATGTATATTATATCAAAACTCATAATAATGCCGGCAAAATTTGAACCGTTAATCATTTTGCTTGTGACTACCAAATCATAGATTTATCAAGCAAGTATTCACGAAAATTTTATAAAAAAGATATCTTGCATTTTAAAAGATCTATGCCGTCGTTGATTTTGTCTCATTTTCCAATGAAAATTCATCGGGCAACCCGCGTGTTTAGAATATAATTTTAGTCTTCACCCTAATTTGAATGAGTCCGAGAGGGAGGCAGTTTACCCCATGCTGGCTGACGTTGCCATGGCGACCGCCTCCGACCCTCCGTAGACGCCCCTCCTCCACGACACCTCGTGCGGGTAATGACAATCGATGAGGTAAGAATTCTCAATAGTTGGGTGTGGGGAGCAGGGCGCGAAAAGAAAACAACCCAATATCGGTATTATTATGTTGTCGTCGGGGCATGGAACCGCTTTGATTCAGGTAGTGGTGTGATTTAATTTATTTTCGTCCACGCTCACTATTCGTGGAGAAGTAATGTATAAAGCCTCCTTTGATAAGTAATATGTTAAAACTGAGGCGTGAAACTGCATTTTTTCTACAAATGTCGGTATCTCCACCAGCTTCACGCGTAATTATTATATTGTCGCATCTAGAAAATTGAAATGGTATTTTATTTGTTTCAGGGATGCTGTTTATCTGAAGATGGCCTCACGCACCCCGTCCCTCGAGTCGCTGCCCGGTGCTAACTCGATCGGTTCACTGGAGCGAGGCTCGCTCTCCCCCCTCACGTTGAGCGGCTCCTCCCCCCCAGCAAGCGATTCCGCCGTCTGCGACCTCAGAGACTTCGACGGCCTCGACACAGTCTGCGCTATCTGCCGCGAGACTTTCGTCGACCCGCGCGTGTTGCCCTGCTTCCACACGTTCTGCCGCAGTTGCCTGGAGCGCGAGCAGACGCACCCCGAGAAGGTAACTTGCACGACCTGCCGCAGTGACTGCCTGCTGCCAGCTGTTGGCGTCGCGGGCCTGCTCAGCAATCTTGTGGTTGCCGCTGCCGTCGAACAGGATCAGGACCTCCTGCCGCCATCGCGCGCTGCTGGCTCGCCTGCCGCCCGCTGCACCGGTTGCAAGAGCAAGGAATCGGACGCTGTCGCACGCTGCGTCGACTGCGCCAATTTTCTTTGTCCCAACTGCGTAATGGCGCATCAATTTATGCATTGCTTCGAAGGACATCGCGTCCTGTCGCTCGCTGAACTTAAGGACGATCCCAAAGCTATGTTGGCCGGAGCCGCACTCGTCAGTGCGGGCGATAAGGCCGCCTTCTGCCCCAGACACAAAAATGACATACTGAAGTATTTCTGCCGCACATGCTCCGTCCCTGTGTGCAAAGAATGCACCATATTGGAACATCCAAGCGCTCTTCACGATTGCGAGCATCTCTCTGATGCCGGGCCCAAGCAGCTTGAACTTATGCAGCAAGCGGTGAACGATGCCAAAACACGCGCAACAGAGATACGTAATGTAGTTAAGACCGTCGAACACGCGGCAGGTCGTCTTCAAGTGCAATACCACAAAGCACAAAACGAAATCAATGATACCTTTCAATTCTATCGCTCTATGCTAGAAGAGCGCAAGCAGGAATTGCTAAAAGAGTTAGAAAGCGTTTTCTCGACTAAACAAATATCCCTAACAGTGGTGGGCCAAAAAGCTCAAGAAACAGTTGACAAAATTTACCAGACATGTGATTTTGTCGATAGATTAACGAAATGCGCAAATGTTGCAGAAATACTTATGTTCAGGAAACTCCTGGACTCCAAGCTTCAATCACTAATGGGCACTAATCCGGAACAGAGCGTGCAAACCGTTTGTGAACTGGAATTTGTATCAAACTATCAAGCAATACAAGTTGGAGTACGAAACACGTTTGGCTATGTACGCTCCAGCACTGAGGCTAACGTGGGTCCCACTAAACAGCCTCCTATCGCTAGGCCTACAAATGGTTCTTTACTTAACGGAGGTTCTTCTTCAAGCAGTAGCAGTGTGAATGGTAGTTCTGGCAGTTTAAATGGAGGTTTACACATACCGTCAACATTGAATGGAGTGCTTGATCGCCCCTACACCAACGGACTCCTTGGACCCACTAGCCAGTCGACTTCACCGTTTGAATCAAACATTATATCGAAGCGATTTAACAGCGCTAATAGCCTGGGTCCTTTCTCTACTGCTATTGGAGATATCAACTTAAACGGTATAAACCCATATGAAAAATGGTCAAACGGAGGATGCGATTCTTTGTTTCCCACTACTACGTCAGACCCATATTCTCTCGGTGCGAACGCCCATGCGGACCCCATGATTGATTTGACAAGTAAACTGATTTCGACCGCGATATTTCCACCAAAATCGCAAATAAAACGTCAAAAAATGATATATCACTGCAAATTTGGAGAATTCGGTGTAATGGAGGGTCAATTTACGGAGCCGAGCGGCGTAGCGGTAAACGCACAGAACGATATAATCGTGGCCGATACAAATAATCACCGCATTCAAATTTTTGACAAGGAAGGGAGATTTAAATTTCAATTCGGCGAATGTGGTAAGCGAGACGGACAACTTCTATATCCCAACCGAGTTGCTGTAGTGCGTACTTCTGGCGACATTATTGTCACAGAGAGGTCGCCCACTCATCAAATCCAAATATACAATCAGTATGGGCAGTTTGTCAGAAAGTTCGGAGCCAACATCCTCCAGCATCCGCGAGGTGTGACCGTCGACAATAAAGGAAGAATTGTCGTTGTCGAATGTAAAGTAATGAGAGTCATTATATTCGACCAGGCCGGCAACGTCCTTCAGAAGTTCGGATGCTCCAAACATTTGGAATTTCCCAACGGTGTAGTCGTCAATGACAAACAGGAAATATTCATTAGTGACAACAGAGCGCATTGCGTCAAAGTATTTAACTACGAAGGTATTTACTTAAGGCAAATTGGAGGAGAAGGCGTCACGAACTATCCAATTGGTGTAGGCATTAACGCTGCAGGCGAGATCTTGATCGCTGACAATCACAATAACTTCAATTTGACTATCTTTACGCAGGACGGGCAGCTGGTTTCAGCGCTGGAAAGCAAGGTTAAGCATGCTCAATGCTTCGACGTAGCTCTCATGGATGACGGTTCGGTAGTTCTGGCGAGCAAAGACTATCGACTCTACATCTACCGCTACGTTCAAGTCCCGCCGATCGGTATGTGAGTCTCACAATGAATACGGCAAAATAAAGCACGTCATTGAGCATAATATTAATTATGATGTAAATCTGGACATTGTATTCCTTGATCTTTTTATATATCGGGATGCGGCGAAATGTCGCATCGACGTGGTTTCTTGTTAGTTAATTTGATATTTGACGTGATCATATCTCCAGTGAGGACTGTTTTGAAGATGGATATTTTGTGATCGATATATTAAAAAGTATAAGCAATGAAACATGTTCAAAGAGATCTCTCGAAATTTTAAACGAAGCAAATGGCGAAGAAATTGACGAAGCGATAATTTAATAAGTCACAATATTGACATTGTTATTGGCATTAAACTTAGGAATTTGTTCGATTGGCTGAAGCATAATTAACGTGAGAGTGGTGTTCTTAAAGCCCTTATGATTTTTATTCTAATTATATGATATTTTTTCATATCCCCAAGTGGTTAATTTAGGCATGAATAATGCGGGCGTTTGTATTATATTGCCCATTTGTTGGACCAATATTTTAATCTATTATTACTTAATAAATTTAATGATAGGTGTTAAGGTGTGTGATTTAATGTAATGAGAGCATCTGTGGGAATGGTTTGTTGACACTGTGCGAGTACGGCAAGTAAGCTGGCGGCGAGCTTTCCCGACCCCAGGACACATTTGCACCTTCTGTTTTTGATTAGCACTTATTCCGTGTCGTGCGGGGTTGGCGTCGATTTTATTTAATAAGGATTAAGGATAAAAAAATGTTGTTACATTATGATTATGATTATTATTATTATTATTAAATAGGTAAGTGTTGAAACAAATCACGAGCATATATGGACAATCTTTTAGTTACTTCTACTTAAACTAGGTACGAATTTAGATCGATTGAGATTTCACGTAAGATATTGAATTTGGCTATCACAATAATTGTTTGGAATTGTAAGGGACGCGCATTTATGTATGTAAAAGTAGACTGTAATTCTTCGTATGTGTTGGACTGTTTCGCGCAAGTGATAAAAAAATTGTACGTAGGATATAGTGATTGCTATTTTTCTAAAATCCGAATATTGAGGACGTGGCGTTTCCTTTCTGTATTACACTCCGGAGAAAATTGTTTCTTTCCGTTCACAAGGAATGTCCACGGGCAAAAATCTGAAAGGCCGGCCAATGTTTAATCTGTTTTCAGTATCCACGCGTTTGTTTCTGTTTTTTATTTGTGTGATTGCGAATGTTGGCGAAATTGTTGTTATTTCTGTAGAATTAATTGGTTTATATTTTGTGAGTCAGTCTGTGACATTCCTTGGCTTTCTAGCGCTAATGATATTGTTTCGGTGTCTGTTTTCGATAATGGTACTAGTATTATTTCATATAGATACATATGTGAAACTGAGGCCGATTTCCTTATTCAAGTAAATAATTCAGTCCGTCTAGCGACTGTGTTTTGGTCCCCATATTGACTGTCACATTTTATAACCGCCTAGTCATTGTGGACCTGTGTTCTACCAGCCTGGGTCTGTTCTGTTTTGTTAAATTAATAATTGTTTTCCAATATTTATCAGTTAGTTGAGAATATTGAACGTTTTGATTATTATCTTATTATTTAGACTTAGTAATTATTTTATTGAAGACCTATTTAATTACGACTTTTTTTACCGTCAATGTTATTGAATTTTTTTTTATTAATATGATGTTTTATTATTCAATTATTAATACATATATATATAATGAACATGTATGACGCTATTTTTTAATATGAGATTTATAAAATTAAATATTATTAAGAGTCTAGTATCAAACGATTTTGCATTAAATATGCGAGTATTATTATTATTATTTTTAATTTGCATCGCCATTTTGTCTATCAGGTAGCGAGGCGAGTACTTTTTATGTAGACTTTACCTTCACCTTAACGGTCAGTAAGATATTTTTTGTTCGTATTTTCAAAAGAGAATTAAGTAATTTTTAATTTTCATATTTTTCTAAATAAATATGATAATTCGTTATTGTATTCATTGGTGCATGTGTAATATTTTATCCGTATACTTTCATGCTTTTTACAGTTTTATGTTACGGTGTGTTTGTGTGTGTTAGTTGAAATTTAGATCTATGATCACTTATTTTTATTCGTGTTTTTTTTTCATTTATATTTTACAGTAAACCTTACTTTTATAATTTTTTTAGTATTTTTATTTGTAATTTTTGTATCAATTTTTATTCTCGATCTGATTAATTTAATACGTCAGTGCGTATTTCAAAACCAACACTGCCGTGTTGAGTGAAACCGTTTCGGGTTTTATTTTACGATTATAATTTTGCATTTTTCCTTATTTTTATTAAACCAATGCTTAATGTTGTTTTAATGATTATTTTAATTAATCGTAATTTTTATTCCATTTCTAAAAGCAAAGTTGGAAAACAGGTTGACTTGAAGATGTGTCAAGAAACTATTAGTAATTATTTTTGGGGTTACGCCTTAGGTATATGACTAATTTTTTTAAATATAATTTTTCTTAATCTGAAACGACCATCAGTTTTTTTTAATAAAATACTTTCATTGAAATTATTCAATTATATTAATAAAATTATATCATAACTTGGGCATAACAATTTTTTTTTAAATATATCGTGCCATTTTGTAGATATTTTCTTTTTATTTTCTTTAACTATTTATAATAAAACACAAATTGAATATGTATTAATAGTATAAACAGTATTTTAAATTTAATATTTCCTATTAAGTTTGTAAATAGTGAGATTAATTATCGTTTAAACTAAAACAATTTGGATTTTAAAACCGATGTGCTTTTTATTTTGTTCACTTTATCCGAGCGTGAATTCGATTTAATTTTTGGAAATAATCGAAGTCGAAAGTGGGACTTGAAAACTGCTAAATAATAAAAGTTTGTAAACAAATGAAAAACTTAAAAATTATGCAACGTTTATTGAATTTTACAACTGTTAGTATTTCATTTGTTTACTTTTAGTTTATTATTTACATGCTGCTGTTTACTGTAACGCTTTTTCGATTGGAATATTCCCAAAAGTTGTGTTTTTGTTCTTGGTACGTAACACCAGTACCTTAAAATCCATACAGTGGTAACAGCAGTGGTTCAATTGAGAATGGCTGGTGGCTTTTTAACATTTCATAGTTCCGGTTATCTTTCTTGACAGATCTTTGAAGAACTAAATATACGTATAAATTATTGATATCTTTTAAGAAATTTTGTTTTTTTTAAGAAGTTTTTGTATTCAGTTACCATGTTTACTGTTGACTAAACAAGATGAGCAATATAATATGTGGTAAAACTCTGCCCAAGAAGAACCAAATTTTCGAAATTAAGGTCTAATGATAAAGTTTAGCTTATTTAGAGTTATCTAAGGCTGTTTTCTCTGAAATATATGTTCCTATTATATTGTTCCTAATTGGATAAATTTTCGATGTATGATTTAGAAAAAAAAAACATTATTTCTTAAAGATTTCACTTTGAACTTTGCGAAGAAATGGATTAAAAATTGATTTTAAAACTACTTGGACTAATAATAATATTATCGTTCATTAACTTCTTAAATAATAGTTTAAATTGCATTAATCTTAATTTTGTATTTTAATTTAGGTGAATAAAATATATTGTTATGTATCGTTATTATTGTATTTAATATTATTGAAATGATTAATTTACGGTAACAAGTACGCTTCTTTTGAAACTGAGATGTTTTTGACAGGTTTTACATTATTTTCCTCATGTACCTATGTCTGTTCTTTACTTTTGTTTTATCTGAAAATTTATTTATCAATAATTAATCATGCATTCAAAATTTTCAAAATGAATGAATCGATTAATATTTTATTACGAAAATTGCAATATTTAAAATGAATCGACCTTTACCTATAATATATTTTCTTAGTTCAATTCCTCGGTGTTTAATAATTCGTAAGATCGGGATTATTTTGATTACTTAACACGATACGATTAAATTAAATTGTATCATGTAATCATTACTGCAAGAGTTGCATAGAACAAATGATTGTTTAGCGTAATTTAATTCCAATTTTTTTTTAATTTAAATTAAATGAATTAATAGAATTTAGGCCTTGCAATCTCCCTAAGCTCTTAATTTTAATGCACTAAAAAGGACTGAAAACTGAAAATAATTAAACAGTAAATAAAATAGTATGTTTTTTGCCTTTTTGACTATATTTTGTCTATGTTTGTTGTTATATTATATTATTTTTTTATTATTATTATATTTGTATAAACAATATTGTTCTTTAAATTAATGTACATCGTTTTGTTTTTGATTATTTTTGTTGTGTAATTGCTTTTTTTAAATAATACCAATTCATTGCAGTTTAAATAGTGTGTTTTATTTTTCATTTCGATATTCATGTTTTTTTTTATTTTAGGTAGTTCTTAGAAACCCTTTTCCTAAATTCCTGTTGATATCCCGATTGAATAGTCTTACTTGTAGTTTTTTTAATGTATATTTTCATTTTAAATAGCTTTTTCCAAAGTGTTAATTTTTTTGGCGTGAATATTTTGTATTATAATCATCGTAGTTAAAAGTAATGGGGAGGGGTGGGGGGGAGAAGGGGAATTCTGAAATATAAACATTGTTTTTTTGAAGATGTGCGTTTGGCGCATTGTTTTGTTTTAAAACAATCTGCCGTCAGCCAATAATCCGAAGATGACGTTTGTCACGTTTAATTTTATTTTCCACTATCTCACGCTTCAAGGATACAAGCGAAGGCAGTTACGGTAAAAGGTAAGTTTTTGGGATAAAAATTTTAAAGCAATTTCTCTACATTTAGTAATAGTATCTGTGAGTGTGTGTGCGTTTGTATCTTTTTAAATATTAGATGGTTCTGGGAATAATTAATTTTTTGAATCTCATATTAAAATTAGGGTTCGTCTTTTTGTCGATAGGTGACCAGACAGACTCAGGAAGGTTTAAGAGCTGAATTTTGCCGAAAAAAACAGTTTTTTTATTTAATTATGTACCTTGAACCACGATATATATTGAAATCGGCCTTGGTTCATTACGTAAACTTGTTTCGTTTGCTCATACTAGTAGACAATGGCTAATTATCTGAATCTGATGACGCAACCTTTTGTTTTCTAGTTGTTGAACAAAAAAATTCGCGTGTTACATCTCAATGATACTGATCAGAATCTGATGGTAATATCTTGTTCATAATTGTATATTTTAATAATAGGAAGGTTTTCGGAGGCTAATTATGACCACAAGTGGAGGTTAATTATGACCACAAGTGAATAAGACGGAGGTTTTCGGAGGTTAATTATATCCACAAGTGGAGGTTAATTATGACCACAAGTGAATAAGAAAGCGAATCTGATGGTAATATCTTATTCATAATTGTGTATTTTAACAATCGGAAAGTTTCGGAGGTTAATTATGACCACAAGTGAATAAGACGGAGGTTTTCGGAGGTTAATTATGACCACAAGTGAATAAGACGGAGGTTTTCGGAGGTTAATTATGACCACAAGTGAATAAAAAAGCGAAATAATATTAATGCAAGATAATGTGAATTAAATACGAATTATTTTATTTCGAAATGAATTATCGGTTAACATTCTGTCCATGTTTAATTAAATTTGAGAGTTTTACATTTTTTGGCATTTATTTTATAATCATCAAAATTTCAGTTCCCGCTTATTCAATAAATAAATTTTATTTGTCAAAAAGGAAAGCTTATTGAAATTGTGTTTTTTTTCTTTAAATAATACTAATAAAAGAAAGAATACAAAACTGCCAAAATGAATACAATGAATAAAAGCATTACTAATTAAACTCTACCTTTTCTGAATAGTTTCTTAAAATCTTTGAACGTATTTTAAAAAAATTAAAAATATTATCATATATATGTATATCTATGTAATAATACAGCTTTTGAATTAAAAAAATGCTTAAAACATAATAATAATTTAAGAATGGCAACTAACTATTTTTAAATAACAGTTTAATAAATCATTCTTATAAAAAGTGTTGCTAGATACCACGCCACTATTTCCATGTCAATTACTATAGGGAACATTTTTACTATTTATTAATTACCTAATACTTAATTACGGGCAACATTTTAAACATAAAAAGTAGGCTTACGTACGAAATTCATAATGTTGGTACTTTTAACTTTTCTAAGGGCATTTTAAAATTAATGTTTAATTAATTTCCCTTTCGCTCCGAGCTTAAGGTTAGTTACATTATTTTTTTAATAACATTACGTAAAGTCAGAAAGGTAATTGCTGCATAATATTAATATAAGCATTAATAATAAATTTTATTTCTTCTATCTACATTTTAATGTTTTCGTGAAATTTTATTTGCTTAATTAACCCAGAGCCCTTCTAAACGGTGCCAAATTAATAACTAGTTCATTACACTTTATATATTAACGTTTATTCAAGGGAATAAGATTATTATTGCTACATAAAAATATAGGAAATAAATATGAAAACATGAAATTCGTTTCAGTCGTAAGTGCAGTGATTGACTTTTAATACTGTCATTATATTTAATGGCTTATTATTTAACATTTTGGTTTCGAAATTTCACTTTGAGTAAATTTAAATTGTGACATTTTTTCTCATACTCGCTAGTATGACAATATTCAAGGAGCCGTATTGCAATTTTCGATGAAATCAACGTTTGATTTGTTGATATATGTTTCTTTATTTGCCCCTTTTTAAGATTTAAAAGATTCTCAACAATTCAACCGGTTTGTATTTTGTTTATATTTATGCGTAACTTTTTAATGGACAAACCGATTTCGACGAAACGTTTTGAAGACAAACAGAAATAAAGTATAATTACAGGATTCAAAATTGATAACTCGAATTGTGGTAGAAATAGACGAAACAAGGAGAAAATGTTTATGTCTGAATGTCTTTCTGTTTTTATTTGTGTGAAAGAGTAAAAAAATAATTAACCTTACTCAGTTGAGAGCGGTAATGAAATAATGTAACTTCGTCTTTCTCCTCAAACACCTTCGGTAATATGTAACGGTCCCATAGGATCTTCTATTTTTTTCTTAATAATATCCTGTTGATTAACGTCGACTTAGCTTTTGAACTCCTTTAGTTATGCCAAAAATTATTTAAATGCATAATTTTTAGTATGCTAGTAAAACGATGACATCTTTAATTACGACACATCCGTTCGTCCGTCTGTCAAAACCTCAAATTGTCTACAGTTTTTGAAGTATATGAGTGAGATTGCGAGTGTGTTTCTTATGAAGATCTCAATTAATGTGCAGAGTAATATAAAAAAAGCAATGTATTGTGCCTCTCTATATATATATATATAAAAGGGGGATGATTTTTGCGCATCTTTTTGTGTGCTTTTTTAAATTAACCGAAGTCCCATTTGGCATATTTTTTAATTTTTAGACGCATCTGCGTCGTATTAAGCTTCAAATTGAGGCAAGGTATATCAGCCCGCCACCCTAATAAATTTTCAACCATTATGTGGAAAAATATAAAAAAATGTTAGGAATTCGAATTTGATGACTTTGCCAATTAACAATTTCCGAATAGTCGAGAGCGCTTTACCAGTTTATTTTTTGTTAGTATTGTTTTTCCATACTGCATGTATCGAAAAAAAAAACAATACTAAGAACTAATAAACAATACTAAAGTTGTAAGACTACAACTTTCAAGAAATTTTTGTCTTTCATCCACGTTCAAAAATATGGATACTCTACTGTCAGTTGCTCAGTGTCATTTTAAGGAATAAGATCGAGATTAAAGAAACATTTTAAATGGCTACTTAAAGGTTTGAAAGAAAGTAACTGAAATTTAACTAGTTTTATACAATTATAGAATGAACCATCTTCCTATATAGGTTCAAAGTGCAAAACAAGAATAACAAGATTATGGGCCGGTCAAAACTTTTGCTTGTTTTTAGAAAAACTGAATATCGTCAGCAGTGGAGAAGATTAGTTTCCTTAGTACCATTAATCTACTACGTTTTTATAACATTTTTGCAAATTTGTCGCATTTGGTCTGCAATACTGTAATATTGCTTAAGTACGTTTTGCCAAACTGTTTAATTTTAACAATTAAATTACACTATATTAAGTGAAATACTGTAATTTAATTGCTAAAATAAGCATTTAAGCAAATGCACTTAAGCAAGATGTTCATCCTTAATATAATTACTGAATGCACCTTCTTTCTTTATTGGTTCGTATTGCAGAATAGGTATAATGGGATTGTATGTCCGTCAGAAATTTTGTAATTAATTGCCAAAATAAGCATATAAGCAAATGCACTTAAGCAAGATGTTCATCCTTAATATAATTACTGAATGCACCTTCTTTCTTTATTGGTTCGTATTGCAGAATAGGTATAATGGGATTGTATGTCCGTCAGAAATTTTGTAATTAATTGCCAAAATAAGCATATAAGCAAATGCACTTAAGCAAGATGTTCATCCTTAATATAATTACTGAATGCACCTTCTTTCTTTATTGGTTCGTATTGCAGAATAGGTATAATGGGATTGTATGTCCGTCAGAAATTTTGCCTTTTTTAAATGCAACTGAATGTGTCAATAATGAAGAGGATTATGTTCAAAGTCTTATTATTCCCTTGATAATTCTCTTTTTGAATCTCTTTAATTTTAATGTAGCACTGTAATGTTCCATAAGTGTGTTTTGGCAAACTGCTTATTTTAACAATGAAATTACACTATGTTATATGAAATATATCGTCCATCTCACGCAGACTTTGGAATTATTATTATGCAAAATGGATTCCGTTTATTTTAATGAAAAAACTTAAAAATGTAAATTTTGCTATTTCTTTATGTATTGTTATTTAGTGGTGTTCTGCCTGCGATATTGCAACATCACTGGCAATTTACGATTAAGTTTTCCAGAACGGTACTCTGAGACATACCTATCTTAAAATTCAATTAGCGCCAATGTAAGGTACAAGATAGCAAAAATGCCGGATATAGATAAAATATCGCGAATCAAAACTTACAAAAAGGCCGAAATTTAAGTTTCGATTGGAAAGGCTCGAATTCCACAAATTGCGAGGAATCGTCAAACCGTAATGGCAAAAGGGACGCTTCGTTGGGGGCTTTTCTATTGCCGAAACAACGTTTTGAAAGATAGCTTGTATTTTGTAGCGCGTAAGTAATTTTTGTGGAGGGTATCTCGTAATAAAACTTTACTATTTTGAATATAAAGAATGGAAGTCCTTAGGAAATTGGCATTATTTACAAGTAGCAAACAAATTATTTACAACTTGCTGTTGACATATTTTGTACTAGACATCTTTCATTGATTAGAAAAAAAAATTGTCTCCAATCCTTCGTGTCAATTCTTCCAACGCCTTGTCGTAGCACTCATTCGGAGGACTGAAACTGAAGTTTCCAATGGTTTCCAAAGGTTTTCCAAAGGTTCCTTAAAATTACTGTAACAAAATAGCAAACAGCGTATCTCAACCAATAGAAAACTTGAGATCTCCTCATCTTTTACAATAGATAAATTGGAATCTCCTCAGTCAACTCATCAGGTAATTACGTCATTAATTAACAAAGAGCAATGAAATTATTACCACCTTGCTATTGACATTTATCTGTAGTTTAATTCCAAGTCTTTCATTGATGAGAAAATAGTTTTTATTTGTCTGTCGTAGTATTCATTCGGTAAATTGAACTGAAACTGAAGCTTCAGGAATAGTGACCATTCACCATTCAAAGGGTTAGATACCTTAAAATGAATTGGGATTCAGTAAAGTTTCGAATAATAAAGAGAAACACGATTGTAGTTTGCTGAGTCATTTACCTTTATAATATGTTAAGGATAAAACCACAAATAGATTAATGCACCTAATTGAAAATAAGAAAAAATAAGTGAGAATGCTTAATTAAGTGAAATGCTTTTCTGAACTGATTTCTTCTGCAAGGAAAAGTTCTAAATTTTAGACTACTTTTAATTTTTCTCTAGTTTCTTTTGAATTTCTTTGCAAGGTTTTCTCTTTCTTGACGCGTTTTCCCATAGCGGGATCAACGTTTCCCGTCCCCATTGTTTAAGTGCTGGCGACAATCATTTTTCAGTACCTTCCTTTACGTTAGCAAGCCAAACTGAAATGTTGTCAATTTTCCAATAATAACTTGCCGATAAACCGTTATATCCATTATTTATTTCACGAACTTATGCGCGTACGTGCGTACGTGTTTGAGTTAGTGTGATTAGAGTGCACTTTTAGTAATTACAGTTTGTTAAATCGCGGACCATGAATAGCTAATGATTACTGTAGTTTGTTTTACTTCATTCAGATCTAAAATTTAATTTTGGCCATGGCGCTAACTTTGGGTATTTCAAGCGTGTCTCCATTGTATCTGACTTTTTTCTGTACAATTAGAATTTTCCAGCGATGATCCAACTTCGGTAGACAGTATCCACATTCAGGGCGATTAGTGTTGAAATTTAATACAATATTAATATAAATGAAATATCATTCAATTAATTGATGGTTTCGTGCAAAGTAATTGAAAGAGTAAATATTTTATCGATTCGCCATCATTATATTTAAGTCTGTGCTTCAGAGTTCATACCCAAAATATCAGTTTTGACACTAGTATGTTATCGATATAATTATGTATTCGATAATGTGGTTAAATCTCTAAATACACTCGCATCGAGGTTTTTTGATGTCAATTTGTATTGAAGTGGTGGAAAGTCCTTTTGAATAAGTTTAAAACACTTTTGAAAAAAACATTCTGCTAGTGAAGTGCCTTTGAAAAAAACATTCTGCTAGTGAAGTACTTTTGAAAAAAGAACATTCTGCTAGTCAATGGTTGTGCGGATTGTAAAACAGAGGTAGCAGGACAGATTTTAAAATCGAATAATCTAGAATTGACATCAGACTAAATAACTTCAGGGGAGTACTTTTATATTTATTAGAAATTATGGAATGTCCTCAATAAATCTTCTATACCATAATAATACAAACTCAAAATTTCTTGACGAAATCGAGTATTCTGATAACGTATAGTTTTTCGTTTCCACTTAAATTTCTACCCTAAGATATGGGATAGATTTATTTCGTTAACGAAATCGTCATACTTGGTACATAATTTGCATACAACAGGATATAACATTGTTTAAAAAATGTATGTCGTAATCTTTGAGGATACACCTTTTAAGAACATATATTTTTCTTTCTGCAAGTATTGAAATATGGAATGAAATCATTGTGCGCTTTTTAAGCAACGATCTTAAAGTTATTCACCACATTTCATTTTGTCTAATTTCCAATTTTTAATGGATATAAATAAATTAAGATTCTCATTCGAATCATTTCTGGTTTATTTCTCGTATTCTTGAATGGATTTCTATAAAAATTTGATTGTGCGACAAAATATTTAAAAAATGTACCTCGGATATTGTTTATGTGTCTATTTCTGAACATAGCAGTTTTGAAGAATGGGAGAATTGCTACAGCAAAATTTACAACGTAATAACTAACCAAGTAAACATCTAACCATTGTCAAAACTGAATCATTCTAATTAATAGGCAGTACGCGAAATTATAACGTGTTCAGCCTGATATATAGCATGTTAAACTTGATAAATAATATTAGTTAATAGGAGCAACGCAGAGACGCATACCTGTCACCGCAAATGTGGATCCTGAATAAAGTAATTATTCACACACAGCTTCGCTGGCAAATTCTACATCGTGAGTTGTAACGTTTGTGATGAATGTCTTTGTTAATTAAGGAACTGTTACATGTATAAGTTAGCGTTTTGTCGTATCAACATTCTACCAGGCGGATCCGGTGGAGGCTGTAAAAAGAGGAAGCGACTGTATCGGTCGGTGTGGATGTGAGTGTTATTAAGTATGTGACGTTATCGAATCTGCAGTTTCCGGATGTTATAATTATTTTGCTAAAGTCAATATTGTTTCCGATAATAAAGAAAATCTGAGAGCCGAGGTAATTTAGTGGAAAACTGATCGTGATCACTTCGTACATCTGATATTTACAATTAAATGAAACTACGTGATGTAGTATTATTTCTACTTTCTTTAAGTTCTTTACCACGGCCTAGGATTCGTTGTATTACAACATCTTCAGGTGGGCCATTAGCAAAGATGCTTGATTGTAATACTCTATTTGAATAATACTACATCACGTAGTTTCATTTAATTGTGAATAATGAATTTCTACAAAATTAACGCGAAATATATTCAATATCTGATATTTAATTAAGCTCAAAGTTTTTTCGAGAAAAAGTGAGTGTTAAATGAGACTTAAATAGAGTTTTCAAAGTTTCTACCGATGATGAGTGGTATGAATTTCTCCGTACACAAAAGCAAAATTGTGTTGATATTATCTTCTGACCTTTGGCCGAAGGAAAGTAAAACTTTATCATTTTTTTCATCGTCTGCTCGATATAATTTTGTGACTTAACCAGATTATCGATTCTGCTTAGATGTTATCGATTTCCGGTTAACATTTTCTAAAATATTATTCAGCTTCTTTGCTTTGCGAAGAAGAAAACAGCGATTAAAGTACAAGAGCATGAGGAAACGGTTCGTGAATGGTTCATGAAGTACTTAAAAATTCCAACCTACACAACATATAAAAGTCTCAATCGAAACCGAAAAAAGTATAAAAAATCTGGTTTTATATTCTGACTTAAAAAGTTTCAAACTGTGTTTAACTGACATATATTTGAATGGAATATAAATTATTAGCAATGAAATGAAACTACGTGATGTAGTATTATTTCTACTTTCTTTAAGTTCTTTACCACGAAAACGACGTAGGTTTCGTTATATTACAACATCTTCAGGTGGGCTGATAATAGCCCATCTGAAGATGTTGTAATACAACGAAACCTAGGTCGTGGTAAAGAACTTAAAGAAAGTAGAAATAATACTACATCACGTGGTTTCATTTAATTGAAAATAATGAATTTCTACAAAATTAACGCCAAATATATTCAATAAATTATTAGATTTTCGTTAATCATACATTGACAATACTTTAATATGTCCTCTTGCATTCTGATATGAAAATTTTCGTAGAAAAGGCTAACAACACTCTTTTTTCCTATTTGCTACTAATCCTATGTCGAAAGTACTTCTCTACATCCAGCTTCACTTGAAAAACCAATTCGTATTTCTGCTCCGCAGTTTTCACCGGTGAGTATTTCGTCAAGTCGATGGCGTCTTTGTGCATTTTCTTTCTTTTCACGTCTCGACTACGGATAGAAATGTCCGGATCTTGCCCCGTGCAATAAGACACACAAAGGAGCTGTTCGACGCGGTTTTCCTTCCAATTTAAACAGGTCCCCTCTTTCTGTCGGTTTTCAAAAGCGCATTTTGAAGCCAACTCGCAAGTGACTCGTTTTCGCTGTTTTGTTTCAATTAGTTTGCTTTAATATGTTTACGTCTGCCATCTTCCCCTCTTTGCTTCTTTAAGGGACGTTATATCAAAGGTTTTAATTGATAAACGTGTCCGATGTAATTGAGTTGCTAAATTAAATTTTCTTGACGTCATTTGTTACTTTGTCAACATCTGCTGCAGAATTTGAAATTGGTAGACTAAGTAATGAAAATATTGTGAAATAAAAATACACAAGTTTATAACTTAAAATATACGAATGATTGTCTGCAAATTACTTCCGAAGATTAAACATAATCTTCTGCATTTATAAATATAACAGTAGAAGTAAGGAATATAAATTGGAGAAGAGAAATAAGCATCACGTACAAGGCAATTGGAATTATCTTTAAGTAATTGTGAAAGAACGACTAAATAATTGGATCATTTAGTAAAAGAATTTGATAGATATTTTTGAAATACCTGCTATCACAGTCGTCTAAGGGCTATTGAACTATTTTTGTGGCAGTAGAAGCAGTTTTAAATGAAAGTAATTTGCTATCAAGGTAGAAGAGCAAAGTAAACCTTCTGCAACCTTTTGTCCGTAATTATTTTTTTTTGTTTTAAAATAGTTCGCCTAATTTATTGAACTAAAGTTTTGTTACAACTGGTTTGGAGAAAGAATTCGATTCATTTTTGTATTGTTTTTTAAAGGTATTGTCTTTTTTAAATTACCTACACTGAATCCGTTGGTTTCCATTGCAGTTTATGTTTTAAAGATAATTAAGTTTCGTTGCAAATATAAAACGAACATTTCTAAGTCAAAAATCTAGTCGGATTTTAGTCTAAGTTTTTGTTTGTTGTTCATTTTTGTCTACAATTAATCCTTTATGAACACAGATGTTAGTTATAAAATGCACTTATGAAGAACGTTTTAACACTAAAAATACTTATAGCGTATCGATATGTATTAATTTCGTATGTATATATTAATAAATGATATTTATAATAATATATTTGTATTTAAAACTCACTCCAATATTGCAACACCAATTTAGCGTAAAACTGTTTATTAAAACTGACACGGCTGCGTTTAATGAAAGTGTTTGTTAAGAAAAAGGTAACTTAAAAAAAAATTATAAATAGTTTTAACTCGCTTATGGAAGACTAAATAAAACACTATTCTTGTAAGTCACCTAAAATTTTTTCATATCTGAAAATAAATTACGTGACTAACTAATCAGGAACCCTAACTCGATTTTTTTTTATAATTTAAAAGCATTGTATAATACTAGCTTAATTAAGATTTTACCGTAAATTTAAGGATGAAAATTTGAAGTCATTTTCGAATATTTTACGATAAAACTCTTGGTATTTTTTTAAAATATTTGTAACAAAAACTTCATGCAAGTTGGTAAGGAAATTCACAAATTATGTTTAAAATAACAAATATAGTGAATGTTGGCGGAGAATGAAACACTGCTTAATATCCTGTTTTTTTTTCTGTTACTATTTGACTAGTAAAATTGAAGAAAATCAGTTTTCATATTAATAAAATTTATTTAAAAAAAAAACAAACTTATTTTAAAATTGTTTGAAACGAAAATGTCTTCAAATTTCATTTCGCCCAAACAAAACTAAGTTATGAAAACGATATCTTCTACTGCCTTCATTGCAACTAGTGTATTGAAATAAAACTTTAAACACATTCTCTTACTAATTTACACGAATTTTATTAATTTGTTACTTCGACTATTACAATCCTACCAACAGATGATGTTCAGTATATTTTTAAGATAAATTAGCTGTACGAACGGTAAATTTTGGAATAAAAAAAATGTTGAAATAATAATAATTAAAACTGAACATAGAAGACATTGCGGATGAGAGATAATCATTACTTTACATGTAAATAAATTATTAAGAAATTAAATTAATTACATTTAAACATATATTGGTAATTTGTCAAATGTTTCTCACATATTGTAATATATATATATATATATATATATATATGTATATATATATATATATATATATATATATATATATATATATATATATATATATATATGTTTTGTCTTTACATTCGGCCATCCTTATGGTTATGGGTAAGCTCGTCATTCCAAGGAAGAGAAGTGATGTTTATGAAACTCGTACTTTAGGATTGGTTTTAATTAAATGTATGTTAATTTAATGATTAGCTTATAAATGAAAACAGGAATAAATAAAACGAGTTATTAAAGTGACGGAAAGCGGGAACATGAAATAGCTAGAAAATGATTAGGTCGTAATTATTTGATGGTTAAAGGTGTGTGTTATTGAAGTGTTTAATAAATAGTTAATGGAGAATGTTTTTGGAATGGTAATGTTTAAGTAGGAAAAGGGAGAGTAGTTTGATAGGGCAAGAGCGATAAGTAGCGAAGAATTTAAATAAAAATATTCATTGTATTTTTAATAACAAAATTTAACTTCAATGTGACATTTAAAAAACTATTAAAGGTAGAGAGTTGTAAAAAAAATGTGTAAATGTACCGATTAATGTATTAGTGTTTATCAAGTATATTCTGTTGGTGTTGTGAGTTATAATAAGGAATTTAATTAAGGCCATAATTATAATGATAACTATTAACTGTATTGTAATGTTGTATTTATTTCACTAAATTTATTTTTGATATATTAGAAGAAGGCTCTTTGGGATAATTCCTTTCTCAACTTTTGATTTTCAACTGTATTTTGTCTACTATGATGATTGTAGATCCAAGATGGTATTTAACGTTGTTTTTGAGCTGGGAATTACTCAGAGGGCGATGTGTGTAAAATTAATTTTTGATAAATGTAAAGTAGTGATTTAGCGCGTAAATTTGTGGTAATAAAAAAAATAATTAAAACTTTTCAGCCTTAAGAGTTTTATATTCGTAACCATATCGCTATTTTACGTTAACAATAACGTATGTGAAATTGTTTAAAAATAAATAAATGTGAATCATCATTGTGTAGTGTCAGTTAATTATATATAATGATATTAATAATAATAATAATAATAAAATCAAATAATAATACACCTGTTATTGTGTCAATCATGATAGAATGTATCAATGTTGGGTTGTCAAATATGTGAACATGTTTTTGGTAATTAAATAAAAATAAGTAATAAGGGAATCGTTGAATTTGATAAGGGTTATTAAAGCGTTGCTAGCATTCTTTCCATTCGGAGTTATCGATTTAAAATAAAAAGAAAAAAAATAGCAGTTTAACAATATCATGACGTTGATTTAATCGATACACATCGACGGACATCACTACTCAACAAACATTTTGCTCATGCGTTCTCAAAGTGTGATGTCAAAATATATGTTTTAATTAGAATTACGATTCGTTTGTCTCAATTTGTAAATTTGTTACTTACGTGTGTATCGATGATGTTCTACTAGCATTTCAAGTGTTCAACTAATATTATAATATTTATTGTATTAGAAATTTAAATAATTCTTGCTTTGTTTATTTTCCCAAAATAATTAGTTTTTTTTTAGTTTCCTGAATATCAGTTTCCTATACATATTATCATGTTGAATTGACAGTTGGGAAATAAATTTATAAAACTGATATTAATCGTTTTAGTTGTATTTGAAATTGGTTAATGAAAATGTACAGCTTGCTTGTGAGTGAATTGATTTTTCGATATGTTTAATGTAAGTTATTTAGTATATCTCATTATTGTACTGTGTAATGAAACATCGATTTACCTTTTTATATAAATATTTGAAAAGATTAATAGTTTTTAATTACAATTATACATATTAAAATCTATTTTGCACAGAACGTTGGTATATTCACATTTTTTTGCTACTGAAAAGTTAATATTTATTCATGGATTTCAGTAATGTTTAAAATTTAACGGCATTATATATTGCTATTCACAATTTATTATTAACAAATTAGTTTTTTAAGAACAATGTAAGTTAGTTTATAGTAACTGATGATCTTACCGACTTATTTGGAGTTGTTTTTCATAATCAAATTTGTATTAAACAGTGTGTTGTTTTTTCTCATTTAACATTTAAAATACAGTTAAAAATAATGTTACATTATATTTTCTCGTCCATGTGCGTAAAATATTTTTCGGTTTATAATTTTTTCATTTGTTGTTTTAGTTGCATAATTTTGTATTAGCCTTGACTTAAATACTTCTTGTGTTTTTATTGTGCCCTTTTTGAGAAAGTATTAATCAATCAAAATTATTTCACAAAAATATTGAAATATAGCATTTGGTGTTACTTGGCGTAAGTATTAAATTTAGTAATAGGTGTATGTAGCTTGAATACTTATGGTTTACGTCAAAATATAACCTTGCTAGTTATAGTTGTTTAAAATGCAATAAACCAAATTAGTTGTTGTGAGATGTGTGTATTTTACGCCTAGTGACCATATCCATGAACCCATTGCAGGTATGTTCAGGCACAAAATTCGTACATGGATTAATGGTGTCTGATCAATAAGTTCTATAATTGATTATGAATGAAATGTTTCTATTTTTGTAATCAAACTATTAATTTACTGAAAGATGTAGTATGTCATATTTTACTAAATGAAATGATGATACCTCATGTGTTGCTGGTTCTGTATACAGCAGAAAAGTCAGACATATCAAGAATCATTAAAAAAAAGTTAAAATGTACGTGGATGTGTTGTATCATGTTGCTACAAGATAATATTATGTTTCATAGTGTTTATGTCACCCATTTGTGCTGTGTGTTAAAATATAATTATATGTAATTCGTATAGTAAATATTTTGTGCTTTTTTTTAAATAATATTCCGAAATTGTTTGTCGGAAACATTATTCTGTTCTTTTTCCACAAATCATCGTGTGGTTTTATGCTGAAGTGAATTCCAAGTGTCATCAATTTAAATACTCACAAAATTCATTTGTGAATCATTCAGCATAGTTCGTAAGTTTTAGTCATTAAGATATTGTAATTTTTAAGTCATGTTTGGGTAGTATATAAATGACATATATTTTGCTCTTGACGTTGATACATACATGCAATTATATTTATAACTAGATTTGTCACGCTTTTAATGTCCAGGTACACGTGTATTATATATATATATATATATATATATATATATATATATATATATGTATATATATATATATGCACATACATGTGTGTGTTATTATTATGCATAATATTTTATTATATATTTATATAAAATGCGTTTGTATGAATTATATACTTCCTGCCAATCATCAACAAATATTATGCTTACAGTATATGCGTATATGTATTTATATATGGATATAGTTGGTATTTTTTAAACTAAGCTATTGATTGCGTAGTGTATAAATAGTAATAATAATAATTTATAAATCCTACAAAAAAATATTAAATTTTGTGTGCATAAATAGTGGAATAAAGTAGTTAACTAATCGGATTTGTAGCCAGTTAATTATAACTTACGGTCCTAACTGATTAAAGATTAAATTGACCATAACCGAAGCATCAACCCGTATTTCTCAAACCATGGGCATAATCGTTGCCCCATTTGTTTTAGGCTGATGATTTTTTCAATAAAAAGCACGTTTAATACACCTCAATGTTTCGTAATGGTGTTAACTAAAATTAAATATTGCAGAACCAAAATTACAATCCATTAAAGATTAATTAAAATAATAAACTTAATTAATACATTGTATGAAGGGCCACATCGCTCGTTCAGTTGTTTAAAAAGGGTAATTAATGAATGTTTTAACCGTTTAAATATTAAATGTTAAAAATTAGTTCGTAGAATCCTTACGCATTATATTATTAGTGGATTAACATTTAGTACTGGTCATTGTAACTCTACATAACATTATTGTATCATTCATTAAAAATAACTTATGCATATCTTATATTAACTTTTGATACTTGTTACTATACTTACCCCCTTATCTTGTAAGAATAATATTATTATGTTTTAACGTCATTTTAACATCAAATAATTTGATATTAAATAGAAGAATAAGGAAATGTTTCGTCTACTAACAACCGGTGTTGTTAAGATTTTAACGAAAGTTAATCTTAATGTTTTAAATTAAAAGGGGAAACTATACACCCGCTCTGAAGTGTTAAGAAGTTGATAAAAATAAAAAAGCCATTTAATAAAAAATTCAATCGATCAAAATCGTCGAGAGAAATTGCACTAATATTGCTATCACGGATAAAAAGAAATTATAAGCCGTTTGAATTTAAATATTACCGAAATGTGTTAAAACTGCAGAAAATTTTATAATGGATGAATACTTATATCTTAGAGCATATTTGGTAGCACATATACGACCGGAAAAACCAATCAAAGCAAAACGGAAATTAGTGAGTGTTTTTCTCGGCGATTGTTTTTATTCACGTTATTGTAAAGGCGATGGATTCGCGAATAAAACTTGTTGTTTTCATATTCATAAAATTTCCTTTATTTTTTGTACTTTTTAGTGGTTAAATAATGATAAAGTAAGATTATGAATAAAATTTAAATAAAGTAAAAATAAAACTATTCAATGTTAATGACTTACCTACTGTAACCTTTAACGTATGACTATCAAGTAAGCTAAGTAGTTTCCCCGAAAGCCTTATTAGAAAAGCCCTTTTCCTTAAATGTTCGTTATTAATGATTTTGTGTTTTAGATTTCGGAAAACGAACCGTGTCGTGATGAATAAAAAGCTCCATGAATGTTATTGATAATACATTATACGTGTTTTAAATTATGGAAATTTTTCTTTCAAAAGTAACCGCATTAATTCCATTTAAATGTTAAAAGTAACTATTGTATATTTTTGAAATAGGCGAGAGTTAAAATTAAAAAACAGTGCATAATTGAAATTTCAACCTTTTTTACTTTCACTTTTTTAAATTAAAAAACGTAATAACGAATTTTCTCGGCTTGTAGTAATTAAATACACATGTTCCTCTTAATTTTTTTCTGGTATTTTCCCAATATCGTTTAGCACATTTTCCATTCTAATTTCATTGTAATAATCATTATTTTCGGCCTATCAGTTGTTTTGATTAAAAAGTAAGGTTTCACATACTTCTTTGTTAGAAAATGTGACTCAATTTTAAGACTGATTGCAGAAAATAAAAATAAAATATACAAAAAAATGATTATGAATAAATTACCTTAATATGAGGTGGTAATTGATTGTTTTCGTCTATTGTTAATCATAGTGATACTGTGCATTGTCGTCATATATATATATATATATATATATATATATATATATATATATATATATATATATATATATATATGTATATATATGTGTATATATATATATATATATATATATATATATATATATATATATTTGTCTTCGCTTTAATATCCCTGTTTGGTTGTGGTGTTTCGATATTGAAAATTCTTGATCAACGAATGAATTATGAAGAATGTTAAATATAGAGTACAAAACAAATCTGTTAACAACATATGGGGTAAAGACAAATGTTTGGATCTATAATATATCGCGATAACTAAAATGTTGAATATAGTACATTACTTTTTGCTTGTTAAATTTTGGTATAAGGGACTAAGTTCATGTTCGCATCAGTATTGAAATTCGACAACCAAACGATGGGCCTTTTAGGGTTTCGATTCGCTTATCTCGCGAAAGCACTGTTACTTCAACATTTTCGCATAAAAAATCAACAAACTTGTTAAATGTCAAAGTTAATTAGTTCACACTTTCGATCGCAGCTGCGATTGAATTATTGTATAACTGATGTAATGTCGACATGAATCGAGATTTATAAATTCAATCAACAAGGATCGGATCAGGAAAGTTTGGGTAGCGATGGCGGCCTTCCGTGCGGGCCAGTGATGCGTCAGACATCAAAATTATTAAAAAGAAAAAAAATTGAAAAAAGTACTAGTAAAAAAATTAAAAAAAGAATTTGTTGCCAAATGTTATTAGGGATAAACAAAAAGTAGTTGTATACAAATTGGTTGTCACATGCGTCTGTTATTCTTGAACGGTTTTTAATGTTTAAGAATAAAGAAAATAATCAACGTTTCCAATAATATATTTTTTCATAAACGAACTTAATTATTAAATCTTTGTAGTTGATAACTGTCTAGGCTACTTTATTCTATGTATGGTCATTCGTCATCTTCTGCGTAAAGTAAGTGTATTGAAATATTTGAAGAAATATATTTTTTTATCACTCGACATTTTTATCTATCTGTATCACATTATAAATAGCAAATATTCCCATATATAGAGAACAAAAAAAATCAATGCTTAAAGAAAATTATTTCAATGGAACAAAAAGATAAACTCCAGACGATTTTTAAAAATTACGTAGTTATCTTGAAGACCAAGTTTTTTCCAAGCAATTTTTGCACCAAAATCATATAAATTTTATGTAACAAAATTTACGAAAAAAATTATACAATACATATCCCTATAAACCTAATGAAAGAAAATTACATTTTTAATACTTTTTAAGATGTACTACTTCTTGTCGTATATAATCACAATATTCATTAAATTCTTTCTAGCATTTTTGGTACACCTTTAAATATTTCAATGCATTTTCTTTTATAATTGTAACGAAAATACTATATATTATTACTGTATTAAGTAATTATTGGTTTCATACATCTGGACAATCTACTGTCTTGACAGTTGATATTTTCTCGATATATGTGTATTCGTTAAATTTACTTTTTCTTGTTAATTTTCGTTTACTCGAGAGTACTTTGAGGGGCCATGTTACTACGGTTTTTTTATAAAACGACAATTGTCAAAATTGTATCCTTTCTAAAAACTATGGTCCTAACAATTAAAATTTTTTTCTTTGTTAAACTTCGTCGTAATTATTGCCAAATTTGGAAAATTATAAATAACAAAAAATTTAATTACTTTTTGGAATATTGCAGTTAATCTGGTAATATTTCGAAATATTCCAGTTCGTCTGATAATATATTTCGTAATATTCTAGTTCGTCTGATAAATTGATATTCCGATTTTAAATTAAAACGGTACGCCGAATCCGCAAATTAATCTTGTCATTGATTATGCAAATGGAAGGAAAGAAAAATAAAAGCTAAAGTAAGGACTAAAATAATTTTTAATAAAAAAAATGTTTTATTCGCAATTTTGATCTTTAAATCTATAATGCAAAATTATCTCAAAGCGCACATTGAAATGAAAAATTCTAAAATTAAAATAGCTTTTATTTAAATTAAGATTACTTTATTTTAATATTTATAATTAATTTTGCTTAGCTCCTTCATTTTAATTATCGTAATTATATAGTAATTAATATTTAAATCATTACTAGTCAACGTTTGTTTGTGTTTATATATTTTTTTTAATTTATGGTACTATTTATTAACGCGTTTAATTTAATTTAATGTGCTTAATATTTCACCGTGACATTTATTTTTACTGAGAATAATAAAAAATGTAGTAAATTATTTAAAATTGATTGTGACGAAAGGGAAAATTGAATTGATTACTTTCTATTTGTTTTATTAATGAAGTCATTAGCTTAGACTTAAAAACAAAAACAGAAATACCTAGATCACTAAGAAACCGATTGAAGGCATAGTTTCTCCACACATTTTTAACTTGTTAGTCTGTTTTTATATATTTTGTCAGTGAGTATAATATAACATTTTACCTGTAAAATACCAATGGTTGAGGCTTTTACCTGGATAAATAAGATGATTTTTAACCTAATAAGCATTGTAGAATACTGCAACTTTCTGTAACTGAATTATAAGAAATTAAACTTGATTTTCAGTATTTCTCATAAACCCTATTTCAACTTGTTACTCAAGACTAAATATTTAAGTGCTAGCTTTTAAGGATTGATAATTATTAATATCTGATGATAAATTTACTTGTATGTTGTATTAAAATGAACACGAAAAATAAAGAAAATATTTCAAAAAAGCGTTGACATTATTTTTCCCTCTTTTCGCGCGAGAAAAAATTGCTATGTATTGCACGTTCCTCGTTATTTTTCACTCTGGAATATTAATATAAAGATGCTATAGAGTCAGTTACTCTAAGTATTGGTATCTAAGATCTGTATAAATACAAATAAGTTATTAAATAAATAACATTTATTGGATACAAAATAAATACCGCCATCTACCCAAGAATTATAAAACTACAGATTTATAATAGTTGTCTGAAAAAGAAACAGATGTCGCTCTTATCTAGTTAAGTGAAAACCAATTAATTATCATTTAGTTAATTTCTATTGTAGGTACATTTTGACCAAACCAATTTCTCTTGTACATGTTGACCAATTTTATTATATGTAAATACAGTATTTTTTTATCTTGTGTAGATAGAAATATCCTGTGTCCAAATATTTAGAAATATTATCCCGACGAGTTTCTTATTTACTTGCCTGTTACTAACACTTAGGAGAAATTTATAAGTACACTAGCGATCCGCCCTGACTTCGCACGAGTACAATGTAGGTACTAATGTGGTATAATTGTGGATTGATTAATAATATTACTGTCATTATTAGAATATACTACAGGATGTCTTTGTATACAATGTTCACAGCTGTTTTTATCGGTTTATAGTATCGCGCTGAAAAGCACGTTTTTTTTAATTTTTTTTTATTTTACTTGCTTGAGAGCTCCGGCTCGTGCGATCGCTGCAAATCATACAATGCTATAGGTGACGCGCTATATATATGCACGTGCCGCCGCCATCCGTGCAGAGCATCGGGATCGCGAATACTGATTTTTGGTAATATTAAATCTGCAATATCTTCTAAAATATTAATGATAATCATAATGATTTGCTGTAAAGAGTAAATTTTATCTACATTAAATGCCCAACGTAACCAACTTATTGAAATATAACCCATAAAAAAATAAATATCAATCACACAAAAATGTTCTCTGTGGGTTATCAGTAGGATAACCGACAGTAACCATTTTTGTATATGCCATCACAGACTTCTTTGTAGATATTTTTAAAATACACAATCCCATAATGCAATATTTTGAAACATCTCCTAAAATTTAGTCAGCATTAGGAATTAAAGCGCCTAAAATTCAATTTTTTTATGAAACATAGACTTTTTCTATATTTGCATGTATTATACCTAGAAACCATCCGGGAGAAATTATCTGAATGATAGTGAAAACCGAATCAAAACTCGTTGCGTAGTTTAAAAGATCTAAGATATAAGAAATACAGACAGACAGTGGGAAGCGATTTTGTTTTATATTGTGGTACTATTTATTAACGCGTTTAATTTAATTTAATGTGCTTAATATTTCACCATGATATTTATGTTTACTGAGAATAATAAAAAATGTAGTAAATTATTTAAAATTGATTGTGACGAAAGAGAAAATTGAATTGATTACTTTCTATTTGTTTATTAATGAAGTCAAGACTTAAAAACAAAAACTGAAGTGAGTATAATATAAAATTTTACCTGTAAAATACCAATGGTTGAGGCTTTTACCTGGATAAATAAGACTGCCATAAATGAATAGAATGCCATAGAGGTTTATACCTGGATAAATAAGGATAAAGGGTTATGTTTTTAAAATACGGACCGGTGTCATCTATAGCAATGTGAACAATGGTGATATTTGAAATAATTTATGCATGTGCAAGCAATGTGCAGTAAAACAATGCACGTGCAGTAAATTAAGTAATGGAATTTCCGCCTAGGGACTAACAATATAGAAGAGCTTGTCGATAAACATGGCTTAAGTTTTTCGCAAAACGGAATATTTTAAGTTTTCCAAATTTCTATCACCGCCAGGTGACCGTCGCGATCGCAATGAGACATGAACAGCATTTAATGCACTTTATATATCTCAGGAACAGTTGAGAAATTTTCACCATTTTCCATGTTTCACATTGTAGGAAGTCTGATAAAAATTAAGAAATGCCGGAAACCAGTTTCGGTGATTGTTGTATAATCGTGTTTGTAATACGTAAAAAGTCCCATCACGAATATTTAGATAGTTTATTATCTAAGTATGAGGTTCAAAAAGAAGTCAGAAAACATGAGTTGCTAATTTTAACCTAATTAATACCAAGTTACAAGTGGACAAATTAATAGTAAGTATACCTGCATTCCATTGCTCCAACAAGTGAGTAACGCGGCAAAGCAATAACCCTTGGATTGTGAAGTTTTGCATTGGAATCGTGGAACGAATCTTTTTTAGACAAAATCATAAAAGAAAATCCTTTAATCTCAATTATAATGCTAAATATAGCTAAGAAAAAGAACACAATTTTTAGGGCTTAATGGGAAAAAGCGGTATCTTTATTAGATCACTTATATTTTTTCTCAGAAACCATTTAATTTCGAAAGACAAAATTCGGCTTATTGATGCAGATATATATATATATATATATATATATATATATATATATATATATATGTATATATATATATATATATGTATATATATATATATATATATATATTTATATATATATATATATATATATATATATATATACACTGTGTCCAGGAATAGATATCGGAGGAAATAAGGTGCTATTCCTAGGCTTTAAAGGAATAAATTATCGTTGAAACAAAGCGTAAAACACGCCCATTTTCTAATTGAGTGCAAAAAAATATTACACGTAACTCTTCTAACACACCTAATACTTTCCCCGAGTGCAGTGTTTACCGGTAGTGATGATGTCTTCGCAGCTGTTCGCGGGTTTTTACCCCGAGCAGCGCCGAACAATGTGCGCAAATATCGCGTCTATGAAAAAGATGGAATATAATTATGAATGCTATTTTCAATTTTCTGTAAAGAAGGTCATCTTTTAAATTATATTTTAACGACTATCAGCTATTTTCCCGTCATGGAATAAGGTCTTTCTTTGTCCAACACTTATTTCTGGACACTATGTATATATTTTGATTATGTATTTTAATAGTAAAGACTAAAATATATTTATGTAAAAATTTCATAAGGGGCAAAATTAATAAATATAACGAAACCCATGTTTAATTTCTTACGTATTATTAAGATAGTGTAAGAATTTCGAAACTACTTTTTTTTTATAACTTTGTGTAAGATAATGTTGAAAATATCCCCAAAGTAATATTAGAGGAGGCAAATGAAGTAGTCAATTTTTTTATTTTTTTTTGGTAGTTCTAGAGAGGTTATTGAAAATGTCCACAAAAATTATTTCCTCTCTCCTCCATCAGCGAAACTGCTGAAGTTAAACTTTAAAAAAAACAGTGGAATTAGAAGTTTATTTAAAGACTGCTGTAAAACTGTGGCAATGAGACTAAATCTAATGAGAAATTTCCCGTATTTTTTCACCTGTAAGAACATACCGAGTAATATATTTACACGGTAAAAAATAAGATATATTAATATTTGAAAGTAAAAACGTATACTCTTAAGTATTTATATGGTATAAACCTCATGTGTACGAAACTCTTATATTATGAGTCATTCTCGTTGTTTTACCTTAAATAGTATCAAGTTAATAAATAGGTAAATATGCACGCATAACTGTTCCAAAATTATGAGCTAAATCAAATTATTTGCAAGTATCGATAAGTACTCTGTTACATGTATCTGTTTCATTTGGTTTTGTTAACTGCGTATAACCGTCACCGACACTTCGCTAAAATGAGCACATTTTCATTTCAGGGCTATTTATTAATATTTAAAAATAGAAATGTTACATACTTTTAAACGTTTATATAAATACCTCGTGTGTACGAAACTCTCATATTATGAGTCATTCTCGTTGTTTTACCTTAAATAGTATCTAGTTAATAAATAGGTAAATATACACGCACAACTGTTCCAAAATTATGAGCTAAATCAAATTATTTGCAACTATGGATAAGTACTCTGTTACCTGTATTTTTCATTTGGTTTTGTTAACTGCGTAAAACCGTCACCGACACTTCGCTAAAATGAGCACATTTTCATTTCAGGGCTATTTATTAATATTTAAAAATAGAAATGTTACATACTTTTAAACGTTTATATAAATACCTCGTGTGTACGAAACTCTCATATTATGAGTCATTCTCGTTGTTTTACCTTAAATAGTATCTAGTTAATAAATAGGTAAATATGCACGCATAACTGTTCCAAAATTATGAGCTAAATCAAATTATTTGCAAGTATGAATAAGTACTCTGTTATCTGTATGTTTCATTTGGTTTTGTTAACTGCGTAAAACCGTCAACGACACTTCGCTAAAATGAGCACATTTTCATTTCAGGGCTATTTATTAATATTTGAAAATAGAAACGTTATATACTCTTAAACGTTTATATAAACCTCGTGTGTACGAAACTCTCATGTTATGAGTAATTCTCCTTGTTTTACCTTAAATAGTATCAAGTTAATAAATAGGTAAATATGCACGCATAACTGTTACAAAATTATGAGCTAAATCAAATTATTTGCAAGTATGAATAAGTACTCTGTTATCTGTATGTTTCATTTCGTTTTGTTAACTGCGTAAAACCGTCAACGACACTTCGCTAAAATGAGCACATTTTCATTTCAGGGCTATTTATTAATATTTGAAAATAGAAACGTTATAAACTCTTAAACGTTTATATGCACCTCAGTTTGTATGTACTCTTATATTATGCGTCATTCTCATTGTTTTCCTTTATATAAAGTAAATTTAATAAGTAGGTAAATATGCACGCATAACTGTTCCAAAATTTTGAGCTAAATAAAATTATTTGCAAGTACGAATAAGTAATCTGTTACCCATATCTGTTTCATTTGCGTTTGTTAACTGCATAGAAACGTTACCGATACCTCATGAAAATGGGCATATTTTCATTTCAGAGCTATTTAAGTATTTAGAATTTTAACCGTCTAGCCGGTGTGGCATTTTTTACTTTCAAATATCGCTAAAGTTGTATAATAGATTGTTCTAAAACATAGCTCTTTAATAATAGAAATATTAAAACGTTGATTTTAATCCTCAATCAAATAAAACTAACTAGATCGCGCTAGTAGTTCAAATATACGACGCAAACAAAATCAGCGGTTATAATGATATTGTGTAAATTTTTTCTTGTCTTGTATGTAAAACACCACATTCGCTACGTATTTTGAGCAAACATTTTCCACTTAAATTTATTAGTTTTTATGTATATTCATGTTTAGAGTATGTTAATATTTTTTTAAGGTACACGAACTGCTGTAGTTGTAAACATTAATTTGGATTCTTTTACGAAATGGTAATTTAAAGGAAATGAATTTTTTTTAATAATTAAATACAATTACCGAATTTTGTTCAAAATCATTATTAAAGAGAGATCCTGAAAACAGCCATTGTCATTTGAAGAACCAAAATAGTTTACTAAATTGTGGTTATCGGTATTAAACTCAATTAAAAAAATTAAAATGTGTAGAGGAATAATCTGGAGATTTGACCAGTCCAAATACACCAGATGACAAATTATGCATAGAAGTGATATGTTGATGAGGAACACTATATAGACAGGTGTTTTTCTTATCTAGAGTGTTAAAACAGTTTTATGGATAACTCAAGTTTTAAAAATGTTAATCAACTTTCAATACATGTATTAAGTATGGCAGGTATAACATGGTTATCTAAAAGTGGCATGAAACCCATGGTCAGTTTTTTCCTCGTTAAAATCTTAAGACCTTAACGTGTTTTCTCTAATTTAACTTTTTAAGAATTGTGTGATATTTAAGTTATTATCGACCACTTTTTGAAATATGATCAATTTTAAAAATAGTCCTAATAATAAATTAAAATTATTGGGGGTGAATTTTTCATTGTGGGGTAACATTTATATTACAATTAATTTAAAAAAAATTTTCGACAATTTATAAGCCATATATAATTCTATATATATATATATATATATATATATATATATGTACATATATATATATATATATATATATATATATATGTAAATATATATATATATATATATATATATATATATATATATATATATATATATATATATATATTCATATTTATTTATAGAATTTTGTTTCAAAAATATTAAAATCGTAAGTAGATTTTTTCTTTTTCCTATTCCAACTGAATAGGTGGTGTCTGTATTCAGAAATACATACTTTTGGACTTTATATAGCTAAAAATGTAACAGCTATGCAAATTTTAAAGGTGCTTTAAAGGTGCCCTCGAATAAATTTCAAGGGTTGTTCGGTGGTAGCCAGGTGGTGTACGCCTCCGCAGTTAAGTAGGTGGAGTAAAAAGGTCTCTTTGTTTCTCCACCTACTTGCCTACAGAGGTAAATTTTTCTTGTCTGATACGGGTGAACTTTCCTCGTGAACAGAATAAATTTTCTAGATAGCTTTGAGAAGAGCAGTTTGCTGGAAATTTGGTATCATGTATTATAATTTTCATCTAAAAAGATATGATCCGATCTACAGTACACTTAGTAAAGTATGATTCCTGTATTTTGACTTTTTTGCTTTCTCGTGTAACCAATAAACCCAGAATAGAATCAGATTAAAGTAATAATTTATTATTACTTTTAAAATTTATAATGTATACATTTTATGCCATATTATAAGAACAAAGCCGTTAGTGGTTGTATTTGTATTTTAGTCCTGGTATTTTTGAAACATTTGATATACTGATTTAAAATTTGGATCAAAGTAATTTAAATTTTACTTCAAAAAGGTAATAACATCGTTTTCCAACAAAATTGAACCGACTTCAAATAACCACGGGATAAATGCTCTAAAAAGTGTAAAATAATGGAATATGAGTACTTAGCTCTAAATATTTTTTACAGACATAATTAAATTTCTAAAAAACTGCTACTGTTTGGAATTTTTGTAATTAAATAAAAATAAAATAAATAAAAAAATCTCATTTATTGAAACACGAACAGACGTTTATGTTGTTCAATGAACCTTAATATATTCATACATATTTTCATACATACATGCATTTGTACATCTGCATACGGATATATGAATCACATTCCCTCGTTTGCATTCACAAAAGTGAAATGAGTGTAATCTCGATGAGTATGTGTATTGCTTATCAGTGAAGAGTTCCTGTCATCATATTCCAGACTCATCATTGCATTCTAATTTTGTTTAAGGGCAAATTCACGCCGCCTTTAGTCGTGTCCAAACTTTAGAGACTGTATTATTATATTTAACGATAATGTACTTATGTTATCCAAACTCGATGGCGGGATTTATGAAGTTCATTATTGTGGAGTACTATGTTGTACTATCACTTTCCATAGTGAAATTCTATCCCATTTTTATGGTACTATACTGGAGTCATTAAAGAAAAAAGATTCATCCAAATTGGTTGAATAATCCGGGGATATGAGTTAACATACACAAAACAGGCCGTATCACTGCCGCATAAGGCTCAGGGATTAGAATCCGTAATTTATTGGCAGAATTTCTACTTGAGACCCAAATATTAATTTAATACAGTAGATTCTCAAAGTTCACGATTTAAGTATGGTGTACACACACACAGCACCATGATTGAGGAGACTTGCGAGTAACAATACTAATTTAAAAACAAAAGCTTCTCAAATATTATGGTTTAGGCAGGTAGTAACCCCACTGATTAAGGTTGAAAACTTAGAACCCAGAGTTAAATGGCATTATCTTTGCTTGATAGCCACAATACAAATTTAAGAACAGCAGATTATTAATTCTCACGGTTTAGGTAAGTAGGACCCACGCAGCACCAGGATTGAGGAATTGGAACACGAAGTTCAATGACAAAATTTCTTCTTAAGGCTCAAAATATTAATTTAAAATCAGTAAATCCTGAAGTTTCACAATTTACGTCAGTAGTACCCCTGCAGCAACACGATTAAGGCGTCGAAAACTGGAGTTCAAGGACAGGGTTTCTGCTGAGACTCACAGTACTAATTTAAAAACGCTCATGGGGTAAGAAGGCAGTACACATACAGCATCAGGACTGAGGAAATAGAACCTGAAGATTATTTGAGATGCACGATACTAATGTAAAAACCCCAGATTCTTAAATCTCACCGTTTAGAAGAAACCTCAGATCTTTTAATAGCACCGTACTACCCCTGCAGCACCAGAACTGAAGAGTTTTGCACTTGAAGCTGAATGGCTAAATTTTTGCTTAAGATACAAAATGCTAATTTAAAATAGTATATCCGCAGGTTTAGCTGTTTAGGAAGGCAGTACCTCTATGTAATCAGGTCTGAGGAGTTGGTACCGGGAGTTCAAGGACAGACTATCTACTTGAGACCCACAATACTAATTCAAAAACAGGAAATCTCCAAGTCTCAAGATTTAGGCAAGCATTAACCCCGTCACTATAAGGGCTGAGGAGTTGGATTCTGGCGTTAATGGTCTCACGGTTTAGACAGGAAGTATCCCTGCAGCATAATGACAGAGGAGTTAGACCCGTCGTTCAACCGTGGGGTCTCCGCTTGAACCTTATAATACTAATTTGAAAATAGCATATTCACAAGTCTTACTAGTTAAGCAGACAGTACCTCCAAAACTTCAAAATTTAGAGTACACTCAGAATCATTTCAAATTTAGAGGAACTCAAAGTACAGTGGCAGAGTCTCTACTTAAGATCTACATTAATCCTCAATTGTCACAGTTTGGACAGACAGTACCCCTGCAGCATCAAGACTTTGGAGATGAATCCTAGGGTTTAATGACATAGTACCCGCTTGATAACTAAAATACTAATTTGAAAGCGGCAGCTCCTCACACTCACGGTTTAGAGAGGTAGTGTCCCTGCAGCATTAGCACTGAATAGTTGGAACCTGATGTTTAATAGCAGGGTCTCTGCTTGAGATCCACAATACTAATTTAAAAACAGCAGATCATCAATTGTCACTGTTTAGACAGGCAGTACACCTGCAGAATCAGGATTTATGAATCTAAGAATGAAACTATTCTACTATTGTATTATCATGGGAATTGAATATGTGTTCGATGTTTCATGAGAATTGCTTAAAGAGAAGTAGTTGAAAAATCGGTCGCAAAATTTCAACGAACAACATCATTAAAAAGTGAAGTTCGATAAAAACGTTTAGAACCGTGGCTTCATGCTTTCGTATGTACCCGTATAATACTTAGCTATTTATTTACTTTGTTACTTTCTTACTGCGTCAATTCATTTTTCAATTCAATTTCAATTCTTACTTCGTCATATTCCGGCTCCATCATTTTACCATGATTTTACTAGGTGCAAATTTATGTCGACTTCAGTTGTGCCTTATTAGATTATCATTAAGTCTGTTAAAAAAGGCGCCTCAGAATGGAGGATTCATTGTCTTAGTTTTAATGAAATTGAATATGGATAATATATTTTGATTCGAATAATGTTCTCATATGTCTCATATGTATTTCGCTATGCTACGAGAAAGAAACATAAACCCATCTTCATCTCTCTCTCTTTCTCTCTTATCTCTTGAATTAAAATGTTTGACAAAAATTAATTATAAAGGCAATAGAAAAATATTTCAAGTAAAACTACTCTTTTCCTTGCCTTACAATTTGGCTGAAAATGGAAAATATTGAAGACTAAATAGGTGAAGAACAAGTATGAAGGAATTAGGTTGCACAAACGGTCGTGTTTTTATAGAGTTAAAAGTAATACAGCAATTATGTAGTACGGTTAAACTTGAAAAGATGATTTTAGACAAAAAAATAATTCGTAATCTCATCATAATATAGAAATTCAGGGCAGCAGGGTAGTGCCCTCAATATTAGCATAGCTGGCATATACCGAGTAGATTCCCAAGTGAAGAATTCCGCCCTTTATAATATAAGTAGAGACGAATAAAATTATAAAATGTATTATTGCATGTCGAAATGTCCAGACACAGACGGAAATATGAATAAAAAATGATAATTATATTCCAACGAATAACTACTTTTATATATAATGTAGATAATTGAGCATTGTCGGCTACACAGCGTGAAAGATAAATACACAGTGTGAAATATAAATACACAGTGTGAAAGATAAATACACAGTGTGAAAGATAAGTACACAGTGTGAAAGATAAATACACAGTGTGAAAGATAAAAGTTAAATATCGTTGTTAAAAATCAAATGAATAAACAAAAATGTCGTAGACAGGTAACAAGCAAAATAAAAATACTTGCACAATAATGATAACTTATCATCATTATTGTGCAAGTATTTGTATACTCCATAAGCATCAAAATAATTACAAGAACAATTACAATGTCTCAATCAATTTTTCAATTTTTTTTTCCTGTGTTTATTACGGTTTTCGTATGTACATCCACTAACGTATATTTATTACTGGCTACTGTACTGACTGTAGACAATAGAGAACGTGTAGGGTAGTCTGGAAGGGTGCGGGGTACGAAAGAAACATTTCACGACTAGTTTCCGTGATACTACAAATGAGTCGGTTATGGACTCGTTTATATACTCCGCTCTCTTTTGCGGTCAAGATGCGTCTATAGTGTTCAGTATGGCGAGTTAATCAGACACCATAATAGGTTCGTTTTGCTAGAGTCTTCTACCTTTATGCCTTTGTTATCGTACAAAGACATAAATGTAAGAAAACAGATCTAGTTCATTGTCAAACGAAAGTAGAAAGTAAATAAGGGGAAAAAAGGAAACTGTACTGTACACTAACTACTATCTAAAATAGGTAATTTAATTGACGGCAAATTGGATAAACAATTTTGAATATATTTGGCGTTAATTTTGTAGAAATTCATTATTCACAATTAAATGAAACTACGTGATGTAGTATTATTTCTACTTTCTTTTAAAGAATCACGTAGTTTCATTTAATTGTGGATTTAAATTTTAAATTAAGTGCAAGAAATTTAACTCATTTATTTTTAGATGACTGCTGGTAAACCATTAACTTGGACAGTAAAATATTTGCACCCTAAGAATCTGAGCACCAGATGTTTTTTAAATAAATGTTTAATTATTATTATTTAGTCACATTTTTCTATGACAAGATTTTAGTTTTTTTTTATAAATTTAATTTCCAAATCGGCAACTGGCCTGTTTATCCTTCCATCCATGTAATTACCTGTTTTTCCATTTCCCACGTTTTAGTCACGTGTTCTAGAAATCAACTTCGATGAAATTGTTTTTACATTAATTATTTCGCTTGAACATGACTTGAATGACCAACTTCGGCGAGGGAGAGCTAGGAAGGAGATATATTAGAAAACTTATTAATTGTTAAGGATTCCTTTTTAAATTAATAGAAATATTACTAATTGCTTCAGTAATACAAAAAAGTTGGCGTAGTAGAATAGAAGGAGACTGACAAAGTAGTTTTGCTTATAAAATTTTCTTTATTATCAAAACTACTTTGTATATTAATTAGCTGAACTAGTTTCGTATCATATTAAGTATGCCCATGCTGATATAGTATCATGCTAAGCGTTAGAGATGAGACCAACAGGTGTTGATAAAGAAATATGTTAGTCCTAATCTAGTAGGTCCTGAGTTTGTTCTGAATAAATTATTGAAGCCTGTAAGAAACGACAGCTTAGATGTCTGTATAAATTTTTGAAGCCTGTAAAGAACGATAGCATAGATGTCTGTATACATATTTGAAGCCTGTAAAGAACGATAGCATAGATGTCTGTATATATTTTTGAAACCTGTAAAGAACGATAGCATAGATGTCTGTATACATTATTGAAGCCTGTAAAGAACGATAGCATAGATGTCTATATACATTTTTGAAGCCTGTAAAGAACCGTAGCATAGATGTCTGTATACATTTTTGAAGCCTGTAAAGAACGATAGCATAGAGTCTGTATACATTTTTGAAGCCTCTAAAGAACGATAGCATAGATGTCTGTATACATTATTGAAGCCTGTAAAGAGCCGTAGCATAGATGTCTGTATAAATTTTTGAAGCTTGTAAAGAACGATAGCATAGAGTCTGTATACATTTTTGAAGCCTGTAAATAACGATAGCATAGATGTGTGTATAAATTTTTGAAGCCTGTAAAGAACGATAGCATACAGTCTGTATACATTTTTGAAGCCTGTAAAGAACGATAGCATAGATGAGTGTATAAATTTTTGAAGCCTGTAAAGAACGATAGCATAGATGTCTGTATAAATTTTAGGAAATTTTTTTTTTCGTAAAGAACGTAGCAATGGATGACGAGAGCGCAGCTGCGGTTTCGTGGATTTCTGTTTTTGTGTGTTGTTTGGTCGGATAATGACTCCCTTATAAATAATGTATTTGGCGTACGTCTTTTGGATACACAGTAGCAAATGGCGTAAATTTGTATAACTTAAGGGGTAAGTAATATGTTTGAAAAACAATGGTGTCAAAAAGATGAAAGAAAAAAGAAACAGACTTTCAGAACACGAAATTAAAATTTTAATATGTTCACTTTCACATAACTTAAGGACAGAAGAATGTATTTTATTTGCTCAAAAAATCGAAGTAAGGGTTTTGATTGCAATCTGTCTTCAAGCTCTAATGGAATATATAAAACTCTAAATTAAAAAAAATGTATGTTTTTGTTTATGCGTCCTTTGGTCTAGCATCTAAACGATTGGATCGATTTGAACGAAATTTTTCCTTTGACCGTTTCTTGTATTGTAATTACTGTCTTCGAAGTAATTATTTTTCTCTCTAGCGGTTTTTTTTTCCTTTTTCCCTAACTTCAAGGTTTTTTTTTTCCTAAACTTTTTCTTTTTCCTAACTTTAAACTAAAAAAATATTTTAAATGTAATTTTCCCAAACGTTCCTTGCTAATTTCTTATGTCCTTTCACGTTTTTAATATTTTGTAAGTCAAACAATATGCCATTACGTATTTTCCCAATAACAATTTAATTAGGATATTTTTCATACAAAACTTAAAAGCGAGGGTGGTGCGAGACACGAGATGAGAGGCAATGGAATAATTAGTTCTTTATGAGCACTGTTATAAAAATACTTTCCAAATTCGATATCTGTCTATTAGTCAAAGTCGATTTCTTTAAAAACAGTGTGTCGCAGAAATTTCCTGTCCTGATTTATTTTAATAATAAGTATACCATGTGTTACGTATAGTTTTATTATTTTTCATTTCTAGTTTTCACACGTTCCATACACACACATTTTTACAGGGTATCCAGTGGCAGATTTCAAAGTTTGAACAAACATAGTTTCTGAACGCAACACATAAGAGGGGCGCGGGGAGCGTCGCAAGCGGTGCGTATGTTTTAGTAGCCATGGGGAACAGTGGAGTGGAGAGCACCGCGCTTTTACCGTCGAGGCTTACATTTTGAGTGGATTTTCGCTGTCTGTAGCACGCCGTCGATTTAATAATCGTTACAGTATTCGTAGATTACGTGATGGACCATCGATCAACCTCATTCAGTCATGGGTAGCAAGGTTCAGAGCTACAGGATCAACATTAAATAGGCCCAGGCCAGGACCTACACCATTGATAGCCACGGATGAAAATATTCGAGCCGAAGTCAGTAGGGTACCCTCGCTCTGCAAACGCGTTTTTGAAAACATGCGTGCTAGACTCGAGGAGTGTGTCAGACTCCGCCCGAGATGGCCGCCATTTGGAAAACGTGGTTTTTAAAAAACGAAATCCGCATTTGTTGTTATGAAGTTAAAATAAACCTACTTTTTAGTAAAGGTGTAGGTTTTTTTTTTACAATTTTTCAAACATTGAAATCTGCCACTGGACAACCCTTATATATATATATATATATATATATATATATATATATATATATATATATATAAATATATATATATATACATATATATATATATATATATATATATATATATGCATATATATTTATATAAAGTTGAAAAAAATTATTTAGCACTTATCAAAAAGTTTAACGACAATTTATTTTTTCTCCTCAACGATCGTACACAGCACTAAAACTACCAGAAGTTGTAAACGTGACCAACATTAAATCGGAAGTAAACAATGAAAAGTTTGGGAATAGAAACTAGGTTTTGAGCGGACGTTCCATCTCCGCTCATTTTCCCCCTTGATTACTGTTAAATTAACGCTAATTGGCAATAATAATAAACGACAATTACGGGTAGTTACGGTAAATAGCTGGATTAAGAGATTCCAGATAATTGTTTTATAATTATTAATGAATATAATTTTCACCTATTTTGTCTTAAAGGTCACACCATATTATTATAAATAAAGGATGATACTAAAATCTTCTGGTATTGCCAACGCCCTGCGTATTCCTGACGGGTTCAAATCCAAATATTGCTTCAGCCACTAGGACTGAGGCTCGACAGAAGGAGTTGAGTTTAATTAGGAGAATTCCAATCACGAGTATCTCCACTCAATTGTGTCATAAGCAAATTAGTGTGACCAGATTATTTTTCATAAATAACTTTTTGAACGTCTGCTTATACTATCTCACCTCCTGTGACAGTCCTAATTAAAAATTTTAGCAGAGCACATTCTACAAGAGTCCTTGAAAATATATTCCGTTTTCAGACGAATTTCACACTCGTCACATTTACTGTATTGAGATAAAAAAAACATTGAAAACTAGGACTGAGTCTCACTACAGTCTCATCTCCTACGACAGTCCTAAATTTAAAAATTTAGCACAGCACATTCTACAAGAGTTCTTAAAAATATATTCCATTTTCAGACGAATTTCACACTCGTCACATTTACTGCATTGAGATAAAAAAACATTCAAAACTAGGACTGAGGCTCACTACAGTCTCATCTACGACAGTCATAATTAAAAAATTTAGATGCTGTTTTGAAAATACATATTTTATAAGAAAAGTTATTATTATGATAATTGCATATAATAATTTATTTCGATAATTCTCTGAAAAAGGAAATTTGTCTGAAAACGGGATATATATTTTAAGGACTCTTGTAGAACGTGCTTTGCTGAAATGTTAATAATATTGTTTACTAAATTTTATTCTCCATGAACGAGGAGATAATTAACACTATAAAATAACTCTAAGAAAATACGTTGATCAGTTATGAAATAATGGGGTTATTAGCTTTTTCAATTATTTTCCCTTAAAGTTAAGGACAATCATGGCCTCATACTTAACGTCAGTTTTTTCTCTGAATGTATTAGTATAATAGCCTATATTGAATCATTTGATATCCCTTTTGAAGTATTTAAAAATAAAAAAATTAGATTGACATTTTTTGCCGTGACATATCGATACGATTATTTTTAATTTATTTTGAATATATTTTTTGTTTTTTGAAATTACACTTTTTAGAAAGATAAAATTATATTGAAAAAAAAATAACTGGATCTGACCATATTGATTAGATTTACTCTTAGAAAAGAGATCATATTTTACGAGATTAAAGATACAACATACACTTATATTATGATGTTTTTTAAACTATTTAATTTATTAAAGTGTTATGCGGTAACATGCAGATGGTGCACGCTATTACGGTTAACTTAGTGATATGGAAATGGGTAAAATGAGTGAACTGTATAAGCGAATGTAATAAATTATGCAGTGAATTTCACAAAGCATACTCAGCTGAATAGTTGGTAGACAAGTTCGTCAAATTCTGGTTTTTTATGAAATATTTTCAGTTAAAAATACATACAACTTAATTAAAAAAAAACTTAAATAACGAATTGTGCCCTGTCGCGCAAGTTAAAATTTTTGTCAGCCCCTTTTTTTTGGAGAAGAGAATGAAGCCGTATTCTCGAGCAAGTATTTATAAAAGTGAAACATCTTTTAAAATATTAGCTGAGGGGGTAAATTCTTTGACATATAATATTATCCTAATGCCCTCTATCGGGATGATGATTTAGCCAAAAGTTGATGACAGCAAAACTCTTCAGCGATAAGGAGTGAATCCATCGAATTTGGACTCATTTGACTTGTCTTGACATAAACTTGACATAAACATGATGGACGAGAACATACAAAGGCATGAAGCCACGTTTTTATTTATTTATTTAACTTCGCTTTCCAAATATTTCTCTAGATATTTCAACAATTTCTACTTAACAACTTTTTATGAACCTCCCGCACATAGTCAGTCTCCATAATAATACAACATAAGGTAGGTATAATTCAACCTTTGATTAATAAATCCCAATGCTGCAGGTTTACTGCCAGTCTAAGCTTTAAGACTTGAAAACTTCTGTTTTTTAAATTAGTATTCTGGGTTTTAAGCAGAGTCTCTATCATTTCACTTCGACTTTCAACTACTCAGTCCTGATACTACAGGGGTTATATCTGTCTATACCGTGAGACTTGACAATTTTCTGTCTTTAATTAGTATTGTAGATCCCAAGCAGGGATTCGTCATTGAACTCTGGGTTTTAACTCCTCTGTCCTGATGCTGTAGGGCTATTGCATGCCTAAATTATTAGATTTGAGATTCTGCTCTTTTTAAGTAATTACTGTGGGTGTCAAGCAAAGACTCTGTCTTTGAACTTCGTGCTCCAATTTCTCCAGCCTTATATTGCAAGATTTTTTTTTATTTCAGTGGCTTTAGTATAATATTATAAATATATTGGTTAGAATTTTACTATGGATATTGAAGGTACGTCATAGAATTCTTCAATAATAACAGAACAGGTGTTGTGATCGTGTTTGGCTAAAATAGATCTAATGATAAAGTCTCTAAGGTTTTGACACCACTAAGAGCAGCATAAATATATCCTTTAGCAAAGTCAGGGTACAATGAGTTTGCCAGAAAGTGGTGACAGGAATTCTTTACTCATGAGGAGTAAACTCATCGAGTTTGGACTCATTTCAATTGTTTTGCCGCAAGCAAGAAAATGGAAAAGGAAATAGGTCGGACTACACATATACAGGTATAGATAAAAGCATCAAGCAACTAAGATGTTAGTAGGTAAGTCGACAGATAAATAAGTACAGGTATAAAAAAATGCATGAAATACTGCTGTAATAAAGATAATATATATATATATATATATATATATATATATATATATATATATATATATATGTGTGTGTGTGTGTGTGTATATATATCGAATCATAACTATTATCATCGTCTGTGAAATTTAACTTATTCTATCTAGTATTTGCAATTACATTTGATAAAGCAAGATAAAATAATCGTGGAAGTTTTACTTTTGCTGCATAATCCACGGAGCACAAAGTTATTGGTTTTCTTTCTGCATTTTTTGTATTTTCGATTCGTTTTTCTGTCAGCGTAGCGTTTTATTCGACGTGTAATTATCTACCTTGTCAAAATTTGTTGTGAAGTCTTACATTAATGATAAGATTTGTTCACCAAAGTGTTGGTGAAAAAGATTAGGTCACAGATACTAGTCTATAAGGTGATTTTTATGACATAACACTCTCTAAAATTTTGATCAGGTATCGGGAGATAATCGCGTTCAAATGATCGATAGTTTCCTAGTACTCCAATTTGTTTTGAAAAGGAAGGAAGAAAAATTATGTCAGTATGACTCAGACATTCGTGACGGTCAGACGTAACGAACTGCGCACATTTCAATTGAACCCACGATTTTCTACCGATAGATCTTTATAACGCCAAGTCGTGTATATCCTACTTCTCACACCGCTGCTAGGTATTCAATAAATATAAGTTGCAAATGGGTTACACGAGTCGAAACCAATGATATATTTAATTCCGATATATTGTACATGAATAACGTTTTTCCTCATTGAAAATCTTAATTTACTACATAAAAAGGAAGTAATTTTAAATTGATGAAACAAGATGAAAAGTAATTTGAATAATTTATAAAAAAAATTTAAAACACTTGAGGTTTTCCAAAGGTCTCAATATGTCAAAATTTAAATCTCTACATATGTTTTATTAGTCGCTACTTCGGGCGGTTTACATCAGTCCGGTGGCTACTGTTTCATTTCCTTGTATAGCCTCTTGGTTTCTGGTTAGAATTTATAGCAATTTTTTAAATTACATGGTGTAAGGAAACAAATCATTTTTCACGCTATAAGAGGGCGTTCTTTTGGAATTTTGTTTATTTTTCTACTGTTGTATTCTCATAGAATAGGTGAAACTCACAGGTTATTAGTAATAAAAGATATACTTAAACAATTTATTACTCTGTCAGTCAAATTTAGTTAGCCAATCACCCACTCATATATTATTTATGGTTTTAATGAAGTAATGTTTGAATAACACAAATAAATTGAGAAAGTTGCAATTTAATATTAAACAATCTATCTTATGTTATGTTAAAAACATTGTTGGACGATTTCGCGTCAAGTGTAACAGACTTGTTTGCTTCATGAAAGAAAAAAACATACCAAAAATCTTAGCTGTCAAATAACATAATTATAACAACAGCATTAACGCGGTAGTAATTCTTCTCTATAGCACATGTACGGCTTGCTACTGACATTTTAGTCTGAGGAAAAATACCTACAATTTATTCAATTCCAAACCAATCATATTTTTTTTAGTTTTTATAGTTCTTAGATGTAAACTTTTTAGTGACATAACTCAAAGGCATAACAGATTTTTAAATTTGTTTCTCTTCCCCTAAGCACCACCTAATAAAATAAGTCCATAGTTAATCTAATGCCTTATTCAGATCGTATAAGCCTTTGAAAATACACGTACGTACATACAATACAGAAAATGTTATGTGGTTCCTGCTTACCTGCTAACATTTCCATTTAAGACAACTTTTTCCCTTATTCTGACTGACTAACGCAATACTTTGATAATTTCGATAAATGTATAAATTACATAAATTTTTTTGTTACATTTATTCTGAACTTATTTTTTCTCTAGACTTCAGAGACACACCCGTTTTTTTACGTCGTGCCTGAAGAACAGTAATTAGATTAACTAGTGTTTAATAGGGAGAAGTGTCTGTTCTGTTTGGTAGAAGATTGGATTCCTAATTGTTTTTAGCGTTTTTGGAATAGTTTTGTACATTTAGATGTAAGCTTACACAGCAAATGGAATATTAAAGTGACAGCGAGTCGTATCAAAGGTAAAACATGTTTTGTTAAAATTAGAGTGTTGTTCCGAATCCAGTTGTTCATTTTCTGTCATTACGACAGTAATAATTCTTTCTGTCGTTACGACAATAATAAATTACAACAATAATAAGAATAAAAGTAAGAAGTGTCATTACATTGTTTACAAAAATTAGTATTATTTTTCGTCATATAAGTTATTATCTAGTATATCTTCTTCAAATGAAAAATTATCGTGAATTTCATACAAAATATAAAATTTAGAAGTGTTGCCAACATTCCGCGGTAATTTTGACGTGAAAACTACTCTTCGATCGTTAAGTACAATGATAGCTGGTCGAATTTTCTTGTGTTACTAAATACCGTTAGATTTGAAGCTAATAACTACGAGACTAATAATGCGTTAACAATAGCTGAGATCACGATGGATAGAGATTATCTGTATGCGTTTGTTACGTAGTGTTTTTTGCTTGTGACGTCATCGGTCTAGTGTAGGTACATGCGCGTAATTGTTGCAAATTAGCGTCGTGTAAACTTATAAATTAAAATAGAGTGAAAACGCGTTGGTGTTGAATTAGGTGTCATTATAAATCACTAATAGAACGCAGACTGAGACAATAAAAATATTCATCGGAATATAAATAAAATCCGGTATTAAAGGGAAAATTGCAAAAAGAAATTAAAAATGGCCTCTTATATGAATCGTAAATATGCTCGAAATTATAGTAAACGCAAATAAGTAGAAAGTTCGCGTTAAGCAAATTCAAAGAAACCTAAAAAGTTCAGGGTCGAGCAAATGCGAGAGTTATGATAGCATCGAAAACAAAATGAAAATATGACGCATAGCGATTACGTTGCTGGCTTGCGAGAGTTATGATAGCATCGAAAACAAAATGAAAATATGACGCAAAGCGATTACGTTGCTGGCTCAATTCAAAGAAACCTAAAAAGTTCAGGGTCGAGCAAATGCGAGAGTTATGATAGCATCGAAAACAAAATGAAAATATGACGCAAAGCGATTACGTTGCTGGCTCATCGGCCATCGTCTAGCGACAGTTCCTGTTATACTATATAATTTTATCGTAATAATTTTATCAAAGAGATCGATAATTAAGTTACATATTGATACGAAACACTTGTTATGATTTGATCCGACATTGTCACGAAAAATTGGTGACAATGTCGGATCGTGGATCAGAATTGCGCCTTTTAGTTTCTTTTTTTTGTCATTTTAATTTTAGCAATATCGGAAATGGGGAGAATGTCACGTTTATGTGGAATTTTTCAGCAATATAACCAGAACTATTTTATATAATATTTGGAAAAAAAATTATTGGAATACCAACAACTTGCTCTATCTATTGACAGGGCGTAGGCTATTAAAAATGAATATTTCATTCGTGTCCTCTAATATTTTCACATAAATAATTTTGAGTACTAAACATATAGATATATGCAAATTATGTAAAAAAAATTCTGAGAAAAACCAACTGATAGATGAACGAACAAGTTAATGGATTTACAAGAATTCCGTAGCCTGACCTGTTAAAGCTTTGTCATATTTGTCCGTCACATCCTCATAAAAACCCTTGTAGCTTCTATTCATGAGTTTAAATTTTGCAGGTGGATGCTTCAAATGTACATATCTCAAATAAGGGTAGTAAAATCTTAAATTATTATTTTACTTAATTTATCTTCCCCTATCTACATATAAAGAGAGAGGGAACTTTTTTCTTCATGCCATCAAGTGTGCTAGGTTGTATAGGTCTATTCAAATGATATTAAGGCTCTATTTACCCTTTTTCTATTTTTATCATCATTTGCAACAAATTTAGCGTCAAAGTGACGTGTAACATGAACACCATGTGTCTGAAAAATCTGAAACATAACTGTAAAATTAGCATTTGATCAGAACATTAAAATAAAATTGCTTTGTGTAACTTGAATCAACAATTTATATAGATTTAAACGGAATTCTATATTAAGCATGTTTCGACGTGCTCTGTGTCGGTCTTACCTTTTTAACGTAACAAATAAGACACAAAGGACAAGAACTTTTCTTCCAGTACATTTGTTTTGTACGAGGCTAAATCTGTGTTTTGTGCGGATGTGAGAAAGATAAGTACCATGCTAGACTGTAAGTGATTCATAAATGCTAATTAAACCTACAGAATGAATATAAGATTAAGTAAAATGAAAGCAAAATTACACGTTAGGGTTAGGGGAGAGATAAGGGTAAGTAATAGAAGGGATTTTGATCTGATGATTATCTTTAATATAATTTCAGATAACTTTTGAATACATGCGCTAACGGCGCTCTCTGTATATTTTTCTTCACTTGATTTCATAATCTAGTAGTATGTAAATTAAAGGTTTTTCCACAGAGTTCCTGCAGTTGTATGCTGTGGAATATGGAGAGTGTATTTCTTTTTAGAACCTAGTTTGAGGTCGTGGGATGAAAGAGATTGGAATCTAGGTCTGAGGTATAGGGTGTAACGGAGTTATTGAGATTAGTATATAAAAACATAGAAGGTGTTTGTTACGAATCACTAGACGTAACCGATGTAAACGATTTTTAGGACTGAATATGTATCGAATATACAGGTTCGGAAAAGATTCTAATATATTGAGTAAATGTTTAGTAAGATTAGAATAACACACGTCTCTACAATCAAGGATGGACGGAAGTAGAGTTTGGCAAATTTGTACTTTAATTTGAAATTTAAAAAAAAATTAAAGCCAATCGGGAGAGTGTATTTTGAAAAAAAATCTTACTTGAAGGCTCCATGTGAGAGGTTGATTAATAAGTAGGCCAAGATTGTTTGTAATAGAGATAAAAGGGGTAGCATAGCCAGTGAAAGGCTGTGGTAAATTAATTATACATATTTTCGCCGACAATTTCTGGCTGTAAAGGTAGCCTGTATTTGAATTGAGTTAATCAGTAGATCCTGTATATTAGTCCACTGACTGACCAAATATAAGTCTGTATTCAGTTTATCAGTGAAGGAATGAATTTCATCTTCACTGCAGTGATAATATATCTGAATTTCATCAGTATAGAAATGATGGTTAAAAGATAGTTGTTTAACAACAGGATTAATGAAAATAGAAAAAAGAAATTGAGGAAACACCATCCTGAAGCAATGATACTAATCTACTTTGAATAAATTTCAGAAATATTGATTACCTTTTTACGGCCATGAAGGTACAACTTGAACCAATCAACATATGGTTGTGACAGATTTAATGGTTTAAGCTGATGTATTAAAATGTCAAAGTCGACAGATTTTAATACGTTACTGTAGTCTAGTCTATATCAGAATAGATAGTTGTGTTATTTTTAGGGTTAGGTGTACATCGTCAGTTACTTCGAGCAGTGCGGTTGAAGTATTAAGCCCTGAATTAAAACTAGATTGCAGGGAGTCTAATAGATTTTGAGTTTATAAAAAAGGGACAATTTGAGAATGTTCAACCTGTTCAAAAACTTTTGATATGAATGGTAATATAAATATGGATTGAAAATATTTCGGCTAGTTTGGGAAAAATGTTTTCGGTAGAGGAATAATATTCACTTTCTTCCATTTACGTGGGAATTTGGAAGTATTAAATATGACAATGGTAGTAGATGCTTTAATACCAATAATGCGAGCAAGAGAGTTAATACTTAGATCATCATTGGGGATTTAGATTTTATACCACTAAAGTCAAGGAAACCCTTAACCATAACGTTAACATGGCATGGCGAAGGGGTAGTTTGTTCTAATTATTTATTCATGAATTTATTCATCAATTAAAGAAGAAAAAAGTTTGAACCGTATTTCTTATATTTTCATTTCAGAGTAACTTATTTTTGGTTTTGAAATTACGGCAATAATTTTAAAACATTAATTGTTTCCGTTAAATAAGAATATATTTTTAAAATTTTATTGTTTAAATATAATTCTCCTTCATTCGGTTAAAACATCTATAATAAAACGACTTAATAATCTATTATCACAGATGAGAATTGAGAAAAGTGGTGCACGTATCCATCGATATTTTGGATAATTAGGCAAAAATAAAAATATTTCTAAACCACATGGGTTCTGTAATTTTAGACTTACCCGCATAACGTTATAAATGTTCAAAATTCCTATTTAGGGACAAAATTAAGTTAATATTTGTTAATGGGACACTATCAGGTTTTTAAATCCCTAGCAATTGGGGACAATACATCTATTTTAAATCAGTTCCGCAACATATGCTCTTGTACAATAATTCAATGTTTTCGACAATAAAAAGGATAGTTGTGTTAAAATATTTTTTAAATCTATTTTAATAAAGTTACTCTTTTTGAACTGAAACTTTATTGTAGGTCCTTTATATGTCCAATTATTCGGTATAAATAACGTTAAAAGTTCACTTACATCTTCGTTGTGGTTGAAGTTGAAAAACGAGAAGAACTCAATTCAAGAACGAAAATATTATATTATCAATGCTGTTATTAAATATGATTTTTGTAACATATAACTAAATTTTAATACCTTCCTGAAACTGGTATCAAAACAAATCGACAAAATTATGTTTCAGTACGTCCTGTCAACGTCATGGTCACGATAAATTGCGTTGACCATATTCAGAGACTTGCCTAATTGAGCACTTTAACGCAAATGTTTGTAGTCGATTTCTATGCAGATCAATTAATTAACGGTGACAGAAAACGGACATACCCGTTGTGGAAGGGTAGCAGCGGTAGAGCAGCGCCCGCCCAAACTGCGTGCTTTCGCCCTCGAACTTTCCACCGTTAACTTTAGCTTCAGGTATTTTATCAAATTTACGACTTCCTTTAGTTTAATGTGGATATATTTAGAGCTACGAAAGTGGTTTGTGAGTTTTATTTCTTATCAAGTAGAAATTTGACTAGGTATGAAACATTGAATATTGAATATATTTGGCGTTAATTTTGTAGAAATCCATTATTCACAATTAAATGAAACTACGTGATGTAGTATTATTTCTACTATCTTTAATTTCTTTACCACGACCTAGGTTTCGTTGTACTACAACATCTTCAGGTGGGATATTAGCAAAGAATCTATCAATAAGCATCTTTGCTAATATCCCACCTGAAGATGTTGTAGTACAACGAAACCTAGGTCGTGGTAAAGAAATTAAAGATAGTAGAAATAATACTACATCACGTAGTTTCATTTAATTGTAGGTATGAAACATTTTATTTACCCATTAGACATCTTATCTATTGCGAATCGAAAATTATTGCTTCCCTCTACCGATAGCCATATTGGCGTTTTAACTACATTATTTATTTATGTCAGTTACGTACTATTTATTGTTTATATTAGCAAAAGTTTGTCCTGGAGTACTTATATAGCGAGTTTCAATCGTATTTAAAGTGTTTTTTTTTATAATGTTGAAAATTGTTAGTAATGAAACGCAACCCTAATTAGTTCCTAAGACCGCCACTACGTGGCGAGCTTTCTCAGTATTTATGTATGTCAAATAAAAGATGCACTGTAATGATTGTTAAGCATTAAACCAAATATTTGTAATAAACAATCTATGTTATTTATTGAAAACCTTCATGGTAGAAGAGCTTGTTTTCGATGATAACAAATAACAAAAATCCGAATTATAATTATTCCGCAAGTTTTAGAAAACTCTAGGTATAATTTAGACCTTGATCAAATTGACGCTGTACCAGCATTTCCACAGAGAGGAAACGATACAGAAATGTATATGCTACAGCCTGAATTATACGTACGTGACTCTGAAGTATGCCATTTACACAAATCCATGTATGGCTTCAAGTGTGCAAGCAGACTTTGGAACACACAACTTAACAAAGTTTTACTTGAAATGGGAACAAAACAAAACAAAAGGAGAAAACAGATCTATGTATTTATTATAATATCGAAAGGAATATACAGATTGCTGTGCGGGTGGATATCCTAATTATATTTACATCTCAACATCACATAAAGAACATGATTAAGGATAAATTAAAACTCAGTTTTGAAATGAAAGTCCTTGCAAATGCGTGGGGTTAAATATAATGAGAAAAGAAGACGTAGCTATGTTGCATCAAAGGAAGCACACTGATGAAATATTAGCTAAATTTGGAATGTTTGATTGCAAACTTGCTAAAACACCAATCGAAGTTGGATTAAAGTTCTTTGAAGAAGATACCATGTTTGACTGTCCATATCAACCAGCTATAGGATCTTTTTTATATAATGCATAATATGTGAGACCAGATATATCATTTGCAGTGAATATGCTAAGTAGATATAATCAAGAACCCGAGACTGCATACTGGCTATCAAAAGAGTGTCAAAAGATCTAATGATAGTTTATACACAAGATGAGGTTGGAATAATTACAAGATACTTTGATGCCGACCGGCCAAGTGACATGCATGACCGTAAGTTGCGCACTGGTAACATTTTTATATTTCAGAATGGTGCTATTTCTTGTGCTGGCAGGCCAGCAAACTGTGGCCCTGTCGACAGCAGAAGCAGAGTACGTGTCCGTGTACTTTGTGACCCATGAGGCTCTTTGACTGCAGGAGCTACACATCGATCAAAATTTGTGCCAATCAAAATCCATCTCCGTCAAATACTGTTACTGCATTTACTTGATGTTATTATATTATTTAGAAGTATTTTATCTAGATTATACTGAATATCGTTTAAATAAATTTAAATGCCTCAAAAATTTGTGCAAATTTAGTCTTAGAAAAAATTATCACGTTACCGCGTGGATACATTTAAATCTATATATTGACTATAATGTAATATGGAGTTGCAACATCTTTATAACTTGTAAAATAATTTTAATAACTTATTATATAGTATTATCTCAAGATTCGCGGTCCAAGGTGTTAATGTTATGAAATATCACTGGTGTTAATGTTATGAAAGTTCATCACCTTATTTCCAAACTTAACGTGTTTTATTACACATTTTATATATATGGTGTTAAATTGTGGAATAAGTTGGAGTTAAGCCAGACACACAACAAGACCTCTAACTTTTATAAATTCCTAAATATGTAAATGTCCCTCGTAGCTGGATTTGTACTCGTGCTTGACAATCCATATAATAAAACTTTCACAACGCTTATCTAAATATAATTTTAAATATATTATTTGTTCAACAAAGAGCCCATAAAAAGACTCCACTCTATGCATTTTTTTGGAACTTAATATACACGTTGCTTCATCGATTGACATACTCTAATGCAAAATTGTTATTACTGAGTCAAAATCATTTTTAGGAATTCGTACCTGAAAAGGAAAAAAGGAACCTTTATAGGATCACTTCGTTGTCCGTCTGTCGGTCTGTCAAGACCCTTTCTTCTCAGAAACGCGCAGATATATTAAGTTGAAATTAAAATAAAATACTTAGGTCCTACGTCTCTTCAAATACTTAGGTACCTACGTTCCCTTGGAGCTGTAAACAATCAAGCTTCTAAGTCAACGCAGTCAAGAAGAACCTCAAAAATACGGCCATTTATGCCTCATATTTTAACTCTTGCAAATAAATCAAAACCTATAGGGTACTTCCCTTTGACCTAGATTCATAAAATATGTCAAAAGCAAGGTCTTATAGCACAAGTAGAATAAAAAATTGCGTAACTCGTTAATTTGTAGTTATTTCACATAATTTTTTTTAAGTGTGCGCCTATGAAGGATATAGTAGGCAATATATTTTTGTTTTAAAAAATTAAAATTTTGTTAATACATTAATAGGAACATTAAGTACCATGAAATGTTTATAAATGCCTAAATATATACAGAACCCTCGTAGTGCGAGATCCAATATTTAGACATGATTGGTTAACAACACATTTTGCAAAAAAATAATTTTTAGTACCTCATATATTAGATTTGATAGTGTGAATATTCGAATTTAATTTTTTTAGTGTTCCGTGAAAAAAATGCCAAAACGGAGCACTAATGGAATCATTTCGGCGTCCGTCCGTCCGTCTATTTTCTTGGAAAATATTCGACGTAAAAATTTTAAATTTGGTACAAGGTGGCTCATTTATAGACATGAAGTATAAAAATGTTAATTTAGATTCAGTGGGTTAATTTCAAAGGGTGAAAAATGAGAAAAAAAAGTCAATTTCAAAGGGTGGAAATTTGAAAAAAATTCTTAAATGAAAGCTTTTTGAAGGACGAATTCAGGAAAAACGTTTAAAAAACATGTTCTTCAACCTTTTCACCAGAATTACTGCTCAGAAAATTTTTTAAAAATTCCTAAAAATTGGGAATTAGATAAAAAATTTATTGAAAATTTTCAGGATTGAAACATTTCAGCGCGAAAAATGTATTGTTTATTTCCTTATAATCGCTAAACAATTGTTTTATGAGAAATATTTATTCTACAAAAAATATTTCACACGATGTAAGAAACAATTTCTGCCCTTACGTGTTTTTCAAAATTTTTATTTTAGCTCAGCCAAAACGCTTCTCACTCATATCTGCGCATATGCGATGTGATACGGCATTGGTGCGGTACTTAAGCACAAAATCGGAGTGTGTTACTATTAATATTCAAGTGCACGGAATATTAATTGTACAAGTACAACTTTCACTTGACCGATTTGTTTACTATATTGTACCAAATGAACCTGTTTCATAAAATATATATTTAATAGGGAAGAGGAAACGCAGGAAATAAAGAAAATAGCGCATGTTACTTTTTAGGAAGTATCAGAAAAAAACTTTTTATTATAATACTCATTTCGATGTTTTTTTTTCAATAATTCGTCTTATATTTTTCCATAAACTATTTATATACAATGAAAATTGGTCTAGTGAGAAAATCGGTTGGAAAAAAATTAATGACTTTTGGGTCATAGGTATTTTCACCATAGAAACCCGATAATGTCCTGCAGCATTCATTGCTGGACTAAAAACTTACAAAGATATCATCTTTTGTATTTATGATAGAAGTAGAGATTCGTCGTTTTTAAAGTCATCTATTTATATTGGAATTAGTATCGTTTTTGGTTCCCAACTAGCTTATTACTGTATGATCGTATTTCTTTTTGTTAACTTGACTTTTCGGGACTAATATTTTTGTACCCACCAGATGTCACTACTTTGGCCCAAGGTATATGGTAGTCAGCTGTATGGTAATTAGGCGCACGCTATTTGTTATAACATGATACAGTAAGTATGAAATAATCAATAAATAATACATTTAAAATGACATTAGTTATACAGATTACATTTCAATAACTTTTGCTTTGGTGCCACTTACTTTGGCGTCGTTTTTTGTCAGTTAGCATTTTAATATTTAACATTCATAAGTCCATAGCTTAATTTCTTCATTTTTATTTGATACAATAACGAAATACTGGTATACAATTAGGAAACACAAAAATAAACAATAACCTATATAATTTAAAAGTTTTGACTTATTATATACACTCTGGTGGCAAATAAAAGCATAACAGCCGTCATTGTTCAGGCCGTAACTTTGTTGAAAGCTGTTTTTCTAATGATGCATAACTTTTAGAAACACTATCGTAATATATTTGGTTTAATGACGGCTCAATCTAGTTATTTAGTATACTTTCCATTATGTCTTAGTTTATGTATGTTCTCCTTATATATGTTTACGTATTTTTTGCTTATTAAATATCTTGACATCCGCTCTATAAATTGAACACTTATTTTATAAAAATAAATAAGCTCTCATGGAAACACAAGTAATATCAAAGAAAATCTTTTATTTTTTCTAATATTTTTCGTTTTATTTCTCAATTTACATTTAAAAAAAAATGAAAAATGCATATGTTTCTAAGCACGAATTTATTTCGGATTCAAATCGATTTAAGAAAGTACTGATCAAGAAATATTAGGGATGTTTGTAAGACGTCTCGATACAAGCAACGACTGTTTGATGACTTTTCAAGATTAAAGTTATATGGCTACACACCGAGTTTACTGAGGCGTTTTTATAAGTTCACTGTTCACTTTAAATATATATATATATATATACAGATAATTCTGAAACTCTAATTGTTTATGTCTTTTGACTTAGCCTTACCTTAACAGACATATAAAACCTACAAATTTAGATTTTATAACCTTATAAAATAAAAAGGCTAAAGCTGATTGCCAAATCCATAGTTGCAGGTTGATACCGTATGTGAAAATAGAAAATGAATGTACAAAGGGAAATCTTGAAAGTAATAACAATTAATTATATCTGAGCATCATGGTAAATAATCTGCAGTTTTCTCTTTCTTATTATAAAAGTTATTAAGTAATGAGGAAACGAAAAAAAATCCTTTACCTTTGAAATTAGTTTTGGGAAATTCGGGTATCAGTGAAAAGTTTTCCTGCATTCATTTCAATACTTTCAGTGAAAGAATATTATTAGGCGATGAGTTTGTTATACGTATAATAAGTTAAAATATTTTTTAATTTATTTGATAGACAATAAATCAATCTAAATATCTCATGGACTCAATTCCAAAAATTGAAAAATTGAGTTTTGATTTTGGAAGTATTTCTATAAAAAAGGGTAAATAAACTATCATATTTGTTTGCATCCGGCTTCTTCTTTGAACAAATGCAATAAAATACCTCTTAGCACGGCATCTGATAAATAGAGATAAAGTAAAAAAATATTTAATAAGGAATTTTTCCGTTGTTTTTGCCACATTCGTGGGCTACGTTCTTTCGCTGGCTCAAACACTTGTCGACTCCGAAGGGCGATGAAATGAAGGAACCGAGCGCAACTTCCCGCTGCAGATTGTTTATTCGTTTCACTGTGACGCTCGCGTCTTACCAAATTGCGTTTTGTTCGGTCGGACAATGGCTCCGTTATAAACTTTGTTTCATTAAATTATTTTGATATTAAAATATCTGTACAAATAAAATGAAGACTACTGTCTATAAAATATTAAAATATTAATAGACATTTGTCACTCTTTTGTATTTAAATTCTTATTCACGTAATAATATGATATTTAGTGGTTATATTTTTAAACCTTTTTTTAATTTACAGGCAGAAATCAATTAGATGAACGAAAGGGCATATCAAGAGGCAAAATAATATTAGACACTAATTGGTAGTTACGAGTTATTGCCATCCCGATAAAGCCGCATGGGAAAAACAAAATCATTGTACCATTATAGTTAGCTGACCCTGTCAATTGATGAAATCCTAGTTAATAAAAAGTAAATGAAACTGGTTATCAAAGTAACGTTGAACACAACATATTTTAATTTTAATTATAATATAGGCGATCAAGTAATGCGAATAGACTATAAATTTGTTGCACACCACAAGCGCCGTCGCTATGAGTGTATTAGTGATTTTACGACTAGCAAGTATCCGTTTTCGACCGGCAGGATTTTGTGAATAATATATGTTAAAATTGTTAAATGTTTTGGTCAACTATATGAAGTCTATAAAAGGCATAAATCATTTATGTGGATACCATATACGTGATAATGGACTTCAGTGCTTCTGTATTCTTTTTATTGGAAGAGTTACAGTCGTGTACTTCTGCATTCTCCTTATTACGTATGTAGACCGGCACCATTTTTATTCGTTCTTGTCATAACTTTCATTATATAATTTACTAGGTGCTGTCATCTGATATTTCTATACAGGAATAGAGAGGAAGAAATGTAGTATGGCAAAATTTTTCCACGCTTCATATGTTTCAAATCGATTCAAATTATTCGGATGTCTTCGTTAATTATACTAAGAATACTTACAAAATGTTTACCATTTTGTGTTTATTTCAGTAAAATAAAAATTAATTTTAATATCGTTATTCTTACTCATCCTCCTTCATACAACTGTAACCACCATTGATAAATACACCTGAATATTTTCCAACAGAAATTTCCCCTTAATTAGGGGCTTAGATGCCAATGTAACCTTAATGGGCTTGCAAAGCTGTAGGAGCGTTGCATATCCACTCGCCTCCTCAGCAATAGCTAAGCACAGCGATAGCTCAATTGCCCACGGCTCAGTCCTTAACTGGTGGGAGTTCAGCACGTGTGATTACACCTGGTGCGAGATCAGCAGCATGAGTCTCATATTCACGCTGCTGCCTGAGCTATCCTCCAACACTTACAAGTGCTTGATATTGCAGGAAATTTACTTTTAAGATTGATATGTGTTCTCAAATATGGTGAACACTTTATTAATTAAATAGTTAATAATTTAATGATACCAAAAATTTTACAATTTATTAACTATATGTTAAATGAAGTGCATGTCGGAACACTTATAGAATAAGTTTGTGTAGATGTCTACGACTCTTGGATTTGTTGATGCAAGTAAACCGATAGAATTTTAAACGAAAGTCTTCATCAAATGTTAGATCTAGAATTTTCCTAGATTTTTCAAACTCATCATGGAAAAATTTGGTGGAATGAGCAATATCGCACGTTACTATGGAGCTTGACATTTTATAAGCGGGTTTTAGAAGTGAAAATGCAATATGAAAACGTAACTCCATTTTAAAAGATCTTTTCAATGACTCCGCCCTCGAGGGAGTTTGCAAAAACTACTTTTCAGAAGCTACTGTTGAGCCATATTAACCGGCACCCATTATGCTCAAATATTCAAAGTAGTACTCAATTAGGAGTGTCTGGAAGTATAAATTTCTGATGCGGAAAGATGGTGACGGAAGCACGCCACCCGCTTAAATAGCCGGAAAAAACGGAACCCATATTAGATTAACTCGTGTTTGGTGGCAATTGTAGCCGATTTTATCAGAAAGCATTTGATGTAGAAACTTGTAATAGTAATAGATCACATCAACCCAATTTGTAGTAATTAATATTAAAACTATTTATATTGTAATTTAGTTGGGAGGAAGAGAGCAACTTATGTACTTGAAAATTTAAATTTTTAGTTATACATAACGTGCGTTAAAAAAATTCGTAGTTTTAAGTGGCATATCCTCTCAATATGCACCAAAAGCATGTAAAAACGTAACGTAATAATTCCTCTTATTAATGAAACCACAGAATCCTAAATCATGAAAAAAAACAAGGTCGATATAATCTGTTTTACATAACTTATGTTAAAAATAACATTATTTTAAGTGGGCATATCCTCGCAGGTATGCACCAAAAGCATGTAAAAACGTATAATTCCTCTTAATAATGAAACCACAGAATCAAAAATCATAAAAAAACAAGGTCGGTATAATCTGATCCGAAGATTACAGGCAAACTATGGCGTCGATTATAAATCTTATAGTTTTTGAGAAATTCATGATATATTTAAGCCTGTGCAAGATATATATGTGAAAGTTATATTTTCATGCTTAATAACGTTATTAATTTATGTTATGTACATAGATAGAAATATTATGTACCTACCCTTAAATGTTTCTATGTGGCTAAGTGTACGCGGAAGCTATCTATCCGGTACTAACAGGGTATAGGGCTAGTTGTACAAATATTTAGTAGATCATTTTCTCACAAAATTGTATTTTATTTCAACATTTAATTTTCCTTTAAAGATGTCTTAGGTGTTTGTAGAGTTTATATTAAGGTAAACGCTGACAATTTAAATATGAAAACTAACTTCTCCAATAAAATAAATTGGACACTATTATTAAGGTTGTTGAATTATAAACAGGATTTTCAAACAATATTTCAAGGCGTTACGTTTACGAGCGACTTCTAGATTATAAGCCTAAAGGGCTGCTGCCTTAAAACCAGGTCAAAAAGGGAGCAAAGTCAACGGTCATATTAACGTGATGCGGAGCTTTCATTTAGCATAAACAGCCTTCTTCTTCAGAAACAGAATGAAAAGTAAATCAGTTTAATTGAATGCAGAAACGTTCTGAAATTCTTTTTAATTTTATCTTCTTGGATTTGTATTCATTGGGATATAGCGCTTCGTCTTTGTCACAGCAGTTTCGTCGTTCAAAGATAATTTCTCATTTACTGTTGTTAAAACCTGAAGTCAAATTTATTGTCAAATTTGCAACAAATATTTAAATATTTATTTATATAGAAAAAATTTTAATGTTTGCAAATTTTCCGTTAATTTCATCCTAAAATGTTGTTTTAAGAAATAATTACTTTTAATAAATTAATGGATTAAAAAAAGTAAAAGAAAACACTTTCATAAATACTGTACTAAAAAGCATAAAATAACTATCGAACCTATTTTCCCTGTCTACTCAGTACGGACTTTAGAGTAAGCCATGTTTGTTATTGAGTATAATATTTGAGTGTAAATGGGTGGGCTGATTTTTCTTGAAATCTAGCTGAAATGTTAAGTATAATATTTATTTGAGAAGCAAACTCATTTATTTTTGAGATAAAGCACTCCACGCAATATATTTTTTTTAGTCTTACGTTAAAGGAGGGAGTATTTTTTTGAACATCTTTATTATTATATTTATAACTAGTTTAGCCCACACACAGTTAAGATTCGTTGTTCTGAAATTCTAATGATGAGACGATATGTAGTTCTAGTGTCTGGTTCCGTCGTTGAATCAGTTCGATGGTACCATTTTATTGTATTGTCACCAGAACTACACACAACTACTAATGATGATACAACTATTAGAAGCACAAACATGATTAAGATACATTGGTCCTTTATCGAGTTCAGTGTCTACTTCCGGTTCTATTCTATTGAATCAGTCGTATGGTACTATTTTATAGTGTTGTCATCTGAAATATCATCTTTCGTGACGACAAAACAATTAGAAGTGTATGAAATTTAGTTTCGTATATTCCATACATAGGTAGTTAGTTATTTACAGATCAATCTAATAAAGGTCACCGTCAATTTTATGGTTTTACGAAATGAATAATAAAAGTGTGACACTAGAAGGGCCGGCGCCGTCAATTTTATGATTTTACGAAATTAATCGCACATAACTTTATACCAATGTTTTCAATCACTGATTTTAAATAATTCTTTTTCAAAATAATTTTCGTAATGTTTTTATTTTTAAAGCTATAATCAGTTACACAATCAATAAAATAATTCGAAGGCCAACATTATTCAAAACCGATAAAGTACTGGAACCATCGACGACCAGTTAACGTTAATTTTTCTTAATAATCATGTACAAATAGGGAAATTTGTTGAAAAAGCTTATTTGACAAGAAACCCTGGAATTCGACAGTTTGGAGTACCAAAATGTTGTAGTGAGCTATAGTACAATTATTATCCAGTGACGAGACATTAATCTCGAAAAAAAAAATTTAAATTGCATAGCAGTTTAGTTTTAGACATATGACCAGTCAAATGATTCCAGATTGCAACCATGCACGTAAGTGCAATGTTGGTAATTAAAACATTATAAATAAATGTTTTTAGAATTCTAATTTTAAAATTATATTATTTTTCTATGGCTAAAACGTGACATACGTTTTAACAATTTACACAATTTTTTTTATATCTTCAATATGGCAGATCTAATATGATCGTCACTTTTTTTCATAATTTGTAAGTGCTAATTAGTATTAGCATTATTGGAAGTATTTGTGTTAGTTTCAGTCAAGTGCATTTATATTATAAATTAAAATTGATTTTAAATGCACTTATATTAAAAATTAAAATTTATTTATAATAAAATGTCTATCCAGATCGTTCTTTGAAGTCGTGACCTTAGTATGCGCTTTCCAATTAAACTTTTTAAGAATTGTCTGATGCATACCATTCTCGACGTCATTGTCTGATGCATGCCATTCTCGACGTCATTTCAAAAAGTGACCCATTTCAATAACTGTTTCTAACCTTAAAAATGACATTTCAGAGATTAATTTATTATTTTATCCTATAATTTATACCAAATTCAGTTAAAAATAATTTATTGCCTGTAAATGGGCGAAAAACCCATGCTTTTGGAATTATTTTTAATTAAATTCTATATTGACTACCAATTACAGGAAGTTGTAAAGGTGAAAAACATCTTAATTGAAAAGAAATCATGAAAGTTCACAAGCGGAGTTAGAGATGTTCCGTTTTGACGGGTGGAATACTTCCGTCGCTACTTCCAAATCCGGGTTTATAATCTTCTTGTCATCTTCAATTAATTGTTGTCGACTATCTATATATGTATATATATATATATATATATATATATATATATATATATATATATATATATATATATATATATATATTTGTGTAGTTAGCCGTACGAATTAGTATGTTTTTTAAATATTCTAACATTGCTTTTCTAAATCTCGCAGCCTGATTTAATTAAGCTTCACTGGCAGTAACATCTTCGATTTTTAAACCTTTATCCCTTACTTAAAGATTTAATTATAAAAGTAAAAACATCGATAGTATCGAAGTAAAAACATCACTAGATGCGGTCTTGTTGTTTCAAGTATGTTTATAGAAAAATTGAGTAACCTTATCGAAGAAAATGAATGCAAAACAATTGGTGGAATTAAAATGAGTCTTATAGTTGTAGAGTAAGAATTTGTAAATTTAGAAAATTCATTTTGTATTTTTAGAAAATTCGTTACTTAGATTCGGAAAAATCAAAGATAACCTGAAACTACGCAGATTGGCAGAATAAATTTCAAATTATTATGAATTAGCTCTGCCTGCTACTTCGTCCGCGTGGAATTCGGAGTAAGAAATGTTATTAGGAATATTTTTTGAGTTTTTTTTTCTCTCAGAACTCTATGACTATAAAGTTTATCAAAAAACAATAATAGATGGCGACCAAATCGGTTCCGCTAATTCTGCTATTAGCGTCCACAACGAATGTAAACTAAAGATTGTGGTAACATTTTTATTTGTAAACCGATTGAATCGAAACCAAATGTTAACAAAAGGAGCTTAATTGTTTGCCCGGGGCAATTTATATACATCACTGAAAATCTCATCGAAATCGGTTCAGAAGTTGCTAAGACTAGTGTGCACAACGTAGGTAAATAGACAGAGAAACAGACAAACGGATAAACAGACACAGATTCTAAAAACTGTTGTTTAGGCTTAGTAGCGTCTCTTTAGTAGGTAGCACTTAGTAATGTCATTAATTACCTTTTAAAGTCAACACCATGGCCATTATCATGATTTTCTCCTTAATCACCATTATTTATTTTTCATTTTAAAGTTATATATCTGCAGAAAGCGTCAACCACATGTATAAATATTGTAAAAATAATGGTACATTATGGAAAGCTATAGTATATATATATATATATATATATATATATATATATATATATATATATATATGTATATATATATATATATATATATATATATATATGTGTGTATGTGTGTGTATATATATATATGGTGTATTAGTGCAATTAACTTACATACATAAAAGTGTTTTGAACAAGTCATTATATTTAATAGGATGGGAAAGAGGAAACAACACAAAACTATGAGTATTGAACACTGAATTATGAGGCATTATTGTGAATGTTGTTAAAAATTATTAAACATCATAGAATGCGACAGTAGCTGTGCAGATAGTATTTAAGTGCCAATAATTTACGTACATAAGTGAATTTTGAACAATACGAAAAAATAATTAAGAAAAGCTTTGTTTAATGTAACCATTAGGATAAAAAAGAGAGAAGATAACTGGAATTATGAGTATTAACAGATTAAATAGAATTGTAAAAAGTAATGGAACATTGTAGAAAGGGAGAGTAGTTATATACATAGTGCATTAATGCCAATACTTTAAATACGTAAATGAGTTTTGAATAATGCAAAAAAAGAATGAGAAAGAAGCATTAAAATATTAAATAAGACGGAAATGATGGAAATAGCCCGAAATTATGAGCAGTGACAGAATAATTGAATATGCTATTGTAGACATTGTAAAAAGTAAAAAGTAATAGTGCAGCTATGAATGACGTATTATTGCAATAGTTCATACATATTAATGAGTTTTAAATAATACAAAATAGGAATGAAAAAGAAAAATCCTTTTTAACGGATAATCTCTTTTATAAGGCATCTTTATTTCCATCCTATCCCTAAAGTGTATTATGCTAATTATTAGGGATAATATCAACTGATGTTGAATAAGGGAATTAGATTTTAGATCCTTATCTAGTTGTTCATGAGACATTAATACGTTGCGCACGTCCGCGGAAATTTTTGAAGCTTCAGAGGAGCGATAACAATGAACGAGCTGAGCGCAGCTCGCGTTTTTTCGATTTGTATTATTGGCCTTTGTTTTGTCGGGTAATGACTTCCTTATTTCAAGTATTTCTTTCAAAACTACATTAGCGAATTACGTAAACTTTTATGACTCAGTGCAGAAGTATATCATATATCAAATATATATATATATATATATATATATATATATATATATGATGTATATTAGTGGAGAAGTATATCATATGTATGAACTATGTCATACATATAAGAGTAATATCCTAAAAAAACAATCGTGCCAAAAAGAAGAAAAAATGTAGACTTTCATAATTCTAGGAATTTGTGTTAAAATTTTAATGTTGTTTTTTTGCTTTTACTCCACACAAAAGGAGAAAGAAGACTGTATTGTATTCATCTAAGAGTCGAATTTCATATTTTTAAGCATTAATAGAGGGAAAATTAAAAGAACATTAAAAATATGTATTTGTTTGTGTGTATATATCAATCCTATGGTCTAGCGTCTTTGTCATTCGATCCATTTAGATGCAATTTTGTATTTAGCAATTTTTTTAAATATCTCCAACAGCCTTTTTTATTTTTTTTTCTAACCTCATACAGAGATAATTCACATTAAAAAAATTTAAATTAAATTGTCACAAAAATATCCCTAACGAATTTCTTTTCACTTTCCGTAGTTTATACTCCATATATTCCGTGTTTTATAAGTCAAATAATATTCTAGGCCCGTTATTCCAACAATATGTTTCAACAGGCTATTTCTTAGGTAAAATTTACATAAGGACGAAATGGGTGGCCTCGGAATAATTGGTGTTTTTTGAACCCAACGATAGAGATAATTTATAGATAAACAAAATAATAATAAAATAACAAAACAATGCCATTTATTTACAATGTCACAAAAAACATACGCAGCCTTGCGTTTCGCGAGAATAAAAGTGTAGATACAGAAGAAAATAAAACTATTTTACAAAAAAATCTTTAGTAGCAGCAGTATTTTCCAAATTTATTTATATTCGGAAACGATATTTTACCGCATAATTCGAAAATAATGAAAATTCGTATTTTCATTATTTGATAATTTTCAATGCACTTCTTCTTCAGTGGTTATTTGAAATTGGTTAAATTTTTTTCGAAAAATAGTTTCATTTTTCCATTTTTATTGCCTATGAAATCCCATGCAACTCGTAATCTCACAAACTTATATTGAATACAATTTTTAAAATATCTCATTTTTTTAAATTCGAATAAACGTTTGGGTTGTGTAATGTACCTAATTATTTTCTTATATATACCTGTACGTACTATATATCTGGCTATTAATATTCTCTTTGCTCTATGTCTTTGTATATATCTGTATATATCTACCTATGTATTAATATTTAGTTATACATTTGTTTATATCTTTACTTAATTATATATCTATCTAGCTGCTAACAATTTAGTTGTTTGTGTATACTTGTACATACTTACCTATTTATATTGTTATATTCTTGCCCACACCAAGACAAATAAAACCAGTCCAAATTCGATGAGTTTAATCCTCATCAGTAAAAAGTTCCTGTTTCCACCTTCCGGCTCCATCTATTATTTTGCTAAAAAATATATTTATGCTTCGCTTTGTCGTGTCATATTAAGTGCTTTGTTATTCGATTATTATTAGACATATGTCATCCAAATTCAACTACCGCACCTATGATGTTCGTTGTTAAGGAATTCTGTGATGTATTTCAATTTATATGATAAAATTCTAACCAATTTTTATGATACATTTGGGTCATTCGAATAAAAAAGAATCAAAGAATTAGTTTTTTGAATAATGATGGTGATGAGTTAACATCACTGCAGCATTAGGCTGAAGAACTGGAAATTCGGAGATCAATGCCAGAGTCTCCGCTTGAACCCTATGATGGTAATTTACAGAACAGCAGATGTTTAAGGTGATTTAAACAGGCATACCCCTGCATCACCAAAACTGATAAGCTAGAACCTTGAGTTGCTTGAGACCCGCAATACTAATATAAAACAGTAGATACGGAGGTTTCAAGGCTTAGGCAGGCAGTTTACCTGAGCATTAGTACTGAGAGCTTGGAATCTGAAATATAATAATAGAGTCTCTGCTTGAGACCTGAAATACTAAATTAAAACAGCAGATAAGGAGTTCTTACGGTTTAGGCAGGCAGTATCTCTGAGCATTAGGACTGAGAGCTTGGAATCTGAAATATAATAATAGAGTCTCTGCTTGAGATCTGCAATACTAATTTAAAACAGCAGATACTGAAGTCTCACGGTTTAGGTAGGCGGTATCCAAGCACCGTTAGAACTGAATGCTTTGAATTTGAAGTTCAATAACAGAAACTCTGCTTGATACTCGCAATAATAATTTAAAACAACAGATACTGAAGTCTCACGGTTTAGAGAGGCGGTATTCCTGTAGCATTTGGACTAAGAACTTGGAATCTGAATTTCAATAATAGTTTCTGCTTGAAATTTACAATACTAATTTAGAAATAGCAGATCAAGTCTCCATTTTTCAGCCTTTACCCTTTGTGTAGACAGTACCCCTGCAGCACCAGTACTGAGGATTTGGAACAAAAAGTTCAATCTCTACTTGAGATCCGCGATGCTATAATCGGTTGAGTAGAAGTAGCTGAAAAATTTGTGGCAAAATTTGAAACAACTACAATGTATGGAACGTGGAGCTAAATAAAAGCCTTTACTAACGTTGCTTCCTGCTTTCATGCGTACCCATATAATACTTACCTGTCTAATTACTTTGTTATTTATTGCTACGTCAGGACTTGTCAAACGAGTACTCATCATTTGAGAGTCCCTGTCTTTCCGGCTCCATCGTTTTACTCTGAATTTGTTCCATAATTTTGCTCGGAATTTACAAAGAGCAAATTTATGTTGACCTCAGTCGTATCTTATTGGCTACCATTAGACTTATATCATTCAAACTCGATCACGGCACCTATGTTCTTCAGTAGTGAGGAATCCTATGGTGTGTATTCAATACTCATAGTTAGATTCTAACCAAATTTGGTTTACTTGTTCATAAAGATACCAGAAGTATACCCTTATGAATAAAAAAAATCATTAAAGTTGTAACTTCTTTTTTCAAATAAAAATTCAAATATTTAATATATTTGGCGTTAGTTTTGTAGAAATTCATTATTTACCATTAAATGAAACTACGTGATGTAGTATTATTTCTACTTTTTTTAATTGTAGCCAAATCCTTCGAAATGTAGCCAAATCGGCTGTTTTCAAATATATTGTACCGTCGATTGGCGATATTCTACCGTCGACTCCGAATTAAATTTCGGAAAACGTTACAAAGCATTTGGTTCAACAAAACATGCATAAAGTGTAATCTTATACCCAGTCACGTGAACATTATATCCCACCTGAAGATGTAATACAACGAAACCTAGGTCATGGTAAAGAAATTAAAGAAAGTAGAAATAATACTGCATCACTTAGTTTCATTTAATTGTAAATAAAAATTTAATTAAAAAAGGACTTCCTGTACCATAATTCCTGACTTTCTTAGGTTCCTATACCTTGAAAGGAAAAACGTGACACTTATAAGATCACTCACGTGTCTGTGTATATTTGGCACAGTCGATTTTCAGAGAAATTGACTGTGACAAATAGATTTATTTTTTCCGTTTGACGTAGAAACTTTAAATTTGGCATAGTAATGGACCATATTAATTTGAATATTTTGTAGTAGCTAAAACTTTCGAATATTTATAGGTTTCGTGGGGACAAATTAAATATTCAAGTCGTTTTTCTTTTGTTTATCTTATAGCATATTTTTTTAAATATTTAGGTATAGAGAACTTAAACGCTTTTTTAAATTTGAAGCGCTCTAACCTCAATGGTATGCAATAAACTGTGTAAAAATTGCATTCCCAATACTTAATTCCAAATATACTGAACTCAAAATCAACAACAAAACGGTGAGTAGAATCTAACTACAAGATTACGGTGAAATCATCGCGTTTAACCTAGTTCTTAACGTTTTTGAAAAACTTGTGATATTTTTAAATATATGATATGTTAACACAGTGAAAAAAATATTAAAATTAAAATTTATATAAATTTATATTGAATAGTTTAATAGAAAACTTTCTTCCCTTAAATGTTTTGATTTCAGTATTACAAACCCACGTAGTAGAAATATTGGACAGATTTCTGATTATACCAATAACTGATGAAAATATAATACTTTTAGTTCTTAGTGTTACTTAACCTAGCACATGATATTGTTTAATAAGCTGTCGCATTACTTTAATGGATAACGTTGAATATATTATTCATAACCCTATTTGATTGAAAGTTTAATAATCTTAATAATTTCTGAAGTCTGACAAATTTCCGGATTAGAGATATTTAATTACAGATTTAAAAAAAACACTTGTTTAACAAAAACTTATCAAAATATTTAACAAAAACTTATCTATTCCCCGCAATGATCGCACATTACACTGAAATACCGGATATTATAAACGCGACTAATTTTAAATCGGAAGTAACGATGGAAAGTTCGAGAGTTGAAACTATATTTTGGGCGGGCGGCGCGCTTCCGTTTTTATTGTTCCGTATTCGGCAGGTCCGCTCATTTCCACTGATGATTAATTAGTTACTGTTAAATAAACATTAATTAACTATAATATTAAACGACAATTTCCGGTAGCCATAGTAAAGAGCTGGGTTGTGAGATTCTAATTGTTATGTATTATTGGTGAAATTAATTTTCACTTACTTTTTTTTAAAGGTCACACCGTTTTCATATGTTCGAGAATACAGAGTAACGGTAACTTAACTATTTGAACTATATGAGGATAATAATGTTTCCTAGCATAAACAAATACTTTGTATATCCCTGGAAAGGTGAAATCCAAGTATTACTTAGCCAGGAGTGAAAATCAAAATTACTTTATATATTATTTTGTATTTTCTGGGGCTGCAAGTTTTGAAATGAATTGATCTATAAGATAACTTATCACGGGTTAATAAAAGTTTTCATTTTAGTACAGGAAAAGTTTCGGACGCTTAAGTGTTCAAAGTGTATATGTATTTATATATATATATATATATATATATATATATATATATATATAAATATATATATATGTATATATATATATATATATATTTTTTTTTTTTACATATGACTAATACATATACTCTAGCAGTACGGAATGCCACACAAGTTCTCTATTACAAGAGTTTCATAGGTATATACGTATATACTCGTAATTCGATGTGAAAACCATTAACCCTGTCTGTCCCATTTTCTGTGACATGGTCTGTAGGGAAATAAGAAAGCGTATATATTGACCTGTTTTAGTAAATTTCCAATCGGATTCAATCATATTTGTTGAGAGCTTCCACGTAGGGTTGTCGATTCGGACGAAAAAAGGAAGAATATTTCGATAGGTTTGAATTATTAATAAAATAATCGATGTGTAAAGTATCGTCTATGCCAAGAATCGATTTTAAGAAATCAATTCAAATATACCACGTTAATATACCAAATTTGAAATTATACAGTATAATAAATTTGAAAAGTACTCTAACAGCAAAACGTTAAATCTTAAATTGGGTCTCAATTATCAACATTTTTATTAACTTAACTTTTCAGTAAAAAGATGAAAAAATATTACATTAAAATAAATAATTAGTTTTTGGTATTAAATTTTCATAGCAAACCATTTTTGAAAATAAATATTAATAATGAAATTAAAATACAGAAAAATAATTCATCTAATATTATGGAAACCTGTACATATGCTATTTACTGATATATAACAAATAGACACAATCTTAACATCTGGACTGTAATAAACCTTAATAATACAGACTCGGTAAAGATATTATTGGTAATAAAAAAATATTTAATGTTTTAAGTAATCCTATCTCCACGAGAATAGATTAGATATGAAAAGCTAATTTGAAGCCTCATAGTTTCTAGCTTTTTGGATACATATCTCAAAATCGTTATTACCTGCTGTGTTTCACTGTGAAACGTTGAAAGTTTTTAATGAAATTTGATAGAGTCCACTGAGTACATAACTTTTTTTCAAGCAATTGAATAAAAATATGTGAAAGCTTGTTCATTCCACTGAAAGCTGTTTCTTTATTCTTGTAAGACCCTTTTGACCGAGTTTGTTTAATTTGAAAAAATAGTTTCAGGTTTCTAATGGAATCCGTTGATTACTATGTTATATACTCATTATTTTAAAAAATATAGGTATTCAAAATTAAAAGTATCTTTTTCTAATCTCTATGGCAGTGACTAGTGTTGGGTATTGAGGATTACAAATTACTTTGTTAATTTACTGTTACGAATATTATTCAGAACGAATAAATTAAAAAGTTGTTACTGTAATTTTCAAAAAGTGAGAGTCGATATTATAATAAAAAATCGTTTACAATTCGAATTTATTACATTCCAATAATCGATTAAATTTATTTAAAATCTACCCTAATTTTACACCTTTCAAAGTCAATATTTCATATTCACGTATTTATACTAATAGGTATGGTAAAACAAGTCTTAAGTCTCACTTACATAAGTTCACGTATGAAGCGAAATTTCTTTTATGGTTTATGTTAATTCTTAAATCATAATAATCGTTAGTTATTAAGAAGAATGTCCTTTTTCTAATTATTCTGATTTAAACTATATTTTTGCACATTTACAGTGACACATTTAAAGAAAGAATGATTTAAAAAGTCATAATATCATAACCACTTAAACTGTTTATACACAAAATTAACTGACTATCTAAATTTACAAAAATCGGTTGCAACTTGCCAAAGACACATCAGGGTTGAACAACATTTTTGACAAATTCAACCGCCACATTGTTAGCACTCGATCAGTTCCGCTGCCGGTCATATACGTTCGGCATTTATTTTCTTAAGCGTTACATAATTTTAACGTGACACAATGATTCAGACGTCGCTAAAGAAGTTTTCCTAATACATTATTATAAGAACTTACTGATGTATCAGCAAACTCATTCACTCAACTGAAAGAATATTAAATAAGAATCAATTGCTTAATAAAATACAGGACATATTGTATTTACAAATAATAACACTAAACATTAATTTTGGTAACAAAACTGTTAATTTAAATAGTAAAACGAATGGGAGATAAGCACTTCGTGAAATAGAAGTTTATGGGATAGAGTACAACAAACTCTGGCGGGAATAACTACTTCAAAAGGTACTTTAAATGCTTAATTTGCTAATTATTATATTAATAAATCAATATTGAGTTGAATAGGAGAAAGACACTTGGTGGAAAGGTAAGGTTATGGGATAGAATAGAATAGTAAGAAATTATAATAGGTTTTTATTTTTAGGCACCTTCTGAAAATATAGATAATAATTGAATGCACGAGTAGATAGTACCTCAGATTTCATACATATATTTTACTGTCTTTTGATTTGTTACGATCCTTATAATATTTTGAATAATTAAATATTTGTGGTACGTTACAATCCTTGTTATTTATATCTGTATTTGTTACAATCCTTATAATATTTTGAATAATTAAATATTTGTGGTATGTTACAATCCTTGTTATTTATATCTGTATTTGTTACAATCCTTATAATATTTTGAATAATTAAATATTTGTGGTATGTTACAATCCTTGTTATTTATATCTGTATTTGTTACAATACTTATAATATTTTGAATAATTAAATATTTGTGGTATGTTACAATCCTTGTTATTTATATCTGTATTTGTTACAATCCTTATAATATTTTGAATAATTAAATATTTGTGGTATGTTACAATCCTTGTTATTTATATCTGTATTTGTTACAATCCTTATAATATTTTGAATAATTAAATATTTGTGGTATGTTACAATCCTTGTTATTTATATCTGTATTTGTTACAATACTTATAATATTTTGAATAATTAAATATTTGCGGTATGTTACAATCCTTGTTATTTATATCTGTATTTGTTACAATCCTTATAATATTTTGAATAACTAATATAATGAAAATATTTGTGGTTGTCATGCGTGAGTTGCAACTTCCTTTTGTTAAACCACTTCGGCGATGACTTTTTGTCTAATGGTTTAAGTTGTTTTTTGCTGAAGAATACTGCAATTAAAAATTAATTGATGAACACTACACTGTCTTAAATATACAGCAAACATATAATTATGATACAGCAGCCACGGTTTGTTACAGTAATCGCATGTTGTTTCAAACTTAGAACAGTATGAATTAATATATATTAAAATCAAAATTTACAAAATTTTCCTTACAGACAGTCATATGTGACCACGTAAGAACAGAACGAATACCGTGACAGGTTGATGCTGTTTTTCAGGAAGTACTTGAAATTTTGTAATGCAGATATCTTATATTAATCCATATAAATATATTAATCCAAGCTATAGTCTTCTCTATAGGGCTTCTCATCAAGCTATAGGGCTTCTCATGCTAAATTTCGTGTAGTCCCTTATAGAAATTACTGAGTTATAGAGTAACAGTCATCATATATCCATTAAAATGTTCGCGTTTATAATTTGTTAATGACTCTTTCTGAAAACTACCTGGTTTATTTTCAAACTTTTATTTACATTTTCTTGCAATAGTTACAGTTACTTGTTTTGTATAAACATCCCCTCTTTCCTATTACTATTATAATAAAAACATGCCTCTTATATTCTACTTTTAATTGCCTCTTTTCACCACAAACGTACTATTTAATACGGTTATTATTAAATTATTTCATTTGCACTTTGATATTTTTTCTCTCTCATAAAATAAGGGGAAAGTATACGTAGATGAAACATCCTGGGGAAATTTTTAAATTTTCTCAAAAAAAAGAAGAAAATGTGGTCATAAATCTTTTCCACTCAATTGTGTCATCAGCAAGTAGTGTTGCCAGATTACTTTGATGAATATGATGTTTTGTTTTCCTTTTGTTAATTTATTTCAAACTTTAATATAAAAATTACTTACATATATTTGGCGGTTTTATTGCTACGTGAGCAACGTCTGCCAATCAAGCACAATGAGCAAATGCGAGAATTCAGTTATATGGAAGACTGTAAAATGTATTTATGGACTATTCTATTGGAACAATTACAAATTAAAATTTTAATAAAAATTAAAAAATATCCAAAAAATCAATAAATAAAAAAGAAGATAAAATATAAAAAATAAAAAAATATTGAATACAAACCTTGACTTGGGAATAAGGAAAGGGGAACAAAATGAAATTAAGGAGTGTAGGAGGGAGAGAAAGGCTTTTTCAGACGACCTTTGAAAACATTTATTGAATGTAAATTTCCTGTATCCAAGGCAACTTGATTCCGATGTTTTACAACTTGGACAGCGAAGAATGTGACCGTATGTTGGAAAGAAAGAAGACAGTTAGAAAAAGCGAAAGAAGAAATACAACAGAGAAAGAAAGCTGGTTTCTAGTGCGTAGCCTTATGCCACGAGCAGATAAGTAAATAAATATGCTCCTAGAATATCTTGGATAAGTTGGTTATTCCGAATATTATGACGAATATAACAATTGGTAAATTGCACCATTTATGGACTTCTGTTCAATCAAGTTGCGCTATGAATTGAGAAATATGTTCATATTTGTGGTACCAAAAACATAGTCGATGCATTAATTTTGAGGGCATTCTAATTCCTTAACGCGATTTTCAGTAAGATCTGGGTAGCATACTTCTCAATAATCAGATACGGTAAGAGTGTTTAACAGAGGTGAACTTTGCTTTAAAAGTCTGGGAAATTTTGAAAATGCTTGAGGCAGTACATTCTACTGAAAATACGATGACTAAGATCATTTAAATGACGCTGCCACCAAAGATTTTGATTGATCAATAGGTAGTACATTCTACTGAAAATACAATGACTAAGATCATTTAAATTACGCAGTACATTCTACTGAAAATACGATGGCTAATATCATTTAAATGACGCTGCCACCAAAGATTTTGATTGATCAATAGGTAGTACATTCTACTGAAAATACGATGACTAAGATCATTTAAATGACGCAGTACATTCTACTGAAAATACGATGGCTAAGATTATTTAAATGGCGCTGCCACCAAAGATTTTGATTGATTTTGATTGATCAATAGACGCAAGCTTTTAACTGTTGGAGTAAGAAACATTTATGTGTCACTTTATATACTTCATAGCCTAATCGAATTAACTTACAAACCCATTTCATGAGCTCACTAAGAGATTGAAGCGAGTTCTTTATTCAGGGTTTTGATGACGGTCGTTGTAGAATGTATATCAGTTATTAATATCAGTACTTACATATGTACGCCATTTGTAAGTCATTAGCGTAAATATTATAATTAGCACTTATATTCTCAGCAACCCTAACAATGAACATTAAACAAAGAGCGGATAAAGAACCCCTCCTTGAGTTATACTATCTGATAGGTCTGTCCACTCAGAATACGTATCTGAAAAGTTCGCATATTATCGACGTCAATAAGAATATATTAATGAAAAAAAAATTGGTACGTCAGGTTTAAAAGTAATAGTTACATACACTTGGATAATTATAACTTAATGTACAATAAATATTTTGATTTTCGTGATTATTTGGCTTCCGATAGATCCATTGGAAGTCTTCAGAAGTAATCAGTTAACATTCTTGAACTTCATTTGCCTTGATAACGCTTCTCTATTAAGGAAATATCTAACCCTTTTCGTCACTTACAGCACCTAGGTTTTTGGAAAAACAATTCAAACGAGAGTCCAAGATAAGTATTTTCAAGAACTTGTCACACCCAAAAGTTTTACATGATATTATAAGTTCATAAATTAAACCTTTGTTATTTTAGGCTCTATAATTTCCTGAAAAATGTCGATTTTAATAAAATATTTCCAGGTGGATTTTTCATGATCACTCAAAGTTTCTGTTCAAACAGCAAATATACCCTCTTAAATTTTTGTGTCGCTGATTTTAGGGAATTTCTCTTTCAGTTATTAAAACCCAGTATCATTTTTATCCATTGCTAAAAGCTAAGGACAGACAACATTTTATATCAGACTGAGTTCTATATGGAATGGTGGTAAAAGTATGTCTTCAGGTTTCACCAAAGGTTAATTTTTAACATTCTTAAATCTTGGAGCAAGCGATTTATGTTTGGGCTACGCTTTCTTTGTATAGCGATTTCTTTTTTATCTTCTGTTCCATTCACAAATAAAAGATCAATATTTTGTGTAACTAAGCTGTAGACCAAGCAGAGAAGCAATCATTTTAAACATTTCCACAAATTTTTCAAAACGTGCTCATAGTATTTATTTTTTGTTTGGAAAGGGATTTTATACTTTTGTAGGTCTCTTTCGCAGTGAAACCATGAGCTGCATGTACTAAAAGAAGTTTGTTTTCGTTATATAACAACATTGGTTACAAACTATTCTTTGAGGAGTCAGTGGACAACCACCAGTTACTTGAATCATATTCAAAAGTTAATAGATTTATAGTTCCAGGAATACCATTACAGTATACCAATAAAATATAAAAAAAATCATCTGTTTTAGGAGTAAAGTTTTAATTCATCATCGCGATGTCTAAAATAAAAAAAAATATTATCTGGATAAAGTAAATTCCAGCTGTTTAATCTATCCCTAAAAGTTCAGCCCATTATTAAGACAAATTTAAATCACGTACTAAATCGTTTAGGTCACTTTATATAAATAAGTGCGGGTCTTTAGAAGTAGTTGATTCATAAGTTGGATCGTTCTCTGCACATACGTCTGCACGTATGAAGTAAAAATAAATATGCAGCTGCCATAAAAAAAACTGGGGGTGACTGGAACAAAATAAAATATTTTTTTTATTTGTGTTTATGTACCATCATATTACATATACGCAAACAAAAATCATTACAAAGTTCGTGTGACAAAAAAAGGGTTTATCAGATCTCTGGTGATATGTACAAAATACTATGACTAGTGATTTAAATAATATCAGTCTAAAAATGAGAAAATGAATGGAACAGGTCTTCGCCTTCGGGAGTAGTTTCCTGTTTTACGGCTGCCTCTCTCCGTGTGTTTTGTTATCATTTGTGACTCTCATGCAATGAACGCATTAAAATAATACATCCTTGTGACTTCGTGATCCCCGGTAATTAAGTATTTCCCGACATTTTGATAAAATAATTTTAGCCTAGTTATTTTTTGCTTTAAAAATTGAGTAACGAATAAAACTATTTTTTCTTAACTGTACTCCGTATTAAACAAATCAGGGGCTGTTTCAAAATACTACTGACCCAATAGTTTCAAGGAAATTTCTCTGATCTTTATTGAATTATACTGTATTACAAAATATTGCATGTATTATAAAATATTGAATGTATTTGAAAAAAAATTGAAAGTTTTTTTAAAGTATAATTTTTTCTCATGTTGCATCAGCTCAATTATTTGCTAGATTATTTTATAAACATGGGAATGTTTTTTATTGAATATTCGTTTTATAAATAGCTAATTTTTTTTTTAAAAGGTCATACTGACTTGACTGTCTCGTAGAAATCTGACGATTTATTGAGAGGGTACACATATAACAAATATTTAAATTTTGAAGTATTTTTAAAGCATTTTTGAAATAATTGAATCTGATCATATTGAGGGTACACATATAACACATATTTAAATTTTGAAGTATTTTTAAAGCATTTTAACTATTTAAGTTTTACTTGTTAATATGCAGATGGTGTACGTTTTTAAAATTATCTTAGTGAAATTGAAAGATGTGAATGATTGAACTGTATTTGCGAATGAATAATTTTTTAATACATTTGTGTATTTCACAGAGAATATTCAGCTAAATAGTTTGTAACCAATTTTTTAATTCTAGTTTTTTATAAACTATTTTTTTAATATGTATAACTTAAAGATAAGGTTTTTAAAAATCTAGCTCTACCTTTCAGCGCATGTTGATATTAGGTTGGCACTTATAAACCCACCATCTCTGTTCACAAACTTTTCACTTTCTTATATGTAGTCAATAAAATTAATCGTTAATTATATAAGTTCCGTCGCTATCTAACACTTGTCGCCAACGTGTAGGCAGAGCTAAAGCTCCGTTCTTTTAGAACTCTTTGGGCCTTTGAAAAACGGGTGAAGTTCGATTTTAAAATGACTTTCATCTTTAAATTTTCTATCACGTAAATTACTAGACAGATGGCGAAACAGGTGGTAATTAGATGGCGAAAGATCTGGAGAGTACGGTGGGTGAAATAGCACACTCCATCCAAGTGAAGGTAGTTTTAAACGCGTCACTTTTTCACGTGGGGTCGACTAAGAAATAAACTTCGCTTTCATTGTAAGTTTAGCGGTAAGTTTGCTCAATTGGTCACAATAAATCTTAGCTGTACTTGTACTGATGGTTTGAAAGAGTTCCTAAATAATAATTCAATTAATAATTTTGTACCCCACCATGCATTCAAAAGTATCTTTTGTTCAATATTATATTTCGATCTAGGTACACCGTTTGTCTCCAGTTCTAGCCAATGGTGTTTACGCTAAAAATTAACATTAACCACCCACTCTTCATCTTCTGTAACCAGATACTTTAGCCTCTCTTTCATACGATGGGAATTTAATAGCTCCAAACACACATTAGCTCTCTTCTCTAAAGTTGAAAGGGTGTTAGGTCACGTGGTAGCAAAACGGAATATTTCCACTTCTTTCTCAAAGCATGAAGTTGTTTTTCAACTGCAGTATAAAAGCATAAAAATTGCTCTACCAAACAACGCAAAACGTAATCTGGGATCAGTTTTAATACGGGCTTTAAATGTTTTAAATCAATTATAGGAATATCTTCCTTCTTTGAATCCTTAGAACTAGTGCTTGGCTGTATCATAAGAGAGCATACCTTCAACAATCGTTGTGTCACCCATATTGCGTGATGCTTTGTTAGTTTTTCGCCCTAAACGATATTCATGAAGAAAGAGTCCTCTAAGTTCACTTCGAAATACTTCCACTTTAATTTATTCTTTACTCGTCGATTACTCAATTGCTAACTGAAAAGAAGTTTTAATGCCGCATACTTAATATACCCTACAAGAAATATTCTAGAAGTTTCTGTAACATTCCAGAAATTGGTCGAAAAAGTGGTGGATTGAGATTTGGCAACCCAATATATTACCCAGCATCGTTTATGTGGAGAACGAAATGAAGCCGTATTTTATAGTAGTATTCATTAAAGTAAAATATATTTTATATTCTTAGACTTTTTATATTTCAAGAACGTATTAAAGAGAAACATATTTCATATTCATAGAGAAGGAGGCAATTTCATTGACATATAACGTTACCCTAACCCTCAGTTTTTGTTTTAATTTATAGAAGCGTTCATAGCAATATTTTTAAAGGATGAACAATATCAAAGGTCACAAGATGATAATGTTATCGTTTCATGAGTAAATTTTAAAATACAAAGATAATTTTAGCGTTTCTAATTTTTTTCAAATGTTGGAAACAAAATGTTACTTTTTAGTAGTCTTATTTTTTTTAGTTAATAATCTCAACAATGCTGCTATAAAGATGATGCTTTAATAATAATCATGCAGAATCATAACCTTAATGGTTAGCTTTAACCCTTCTAAAAAAGCTTTTAAAAATATGTTACTGTTATGCGATATGAATATGTCCAACCGTCAGTTGCCATAGTTAATTACGAGTTCATAATCTGTAAATAATATATTTTGCATTTAAATTACCAGCGTATTTTGGGCCCTTTTTTTGCAATTTCGTCCTTTTTTCAATTCCCATTTTTTTTATAATAGAGTCGATAAAAATCACAGGTTGTTATCTATAAAGGATGATAAAATATTTTGATCAATGTTTCAGTTAGTCGCATTTCAATCAGTAACTTATATCCAACGATATTTACCCTAATGATTTATCTATTGAGGAACCTAATTTTCTTTTAAACCAATATCCATAAAAGTTTATTTATATGTTGCTCGAGTGCATAAACCACTACCGTGCCAAATTTCATAAAAATCTGTCCACTATATTTTGCGTGACTCTAGAACAAATTAATAGGCAGATAAACAGACAAAAAAGTTCTAAAAGAAGTTTTCTAACATCTCTTATAATTCTATATGCTAAATCAATTATAATTTTTAAAGTATTTTCCATTTACAAAATTCAGCCTGTTACAGTTTTATTACATATATCTATAGATAATGTAAAATACGTTATATAGGTACATAAATGAGATAACTGGCCATAATTGTGCCAAATAAAACTTTCGTCAAGTTGAGGTAATAATAAACCACATTAATAAAAATTTTACACAGTCACAGTCACTATTTATTACTAAATCAACAAACTTTGTATAATGACACAGATTTATTTGGATGATTTTGCAATAAAATTTACTTAGTTATATTAGCGAGGAATAATCTCCAGCATAGCTGGGTACCTAAAATAAGCAAACTGGCCAAAATTTTGTCAAACATAATTTTCGTCTAGTGAGGCAATGAACGAATCACACTAACAACAATTTTACATAGTCACAATTTTTTACTAAATCAACCAGTTTCGTATTATGTCACGGATTTAGTTCGACTGTTTTGCAATAAGACTTAGTTATATTAGAGAGGAATAATCTCTAGCACAGCTAGATACATAAAATGAGCGAAGTGACCAAAATTTTGTCAAACAAAACTTTTGTCTAGTTGAGGCAATGAATGAATCACACTTTGTATTATGTCACAGATTTAGTTGGACGATTTTGCATTAAGATCTATTTATATCAGTGAGGAATAATCTGTAGCATTTAAGCTGTCAAACATTATAATCTTGGTAACGGCCTTATCAGAACAATTGTCTTTCTTTACTGAACGCTCGTAGTAACTTGAGGGTTGAATTTTTTCCATACTTTGTAGATTATGGAATAAATTCAGTTTTTTGGTTTTATCTCTGGAAGTACTTTTCGATTTTTCTTGTACAAATAGCCTGCAATTTTTTCGAATTCTATCCAATTAGTTTTCTTTAGGTTTTGTAAGACATAGTTTTCAACTTTTTAGTGGCATGACTCTAGACCTGAATGTATTATTTTAGTTTCGTTAGTTCCTGAATTAAAAATATTATTTTAGTTTTGTTAGTTCCTGAACTGACAGTATTATTTTAGTTTTGTTAGTTCCTGAGCTGAAAGTATTATTTTAGTTTTGTCAGTTCCTGAGCTGAAAGTATTATTTTAGTTTTGTCAGTTCCTGAGCTGAAAGTATTATTTTGGTTTTGTCAGTTCCTAAGCAGAAAGTATTATTTTAGTTTTGTTAGTTTCTGAACTGAAAGTATTATTTTAGTTTTGTCAGTTCCTGAGCTGAAAGTATTATTTTAGTTTTGTTAGTTCCTGAACTGAAAGTATTATTTTAGTTTTGTCAGTTCCTGAGCTGAAAGTATTATTTTGATTTTGTCAGTTCCTGACCTGAAAGTATCATTTTAGTTTTGTTAGTTCCTGAGCTGAAAGTATCATTTTAGTTTTGTTAGTTCCTTAACTGAAAGTATTATTTTAGTTTGTTAGTTACAGAGCTGAAAGTATTATTTTTAGTTTTGTCAGTTCCTGAGCTGAAAGTATTATTTTGGTTTTGTCAGTTCCTAAGCAGAAAGTATTATTTTAGTTTTGTTAGTTTCTGAACTGAAAGTATTATTTTAGTTTTGTCAGTTCCTAAGCTGAAAGTATTATTTTAGTTTTGTTAGTTCCTGAGCTGAAAGTATTATTTTAGTTTTGTCCGTTCCTGAGCTGAAACTATTATTTTGGTTTTGTCAGTTCCTGAGCTGAATGTATTATTTTAGTTTTGTTAGTTCCTGAACTGAAAGTATTATTTTAGTTTTGTCAGTTCCTGAGCTAAAAGTACTATTTTAGTATTGTTAGTTCCTGAGCTGAAAGTATTATTTTAATTTTGTTAGTTCCTGAGCTGAAAGTATTATTTTTGTTTAGTCAGTTCATGAGCTGAAAATATTATTTTGGTTTTGTTAGATCCTGAGCCGAAAGTAATATTTTAATGTTGTTGGTTCCTGAATTTAAACTAAAGGAGGAGGGAATTAAAACTAAAAAGAAGTTTTAATTCCGTAGCTGAAAGTATTATTTCAATTTCAAAGCTGAACGTATTATTTTAGTTTTGTTAGTTCCTGAGCTGAATGTGCTATTTTAGTTTTGTTAGTTCTAGAGCTGAAAGTTTTATTATAGCTTTAATTTCTGAGCTGAAAATATTATTATAATTTTGTTAATTCCTGAGCTGAAAGTATTATTTTAGTTTTGTTACTTCCAGAGCTGAAAGTATTATTTTTAGTTTTGTTAGTTCCTGAACTGAAGTAGCATTTTAGTTTGGACAGTTCCTGAGCTGAAAGTATTATTTTAGTTTTGTCAGCCCCTGAGCTGAACGTATAATTTTAGTATTGGCCGCCCCTGAGCAGAAAGTATAATTTTAGTTTTGTCAGTTAGTTCCACTGAAAACTGTCTCATAAAAATGTCTACAGTTAAACAGATGCTCCTTTCGGATACAATACATCTTTGAAAGGGCATATGCGCATGTACATAAATACATACTTACACAAAGATTTTGATGTGATTCGTTCTTATATTCTAACATTTTCATTGAAAACACCATTTTTCCCTTATTTTTATTAACTCCTTATTCGATTTTCCCCTTATTTTCATTTTTCCCTTATTTTTATAACTAACTTTTATAATTTTGATGAAAGTATAAATTATATGAATTTACTTGCTACTTTTATTTTCAACTTATTTCTTATCCAGACGTCAAAAATCTCTTAAGTACGAATAAAAGTCACACTCTAAGACTTTTGTACATATCTAGACAATTGTAAGTATTTTAGGTATACTTGGAATTGTTATTAAACTATTTACAATATTAACTTTTCTTAACGTTAATATATTGCCTACTACATCTTTTATAGGCTTAAAACTTGGTGCATATTTAAATGATATTATTAATCATCATGATAATTTATAAATATATTGTCCAACATATCTTACACAGATATAATGAATATATGTTTTAAAATGGAAATTCCTTTTTGTAATAGATTTAAGTCACTTGTATGGAGGTTCTATGAACTTTTTACACATCTGAATACATGTCGCAAGTTGGTCAACTATTACCCTTAAACTAGTAAAGCCTACTTAACTGTAATAATTTTCCTCTCAATTTTATTTTTACTATTCTTGTGAATACTTTTTAAATATTCCAAATAGCGGTTTAGCTGGTAGGAAACATGGTAAAAATGGCTACTTTTCAAGTGGTAATTTTTGTTTAATAGAGGATGGAAACATAAGCAAAAATAATTATTTTTAAAATGGAAATGTTTTTGAAAGGGCTAGAAACATAAGCAAAAATGATTATGAACATAAGCAAAAATGATTAATTTTAAAATGGTAAATTTGCTTAATAGGGGATGAAAACATAAGCAAAAATGATTACGAAACGTAAGCAAAAATGATTAATTTTAAAATGGTAAATTTGCTTAATAAGGGATGAAAACATAAGCAAAAATGATTACGAAACATAAGAAAAATTATTAATTTTAAAATGATAAATTTGCTTAATAGGGGATGAAAACATAAGCAAAAATGATTACGAAACATAAGCAAAAATTATTAATTTTAAAATGATAAATTTGCTTAATAGGGGATGAAAACATAAGCAAAAATGATTACGAAACATAAGCAAAAATGATTAATTTTAAAATGGTAAATTTGCTTAATAGTGGATGAAAACATAAGCAAAAATGATTACGAAACATAAGCAAAAATTATTAATTTTAAAATGGTAAATTTGCTTAATAGGGGATGAAAACATAAGCAAAAATGATTACGAAACATAAGCAAAAATGATTAATTTTGTAATGGTAAATTTGCTTAATAGTGGATGAAAACATAAGCAAAAATGATTACGAAACATAAGCAAAAATTATTAATTTTAAAATGGTAAATTTGCTTAATAGGGGATGAAAACATAAGCTAAAATGGCTACTTTGAAATGATATTTTTTGTTTAATAAGGGATGGAAACATAAGCAAAAATGATTATTTTTAAAATGGTAATTTTTGTTTAATAGAGGATGGAAACATAAGCAAAAATGATTTTTTTAAATGGTAATTTTTGTTTAATGGGGGATGGAAACATAAGCAAAAATGATTTTTTTAAATGGTAATTTTTGTTTAATAGGGATGGAAACATAAGCAAAAATGATTATTTTAAAATGGTAATTTTTGTTTAATAGGGGATGGAAACATAAGCAAAAATGATTATTTTTAAAATGGTAATTTTTATTTAATGGGGGATGAAAACATAAGCAAAAATGATTTTTTAAATGGTAATTTTTATTTAATGGGGGATGAAAACATAAGCAAAAATGATTATTTTTAAAATGGTAATTTTTGTTTAATAGAGGATGGAAACATAAGCAAAAATGGTTTTTTTAAATGGTAATTTTTGTTTAACGGGGGATGGAAACATAAGCAAAAATAATTTTTTTAAGTGGTAATTTTTGTTTAATAGGGATGGAAACACAAGCAAAAATGATTATTTTTAAAATGGTAATTTTTGTTTAATAGGGGATATAAACATAAGAAAAAATGATTTTATTAAATGGTAATTTTTGTTTAATAGGGATGGAAACATAAGCAAAAATGGTTATTTTTAAAATGGTAATTTTTGTTTAATAGGGGATGGAAACATAAGAAAAAATGATTATTTTTAAAATGGTAATTTTTGTTTAATGGGGGATGGAAACATAAGCAAAAATGATTTTTCAAATGGTAATTTTTGTTTAATAGGGGATGGAAACATAAGCAAAAATGATTATTTTTAAAATGGTAATTTTTGTTTAATAGAGGATGGAAACATAAGCAAAAATGGTTTTTTTAAATGGTAATTTTTGTTTAATGGGGGATGGAAACATAAGCAAAAATAATTTTTTTAAGTGGTAATTTTTGTTTAATAGGGATGGAAACATAAGCAAAAATGATTATTTTTAAAATGGTAATTTTTGTTGAATAGGGGATATAAACATAAGCAAAAATGATTTTATTAAATGGTAATTTTTGTTTAATAGGGATGAAAACATAAGCAAAAATGGTTATTTTTAAAATGGTAATTTTTGTTTAATAGGGGATGGAAACATAAGAAAAAATGATTATTTTTAAAATGGTAATTTTTGTTTAATGGGGGATGGAAACATAAGCAAAAATGATTTTTTTAAATGGTAATTTTTGTTTAATAGAGATGGAAACATAAGCAAAAATGACTACTTTTCGAATCGTAATTTTTGTTTAATGGAGGACGGAAATATAAGCAAAAATAATTATTTTTAGAATGGTAATTTTTGCTTAATTTCTCATAAACGGATCCCTGTATCAAAGCAGTGTTCGTAACATACACCCAATATTTTTAAAAGACCTACTCAATAATACCCTACACAAAGAGGCATACAGAAAAAATCACATTTTACATCTAGGGTAGGTACTCTAAAACAATTATTTTTAAAAGAGTTTATTTCATAACGTAAATTTGTAAACGCTATAAATATGTATAACCATTTCAGCTTTATAGCACTAATAGTCTGCGAGTAAAAGGGCAATGACGTGTAAATGGCAAGACGGATATGGCGAAACTATGAGGGTTCCTAGTTTGGCTACAGAACCCTAAACCGCCTATTTTGTGCACCATCGCTTCTGAAAATTAGAAATAAGACCAATTAGTACTTGATATAGAAAGGTGTCTGTCTTGATATATATATTTACGTGATTTTAATGCTCTGTGCACGCTAACATGAAAACTTGACCCCTCAAACGAGTGATATCAATGAATGAACTAAGAGGGGCTTCTCTATTTATTCTACTTTACCATTACGCCCGCTTTTTACAAGATTTCCTTTGTTTGGTAGAAGAATTAATTAGTAATCGATTGTGTGTTTTGTGAATGTCTGACACGTCCGTAAAACACTGACACGTCCGTTTACACAGTAAATGAAAAGTTAAAATAAAAGAGAATTATCTCAAAGATAATACGCACCAATTGTAGAGTTTACATAGAGATTGTTTTGTTCAAATTAGATTATTGACCCGAATTTACTTGCTAATTTCCTGCCATTAGAATGATGATAGTGGTTCGAATAAATGTGTAAAGTAATAGTAGAATACGCACTAAAGGGGTCCGATACATATTTAGCCAAAACCATTAAAGGTTACATAACATTTCTGTTAAACTATTTACAACTGTTATTAAATATTATCTTACATATGCTTTTGATATCTTAGTATATCTTTACATATACCTTTATATATAACTTTACGTATATAACATCATACACGTAAAAGTATAGGGAATTACCTAAAATTATGAGATTAGTAACGAAGTTTTTCATCTTTTCGAATTTAGAGCTTTTGGATGTGGCGAAGGTGGGCGGTTTAAATAAGATGCTTTCAGCAATATCTCTAGAAATATCTTTTATAAAATTCTGAAAAATAATTCTGAATATTTCAAAAATAAATAATAAAAATAATAATATTCTAAAAATTTCCATAACTATTTTTGTATACTGATGAATGATATATAACCAAATCAATATATGTTATCATTATGACAAATTTAAGGCTTATACGTTGAAACTTTTCAGAAAAAAACGACTCATACAGACAACCCATACAGACGGCCGGAGACGTTAATGATTTTATGAGTGTTTGTTTTTAGGGTTCTGCAGTGAAATGGGAAAAACAGTATCTTTCAGTTTCTTCAAATCCGTCGGTCAGTCAGTCCGTATTCTTGTAATTAATGCATATGGGGTGCGAAGTTTTTTTATTCCTACAAAGTAAATACCATTACCGTGTACGTTTGCGATTCAATATATACGATATTAAAAATATTTAATAGCAGGAAAAATACGAATATAATATGAGAATTTAATAGGACGTATATAAATAGGGCGTGTTAATTTGTTTTGTATGCTATTAAAGCTTTGTGCTTTCATGTTGCACCGTACTAAAAGTCTAAGAAAAAGCTTAATCGTAAAGTTACAATGGTGTAGCAAAGGAGTAATTTGTTACTTTTTAATAATTTAAATTATCCATTTATTAATTACCATTAAAGAATAAACATGTTATAGCCTTATCCTTACATCTTACATTTTCGTTTGTGAGTAAATTATTTTCATTTTTAAATTTCAAGGATAATTTTAAAATGAGGTTTATTTCTTTTTAATTAATAGTAATAATTTTTCTGTTTAATATGAATGTTGTTTATATCTATTTCTTTGGAATCTAATCATTTAGGTAGAAGTAATTTTTCAATAATTAGAATATTTACTGCAAACGGTTTCAAATCATTGGTCACGATATAATTAAAAAAGTACATCACGAATCGATCGATATTTAAGACTAGCAAGTACAAAATTATTTCATGTATTTTACGTTACGTTACGTTTGTCTTAATAAATTTTGTTAGGATTCCGTACTCAAACAAGAGCATCTTACAATTTTGTCATGTGCAGCCATCCATCTGGGAGAACCTTGCAGGTTCTATGATTCTAGGATTGAAATAGAAATACTGAAAAACTCTCTTTTGATACATTTTAGTTAATGCTTGTAATTGGGCCTCTATTAAGTATATGTTATCGAATAGTTAAAATTTGTAGTAATTGGGAATGCTTCCTCTATTTTATATCCATCCAGTAACATAAGCCCTTTAATAGTGAATAAATATTTACCAAAAGTGGTTAGCAAGAAAATTTTTTGATAAAATTTTTATTGCAAGTCATTAATATATCAATTCATTCGATTTAAATGCTGTTAAAAGTTTACTCACATCCCCATTGTTAATGGAGTTGAGAAATAAAAAAAAACTTAATTCAAAAATGTAAAGCATTATATTATTAACACTCCTTTTCAATTTATTTTATACCATGTAATTAATTTGTTTAATATTCTTCTTAAAATTAATATTATACATTTAAACAAAATTATGTACCAATATACTTATTCACATCCCATGGTTACGATAAAAACTCGTTAATCGCATTCACAGCCTTGCCGAAATTAGCCCTTTAACGAAAATATTTGTGGTCAATTTCTGTGCTGATCAATTAATTAGCGGTAACAGGAAGCGAACACCCACGATGCGGAAGGGTGGCGGTGGAAAAGCACCGCCCGCCCAAACTGTATGTAGTGCTTTCGCCCCCAAATTTTCCACAGTTAGCTTTCGCTTCAGGTGGTTTATCAAATTTACGACCTTGTTTAGATTAAGGTGGATATATTTGGTGCTACGAAAGTGATTCGTAAGTTTTACTTTTTATCAAGTAGAAACTTGTCTGCGTATAAAATATTTTATTAACCTTTAGAGAGATCTTATCGATTGCGAATCGAAAGTTATTACTTCCGGCTAAGATAAGCACTTTGGCGTTTTAATTACATTAATTAATTATGTCAGGTAAATAGATTTGAACCTGATAATTAAAGTTGCTAACTTTATTAAAAGATTTTCTAGCACCATTACGTTTAACTTATTTTTAATTCATAGCATTCATAGCTTAGAGATAATTTCCTTTAAGACTGCTTTCAAAAATTGAGATCAAATAGCTACGTCAATTGTGATCAAAAGGAGGTAAAGCACTTTAAAATTATTTTTCGTGTTCCGCACTTCAAAAAGAAAAAAAGGGGTGTGGCTGTGTCATGGACACGGCCGTGTGTTGTACGTGAATACGTCTATGTAACGCATAATTTCAACCGCCCCAGCTGCAGATGTACTGGCACCGTCGTTGATCCGCTCGGCCGCAATCAATCTTTTACGCTCCCGGTACTGCTTGACTCGGTTATATGGTGTTTTATTATTACCATTCGATTGTTCTTGAGAATCCCTTTCCAGCCGTATACGATCTCTGTATTAGGTTTTGGCTTTTCGACGCGTATAGGCCGACATTATATATTTTTGATAATATTTTTTAATTCTAACACTTTATTATATTCACTGTCACTACTTTAAACTAATGTTTAATATATAATCGATAGCTTTTGACGACAGGTGACGATTAAAACTTAAACGAACATCGTAGCTCTTCCGAATCAAAAGTTATACTAATTGCAAAACTCGATACGCAGCAAAATAACCTCAAAATGGCGGCGCTTCACCCTCCACCGCTCGCGACGCGTCACTTTTCTCGCCTATCGTAATGAATTTTTTGATCATTTAGCTATGCAGTGGTATAATTTTAAAAATATAATTATAGTGGTAGTGGTATAATTATAAATTTTTGATGTAGAGGATATATTCGAAATTGCAACGCCAAACTCTATCCCCCGATTTTGTTATCATTAGGTTTTTTGGATTGCCCCCGTATGGTAACAGATTTAAAGACGTATTCACGTCAAAAACTAAAATTTCACCCAGTTTTTTTTCTGTCTGTGCGTCTGCCTATCAATCATAGTCGCTTTTTTCAGAAACCGTTTACCGAAGAAATGTATTATTAATTAGTGGTAAATCATATTAACTAACATTTTTAGTTAGTTAATATGATTTACCACTTAATATGATTTAACAATTATTTGTAAAGAAATTTTAAGAGTCTGAAAAAAATCATAATCTTTATACAACCGTGAAATATTTGTTAGAAAATATATGTTGTTTAACTAAATAAAAATAAAATATTTTAAATGTTTTTAAAGTCTTTATTAGAAGTAGTATATACCATTAACTGATTACAGGTACATGATTGTATGTGGGACCCACACCGTGCGATTTTACTACTAATGTTTTTGTACTAATATTCTAAAAGTTTTCTCTCTCCTTATTTCCAAAATTAACACATTTTATAATTATTTATTTTCTGTAAATACTGCTTAAGTGAAGAAAAATCTTGATTTAAACTTCCCTACATCTATGTATACATATATATATATATATATATATATATATATATATACATATATATATATATATATATATATATATATAAATATAAATATAAATATATATAGTACAATTTACATATAAATTGATATCACATGATTTGGTTACGTAACGAGCTTTTCATCTACAAATTTAGCATAATCATTTAGAAATAATAAATTACTCACATATTTTCTCATAGTTCTCTTATTTTTACAATGACTTTTATTTTTATTTTTTGCCGTGATTTTAAGTTATTTTGAATTGGTGTTATTTCTGTTATTAAATTTTCTCAACTTAATGAAACTACGTGATGTAGTATTATTTCTACTTTATTTAAATTCTTTACCACGACCTACGTTTCGCTGTATGACAACATCGTCGGATGGAAAATTTGTAAAGATCTTTAGTTTCATTTAGTTAAGAAAAAATTAATTATAATGAATTTTTACAAAATTAACGCCAAATATATTCAATGTTCGTTATTTCTGTACTTACTAATTTATTATAGTTGACAAAGATTTGAATCTTATCGATTAACCGTGGATCTCAGTGCGATTATGCGCAATAGTCTCTCTTTTCATGTTCACTTAATAAAGACTTCTATAAATTTATTTTGGTATTAGATATGTGACATGACGTTATTTTCTTGATAGAGATACTGCTAAAACTTCGCATGAATCATTGTTTAAAAGTATACATTAAACTATTCCAGAACATCATGCCTGGAGTAGATGTAAATATACCAGCCTCAGCCCATAGTTTCACCCAAGTAATTTTTTTATTAAGGCTATATACTTCAATTATGTCTGTAGGATTGGCCCCTGACATAATGAAATTAACGTAACACTTTTATGAAAATATTCAGTAAAAACATATAGCCTTTGGTTGTCTTTTTTTCACGCTACGTCGTAAGTCGACATGTTGTAATACAACATTTATATTATTCATTAAAAGCACTGCGTATCACATTAAATTCAGTCATTAATTACTTTTTACTAAGTTTTATGAAAATATGTCCAGTCGTTTAGGCTTGATTGTGTAACAAACATTCAAGCATACTATTTGATGTATTACGCGCAAGCGAATTGAATCAAATAGAATAATGAAATATGAAATTTTTTACTTTAATATATATGTCCCACAAAATTCATATTTTATTTGTGTGGTAAGTCGGTCACTGACCTTCTCCGACAAAAGTCGGCAGTTGTCGACCGCCGACTCACCACCTACGAAAGTCGTTTATCAGCGTTGTGTTGCACACGCAAGCAACAGCCTGTGTGTTACTCCGTCACACTAAATACGTTCTAGACAAATTAGGCAACGGTTCGTTGCTTGGTTGCTAAGTTATTAAATAACAAAGAAATGTAGAAAAAAGAACTTTTTGATTTTTAATATTAGTAGCGGTTCTTAATTTTAAACTATCACTGAAGCATTAACGGACCAATCATTAATTCAAATGAACTTTTCATAATAAAGTGTACAACATATTTCAAAACAATTTCTTTAGTATTTCAGAGGAAATTATTGATCATGAAGTCTGTATTCACCACAGGTATAAGAATTGGTTTTTCTTTTGCGAAAAACAATTTAATTATTTAAGTTAAAATTACCACCAAAGCATTAATAGTAGCAGAAATATATAATTGATATGAATTATCTATCAATTATATATATGAATTATATAATATTCAATATATATGAATTATCTATCATTTATATATTAAAGTATATAAAAATGTAATCATTTGTTGAATATCTCTAGTTATGTTTAAAGTCATTATATGCTTAAGTTAACTCAGTTTGTACGAAGACCATAGATCTTAAGGTTGAACGCATATAATTCGCAACCGTTACGGGTTTCACAAACCATCTCAAAGTTTCGTCTGAAAGTCTATAATACACTGTCTCGAAAATATTCTCTTACAGTCAGTTTCCAGAAATATCGCATTACGATTTCACCCATTTTTCCTATAGTTTATGCTATACCAGGGCTTTTAAAAATTCGCTAATAACAAAATACTTTAAATCTGCACTCACATCATTTATATCAGATTCCTTCCAAGAACCATCGAAAGCTTTTAGAATGAATAAAAATAAGCGCTCAAAGATGCACTGAAATTTAAAACAGAATACATTTCCATATCAATATACACTAGTTGCTAGAAGAGCAACAAGTAAGCATCCTTCTAGTATTATAATATTTCTAAATCTCCTACTGTGTCAGAATATTATGGTGCGAAATATTAATCGCAATTCGACTAGTTCTTAGTTCTACAGTAAATATTCTCCGATACTATATATGTGCGACATTGTGAATTTCGATTGACAGATTCGGGACAAAATTTTTAACCATTCTCTTAATTACGTGCACACTATTATAAAATCAATTTTATAAGTATGATATAACTGAGTTATGTTCTTCTAATTTTAGAATCATAACTTTATTAATATCTTTCTTCTTAAAGCTTATCGTAATTAGTTTATGAGCATTACATTTAGAAAATTGTTGAAGTACACATGCAGCAATTGAGTTGGAGGTGCATACAAAGAGACGGAGATGTATACATCTTGTTTACCACGTAAATAACATCAAAATATTTTCTTTGTTTTTGAGAGTCTATTTAAGAACAAGAAAAGAAAGAGAAGAGTATGTTTACATTTTTATCACAACGCGAAAATACTTTTTATTGGGAAAATACTTTGTATTGCGTTAATTTTATAGAAATTAATTATTAAGTAATTTACCACGACCTAATTTTCGTTGTATTACGACATCTTCATGTGGGCTATTAGCAAAAATACAACGAAAGCTAGGTCGTAGTAAAGAACTTAACAGAGTAGAAATAATACTACATCAAGTAGTTTACTTCTTTATTGTTAAAAAAAATATTCCGATACTACGAACTTAAAAAAATTCTCAATATTGTTTTCCTCACACAGGTCTCTGACCTTTTCAATGTCATTAAACTAAATTCTTAAACCTACATATTTTAGCTTTCAAAAATAAAAAATATAACAGTATCTTTCTAAAGAACGTGTCAGGAGAAAATCTCTCCTTGCAACGATATTTAATTTATTGTTACTTGAGTTATTACCATTACGCCAGATGACAATAAAATAAACAAACTGACTACCGGAAGTAGATTTTATCGTTTCTCAAAGAAAAATGTATAAATAGAAAACAAAATGCAGTAACAGAAAAATATAGAACTGATTAAATAGCTAGTAGTTTTTATTCACGTTCGTATATATGTGTTATTCGCAATTTGTTTGTATGTATGTGTTATTCGCAATTTCGTCGGTAGACATATAATGGCTATGTCAATTTTAAAAATGCTCTTATTTATTCAAAGATTGTTTAAGGAAGCTCCACAGTTAAGTAGTGGACCAAAACGGTCTATTTGCCTCTCTATCTACTTGATCACAGAGATAAATTTGTCTTGTACACTACAGGTGAATTCTGTTCGTGAATGTAATAAAAATGACTTTAGGAAATGTGATGGTTTTTTGTTGGAAATTACCATCAGATCAGAGAAATTTCCATCAGGAAGATTAGTTCGCTGGAAATTTGATGGTTTTTTTTTTAAGAAGTCGATTCGAATTCCTTATGTCCAGCATACTTAAAGAATTATATTTAAAGCATTCATGTATTATTTCTTGCTTCTTCGTTTAATTCACAGACAATGTGAAGAATCAGATTGGATGTGAATAATTTGCAGTTATTTTAAAGATTTATTACGTAAGAGTATTATGCCATATTATATTCTGACCTGAAATTATGTTCTGAAAATAAGTACATTCCCCTAATCACTCAGCGTAGAATGGAGGATTCTTTAACGTACATGCTACTAGATTATAGAATCAAGTGAACAGGAATATATAAAGTGCGCCCTCATTTTCTGTATTCTAAAATAGTCTGTACTTACATAACTTAGCATAATTGACAGATTGAAATCTTTTCTATGCCCAGTCCTTATTACCTCCATATCCTTAACGTCTCGCTGTTTTGCTTTTGTTTTATTTAATTTTACTTTAATTCTGTGTGTTTAATACCCATGCTTGTAAATGTTTGTAAATTTATTGTTGTGTACTATATATTTTTAAATATCATTAATAAAAGTTTACAAATGATTTTCAGTCTACTACAGTACTTATTTTTCTCATTTAATTTGTTGTAGTTGGCTGTTAGTAATTGTTCTCCTGACAATAAGTCCTCTACTGTAAACTAAGTTTTCTGAGCTTAAGCTTGAAGAAAGAATCATGATTAAATTAACATAATACTAGCTGATCCTGCGACTTCGTTCACGTTGAATTCAGAATAAGAAAAATTATTAGAATCTTTTTGAGTTCTTTTTATTTTTTTCATTTTTTTCTCTCTCAGAACTCTATAAGTATGAAGTGATACTAAAACGCTAATAGATGATGTTAGCAGCAACAATACCGTAATTTTTAGCAAGTTTATGTGTTTCTATATTTATAATATCCATATATATATGTATATATATATATATATATATATATATATATATACATATAGAAAGTCTATTAAATCCAGAATAGGATAAAATGGGTTCCATGTACAGAATTCACTCTGTTACAATTTTATTACATGTGTAGATAAGAGCCGTTAGTAATTATATTTGCATTTTAATACTGGTACTTTTTGCCATTCAATGATCAAATTTGAAATTTGAACCAAGGTAATTGAGACTGAATTCAAAAAGACGAAAAAGTATACTACAGAATGGGAGATTATTTGTTTTCTGATTTGATGAAATTTAATACGGGTATTATATGCTTGAGCTAATATTGATCTCATATGCCTTAGAAGTACTTTGTCAGACTATGAGATATAAATCCAAACCCATCCTTATCCCTCTGTCTCTTGTCTCGTGATCTATTGAATTAAAAAGTTTGACAAAAAAATAAAATAGTTAGTAGGAAAATACGTTGGACGGTGAAAATAATGCCATTAAATATTATTAAAAAATTAGTTAAACCGCAAGGGTAATGGATATTGCCTTTGCGGTTTAACTCAAAGTGGAAAAGTTTTTAGGTTAGATTAACACTGTAATATCAGGGGAAAACAATTATCGTACAAAACTTTTATTAAGCGAAAGCTTCATTTGTATAAAAGCTAAACATGGACTAAAACTCATAAGCCATAAAACTAGATTAGTTTTCTCTCAAAGAGATAGCTGCTACCAAAAATAAATCATTTATGTGGTAATTTAATTGAAAGTAAATTTCATTTCAAATATTACTTTGAGGGAAATTCGGGAAAATCATTACATTTGTTACAGGAAAATAATTTCCTCCTATTTTGATCTGTGAACGAACTAGAGAGTTATCAGAAATAGTTAGAGTTGGTTGCCATAAGAATCTGCGTACTGAACATGTTTTCGAATATTTTTTTGTGGCTAATTTGTCGTATTATTCTGAAATAAAATTATTTTCTGTGAGACGCTGATTTCTGAAATCAGGAATCACCCTCCCTTTTCGTCAGGTGTCCAATTATAGGAATTAATTTCAATGAAACTTTGTTGCATATAATTTGTTTGACTGATAATTACTCGAATTGGATTTAGAATTTGGCAACCTACATTTTTGGAAATAAGTAAAGTTAATTATAAACAAGAAAGCTCTAATCTTTCTTATAAATGAGAATAAACAACTTTTCTAGACGAAAATGTGCAGTTTATAAAAATCCAGGGTTTACCAACATCGATGAACTGAAAAGAAAGGGACGTTTGTGAGAAAAATTGTTTATTGTAGTATTGTAGTACTTTTATTTCACAGGCGTTTCATTTAATGTGTACGTATATTTGTAATAATGACTAATGAAGGCAGTAATGCTTTTTACGATTTCTTTACTTTCCTTAAGATTGCCTTGCACAATACACTTTATTGTTTAATTAGCTGTCGAAATTTATAATATGATATACGATATATATAATATATATATATATATATATATATATATATATATATATATATATATATATATATATATATATATATATATATATATATATATATATATATATATAGTCTCTAGTTACAATTAAATGAAACTACGTGATGTAGTATTATTTCTACCTTCTTTAAGTTCTTTACCGCTACCTAGGTTTCGTTATATTACAACATCTTCAGATGGGATATTATATAATAGCCCACCTGATAGTGTATAGTTCCATTTTTTTTAAACTTTAATAATCTGTTAAATATTGCGGATTCAAGCGATTAAATTGTAAATCATAAAGAAAATATTAATTTCTTTTTGTTATTTTAGTGGTTATATTTTTGGTTTATACCGTTTTTTTATTTCAAGTTTTCACTCTTGACTTTTTAAGACGAATTGAAAATACAACTACATTTGTCAAAAGATTATCTACAATAACAAAAAATATAGACATAAAGCTGGAAATATAATTATGACGAAAATTTATTTATTCCCCTCAATGATTACACACTGCTCATAAACTACTGTGTACGAATACTGAAAAGTTTGGGGGTAGAAACTATGTTTTGGGCGGGCGGTATGCTTCCGTTTTCACTGTTTCATATTTGGCATGTCCGCTCATTTTCACCATTAATTAATTAATTACTGTTAAATAAACTATTATTACCGGTAATTATGGTAAAGAGCTGGGTTTGGTGATTATAATGTTCATATATTATTGGCGAAAAATATTTTCATCTATTTCTACTTACAGATTACACAATCTTTATATCTAGTAGATAGTATAAAGTAATGATAACTTAACTATTAACATGAAAATACGGACCTCTGGAATTACCACCTACCCTGCATATTCCTTCAAATCCAAATATTGCTCAGCCAGGAGGAATGAACACCAAAATAGTTTTATATAATACTAGGTGTGCCCGCGATTTCATTCGCGTGGAATTTGAAATAAGAAAAGTCATCAGTTCAATATAACCAACATTTAATTTTTAAACAGTGCTATCTATCATAAAATGTTATTACTTAATATACCACAGACAGTAAAAGTCGAAAAACTTGACGATTATTCTTTAGAATAACCGTCACATATAAAAATATTGACTATGGATAAAATATTGATGGATAAATATCGACACATCATAAATTTATTTAAAAATTGACACATAGACTTAATTTTCCTTGAACGTAAAACTTACGAATACCGCTAATAGGTGGTGTTAGCTATATATTTATTCTGATAATATTACAAGTCAAAAACATGTTAAAAAAAGTTTAATATTTACGAAACAATTGTAAATATTAAACATTTTTTAAGATGGACTTATAATACTATTATTATAAATTACCACCATTGTACTCAACTTGTCATCGACTTCTTTGTGGTTTGCTTGCTTTTGTGTAATCAATGTAGTTATAACACCACCATTGTAATAACCACATTGACCACATAAAGTAAAAGTGGAACAACTGGTGAGAATTAAACTGACGTATTAAGCATAACGTGATAACCATTACACCATAGTTGAGCCAAATAACTTGTAGAGACTATTACTATTATTATTATCAGTATTACTCTATTTTTTATTTATTTTTACATTATCTGTGAGCATAACGTTTACTAAAATCGCTATCAGATCGCGTTGGTAGTGCCATATATTAATATATCTATGAGCCTACTAAAGTAAGATATAAGAAAATGAAATAAACGTATAGGATCGAGGTTTGATGCCCTGGTTTTATATTAATTATATATTTACTTTATCAGCTGTAAACGGCTTTATAATTGTGTTCTAAATTGCTTTTTATATACAAATTTAGCACCAGCTTCTGTAATACTTGTTTACTAAATCTGCTGTGAAACTATAAAAAATCTCTATTCTGACATTCATATCTATTTCCATTCTAATTTGTTCCACAATTTTCCGTTTTATCAAGTGATAGTTATGTTTTCACTTAGGAATTGCATTTATTCGTTAGTACGTCAAAATTAAAAAAAGTGTATTTTCTATTATCAATATTGTATTAATATTTAAACTTTCTAAATCCTTGTGGAAAACTAATTCCTGCCTAATTCCATACTATCCTACACTGGCCCACACTTTTCATTTCCACCAAGGGCCTATCTTATATTGACTTTCCTAGTAACTTTACCTATTTAATCTTTAACATATCAAACTCTCAAAAGTGTATGATCTGTTATCTATATTTTATTAATATTAACATTTTCAGAAGTCACCTGAAAAATTTATTTCATTCATAACTCATCACTATTCTGTTTTATTCTGTAATTTTTTTTCCACTAAGTGCCAGTCTCTTATACAGCTAAATGCTGATTCAATTAACATATTAAGCTCTTAAAAACCATCCGAAGTACTTATTCCTAACATAATTTGTAAAAATCCTTATCCATCCCATAAAGTTCTTTTTCACTAAATGCCTAATACCTATTTCATTTCACTATTATTTTATTTAAATTATTATTATATAATACTCCACGTACAATATATTTATTTATTTATTTATTATTAACTTTTATGTATAGTATATATGGCGGACTAATTGCTACATGAGCAATCTCTTCCAGTCAACCATAACAATTTGTATTGAAATTTAGTTGGTAGACTGTAAGAGATTTTACAATGAAAATTCTTAATAGCACATTAGACAAAAAAAAATACAAAAGTAAATTAAAAAAGAAAACAAAATATTGACATGATTTGGGATGGGAAAGACAGAAAAGGGCGAGGACACAAAGGAAAAGGTTTCAGGAGATGCAGGACTTTTTCACTCGATCTTTGAAAATATTTATAGACGTGATTTTCCTGATGTCAGGATCCAGGTGATTCCAAATTTTTGCTGCTTTGACAGTGAAGGATTTTTCGTAAGTGGTAGAGGTATGTTTAGGAATAAGTAGGATGTGTGAACTTTCAGATCGCAGCCCAAGGCCGTGAGCAGACAAATCTTTAAATTTGCCTACTACAAATCTTTTAATATACCGTAGTCTTTCAAAATATTTATTGCAACATGTATAATCTTTCAGTTAAGGATGAGTTTACTTACATATCAACAAGTTTGTAAAATAATGTCACAGTGAAACTTCTTTAGCGACGTCTGAGTAGCTCTGTCACGTTAAAATTTTATAACGCTTGAGAAAACAAATTCCGAAAGCATTTGATCGACTGGCGGAATCCGTAGATTTCAAATAAAACGGCGATCGAAAACGTCAAATAATTTATATAAACACTAATCTGTCGATGAATCGGCACATCAACGAAACTCTCACTTTTGTCTAGGTATTTTGATCTGTGTACAGTGTAATGTAAAAATTGTATGCGAGTGTAATGTAAGGTTATAATTGGTGAAAATCGGTGGTAAAATATGTTGCTAGATAACTAATGATTATTTTAAATTATTAACTAATGAGAATCGTTAATGAAGTTTCATTTCATTTGTGAGTTTAGGAGGTTGAGTCTACCACATTGTTTTAATATATAAGTATAATACTTGATAAAAATTATAGGTATAAAGGAATGTGATTGAATCACATTGGGAATTAACCAAAAGCGGCCAATACATACGCTTTCTTATTTCCCTACAGACCACGTTCCAGCAAATGGGGCAGACGGCGATAATCATTTTCACATTGAATTATATATTACTTATAATATCCATTACAGTACAACGACCTCCCATCGTCTCGCGACAACTTTCGTCTCTATAGGGTGACCATCGTCACTACTCGTAATCGTAATGCCGATCGGTTTTAAATTTTCTCATAAGTGTGAGTCAATATTTACTGTTTTGAAATCTTATTATATATAGACGATTTAGTAGTCAGATTAAATTATTTTATTAATCCATGATAAGTTGTACTTGTTGTGTTGTGTTATGAGTTCATTTCAAAACTTGCAGTCCCAGAATACACGAAATCTATACATATAGTAAGATTGCAACAGAGTGAATTCTGTACATGGAAAATATTTCAAACATAGTGATTGATTTAGTTTATAGAATGATAATAAAGTTAGAAAAACTTTCACCTCGTAATATTTTATTATTATATATAATAATGACGTAAGTGCTACTATTCGATTTGATTAATTTAATAATGAATTCAAAGTTCGAGTGTGCTTCGTTATTATGAACGTCAGAACAAAATTCCACTTTAGTGATGGATACAATTCGAAAACGATTGATCTTATAGCAATTAAGTTGAATAATTTTCGAAATCTAAGTATTGATTAAGAATTGAATGTGAACGGATCTACTCTTATTTATTAGTGTTTCTAACGTAATGTCGCTATTCATTTGGTTGCATCTAACACCCGTATGGACCACACATGGTCAGGACTGTCCGTCAGACTTACTTACAGTTAAAAACTTATTTCATATGAATACTTTAGCAATTGGATCATGTAATGGAGAACAGTCGATAAAGTAGACTCTTGGTCCGATTAGACTGACAGTAAATGAGAAATAGAAATACGTTTTTAACTGTCAGTAAGTCCAGTTGACAGTCCTGACCGTGTGTGGTGGTAGTTTGAATTATATATATATATATATATATATATATATATATATATATATATAATTTTATTGTGTGTAGAAAGGCAGTGTAGTACGTTGTTGAAACACATGAAAGCTAAAAAATGTTAATGTTTATATTTTTGATCTTACGCAAGAATGGGAATTGTGTATTAATTGTTAAAGTCGCATTTATGTTGTCAAACTTTGTTAATAAAGGTCTATAAATACACATTACAATTTGCTAAGAGGTTGGTAAAACAAATATTTAATGAAATTTAATGCAACTTTTTGTTTTAGTTATAGGCAAATTGAAACATACATATGCATTTCAATAACACAATTTTTATTGAACGTAGATTCTTTTATCATTTATGTATCTGTTATCAGTTATCATTAAAGCAGTCACTGGTTTATATAATGTAGTTAAAACTAATTGAATGTTCATTTTAACAGTATGGCTACAGGTAAAGTGAACCATCCAGTGCAAACTAACTTTAATGCTCATTATAATGGGTTAAGGGAATCGTGTCGCTAGTCACATTGAATTTCAATAATAGAATTTTTGAATTCCAGTTTAGAATAATAATAAACAATTTTTCAAAATACACTATATGTTTTTGTAAGAATTGATTAAATTATCAAATGTGAAAAATAAATAAGTATTAATAACTTCCTAAATTAAAGCAATGCTAAGTCAATTTATCCTAGATCTCTAATTGGTGCTACGTTCCTGTAGATATACATAAAAACAAAAGTTCTGTGGATACAAGTATCTGTAATATTATCTACACATTTGAAAATGAATTGTATGTTCTTATGTTTATTAATATTGGAGGAGTGAGATTATTACAAGGGATAAATGTAACAAATAATATAGTTTTCAAACCTTTTCAATACATATAAATATCAATAATGGGTGATGTCATTCTAGTTGATAAGAATTGATACAAATCACATAAATATGAATAAAAGTATATATATGCTTTCACTATCATAAGCCATACGACATTCCTAAAGGTCGTGAACTCCCCGACTCGAAGTCAATTTTGCACGCACGATATCTCTCCATCTGTTCCGGTCCTTAGTGTCGTGAAGGACCTCAAGCGAGTCTGTGCCCAACACTGAACGTATTTGGTCAACCCATCTAGCTGGGCTCCGCGCCCTGGGTCCTTTGCCATCCACCTTGCCGGTAATCATCAGCTGCATTTTTGAAAAAAATATAATCTTGAATTAAAAACAAAACGCCTAATTGAAAATGAAAAGTAATTTTACAAATTTACGAAAAAATGTAAACACTTCAACTATCCTTACCAACATTTAAATATAAAATATTTTTATTAATTTATTAGAAAAATGTGACAATCCCATTTTTCTCGTAATTTAAGGTAAAAAATAACTTGAAATTTTACATACGATCTGTGTGACTGTTATTCTTATGAGATTTATTGATTTTGCATTTAACTTTGCAGTCAAAACATTAAACTGACAGTTCGTCGATACTTACGGGAAAACATTCTGAATATACATCTCGTAGTTAAAAAATAAAGTTTATTTGAGTCAGTATTATGTTAAGCATTTAAAATCCCTGCATTGTTTTCACTAGTTGCTATTTTGGATAGCTTAAATCAGTTTGGTAGCTAGATGTTCGCTATCCTCGTAAAACCTCAATAGTGTTTCCAGGAATCTTAAAAGGAATCGAGAGCCATAGCACCAATTTTGTTCAGGGTATTTCTCTATACCTGTATACAATATAACATAATTTCAATTTTAAAAACACTTTTTTGCACTTTTGTCTATTTTTTTCAAATTCCCAGTTGTTTTCTGAAAATTGTTACAGAAAAAAAATTATTTAAGCATTTTGAACAATCGTTCAGTCAGTCACTTATTTAAATCCGATTATATGTACTTTTATATTTTTCTACTTGGTAATTTAAATATTTTAAATTAATTATGATTTTTGTATATAATGTATTATGTCGTTTTTGTATTATATGTAACAAAATTATATCTATTTCTTAAAAAACATATTTCACTTTAATCTCAATTGATACCTTCTTCAAACTTTTACAACGCACCTTTTTGTACAAGGTCGCATATGATGACTAGAGATAAGGCCAACTACTGTTTAATAAGGAAAGTTGTGCGTGTCTTGATATAGCTGTTTATGTGACTTCAATGCTCTGCGATTGCTCGCATAATGACGTCTCAAACCTCTATAACTAATGCATAAATTGAGGGCAATTTCTTGACATATTTTTTTTTCTGGCTTTTTATGAGAATGTTATTTATTTGGTCGAAGATTGAATTTATAATCAATAGGGTTTATTGCGAATGCCTTAATAAATTGAGACTTAAGCTTACATGGTAAAGGCAATATTAAAGAGACCGATAATCATATAACAAGTAAGACACAAATAATTTTTTGAGTTTATAAGAAGATCGATTTATCCAAAATTAGAAAGCTGTTCTTAATCCAGTTCATATGTCATTAAAATCATGACTGTAAAAAGAATAAAACTCGTTAACTATGATTTGAACTCACGCTACAATGCGATCTTGTACACACTTGAACATATAAACTCATAAGGGAACGTAACATTTATATTAAACTATTTAAAAATATTAACAGGTATCATTTTCCATTTCTAACGTATTGTCTGGTATATTTTTTAAAGACTTGAAATTATCGTGAATATCTATAAAATGGTGGCATTTGAATTACCATTAAAGTTTTTCAGTAAAGTTTAGTAGGTTTCTAAAAATTGTGGGCATTTTTTGTGGAAATTTTCAACAAATCACCAGAATATGAAATTTAAAAAAAATTATATTGGAATGCTAACGACGTTTTGATAACTTCGTTTGCCCCTTTAAAATTTCCGTATAGATATTTTTCAGTGCTAACTATTAAGATATATGTAAGTTAATATGCTTTATAATAATAAAAAACATCATGTTTCTGCTTCAAACCTTTTCTGAGAATATAAAACAATAAAAAAGTAAAAAAAAACAGCTTTTTATCAGTATGAACTAAAAAATAAAAAATAATCTTCAAATATAAAAATGTTGGTTAGAAACAAAAGAAATGTCACAATCACAGCTAATATAACTTAATTTTTTTTTCAATAAACTAAAAAAATAGAATAACGTGACAAACAAACAAAATATTCTAATAAAAAAAAGCTTGGATTACGTTTTCGTAACAAGAACTTCACACTTATTAAATTCAAGTTAATTTTTTGTTAGTCACTTAATTTTTTTAGTTTATGCAAAAAAATTAAGTTATATCGAGTTTTGAGTATTATGTGAAAACTATAGGTACCGAGTATTGTGTGAAGAAACAAAAAAAAATAATCTTTAAATGTAAATATTTTGGTTAAGAGTCTCAATCAAAATCTTTATTTATAAAGATTATTTTTGTATTCTTTAGTTCATATTGCTACACAAGCGTGTTTTTTAATTTTTTTGAGTATAATTGTATTTTCTAAATTTTTAATTATGAAACTATTGTGTTGTTATTGGTTCTTGATATGTATACAAAATTTCGGATAATTCAGAGGTCTGGTAGTGGGTGAATATATTATTGAAATATTCCCTTACATACACACATGCATACATACAAGTGAAGCTATCATAAAGAATGTAAAAATGGCTGCGACCGAAGAGGGATGGAAGTCTTAGTAATTTCATGAGGATTTCATAGCTATGAAATATCGAAATTATCTGATTTTTTATGAGATACGGAATTATAAAAATACAAGTTTTTAACATCATGAAAAAGACGAGAAATAATTTAATGTGATATGTAAGATCCAAAGAACTAAAAGTCTCCTTTTTCCTACCGACGGATTTTGTTTTTTTTGTCTGTTTTATCATACTTTGGGCCAAGAAAATCGCCAGTCATAACAAAAACACGTCACGAATTATTATTTTGTTAAAATTTATCATAGTTTCAATTATTCTTTTATAATAAGATTGTTTTTTTTTGTTTAATGGAATCTAATTATTTAGATGCAGTTATTTTTTGGAAGGTTAGATTTCTAATAATAAAATGGCTTACAAATCACATAGTGTTGAACTAAAAAAAAATACATGTATCTATTGATTGCGTTTTGTTTTTTTAAATTTTCGTTTAGTTTTTCAAAGTGTTACGTACTCCGACGATTGTATTTTATAATATCGTTATGTATGTTCATCTTCCATGTATAAGAATCTCACAGATTCTAGTTTTGGACTTACCAGTCCGTGTGTTTAGAGGTCATATAATATTAAACAAATAATTCGTGTTTGTTTTTTTATTTTTACATAAAATAAAAAACAAAATTTTGCAGATATTCAATATTGAATATATTTGCCGTTAATTTTGTAGAAATTCATTATTAAGATAAGATAAGATTTGGAAATCTTTGCTAATAGCCCACCTGAAGATTTAATACAACGAAACCTAGGTCGTGGTAAAGAACTTGAGAGTAGAAATAATACTATATCACGTAGTTTCAGTTAATTGTGGATATTCAATATATTTGGCTTTAATTTTTTAGGAATGCATTATTCACAGTTAAATGAAACTACGTGATGTAGTGTTATTTCTACATTCTTTAAATTCTTTACCACGACCTAGGTTTCGTTGTATTACATCTTCATGTGGGCAATTAGCTATCTAATTGTCCACCTGAAGATATAATACAACGAAACCTAGGTCGTGGTAAAGAATTTAAAGAATGTAGAAATAACACTACATCACGTAGTTTCATTTAATTGTGAAATTTTGCAGTTTAAAATTTACCCTTTATAGATTGATTTAAATTAGCATCCGTTATAAGGCTGCTGTTTAATATATATATATATATATATATATATATATATATATATATATATATATATATATATATATATATATATATATATATATATATATATATATATATATATATATTATTAAAAACTTGTAGTAATTGGGAACAATAAGTCTATTTTAAACCGCTTCTACAACATTTGCCCTTTAATAATAATTTAATATTTTCGTTAATTCAATAGTTTCGATAATATGTATCTGTGTGTATTTCGATATATTTCGATAATATGTAGTTATATTAAAATAGATTGTTTAAAAAACATGTTTTTTTTTAAGTTTTTTTGTAGAACATTAATATGTAACACCGTTTGGGCTTAATGCTGTTAAACTTTTATTTGTATCTTCATTTTTGACGTAGTAAATTAATTTTGTACCTACAAAATAAATTTTTGAATACTCTGCTGAAAGTAGTATTGTATTATACACTGAAAGAAAATTATACTGAATACTTACTTTGGTAGACCATGATCAGAAAAAAATTAATTGTTCACATTCAGAGAATTACCAAACGCTAATTTTTGTGACCTAATTTGTGTGCCAATCAATTAATTAGCAGTGACAGAAAGCGGACATAGTCGATGAGGAAGTGTGGCGGCGGAAGAGCACCGCCCGCCCAGACCGCGTACAGTGTTTCCTCCCCCAAACTTTCTACCTTAGCTTTCGCTTCAGATGTTTTATCAAATTTACAACTTCCTTCAGATTAATGTGAATATATTTGATGCTAGGAAAATGCTTTGTAAGTTACTTGTTGTCAAAGTAAAACTTGACTTGGTATAATCTTATCGATTCCGAATCGAAAATTATTGCTTCTTGCTACGGATAAGCATATTGATGTTTCAATTATCTTAATTAAATATTTCAGACAAATCGGTATGGACGTGATAAATAAACTTGCTACCTTTTTTATAAGGTTTTTAGCATTATTTCGTTTTATTCATTTTTAATTTACAACGCAACTTCCAGATAATATTTCCATTAAGACACCTGTCAATTGTTACTAAAATTATATAGAGCTCTTACAAATGATTTTCAGAGCTTCGTGCCTAAAAATAAAAATCCGTCTGCCCATCTATCACAATCGTTTTTCTTGGAAACCGTTTGTCCTAGAAATATGAGTTTTTCAAGAGACTTTTTGAAAATGTTTACCAAAGATATGTCCTTCCCTCTCTATCTCTGAAGCTGCTAAAGTCAAAATATGAAGCAAACAATTTTACTAAAAGTTTTCCCAAATTTTCCCGGAAAATTGGAGCCATAGTTTTAAATCTCATATTTATTAAGAAATTCAGAATAATTTTTCGCCTCTAAGATATGCTAACCAACAATGCGAAGAAAATAATATTGATATGTGTAAAAGTTTATACGTTCGAAAGTACACACGAAACCATCGCGGTTCGAGTGCTACTCTTACTTAACAGGTTTATTTTTTATAAAAAGCAAATAAATGTTTGTTAATATTTTAGCCAGCAACCCAAGGCGAACGACGTCTGCTGTAAAACTTTCCACAGAAAAGCGATTTCAAAACTTTGTCCCCATCAATACCAAAATCCACCTCGGTCAAATGCTTTAGCTGCTTTACTTAATATTGAAGATGTGTGTGAATTGTCCGGTCTGATAAATTGCTTAAATAAATTAAATGCCTTCACAACAGAAACAGAAGTTGTCTTAACAACAGAAAATCTGATCATAGATACCTGAATATAGGTCCGACTCGATTTTATGGCAATAACTGACATTGCAATCCTCGTATTGTATGTAATCACTTTATAACATTTGTATAATTTGTTAAAGAGTAAAGTTTCTCTAAATTTAAAATATGTAGCTTAGTTGAAAATATGCATTAGTCGGCCTTAATAATATTTCTGGGGAATAAAAGTAGCAATGAAATTTTCGACTTATTGCTCCTTCATCCCCTGCTCCATCACGGTTCTAGCTGTAAGAGGGAAGGGGAGTTTTAACAACTTATCTCCTTTTGACTCCTCTTGGGGAAATTCGATAAGTAGTGTAGAAGAAATAGTTATCGTAGATAGTGTTTAAAGTTCCATATATTCTTTAGTTTAGATATTAACACTATGGCATCTAAGGATACAACGTTGGTGTTACGTGAAAACCATTGGGCAAATTCCGGTTAAGTTTCCTAAATTCTCACGTTGATGTTAATATATTCCCAAAATATCGCTAAAATGGCGAACAGGAATCAAAACTATTTTGATTCTCATATTTTACTGAGCTGTTTTACGATCTCCAGAAAAGCATCTGAAGGAAGCGATGGGGCCCTCGTAAAATATACCAGGGCCAAAAAAAACTTTGGTCATAAATATGGGCGTCTAAGTATTCAAATTAATATGAGATTGGTATTTGGCAACTAGATTGCTTCCTTGCTGTAGCAACTTGGTTCTAAACGAGCTATTGCATTAGATGTTGCAATGGCTATTTTATGATATAGGCTGCATGCGTTGTGCGCGATTGAGCTGGATTTACAAAAAGCTCTGAATGCCTGAATTATGTTATTCGACAAATACTGTTTATTAAACTTACGTACAAAACATAAATTGTTTATTAATTTTGTTATGTTATATATTAGCGACCCGCCCCGCCTTTGCACGGGTGCAATATAGGTACTAATGTGGTGTAATTGTAGAACGATTAATAATATTTCTGATACGATTTATAATATACTTTATATAAAATGTTTACAGCTGTTTTTGCGGTTTATAGTGTCGCGCTGAAAAGCACATTTTTATTATTTTTTATTTTACTTCCTTGAGGGCTCCGCTAAACGCGTGCGATCTCTGCAAATCATATAATGCTATTGAGTGACACGCGGCCTACGACTTGCTATTTATAGGCACGCACTGCCAGCGCCGTCCGTGCAGGGCGTCGGCATCGCGAATACTCATTTTAAATCTGTGATATCTTCTAAAATATTAATGATAATTATAATGATTTGCTGTGAAGAGCAAATTTTATCTACATTAAATGTCCAACGTAACCAACTTATTTGAGTATAAACCACAAAAAAAATAAATATCAATCGCATAAAAGTGGTCATTGTAGGTTATCCGAAGGATATATATTTATATATATATATATATATATATATATACATATTTATTTATATATGCCATCCCGGACTTTTTTGTAGGTATATAGTACAACATTTTAATATATCTCGTAGTTTAGTCAGCGTTAGCGCCCAAAATTCCATTTTTTTACGAAACATTGACTTTTTCATATTTTCTGTAAATATAATATGCATGTATTATACCTTTAAACCATTCAAAAGAAATTATTTCAATGATAGTGAAAACCGCATCAAAATCCGTTGCGTAGTTTAAAAGATCTAAGCTTATAAAGGGACAGACAGACGCGGGAAGCGACTTTGTTTTATACTATCTAAGGATGTTAATAAATTAATTTAGTACAAAGTTATCACATAACTCATTTATTGAAAATTCATTATCAATTATTGATTAAATTTTTAAAATAACTTGTATAACAAAATTCACTTTCATTTAACAGTTTTATAACAATATATTCAGGTTACGTAAATAGATCGACTGTCGGCAGTTGTAGTAAACACATGCCCACGTGACAGAATGCGACTTTCTCATTGGTTAACGTTTAAATGTAGCAGTGAAACAAGTGCGAAAACAGAACTTTATATATATATATATATATATATATATATATATATATATATATATATATATATATATATTATAGAATTCCACTACCCGTTTACGTAACAGAACTTTTAGTGACGTCATTTCCATTATGACAGCCCGCGCAGTTGCCATCACAACGCAAATCCAGTAGCGAAACAAGTGTCGTGTGAGCTGGGCTTAATTCGTAAACGTAAAATCCGATATATCTTAAGTCGCATTAACTCGAGATTTAGGGTCAAAGATACTTATGGTCTTAGTTTATGGCTTGAAACTCATCATCCTCCTTATTTTCACATATAATATATTTTATACAAGCTCATTTTCATTATTCTGCTAAATTGTAAAATAACTTGGACTTAAATCTCATAAATATTGACAATACACGCGTATATTTATAGAAATTATTATGTAAATGAATAACATGTTATTTGGTAATGTAATGAATTTTTTATCATTATAAAAAGTTCATTACATCAAAATTACACTAATGAGTTAGATAATATATCGCCAATTTTTTTGCTGAACCATTGTATAATTTTCCTGTTTTTGCAGTGATTCTGAGATAACCTTTTAATTTTAGGTGACTGACACTCACTTGATACTTGTCGGCTAGGTATTTATGCGGCTATGGGCAACAAATAAATTTTAATTTCACAACGAAATATAAATGGATTTTGACAATGGATGTTGGTATTGGACAAGCAGACTAACAGTGATTTTCTTGATATAAACTGGAACAAGATTTTGTAATCAACGAGTTTGCATATGACTTTTTGAATATTCGACTGTTTGCTTTACGTGTAGCAAGTAATTTAACTCTACGAAACTCTAACTATTTTGAGAAGCCTTTTGACTTACTTTTAAATATAATAAATTTATAAATTTAGCTTTTACAACTTACGATTTATAAAATAAAAAGTTAAAAGATGGAAGGCAAAGCTGTGACGCAGGTTAAGTCATTTATGGAAATTATGTAATTAATAGAAATTGAAAAAGAACTTATAAACGGAAATTTTGTAAACATTAAAAATAAAATTAAATCTAACTCAGAATCATGGTAAATAATCTACTATTGGTCGTTACAAATGTTGTTCAGTTATGAGACTTATAAAAAAACCTAATTTTTTTTCGGAATTGTGTTAAAAAAAATTGGGTGAATGGTTTTTCAGTATTTTTTTGCAAAATATTCAATGAAGAAATATTTTTAGGTGATAAACTGTTGATACAAACAATTATGTAAAATATATTTAATATGCTTGATATACTTAAAAATAGTCTAATTATTTATAGACTCAGTTTAAAAAAAAATTACAAATAAACATATAGTTCATAAAGCCTATAAAATATACCAAAAAAGCATATAAATTTTCACATTTATGGTTTATCATCTGAACTTTTCTCTGAATAAATACTTTAAAAGTCTGTCATCTATAAGTATAAGTAGAACTGATACTACGAAGGTTCTGTACACAGTTAGTTACGTATTTTTTCGGTTGGACAGTGGCTTCATCCGTAAACCGGACCACAGTCTACAATATATTAAAATATTAATAGATATTGGTTCCAATAGTATATGTTAGGTGACAAATGTTTACTAGAGAACAGACAGTGGTTCGAATATTTGCGTAAGACTATATCACGATGGCCGATGAATGATGATGTATTTGATTTGAATGGTGAAGATGATTGACTTCTTTCCAGCCATATGGAGAGAAATGAAAAGAGATGAAGCGGGTTGCCAAATACTGAAGATGTAATCTATTAAAGTCGTTGATTCTTGATAGAGATCTCGAGTGATCGCTTCGATATTTACAAAAAACTGACTTACACCCGCAGAGACACCGCTATTTATACTAAGTTTCTAATTTGTAGAATCTTTGTTAATTATATACTATACAAAAAAAACACAAAAATTATCTAATTTGATATGTCGGGTGGGGTATTGTATCTGAGTTGAGGGATAGGATTGGTAAGGAAAAAGATTAATGCAGTGGCATATGTCTATATGTTCACAAGTATCTATACCTATCGATTTATGTAGTAAATAAATTATAATTACATATATACTAGTGTAATTATGAGTTATTTACTACGTGGTAAACCACGACCTAGGTTTCGTTGTGTTATAGCATTTTCATAGTTCGTTGTAAAGAACTTAGAGAAAGTAGAAATAATACTACATCACGTAGTTTCATTTGATTGTGAATAATAATTTTCTACGAAATTAACGCCAAATATATTCAATAGTGACGTGATTATTAAAGTTGTTGAATTTTATAGAGGATTTTCAAAGACGTCAAGTTTTCAATTATGGAGTAACTTTCAGATAATAAGCCTAAGGGGCTACTGCCGTAGAATGAGATTGAAGTCAATGGTTATTCAAACTAGGCAAAAGTCATATTTTGTATAACCTTCTTTGAAACCGCATGAAATAACAAATCAGTTTAAGTAAATGTAACAAATTTGAGAATTTATTTTCAATTTTGCTCTCCAGGATTTGTGTTCAGTGAATTATAGTACTTTGATTATATCCCATCAGTTTTGTAATTCAAAGATCATAACTTCTCGTTTGTTGTTAATCAAATGTAAAGTCTAATTGAGTGTTAAATTTGCAATTAATAGTTTTAAAATCATTAATTAGCGGTGGTAGAAAGTACGGCGTCCGTACTTCAACCGCCCGGACTTACTTTCAAACTATTTTGAAATATTATTAATAAAACTGAAAATGACAGGGTTTCGAAGCTTTAGATTTATATATTTTAGATATTATAAAAATGTGCAGTTTTAACATCGTGCTCATATAAGATAACGATAACTCTTCGCCTTAAGAAAATTTTGTCGTTGTATCAAATGGTATGTAAAATATATCGATAAGATAACTTTTTAAAAAGTAAGTTTTTACAGTAACTGTAACACTTTAAAGTGTTACAGTGCCTGTTATAACGCTTATTGAAAGTACATATTTTATTAAGAGATGTAACTCTTCAGTATTTTCAAGATATTCAGTATTTTCAAAATATTTTTGAAACTTTCTTTTAGAAGATAGACGAAAGAGGCGACTTTATGACGAATTTGTGAGGAAATATCTCGAAACTGAAGTATTAAAACTACTTAGTACCAAAATAAATTTTGCTACTTTTTGAAAGATCAAACCACATGATGGGGTAGGAAAATTAAAAGTTTCCTGACTAAGGTTGTAAAGCACTAGGCATCGATGACAGTTTCGATTTAATTTTTCTTAAAAATATAAATTTATTCCCAAAATATTCGTTTTCACGAAAATTTCTAGTTTATTATCAATAGCTACCAAAATAACATTTTACTTTTGCAGGTGAAAAGAATGAAAGTTTCCTTACATATAATATTTATAATAAAAATATTTTAAGTTATATTGTCATAGATTGATCTTCAATTGTCTACCTGTTTATATAATTCAATATGATTATATTATTTGAAAATAAACACTTAGATGTCGAAATATATTTTTTTAATAACTGGATAATTCTGTTTTTGATGTAATTTGCTATTAAATATTTCTAAATTTTATTATTTGCACAAATTTACTTATATCGTTTTCTATTTATAAAAAAAATTCTAAAATGAAATTAAGGAACTAGTGCACTCGTCAAAGGCATAAATGATGTAAGTGATATTACTGTCTCCTGAACAATGAAATAGGAGAGGTGTCATCCTTGTTAAGTATCTGTTGATGTCATCTGCACAGCTTAAGTAAGATGCAGAGCATAGAAATTCACATGTTCAAAGTTACACACTCAAGAAGAGCAGGCATGCAATAATAGTGAAGGAAACCTATCAAACAAAAGTAGAACTCGCGCTGCAAGGGTCCTGTATACATTTAGGTACACATTTATTAGACTACACATTACGTACACATTAGGTCATTTAGTTACGCATTAGGTACACATTTAGTTACATATTAGGCACACATTTAGTTACACATTAGGTACACATTTAGTTACACATCGGATACACAGTTACACATTACGTACACATTTAGTTACACATTAGGTACACATTTAGTTACACATTAGGTACACATTCAGATACACATTAGGTACACATTTAGTTACACATTAGGTACACAGTTAGTTACACATTAGGTACACATTTAGTTATTTGTATACATTTAAGGGTACATAGTATTTCTGTCAAACTATTTACAAATATTAATTTTTCTCAACGATAGGTAATAACCATATGTATTGAAAATATTAAATTTCAACATATCTAGTATTGCCTATTGTCATTTCACAGACAAAATAACATGGCGCATGATTCAAAAATGATAATATCTAGAATAATCTTTATAGTTTTCTTGTAATATTCTAGTCAGATCTTGTGATATTCTAGTCGGATTAGTCAGCTAAGCTTATTTTTGCATCATTTTTGATTCAGTAGCTTCGCAAAAGGGAGATGGGGGTTTTAAAATTATTTATTAATTTAAAAAACGGTGCGTGTACTTATATACGTGCGTGAGAAATTATACTTCTTTGGCATCATTAAATAATACATACGGATAGATAACCTCAATTATATTGCAGCACTAGAAAAAGTCTATAAACACAATTTTTAGGGGGTTTTAAAATTATTTTTTAATTTAAAAAACGGTGCGTGTACTTATATATGTGCGTGTGAAGTTATACTTCTTTGGCATCATTAAATAATACATACGGATAGATAACCTCAATTATATTGGAGCACTTGAAAAGTCTATAAACACAATTTTTTCACTAATATTTACGAATAGTAAATATATTAATCAAAATATTGAATTTAAATCACTACTGAATATAATTTATCAGCACATATATAAATCGCACTTATATGAAACGAAAACACGTGTGTGAATGTAGACACTAGAAACATGTGGATAAATACTATGAATATGAAAACAGTGAACAGAGGCGACGATGGTACCAATAGCTTTTGTTTCGAGATTGCAACCGCTGCAACTTCATACTGTAACTTTTGTGTGACGAATCTTAAAATTTCACTCTCATCATTTTTTCATAACGCGCCTAAAGAAGTATAACTTAAAAAAAATATTTTTTTGCATTCTTTATAGCAAACCCTGTTAAACGATAGTCCACATGATAGAAAAATTAAAAAAATATATTTAATTTGTTTCTATATTTCATGATTTCTGAGAAAATTGATATGAAAAAAGAAATGTGTAAACATATTGCCTACTGTGCCTTTTACAGGCGCACATAGAATTCGAAATCATTGATTTTCGGATTTTCGCTTTACTTATATCATACGACTTCTCATTATGCTGATTTTCATGATTGGGAGTCGGCCGGAAGCACCCTATAGGTATTTGATGACGGCATAGATAAGAAAAAAAAATTCACTTTAAAATATCATATTTTTTTATTGCGTGAAACAAAGAACTTAAAACTTTTAAATCAATTTAAGACCAAAGGCCTCAGTACACGGTATTAATTTCAACTTGATATCTCAAGCCTTTTTTTATAAAACGGCTTTGACAGAGTGACAACAAAATCAACCTATAACAGCCCTTTTTTCATTTTGACAGACGGGACCCTAAAAACCAGCCAATTACGTGTAGGACAGTCGCATAAAATAAGATTCTGTAGCAGTCTGCATTTCTTGAAACTATTTTTATCCTTATCATATTAAATCATATTATATCATATTATATTATATCATATTATATTAAATCATATTAAATCATTCCTAATGAAATTCCAGATGAAATGCTTGCAACTAGAATTTTTTTCAGATTTTTCGAATTCATAGTTTAAAAAAAACCTGTCAAGCACGTGCAGAATTACGAGAGTTTCTAGAGTATACTAGAGTACACATATAGGTACTTATAAACATTGTTCTACGAGAGTACACATAAAGATACTTATAAACATTTAAAGGTACATAGTATTCCTATTAAACTATTTATAAATAAATTTTACGCAACGTAAATGTATTGCCTATCATGTCTCTGACAAGCGTAGAAACATCGAGCATGTTTCAAAATATAACTACATATTTTCAGATCTTTTCTTCCTTTCCGATTCCTTTAAATACGCCGTAAGGACTTGCTTCTTGCCAAATTTCATGATTCTAAGTAGCAGGAAGTACCCTATACGTTTTGATTTACTAGCGAGTGTCAAAATATACAATACAACTGGCCGTATATTTAAAATTCTTCTTGATTGCTTTGACATAAAAGTTTGATTTTAGAGCTCTCAAGCTTTCACAGCTCCAAGAAAACGTAGACCTAAATATTTTAAATAAATTTCAACTTGATACTTCCACGCGTTCCTGAGAAAACGGCTTTTGACAGACGGAAAAAGAGACAGACAACGAAGTGATCCTATAAGTGTTTCTTTTTTCCTTTTCAAGAACGGAACCCTAAAAAATAGTGAGATTTGAAGAGAAGGTTACATTCCACATCAATTTAATGCACAGTATTCCGTAAATGGGACTCAGATATTATAAACTTAATAAATTAACCCAAAATACGCAATTTAAAACTATTATTATTATGGTTGACTGGAAGATATTGCTCATGTAGCAATAAGTCCGCCATATGTACTATACATAAAAGTTAATAATAAATAAATAATAATAAAATGTAATAATAAAAAATCATTTTACAGATAACGAGTTTCATTTTCGGTGTTTCTAATTTAAGGTACATGTTTCAAATTTTTTTTAAATTTTTTACGTAGTACTTGTGTACGATATGTGAAGAATATACTTGTCAAATTTTATGCTAATTGAAGGGGCTTGGAGTTCTAGTAGCTAATTGAAGAAACTGTGAGGCCGCGACAGAAGTTCAAATTCACAAGCATAAATAAATGGTGGTGCTTCGATTGGAATGGGTGCTTCGATTTCGAAACTCTAAAATGGGAAAGTTTTTCGCCAAAAATATAAGCTATCCCTTACATAAATACACTTTAAAAAGTTAATTCCCTATTTTCATTAATTGTTTTGGAACGAGAAAAGAAAAACGAAGGGAGTAGTAATATGAAGTTAGGATTATGAAAATAGAGAAAAGAAAATATTAAATTAATTATTATTGTCATAGTTTTTCATGTTCATGTAACATTTCACGTTACAAATTCTATTTTAAGAAAAATTTTAACGATGGATATGATTTCCAGAGTGTTTATATTCCTTCAATATGCAAATTAATGTTATTCTTTTGGAATCAATACCAAAGCACACTTAATATTATTTTACCTCAATTAAAAGCATATTTCGTATAAAAATGTAGTCACATTCAACTTAACAAAGATGATTCCAAGCCGTCATTCATGTTCAATGGAGAGACTAGTGCAGTTCCGTTATAACGAAGCTGATTCATGCGGATTAATTATTTAGCGGTGACAGGAAGCGGATGTACGGTAGCAGTAGGGAGGGTGACAATACGCGCTACCCGCCCAGAAAGTGGATGGAACTTCCGCCCATAAGCGAAAACCATAATTTAGGTGCTTTGTTGTAATAAAGTTTCTTGCAGTTTTCCGCACAATTATCAAGAATATTCTTCAATAGAATAGAGTTTGGTAGCATAAAAAACTAATAAAAAATAATACATATAGATTTAAAACAACAGCATATATATTTAAAAACTTAGTTGTTATTTAATATCGTTTTTAACCAAAACCTATTAATCCAAAATAATTAAAAATTTGGAATGATCAAGTAGAAACATGTTGGTTGCTATTATGTGAAGGTTAGAATCAAACAAAATTTTGTCTTTATTTATAACTATTATTACTATTGGGTTAAAATTTAGTTTAATTTAATTTTCGAGCAAAAGCTCCTAGCAAAAGCACTTAGCTAAGTAATCTTTCATCTGTAAAAAAATAATAAAAAATATTTCCTGATAGGTAAATTCCTAGACAACCATCCTCCCCCGGCTTGTACCACCGCCTTGTTTTAGATTCATCTTCATCGCTGCGAGGCATGTAAATAAATATATACATTTACATATCCCACTCAAAGACAGGAACCGCGATAAAAATACATCATTCACGTGAAGGTTTAGCTACTAAATTTCAATTCAGCAATTTCACTTCCGATCGCCTTCCTCTCGGGGGAGGCTTCTCATTTATGTAAATAAATATTTTCACCTGCACAATGAGTGTTCCCGTAGGCATCTTCCCGTGAAGCCTGCGCGTTGCGGAGCTTAAGAAAGCTTCAGTCTTTGCTGCGAATATTACAAAGCTCGTTTGATTAGTTGTTGCTTGGTAAAAGCACAATTTTCTTGTGTTTTCTGCCTTATTTTATTGTATTCTGATTTAGTATTTTGGAAATGAATTTTTATGAAAATATGTTTGTGGTTTTTGATCTTTATTTTATAATATTTGGTCGCTTATTAAAAAAAGCAATGTTTAATTAGTGTTGGTATTCTGCAGATTTAGGTAAAGCAATTATAATGTTTGTGACAATTAATATATATTTATGGAATTTCGTAAATAAATTTCAAATAAATATGAAATAAATAAAGCGTGAGTGGTTCAAATGCTCTTTTATCTGACAGACGGACAGGTGGATAGACGTACAGAAGGACAGACAGACGAACGTGTGGATGAACTTATCGAGGTTTCGTTTTTATTTTTTGAGGTACGAATGATTTAAATCGACTTTGCTATAATATTACTATCATTCAGAGGAAACCGGGGCACGATGTTAGTTATCAATAAAGAAATCACGAGTCATTAAATTGTTTAATAAAATAAAATTAGCTGGAATATCTAATAAACATTTCCAAAAAATAACAAAATGAGTTCTCTGCAGCACTTTTGAAAAAAAAATTGTGCGTGTCAGCTCCGACGCGCGACTGGAGTTTATTACTTAAGTATGGTTGTCTTGGAACGTATAAAATAGATAATACTGTTATAAATATAAATATCGATATCATTGAAAGTAAATGGAAAATTCTTTAATAAAAAATGCTACAGGAAATGGCCCCAAAAAGTGACAATTTTGTCATTTTCCAGTAAAACATTAATGAACAAGATCAAATTTATACAACAAAAAAATTAAAAAAAAAATATTAGTAACGTCAGACTAAGAAGTTAAAACATTCACTTTCTGGGCGGTCAGACTAAGAAGTTAAAATAAAGAGACTTTTTAATTTTATAGAATAGAGACACTAAACATTCACACATAATGACATTTAATGATTACTTCTCGATATAAGCGAACTAGTAAACTATGGGTGTCACACCGTCATTGCGATTACCCAATAAGGAATTGCCAATATGTGTGTCACACTCCGTCATTGCGATTACGCTATAAGAAAATGTCAAATAAACATATTGATATCTCACTCTAACGATGCGCAGAAATGTTGCGCGGAGAGGCCACCTAACGTTACACTTTTTTTAACGTTCTGATTTTACTTCTCATAACACTTCATACTCGGCGCTATATGTCAAAATCGATTCTTAAGGAGTAAACTCTAAAACTTGATATGTTTGCTTACTCATTTTTTTCCAGACCTTATGTTAAAACTTGCATCGCACAGCGATTAAGAGCTTTAGAATACTAAACTTCGGCACAAAAGCTTTAGAGATAAGTCCATGCTGTAAAATAAGAAAGATGTCTAATCTTGTTGTATATGCGACATTAAAGCGCTACGTTCACTTGCGTAAACATTTGTCGCCTCCGATGAGCGGTAACGATAAATGAGCCGAACGAAATTTCTCGCTGTGGATTGTTTATATGTTATTTAAACGACATTTCTAAACTAATAAAATGTGCTCAATATCTCTGCAACACTTCTTGAAAAAAATTTTTATATATTTGCTTACTCATTTTTTCCAAACTAGATGTTATAATGTGCATCGCACTGCGATTACGATCGTTGAAACGCTAAACTACGGCACCAGAGCGATAGAGATAAAGCCACGATAACGGTGTAAAATAAGATATCTGTCCTAATCTTGTTACCTATGCGACATTAAAGCGCTACGCTCATTCGCGTAAACGTTTATCGCTTCCGATGAGCGATAACATATAGATAGCGCAGCTTCTGGCTGTGGATTGTTTATTCGTTTTACTGTTACGCGCTCGTTTTATTTAATTGTGCTTTGTTCAGTTGGACAAAGGTTTCATTAAAAATTGTGGTTTTAACGAAATTACTTTGTTCACGAAAATGTGACATAAATATTTACTAATAAATATTTATGTCAAATTCAATATATTTATAGTTGTTAAATTTTCAAAGAACATATTTTCTATTGTTATTAGAGTTTTTGAAACAGGAAGGAAAGTAATACAGATTGCAAGCAGTATAACACATAAAGAACCAAAATTTAATGATATAAGGACATTCGAATAATTAAAAGTGTTGTTATTTTTTTTAGGTAAATTTAAACACGTATTTTACCTACGGTATTTAAATTAAGCGTCGTATATTGATATAAAATTATATAATGTTAAAATGACTTAAGCGTTCCTGTAAATATATAAAGAGATATACCCTGATTGATTAATTATCGCAGAGCCGCAAATACTGAAGTTGAAACAAAATTGATTAGTATAATAACTTTGCAACTTAATGATAAGCTAAAATGATTTCCCGAATTCCTTAAGGCTGTAATAGAAAGGAATATAGATGTTTAGTAATTGCTATGAAAATAAATCAAAACTACGTTTTCGCAAACAAACTTAGACGTCATCATAAAAAAGTATTCAATAATATTGAGGAAATATCACTATTTGTGTCACTTTTTGTGGCCATTTCCTGTAGCAATCAATTAATTAGTGCTGACAGAAAGCATATATAGCCGATGCGCAAGGGTGGTAGCGGAAGTGTGCCGCCCGCCCAGACAGCGTGCAGAGCTTCTGCCTTTAAACTTTCCGCAGTGTGGATTCACTTCAGGTGTTTCATCAAATTAACGTCTTACGGTAATTTTATCGTACTTTTGGAAAATGATATCACATTTGAGATAAGTGTTTTATAAATTTTCTGGTTATTTAGTTAAAATATTGCTATTAAAAACCTTGTTATAAACCTACAAAGATTTCATCGATTACAAGGGAAAATTGTGGGGGTCTGGCTACGTTGAGCACCAGAATTTCAAATATGAATACGGAATTAATTAGATCGGTTAGTAAAAGTATATATGAACACGATTGCTAAATTGTAGGAATTCGCAGTAGATTTTTAACCAATATTTCATTACAATAATTCTTTGCATCACGAGGTAGAATATGATCAAATACTTACCAATTAAAATCATATTAAGCTGTCATTAAACATACGCATTTTTTTCATGGAAAATGGTGTGAAGATAAAAATGAATTAGTATACATGAATTCCAGTAGCTTTTTTCAGTAAAATTTGTTGTTAAATGTTGCTGGTGTTCTATCGAAATATATACTTTATAACTTTGCCAAATTTTAAACTTTTACATCGAACAATATTGGAAATTTTTTTTGAGTTCCGTTTTTTTCTTTTTGATTTACGAAATCCTAAACATGAAATTTGTTTTCTAATATTTGAAACTTGAGACCCATGAAACATTCGAGGATGCTAATTAATATAATGATAATGATTGCTGAATCCTTTTTTGAACTGACAAAACTTTGATTCCACAGAACTTATCCTATTTTGGAGATATTTATAGAAAACTTATAATCTTCATAAAATTTTCTCTCCTTCGCTTATTCGATTGAAAAGTGTATTTAAGTCAAGAGATGAAAATTATGTGCATTACCACTTCATATTTTTTACCTTCTTTTATTTTTGGTGACATTCATTAATGTACTGTAGAGGTTACCAATTTGAAAATTAAAATATAGCTAAACGTATTTGTAATTTTATAATCAGTGGGATGAATTTTATAATCAGTGGGTTTCTTCTCAAATTTTAACTTCAATATTAAGTAAAAATATTTTATTTCCAGAAATTTAGTTTTAATATATTTTCAATAAAGAAATCAGGTTCCAGCTACGCGAAATAGTGTACTTTTAAAATAAATAAAATAAAATTTGCTCAAAATGTTTTTTTTATTTCATTGAACAAAATTTTCGTTTTTTTAGTAGTTTCATGTTAATTTTGAAAATGTTACAGTACTTAATAACTACAATTTTCGTCCGTATTGTTACAGCAAATCAAAACAGTTTTAACGCCACGCTGAACAGTAATTTTTTGAAAATTTTAGACTGTAGGCCAACTAAAAAAATAGTGTATTTACTTGACAACATTATATCGATTCCAAATTGAAATTCAACCTATCTAATAGTTTTTATATAATTACGGTTTCCGTGAATATTCAAAAAAATAAGATCCAATAAAATAAAGGTTAAAATAAAAAAAATTAATATTTAAACTATAAACGTATGCCTAATCAGAATTACTTTGATATAGTTAGTAATGACATTTTCTACTACAATTATTGTTTGCACAACTATGAATGGCGCAAGCCTGTATATTCCCATCTCAATTAACAACATATTCCCCAATAAATAGAAAGGCGTATCCGGCTGCATGAAGATATCACAAAACTGTCAATCACTTCCAGGTAATAGTGAAGATAGCTTCGTTATAGAAAAGCTGGTCGATGACCTCGATGCCAATCAATTAGCTAGCGCTGACAGATAGCGTACATTCAACGGAGGAAGGGCGGACGACAAATCGCGCCGCCCACTCACAATGTACGTGGAGTTTTCGCCCCTAATCCAAGGCACTATTTCAGTTGTTTTTTCAAAATTATATATTTTATAGCTTCCATTACAGTCAATAGCCAAACCAATCTACTTGTGTTTATTATTCGTATTCAGTACCAAAATGTATAATGTTTTCTCTTTTATATTTTAAAATTTATGTCATTAGGCTAAATATTTTTAAAATACGAAATACTCGAGCCAGTTATGCGAATAAATAAAGGAATTTCTTTGTATTTAAAAATTATTATTCAATAGAATGCGGGGTAAGACATTTACAAAAATTTCTCTAGTGGAATTAATATAAATAAGTCTAGGAATATAAAAAATTGCATAAAATTTTATTTTATATTTTTTTTCTAATAATAAATTAAAAAGGACCTGAAAAAATTAATCACTAAAATTGAAGTTAAGAAATATGGGCGAAGCTTTCATAAAAAATGAGAGAATATGCATTTCCTTAAATTTACAAAATCTCTTGGTACTTAATAGTATTTATATAAAATAAATCTAAAAATAGTGTAGTTTTTTATGTATATATCGATATTCTTTTCTATTTTACCAATTAGCTTCCTACTTCGTTACAACCGTCCCTGTTTTACGTGAATAGTGATGTTACAGTTTAACTAAGCATCAATAATATAGGCCATACTTCACAATTAGAGCACTACTGGAGTTTGTTTTAAATTTGTTTTAAAAAATTTCCTCCGCTGTTACTGCCTATTATCTGATTAATTAATAAATTAGAAGACGATCATATATCTACACATATTGATCGCACATCTATACGTATCGATCGTACTTCGATACGTATACATTGCACATCTATACGTATCGATCGCACATCGATACGTATACATTGCACATCTATACGTATCGATCGCACATCGATACGTATACATTGCACATCTATACGTTTCGATTGCACATCGATACGTATACATTGCACATCTATACGTATCGATTGCACATCTATATGTATCGTAGCGGACTATAGCAAGGCGATCGCACATCTATACGTATTGGTCACATATTTATACGTATCGTTTCACATATATACGTATCAAGTACACGTCTATCCGTATTGCAGAACACGATCTTATCGTGAGTGTAATTTTTTGAGTAGTTTATTTTAGCGTTTAGCAGTTTGTTCGATTTTCCTTTTTATATATTACCACGATTTGTCGAATAAATATTGAGTTAAAATAAAAATATAAAATATAATACTTCGCAGAATATTTCACATTCTGGCTGTTGTGGTAACCTGATGGTAGATGTACAATCTGTAATTCCCTTTTATTTTCCAAACCCGACAACGTAAGACCATTTAACATTTGAGCCTGATGAGCCGCATGTGGAGAACGTGAACTGACAATAATAACTACGCAAATAGCACCAATTTACACAGGGATGCTAATTTACACATAACTATGTTTTTTATAAAATTTTAAAATTTGAACTTTAATTATTTTATAAACTAGGCGGGTGATCTCAAAACATAACATTTTTTGTAATAATAAATAAAAAACGAAGTCTACTCTCAACACTTGACTTCCTGAACTTTTTTCTTTAAATTTGATTACAAAAATATTTAGAAAAGATATTCTGCGAATTTTTCAGAAATTTGTAAAGAAAGAGGTCCTATGAGTTGTTGAATTTTATTGTGCCAAAAACTACATAATTTTTTCAAAACTATTAGAGGTGTAACTGTCTATGAAACATTCTCAAAAATAACCGGAAAATGAATTTTCGTTTTCATCCTTTTCCTTCCGAACTATAAAAATGGGCATAATGGCATCTCGGTTTTAGAGTTAAGACAATACTATTTAATGAGAAAGATATCTATGCTAATCTCGCTGTTCATGCAACATTAATGAGCTACGTTCGCTCGCGTAAACACTTGTCGCTTCCGACGAGCGATAAGACGAATGAAACGAGCGCAGGTTTTTCGGCGGATTGTTTATTCGTGTCTCTATTAGGCTTGCGTTTTACCAAATTGTGTTTTGTTCCGTAGCATAGTGAATTCGTTATAAATTGGGAGATTTGCTAAATTATTTCAATTTTAAAAAGATCTGAAAAGAACTTGCATAGTCTGTAAAATATTAAAATATTATTGGGTATTTGTGTAATATATAGTTGTTTCATTTTTAAGGAAATTTACTTTGGAAATGCGGCATATTTGGTATATTTTAATAATAAAATTTCGACAAAAGTAATAGAGTCTATTAACTAAACGAAAAATAAAAAACAGCCAAGTGTATGCCGGAACACGTATGCAATAAGACTTGCGTAGTTTTTTTATTTCGTCATATTATTGATTCGGAAATAATTTTTGCTTAAAATCATTATAAAATCATAACATTTTTTAAGATTTTTATATCCACGACAGAAAAATTAGAGGTGGGAGACACATTGCTTGTCACTTCGGAGATTGGTGTTTTACAAATTAAGTTTGGAAATGAAAAAACTGTAAATTAAACATCAATTTTATTTTAAGAGACTTTTCCAATTACTTTCCTAAATGGACATTGGAAAGTAAAAAAAAACAAAAGGCAAAGACATGAAGAAAAACTCCCTTTCGGTAGCAAAATTTCGGCCAAGTTTACCAAATGTAAATATTCAGCGCTTCTGTTTGTGGCCACTATCTGACCAATGAATTAATCAATGGTGGCAGAAAGCGGAAATTGTGAATGTAGAAAGATAGCGGCGGAAGCGGTAATTTTTAATGGAGAAAAATGGTGGCGGAAGTGCGCCGTTCTCCCAAACGGGGTTCCATCTTTAAATTTTTCACTTTTTATTTTAGCTCAGTTACGTATTTCAAAATAATATGAACTAAACCGTTATTGCAAAAAATACTCCCTTATTCCCGAAACTACTCAATCGTGAATCATAAAAAATAGGGTTGGAAGATTTGACTAAGGCACTACGGTATCTGAGATGATTCTAAATGTCATACTTTTTAAGAAATTCGCGAAATTTTGTAGAAATATATAGTCACACCTATGGAAAAGATACACCAGCAATATATAGGCTATGAAACTAAATTTGTCTATCATTATTTCATTATGGCAAGTATTTAACGAAATAGGATTTAGAATAAAGCCATATCCTGGTACAAGTAAATTTATTGCGATGGATATTTTTTTTAAATTTTTTGATTGGTTTACTCTGCCAATTTTACTTACCTACCGTTATTTCATTGTCACAAATATTTAACGAAATATAATTTAAAATGAAACCATTTCTTATCCCTAATATTTTTAAATTTTTCAGTGCAATAACTTCTGTCCGCATTATTATCACAAGTATTTAATGAAATGTAATTTAAAATGAAACCATTTCTTATTCCAACAATATTGTTTAATTTTTTCAGTGCAATAATTTTCTGTCTACATTATTATCACAAGTATTTAACGAAATATAATTTAAAATGAAACCATTTCTTATTCCAACAATATTTTTTAATTTTTTCAGTGCAATAATTTCTGTCTATATTATTATCACAAGTATTTAACGAAATATAATTTAAAATGAAACCATTTCTTATTCCAATATTTTTTAATTTTTTCAGTGCAATAATTTTCTGTCTACATTATTATTACATTTAATGAAATATAATTTAAAATGAAACCATTTCTTATTCCAACAATATTTTTTAATTTTTTCATTGCAATAATTTTCTGTCTACATTATCACAAATAATTAACGAAATATAATTTAAAATGCCACCATTTCTTATTTCAATAATATTTTATAATTTTTTCAATGCAATAATTTCTGTATACCTTACAAGTATTTGATGAATTATAATTTATAAAGAAGCCTTTTTAGATACGAATAAAATTTATTGCAATGATTACTTTTTGATATTTTTGTTTACTGAGACAATCTACATTGTTTTCTTTATCACAAGTATTTTTCGAAGTATAATTTAGGAGGAACCCATTCATAATTGCAAAAAAAATTATCTATTTTTTTTATTTTATTGTCATTTTTCTTCTCAAATTTTAACTTCGATATTAAGTAAAAAATATTTTATTTCCAGAAATTTAGTTTTAACATATTTTCATTAAAGAAATCAGGTTCCAGCTACGCGAAATAGTGTACTTTTAAAATAAATAAAATAAAATTTGCTCAAAATGTTTTTTTTATTTCATTGAACAAAATTTTCGTTTTTTTAGTAGTTTCATGTTAATTTTTAAAATGTTACAGTACTTAATAACTACAATTTTCGTCTATATTGTTACAGCAAATCAAAATAGTTTTAACGCTACGCTGAACAGTAATTTTTCGAAAATTTTAGACTGTAGGCCAACTAAAAAATAATGCATTTACTTGACTACATTATATCCATTCCAAATTGAAATTCAACCTATCTAATAGTTTTTATATAATTATGGTTTTCGTGAATATTCAAAAAAATAAGATCCAATAAAATAAAGGTTAAAATAAAAAAAATTAATATATAAACTATAAACGTATACCTAATCAGAATTACTTTGATATAGTTAGTAATGACATATTCTACTACAATTATTGTTTGCACAACTATGAATGGCGCAGCCTGTATATTCGCATCTCAATTAACAACATATTCCCCAATAAATAGAAAGGCGTATCCGGCTGCATGAAGATATCACAAAACTGTCAATCACTTCCAGGTAATAGTGAAGATAGCTTCGTTATAGAAAAGCTGGTCGATGACCTCGATGCCAATCAATTAACTAGCGCTGACAGATAGCGTACATTCAACGGAGGAAGGGCGGATGACAAATCGCGCCGCCCACTCTCAACTTACATTGAGTTTCCGCCTCTAATCCAAGGTACTGTTTCAGTTGTTTTTTTTTTTTAAATTATATATTTTATAGCTTCCATTACAGTCAATAGCCAAATCAATCTACTTGTTTTTATTATTCGTATTCAGTACCAAAATGTATAACGTTTTCTCTTTTATATTTGAAAATTTATGTCATTAGGCTAAATATTTTTAAAATACAAAATACTCGAGCCAGTTATGCGAATAAATAATAACATTTCTTTGTATTTAAAAATTATTTTTCAATAGAATGCGGGGAAAGACATTTACAAAAATTTCTCTAGTGGAATTAATATAAATAAGTCTAGGAATATAAAAAATTGCAACAAATTTTATTTGAAATTTTTTTTCTAATAATAAATTAAAAAGAACTTGAAAAAATGAATCCCTAAAATTGAAGTTAAGAAATATAGGTGAAGTTTTTATAAAAAAACTGAAAGAATATGCATTTCCTTAAATTTACAAAAATCTCTTGGTACTATTAATTTATATAAAATAAATCTAAAAATAGTGTAGTTTTTTTATGTATATATCGATATTCTTTTCTATTTTACCAATTAGCTTCCTACTTCGTTACAACCGTCCCTGTTTTACGTGAATAGTGATGTTACAGTTTAACTAAGCATCAATAATATAGGCCATACTTCACAATTAGAGCACTACTGGAGTTTGTTTTAAATTTTTTTTTTTAAATTTCCTCCGCTGTTACTGCCTATTATCTGATTAATTAATAAATTAGAAGGCGATCATATATCTACACATATTGATCGCACATCTATACGTATCGATCGCACATCGATACGTATACATTGGACATCTATACGTATCGATCGCACATCGATACGTATACATTGCACATCTATACGTATCGATCGCACATCGATACGTATACATTGCACATCTATACGTTTCGATTGCACATCGATACGTATACATTGCACATCTATACGTATCGATTGCACATCTATATGTATCGTAGCGGACTATAGCAAGGCGATCGCACATCTATACGTATTGGTCACATATTTATACGTATCGTTTCACATATATACGTATCAAGTACACGTCTATCCGTATTGCAGAACACGATCTTATCGTGAGTGTAATTTTTTGAGTAGTTTATTTTAGCGTTTAGCAGTTTGTTCGATTTTCCTTTTTATATATTACCACGATTTGTCGAATAAATATTGAGTTAAAATAAAAATATAAAATATAATACTTCGCAGAATATTTCACATTCTGGCTGTTGTGGTAACCTGATGGTAGATGTACAATCTGTAATTCCCTTTTATTTTCCAAACCCGACAACGTAAGACCATTTAACATTTGAGCCTGATGAGCCGCATGTGGAGAACGTGAACTGACAATAATAACTACGCAAATAGCACCAATTTACACAGGGATGCTAATTTACACATAACTATGTTTTTTATAAAATTTTAAAATTTGAACTTTAATTATTTTATAAACTAGGCGGGTGATCTCAAAACATAACATTTTTTGTAATAATAAATAAAAAACGAAGTCTACTCTCAACACTTGACTTCCTGAACTTTTTTCTTTAAATTTGATTACAAAAATATTTAGAAAAGATATTCTGCGAATTTTTCAGAAATTTGTAAAGAAAGAGGTCCTATGAGTTGTTGAATTTTATTGTGCCAAAAACTACATAATTTTTTCAAAACTATTAGAGGTGTAACTGTCTATGAAACATTCTCAAAAATAACCGGAAAATGAATTTTCGTTTTCATCCTTTTCCTTCCGAACTATAAAAATGGGCATAATGGCATCTCGGTTTTAGAGTTAAGACAATACTATTTAATGAGAAAGATATCTATGCTAATCTCGCTGTTCATGCAACATTAATGAGCTACGTTCGCTCGCGTAAACACTTGTCGCTTCCGACGAGCGATAAGACGAATGAAACGAGCGCAGGTTTTTCGGCGGATTGTTTATTCGTGTCTCTATTAGGCTTGCGTTTTACCAAATTGTGTTTTGTTCCGTAGCATAGTGAATTCGTTATAAATTGGGAGATTTGCTAAATTATTTCAATTTTAAAAAGATCTGAAAAGAACTTGCATAGTCTGTAAAATATTAAAATATTATTGGGTATTTGTGTAATATATAGTTGTTTCATTTTTAAGGAAATTTACTTTGGAAATGCGGCATATTTGGTATATTTTAATAATAAAATTTCGACAAAAGTAATAGAGTCTATTAACTAAACGAAAAATAAAAAACAGCCAAGTGTATGCCGGAACACGTATGCAATAAGACTTGCGTAGTTTTTTTATTTCGTCATATTATTGATTCGGAAATAATTTTTGCTTAAAATCATTATAAAATCATAACATTTTTTAAGATTTTTATATCCACGACAGAAAAATTAGAGGTGGGAGACACATTGCTTGTCACTTCGGAGATTGGTGTTTTACAAATTAAGTTTGGAAATGAAAAAACTGTAAATTAAACATCAATTTTATTTTAAGAGACTTTTCCAATTACTTTCCTAAATGGACATTGGAAAGTAAAAAAAAACAAAAGGCAAAGACATGAAGAAAAACTCCCTTTCGGTAGCAAAATTTCGGCCAAGTTTACCAAATGTAAATATTCAGCGCTTCTGTTTGTGGCCACTATCTGACCAATGAATTAATCAATGGTGGCAGAAAGCGGAAATTGTGAATGTAGAAAGATAGCGGCGGAAGCGGTAATTTTTAATGGAGAAAAATGGTGGCGGAAGTGCGCCGTTCTCCCAAACGGGGTTCCATCTTTAAATTTTTCACTTTTTATTTTAGCTCAGTTACGTATTTCAAAATAATATGAACTAAACCGTTATTGCAAAAAATACTCCCTTATTCCCGAAACTACTCAATCGTGAATCATAAAAAATAGGGTTGGAAGATTTGACTAAGGCACTACGGTATCTGAGATGATTCTAAATGTCATACTTTTTAAGAAATTCGCGAAATTTTGTAGAAATATATAGTCACACCTATGGAAAAGATACACCAGCAATATATAGGCTATGAAACTAAATTTGTCTATCATTATTTCATTATGGCAAGTATTTAACGAAATAGGATTTAGAATAAAGCCATATCCTGGTACAAGTAAATTTATTGCGATGGATATTTTTTTTAAATTTTTTGATTGGTTTACTCTGCCAATTTTACTTACCTACCGTTATTTCATTGTCACAAATATTTAACGAAATATAATTTAAAATGAAACCATTTCTTATCCCTAATATTTTTAAATTTTTCAGTGCAATAACTTCTGTCCGCATTATTATCACAAGTATTTAATGAAATGTAATTTAAAATGAAACCATTTCTTATTCCAACAATATTGTTTAATTTTTTCAGTGCAATAATTTTCTGTCTACATTATTATCACAAGTATTTAACGAAATATAATTTAAAATGAAACCATTTCTTATTCCAACAATATTTTTTAATTTTTTCAGTGCAATAATTTCTGTCTATATTATTATCACAAGTATTTAACGAAATATAATTTAAAATGAAACCATTTCTTATTCCAATATTTTTTAATTTTTTCAGTGCAATAATTTTCTGTCTACATTATTATTACATTTAATGAAATATAATTTAAAATGAAACCATTTCTTATTCCAACAATATTTTTTAATTTTTTCATTGCAATAATTTTCTGTCTACATTATCACAAATAATTAACGAAATATAATTTAAAATGCCACCATTTCTTATTTCAATAATATTTTATAATTTTTTCAATGCAATAATTTCTGTATACCTTACAAGTATTTGATGAATTATAATTTATAAAGAAGCCTTTTTAGATACGAATAAAATTTATTGCAATGATTACTTTTTGATATTTTTGTTTACTGAGACAATCTACATTGTTTTCTTTATCACAAGTATTTTTCGAAGTATAATTTAGGAGGAACCCATTCATAATTGCAAAAAAAATTATCTATTTTTTTTATTTTATTGTCATTTTTCTTCTCAAATTTTAACTTCGATATTAAGTAAAAAATATTTTATTTCCAGAAATTTAGTTTTAACATATTTTCATTAAAGAAATCAGGTTCCAGCTACGCGAAATAGTGTACTTTTAAAATAAATAAAATAAAATTTGCTCAAAATGTTTTTTTTATTTCATTGAACAAAATTTTCGTTTTTTTAGTAGTTTCATGTTAATTTTTAAAATGTTACAGTACTTAATAACTACAATTTTCGTCTATATTGTTACAGCAAATCAAAATAGTTTTAACGCTACGCTGAACAGTAATTTTTCGAAAATTTTAGACTGTAGGCCAACTAAAAAATAATGCATTTACTTGACTACATTATATCCATTCCAAATTGAAATTCAACCTATCTAATAGTTTTTATATAATTATGGTTTTCGTGAATATTCAAAAAAATAAGATCCAATAAAATAAAGGTTAAAATAAAAAAAATTAATATATAAACTATAAACGTATACCTAATCAGAATTACTTTGATATAGTTAGTAATGACATATTCTACTACAATTATTGTTTGCACAACTATGAATGGCGCAGCCTGTATATTCGCATCTCAATTAACAACATATTCCCCAATAAATAGAAAGGCGTATCCGGCTGCATGAAGATATCACAAAACTGTCAATCACTTCCAGGTAATAGTGAAGATAGCTTCGTTATAGAAAAGCTGGTCGATGACCTCGATGCTAATCAATTAACTAGCGCTGACAGATAGCGTACATTCAACGGAGGAAGGGCGGATGACAAATCGCGCCGCCCACTCTCAACTTACATTGAGTTTCCGCCTCTAATCCAAGGTACTGTTTCAGTTGTTTTTTTTTTTTAAATTATATATTTTATAGCTTCCATTACAGTCAATAGCCAAATCAATCTACTTGTTTTTATTATTCGTATTCAGTACCAAAATGTATAACGTTTTCTCTTTTATATTTGAAAATTTATGTCATTAGGCTAAATATTTTTAAAATACAAAATACTCGAGCCAGTTATGCGAATAAATAATAACATTTCTTTGTATTTAAAAATTATTTTTCAATAGAATGCGGGGAAAGACATTTACAAAAATTTCTCTAGTGGAATTAATATAAATAAGTCTAGGAATATAAAAAATTGCAACAAATTTTATTTGAAATTTTTTTTCTAATAATAAATTAAAAAGAACTTGAAAAAATGAATCCCTAAAATTGAAGTTAAGAAATATAGGTGAAGTTTTTATAAAAAAACTGAAAGAATATGCATTTCCTTAAATTTACAAAAATCTCTTGGTACTATTAATTTATATAAAATAAATCTAAAAATAGTGTAGTTTTTTTATGTATATATCGATATTCTTTTCTATTTTACCAATTAGCTTCCTACTTCGTTACAACCGTCCCTGTTTTACGTGAATAGTGATGTTACAGTTTAACTAAGCATCAATAATATAGGCCATACTTCACAATTAGAGCACTACTGGAGTTTGTTTTAAATTTTTTTTTTTAAATTTCCTCCGCTGTTACTGCCTATTATCTGATTAATTAATAAATTAGAAGGCGATCATATATCTACACATATTGATCGCACATCTATACGTATCGATCGCACATCGATACGTATACATTGGACATCTATACGTATCGATCGCACATCGATACGTATACATTGCACATCTATACGTATCGATCGCACATCGATACGTATACATTGCACATCTATACGTTTCGATTGCACATCGATACGTATACATTGCACATCTATACGTATCGATTGCACATCTATATGTATCGTAGCGGACTATAGCAAGGCGATCGCACATCTATACGTATTGGTCACATATTTATACGTATCGTTTCACATATATACGTATCAAGTACACGTCTATCCGTATTGCAGAACACGATCTTATCGTGAGTGTAATTTTTTGAGTAGTTTATTTTAGCGTTTAGCAGTTTGTTCGATTTTCCTTTTTATATATTACCACGATTTGTCGAATAAATATTGAGTTAAAATAAAAATATAAAATATAATACTTCGCAGATTATTTCACATTCTGGCTGTTGTGGTAACCTGATGGTAGATGTATAATCTGTAATTCCCTTTTATTTTCCAAACCTGACAACGTAAGACCATTTAACATTTGAGTCTGAGGAGCCGCACGTGGAGAACGTGAACTGACAATAATAACTGTGCAAATAGCACCAATTTACACAGGGATGTTAATTTACACATAATAATGTTTTTTATGAAATTTTAAAATTTGAAATTTGAACTTTAATTATTTTATAAACTAGGCGGCTGATCTCAAAACATAACATTTTTTGTAATAATAAATAAAAAACGAAGTCTACTCTCAACACTTGACTTCCTGAACTTTTTTCTTTAAATTTTATTACAAAAATATTTAGAAAAGATATTCTGCGAATTTTTTCAGAAATTTGTAAAGAAAGAGGTCCTATGAGTTGTTGAATTTTATTGTGCCAAAAACTACATAATTTTTTCAAAACTATTAGAGGTGTAACTGTCTATGAAACATTCTCAAAAATAACCGGAAAATGAATTTTCGTTTTCATCCTTTTCCTTCCGAACTATAAAAATGGGCATAATGGCATCTCAGTTTTAGAGTTAAGACAATATTATTTAATAAGAAAGATATCTGTGCTAATCTCGCTGTTCATACAACATTAATGAGCTACGTTCGCTCGCGTAAACACTTGTCGCTTCCGACGAGCGATAAGACGAATGAACCGAGCGCAGGTTTTTCGGCGGATTGTTTATTCGTGTCTCTATTAGGCTAGCGTTTTATTAAATTGTGTTTTGTTCCGTAGCATAGTGAATTCGTTATAAATTGGGAGATTTGCTAAATTATTTCGATTTTAAAAAGATCTGAAAAGAACTTGGAGTCTATAAAATATTAAAATATTAATGGGTATTTGTGTAATATATAGTGTCTATAATATATATATATATATATATATATATATATATATATATATATATATATATATATATGTATATGTATATATACATATATATATATATATGTGTATATATATATATATATATATATATATATACAATATATAGTTGTTTCATTTTTAAGGAAATTTACTTTGGAAATGCGGCATATTTGATATATTTTAATAATAACATTTCGACAAAAGTAATGCAGTCTATTAACTAAACGAAAAATAAAAAAACAGCCAATTGTATGCCGGAACACGTATGCAATAAGACTTGCGTAGTTTTTTTATTTCTTCATATTATTGATTCGGAAATATTTTTTTTTTAAAATCATAACATTTTCTAAGATTTTTATTTTCTAAGATTGACATTGCTTGTCACCTCGGAGATTGGTGTTTTACAAATTAAGTTTGGAAATGAAAAAACTGTAAATTAAACATCAATTTTATTTTAAGAGACTTTTCCACTGACTTTCCTAAATGGACATTGGAAAGTAAAAAAAACAAAAGGCAAAGACGTGAAGTAAAACTCCCTTTCGGTAGCAAAATTTCGATCAAGTTTACCAAATGTAAATATTCAGCGCTTCTGTTTGTGGCCACTATCTGACCAATGAATTAATCAATGGTGGCAGAAAGCGGAAATTGTGAATGTAGAAAGATAGCGGCGGAAGCGGTAATTTTTAATGGAGAAAAATGGTGGCGGAAGTGCGCTGTTCTCCCAAACGGGGTTCCGTCTTTAAATTTTTCACTTTTTATTTTAGCTCAGTTAAGTATTTCAAAATAATATGAACTAAACCGTTATTGCAAAAAATACTCCCTTATTCCCGAAACTACTCAATCGTAAATCATAAAAATAGGGTTGGAAGATTTGACTAAAGCACTACGGTATCTTAAATGATTCTATATCTCATACTTTTTAAGAAATTCGCGAAATTTTGTAGAAATATATAGTCACACCTATGGAAAGGATACACCAGCAATATATATGCTATGAAACAATATTACTATTTGCAAATAGTTCATTAAGAATATTTTGTTACCTTGAATGTTTATATGAACCTAAATGGGTACGGAACCTCGGAAAAGTCTGTTATACAAATAGATTTTTCTCGTGAATATATTGCTTTGTTTAAAATATTTTATTCATCTTCATGCTAGATATATATTTGACTGTAAGTGGAGAATGATCAGGTCTGGCTAGGGTTAGAGTTGACAATTTAGAAACGAAAACTGATTACTTCAATAAAACAGATTCAACACGATTTTCAATCTTATTAAATTCTGTAGAGGATTTTGAAGTGCTATGCTGAGATGCTAAGTTTTAAATTATGGAGTAAATTTTAAATAATAAGCTAAGGGGCTGCTGTCCCAAAACGAAAACAAAGTCGATGGTCATTAAAATGATTAAAAGCTCTCATTTAGTCTAAACGGCCTTCCTCTTTAGAAATGGCATGAAATAATAAATCAGTTCAAGAAAATACGGAAAATTTCTGAATTTTCTTTTAATTTTCTCTTCTAGGACTGCCATTCAATGAAATATAGTACTTTGGTTTTGTCCTATCACTTTAGTTATTCGAAGATAACTTTTGATGTACTGTTGTTTTAATCTAAAGTCGAGTTGGTTGTTAAAATTACAACTAATGTTTTTAAAATCATCATAATCTTATCAAATTTCTTCTTAACCTTGTTCCAAACTCTTGTTTCGGGAAATATTTAAATTTCAAAAATAAAATCATTCAAAGGAAGGCGATAAAGCACTACAACTCAATTATAATTTCGAGTCAGGTTTTCTTAAAAGCTTTGAAAATTCGCGAAATATCCATTTTCACATGATTTCGAGTTTATTGCCGAGGATTACCGAAAGTTGTTATAATATTTTAAACATATTTTTAATAGTTAATTTTACTTTTTTTTAGGTGAAAATAATGATTTTTTTTCTTTAGAATATAAAAATACTTGAGTCTTTTTATTACAGTTTTTTTCCCTTTGGTTATTGTCCTCTACTTAAATATTTAAATAAGCTTTTTAATTTATAATTACAATAATTGAAAAGTGAAAATTTTTCAACCGATTTGGAAGTAAACATTCAAACCTTGGAATATATGTTTTTTGATAACTTGAAAATTATATTTATGACGTAATTCTCCATTAAATACTTCAGCGTTTCATCAACTGCACAATTTTATATTATTTATCGTGTTTATATAACTTGACAATTATATCAAGAACTATTACATAGTTCAGCATTTCAACAACTGTACAAGTTTACATTATTTATCATGTTTATACAACTTGACAATTATATATTTGACTTAATTCTCTATTACATAGTTCAGCATTTCAACAACTGTACAAGTTTATATTATTTATCGTGTTTATATAACTTGACAGTTATATATTTGACTTGATTCTCTATTACATAGTTCAGCATTTTAACAACTGTACAAGTTTATATTATTTATCGTGTTTATATAACTTGACAGTTATATATCTGACTTAATTCTCTATTACATAGTTCAGCATTTCAACAACTGCACAAGTTTAAATTATTTATCGTGATTATATAGCTTGACAATATATTTATAGTTATTACATAACTTGACAATTATATTTTTGACGTAATTCTATATTAAATACTTCAGCATCTAGTCACAAAGTATTTTTATCTTCTGCACAAGTTTATGTTTTTATTGTTAGTTTAAGTTATTATCGTTATTCATTTAACAACCAATTTTGTAAAAAATATTTGAACAGACAACAATATACATGAGGAAGTAACGCTCAGTTTACTGAACTTTATCATCACTCGTCTGAGGCGTCAAGTGTACAAGCGACAGTAAGTAATGATTTATGTCTTATGATCAATGAGATTACGAAAGATATCATTCTTATTAAACATCAGTTGGTGTTATTGGCAAAGCTCAGATTTAATGTTACTTTAACATTCAAACTTTCGAAGTTACTCACTCAAGAATAATAGTCAAAGACATTATGTCGAGAAAAAGGCATGTGAGTCTTGGGGCAAGTATAAAGTAGTTTTCCATAGATTTATGTAACTCTTGAAATCGTTGTTTGCCGGAAAACGGAAGTTTCAAATAAAAATCCTGATCAAGGGTTTATGCATGGAATTTTTTTCAGATGTTTCGAATCCGTAACTGATAAATTGGAAGGGCGGGAATACATTACACAACAGTTCAAAGCTTAATATTTAATAAATGGGGCTTAGAAATTAGAAATGATAATTTAATCCACAATTTAATTTTAAAACATTCTACTCGTTAGTGCGCGCGAAGGAAAAAATGTGCTTTACAATTTTACGTGAATCTCATTTTATACACATGAATTAAAGAATTTTTTAAAATTTTTTCTACATATTATATGAGATTCATATCTGAAGTATATACATGTATAATGTTAGGCATGGAATTCTAGTAGGTAATAGAAGAAAGTCAAGACCACGACAGAAGCCCAGAGGGACGAGCATAAGAAATTGCAAAAATCCATTTGACTATCGAACCCTGCGACTACGTCTATAGAATACTGTGACTACGGGAATATATGACTATGTCTACCGAACCCTACGACTACGGAAATGTACAACTATATAACCCTACAACTACGCAACCCTATGACTACAGAAAAGGAAATGTATTTCGCCAAGAACTATGTAAGAAGATGGATGTATTAGTTAACATTCGTATTTGTTTAAAGTTTCTTTGTTATTTTTATCAATTGTTCCAGAATGAGGAAAGGCAACCAAATAGCCTCTTCTCTTTTTATTTGTGTTACGCATCGATATGATAGTTGTATCAAGTTAGCTATATAGGACTTGGGATAAAGAAAATGTTTCTAAATTGATCGGAAGGATCATCATTCTTCAGGTTTAGGCATTATTTACACGGTTGTAACATTTATTTTACTAAAAGTTTGAACGGGGAGGACTTGAATACTAGAGTATATATTTTCCTTTCATATGTAAATAAAAGTAATTTAACTCCGTTGCGATTAATATCAAAACCCGCTTAATACCATATAACCTCAATGGAAAGCGTAAATTTTCATGAAAATAAAATGACATACAGCTCGATAATAATAACTCAAACCCATCATTTACATTCAATGGACAGCCAAGTGCAATTCTTTTATGGTGAAGCTGATTCACGCCGATTTATTAATTAGTAGTGATAGGAAGCGGAAAGATGACGGTGACAATACGCGACGCCCGCCCTAAAAGTGGGTAGACTTTCGCCCAAAAGCGAAAGCTTTATTGCAGGTGCTTTTATAAAGTTATGATTTTTACATTTTTTATTATAATCGTCACCCAAATTAATTAATAGAATTGAGTTCCTCAAAATTTATAGTGTAGAAAAAATTTTAAAAATTTACACACATAATCTTCAAGTGTATTTAAGACCCTTAATTATTATTCATTATCTGAATTGAATATTTTTTCAGGGTGGTAGTCTCAATTTTGAAAAGTGGTGATGTGATCATAATGAGGTATACAATCCTTTTTTTTCTACAAAATTATTTATCTATTAATTACAAACCCTCCAATCGTGAAACATTGGCCTGTAAAAATTGAAATTTTAGGCAAATGATTTACACATTTTACATTCACAAAATTCAAATTGGCGCATTGAATAGAGCTGTCAAAAGTTGGCAATATCATTTTTATAACTATAATTATATAGAATATTAGTACGAAAGTATCATCTGAACCTTGTTGCGTTGTACATAGAAGATTTTTAATTTTCATTTTTTCAATTTTAACCTATTAATTAATTTAAAATTTTGGTTCCGAATAGGGGCAATTTTTAGGGTCATTATTTCAAACTTCGCTATAAAACGGTTTTTGAGAAATACGTACAGAGGGATGGACATCTGAGTGATATTCTACTGAATTAAAATTTACTGGAAAATTTTATCGGGAAAAAATTTGCGTAATTAATACAACATTTTAATTTTTTAAAGACCTAATAATATTGTATTAATGACTATTGGAAGCTTGAACACTCATTCAGCTAGCTAGTAGTATAATAAAGTTAACTTGTATCGTAAGGCACATATCTACAAGTATTCAACGATTCTCCCATCTGGTGTACACCATTATGCATTTTCCTATTCAGTGATTATTTAAGAAAGTTTATTGTAGTTGATTTTACTTGCATATTATTTCAATATGTAAAGAAAATAGAGTAGTATTATTTCTACTTTCTTTAAGTTCTTTACCACGACCTAGGTTTCGTTGTGTTACAACATCTTCAGGTGGGCTAGTAGCAAAGATATTTACTACACCACGTAGTTTAATTTCATAGTGAATGAAAAAATAATTGAATTACAAATACTGTGCAGAGTCACATATATTCCCATTAGCGCGTAGTTAAATTATCATTGCCTTTTTCCAAATTTGAAAATGCAGAATTATTCAATATTCCCACCTGATGCGCCATATTTGAAGTAGGACGATCCACAGGTGCCAGAAAATGCTAAAAATTATTCTTGATAGACCAATTACTAACCGACCACCCCCGGCGTACGTCCCCGCTATTTTAGAAAATCCCCATGGCTGGGAGGTATTTAAATAAATATACATTTACATTTTCCGCTCAAAGAGATACCGCGGTGAAAATACATCATTCGTGGGAAGGTGTAGTTACTAAATTTCAATTCAACAATTTCACTATAGGCAGCCTCTCCCCGTGGGAGTTTCCGCATTTATGAAAACAAATCTTCTCACCTGCCCAATAAGTGCTCCCCTAGGCAGCATCCTACGAGGCCTGCGCATTGCGAAACTTAAGAAAGCTCCGGTTTTTCGCACGACTATTATAAAGCTCGTTTGTGTAGTTTGCAGTAGTTGATTGGTAAAAGTACGATTTTCTTGTGCTTTGGTGCGAGAAAAGGAACCATCCTTTTTTTGCCCTGTAGTACACAAATTTTAAAATGAGTTATTATGGAAATATGTACGTGTTTTTATAATTATTGTATTTTATTTCCAATAACGCAGATTATATAGGTTATAACGTTAGTTGCTTAGTAAACGAAACAATAGAAACCATTAATCGTTTTTCTCTTTTGCAGATTTATACTAAGCAATTATAATTTTTGTACTAATTGACGTAGTTTTATGAAATATGGATCTCAATTTTGGATCTCAATTTTGGAATTTTAGATCTCAAATTTGGATCTCAATTTTGGATCTCAATTTTGGAATTTTGGATCTCAAATTTGGATCTCAATTTTGGATCTCAATTTTGGAATTTTGGATCTCAAATTTGGATCTTAATTTTGGATCTCAAATTTGGATCTCAATTGACGTAGTTTTATGAAATTTGGATCTCAATTTTTTTTTAATATCGGAAAGAGCTGACAAGGCCTGTAGCTAACCGAATGACACGTCGCGATGTGCCACTAGAACGTTTTAACTCACATTCAAACGCGCCATTAGATGTTTCATATCAAAAAAACATTATGTAGAAACGTAAAGAAAACAGAGTAGCATTGAACAATTTGCATATAACTTTTTTGAGTGTTAACTAATAAATTACATTTATAAAATGAAAAAAGAGGCTCAATATCTCTACAGTGCTATTTGAAAATTAGTTTAATGTACTTGCTTATTAATTTTTTCCAGAAATGTACTTTATGACTTGGCATCAGAACGTTGAAGATAAAACCTTGCTAACAATGTATAATAAGGAAGATACCTGTCCGAATCTCGTTGTCCAGTTGACAATAAAATGCTACGTTAGTTCGCATAAACAGTTGTCGCCTCCGACAAGTGATGACGATGAATGAACCGATCGCAGCTTCGAGCTGTGAATTGTTTATTCTTTTCGCTGTCACACTCGGGATTTACCAAATTGTAGTTTGTTCAATGGTATCATTATAAATTGTGGCTTTCACGAAGTTTCTTTGATGTTTATTTAGCCTTAGATGAAAATGTGACCAAAACTTGACTTAAAACTTCAGGTTTCTAGCGTATTGTAGTAAATTAAAAGCTTCGTTCTTTCGTGATAATTCGTGAGGGTAAAAAGTCAAGAAAAAAGGAAAAGTATAAAGTGAACTTTGATTTAATATTGCATTAGCATAATTAATAATAGAAGTGGAAAATTTCAAGTTGATTTTATATAACAATCATTATTTGTCTCATATCGAAATAATTTTTACAATACATTATTAATGTATCAGTCGTTCATAGTTATTGCTATGCAATAACAAACATACACGTCATAATGAAAACGCAACACTGATATTAACTAAACCGTCAAGCGAAGAATTTTTCAGCCATCTTTTTCAGAGCTTTTGTGTAGCAATCAATTAAATAGTGCTGATAGAAGAATAAAATACACTCGATGCACGAGGGCGTAAGGAAAGTGTGCCGCCCGCCCAGACAACATGCAGCGCTTCTGCCAATATTTCCACAGCTTACTAAATATATATTTTTTGAAGCCAGTAAATGTTTCGTAAAATTTTCTTTTTAATTAATTTTAATATTGCTACTTTTAACACTTTTTACTCACCTTTCCAGATTTTCTCTATTACAGATGGAGAATTATGTGGTCTATCTAGGAATTAGCATTGGAATTTGAAACAAAAATATTAATTACAGCATACCAGAACACTATTATTAAATTGTTGAATTTTGTAGCAGACATTCAAGCACAATATAATGTTTTGTACCATATTGATTTTTGTTTGCTTATATTAATTTTTATACCATGGAGTTATTTTTAGCTAAATACCTTAGGGCGCCTGTGGTTAAAAAGATGAATTTTGTAGCAGACATTCAAGCACAATATAATGTTTTGTACCATATTGATTTTTGTTTGCTTATATTAATTTTTATACCATGGAGTTATTTTTAGCTAAATACCTTGTTAAGCTTTCGATAGAGACATGCAAGTTTTTTTCTTGGGAAATGGTGTAATCATAAAAGTAAATCACTGTAAATAAACACCTGGAGCTTTTTCAATAACATTGAACAATCTGTGTTTAATTTTTTTGAGTGTTAACTAATGAAATATATGCTTTATCACTGTGGCAAATTTCGTGAGTCTACCTGAAACAATATCTTCAGAAAAAGGCTGCGATAAATATGTAAGCAACCTTGTGAGGGTTCTTTTTTCCTTTTGGTAATTCATTTGGTATTGGTTTTAAACTTAAACTTGGTTCGTAACTTGGAACCCCTTTGGAACCCTTATTATGGGAAAAATTGCCACCTCATATTTGGGACTTAAAACTGATAAAATGTTTAATTGTTAATATTAGCTTAATGAAGAAAAAATGGAAGCTGTTAACATTTTATGTTTCGTTTGTATTCCTTAATTTTTTTAAATTTTGATTAACATATTGCAAAGATTATAAATTTTGATGCAATTTAATAATGAGTGTGATAAAAAATCAAACCAATGTAGATTATGGGAAACTCAAACGAAGAAATATTAAACACTCAAATATTAAAAAAAAAATGTTTTTTCATGGCTTGGCGGTTTCATTTTTAACAATGGTTTCCGGTGCAAAACTGGGTTTGTTTGTTTTTTATCTTACTTTTTATATAATTTTGCTACATTCATATATTTTTTCGAGTTAAAAAATTAAAATTTTATGCGAAATTTTTTTTGTAAGGCATCTTAGATATTTTTAAAATAGGATGTGGGGAGAAAGAGGTACAGTAAAAAAAGGCTTCCTTAGAGAAAAAAAACAAATAACCAAAGGACTGTAAAGAAATCACAAAAGTATTGTGTTTGATATATTTAATAGTAATAAATTTAAAAAACAGCCTTAAAAATATTTTAATCGAATCGCTCGCCTAAACACTTGTTGCCTACGACGAGCCATATGAATGAGTCGTACGCAGTTTCTGCTATTTGTTTATTCGTTTCTTTGTTATTCTCGTGTTTTACCGAACCGCGTTTGTTCCAATGGACAGTGGCTTCGTTACACATTGTGAGATCCGCTAAATTATTTCGACTTTAGAAAAGCTGTAGAAAAAAACTTGCCCAATCTACAAGACATAAATAGATATTTGTTTTCCTTAAAAATTAAACACGTTTTTAGTTGTTTTATTTTCAAGGAAACTTACTTTTAAGATTAGCATAATTACTTCCAAATACAGTTAATACTTTAAGAATTCAATTTTTTTATACATTTTAGTAATAATATTTTGACATAAATAACACAATTTATGAATTATTAGATAAATGAAGTAGGGTTGCGTAGTCTTCTTTACTTTCCGAAATTGTTGATACAAATCAAACGAATAATTTTAATTGAAAATCTTCATCAGATGTTAATATTTAGATTTTTTTTAATATTTCCAAATTCACAATTGAAATATTACAGAGAGGGAATACGTTGGTCATCACATAGAAACTTTATGCTCCATAAACGTCGTTTGGAAATGGAAATCTTCAGATATTAATATTTAGATTTTTTTTAATATTTCCAAATTCACAATTGAAATATTACAGAGAGGGAATACGTTGGTCATCAAATAGAAACTTGATGCTACATAAACGTCGTTTGGAAATGAAAATCTTCATCGGATGTTAATATTTAGATTTTTTTTAATATTTCCAAATTCACAATTGAAATATTACAGAGAGAGAATACGTTGGTCATCAAATAGAAACTTGATGCTCCATAACCGTCGTTTGGAAATGAAAAATGAAAATCTTTATCAGATGTTAATATTTAGATTTTTTTAAATATTTCCATATTCGCAATTGAAATATTATAGAGAGGGAATAGTTGGTCATCACATAGAAACTTGATGCTGCATAAACGTCGTTTGGAAATGAAAATCTTCATCAGATGTTAATGTTTAGATTTTTTTAATGTTTCCAAATTCAGAATTGAAATATTACAGGGAGGGAAGGCGTTGGTCATCAAATAGAAACTTGATGCTGCATAAACGTCGTTTGGAAATGAAAATCTTCATCAGATGTTAATATTTAGATTTTTTGTAATATTTCCAAAATTACAATTGACATATTACATAGAGGGAATACGTTGGTCATCAAATGGAAACTTGATGCTGCATAAACGTGATTTGGAAATAAAAATGAAAATCTTGATCAGATGTTAATATTTAGATTTTTTTTAATATTTCCAAATTTACAATTGAAATAATACAGGGAGGGAATACGTTGGTCATCACATAGAAACTTGATGCTGCATAAACGTCCTTTGGAAATGAAAATCTTCATCAGATGTTAATATTTAGATTTTTTTAAATATTTCCAAATTCACAATTGAAATATTTCAGGGAGGGAATACGTTGGTCATCAAATAGAAACTTGATGCTGCATAAACGTCATTTGGAAATGAAAAATATACGATACATTAATTACCTTTTCAATAACTTCCCATATTGATTATATACCTGTGAAAGACATATCACGGAATATATTTATGCAATGAAAACAATCTTAATATTTGTCATTACGTACTAAAAGGTTTATATCTGGCTTAGGGTATACAAAGTTTTTGCGAGTTCTACATAATTGAAAGATTCTTCTAGTAAGAGTTTTGCATTATTTTAATGATCTGATTCATCTTCAAAGGTTGATATTTGATTATAAGTGGAGAATTATGGGCCCTTGCTAGGGTAAGCGCTGACAATTTAAATACGAAAACTAATTACTTCTATAAAATAGATTTAATACCGTTATTAAAGTCGTTGAATTCTGTAGAGGATTTTCAAATACTATTTCCAGACGTTAAATTTTGAATCATGGAGTAGCTTTTGGATAATAATAAGACTAAGGGGGTGCTGTAGTAAAACGAGATCAAAACGAGAGCAAAGTAAAGAGTCATTAAAATGATGTAAAACTTTCATTTAGCATAAACGGTCTTCTTCGTTCGAAATGGTATAATAGGTCAGTTTGAATGAATACAGAATATTAACATTTTTGAATTTCTTGTAAATTTTGTTCTCTAGGTTTAGTGTTGAATGAAATATGACACTGGGTTTGTCATATCAGCTCTGTAATTGAAAGGTAGTTTGTCATTTACTGTTGTTGAAATTTGAAATCAAGTTGATTCTTAACTTTTTAACTAATATTTATAAAATCATCGTATATCTTAGCACACTTTTCCCTATTTTTGTTCTAAGCTCTTGATTTTATATATGTATTTATGTTTCAAAAGCAAAATTATTGAATAGTCGATAAAATTAAAAATCGGTAAAGTACCACCATCCATCAACGACAGGTTAAGTTAGTTTTCCGTATAGACGGTTTGATTCAGGAAATTTTTGTTTCCACATAATTTTATAGTTTAAGGCCAAAGATTATTGGAAGTTTTCATAATGAAATTTCACTTTTTCAAATGAAAATAATGTAACTTTTTTTAGAACATAAAAGTTAAAATAAAGATACGTCACTCGGTTTACATTATTTCAATATACTTTTTAATACTCAAACGGGAATAATTTTTAGACTAATTTGAAAGTAAACAAACGTTGAAATAATACTTTTCTGATACCTTCACAATTACATTTTTGTCATAAATTTCTGCCATATCGACAATTGCGCAAGTTTTTGTAGATATTGCTTTTAATTTATAAAAAGAATTTGCGAAATTTAATTAAACAAACAACAATCATATGCAGGAAGCTACGTTTAATACTCTGAACTTTATAACTCGTCCGAGGCGCCAAGTGTATAAGTGACATTTAAATCAATTATCTCATGAGTATGTTTTCCTTATTTAAACGCCTGTTATTACGACGCCTGTATTTACGGCTGATATTTACCTTATTAAAGGCCTGTAGATGTAATCTGCAAAGGTCAGGTTTGATGCTGCATTATAGTTCATGCGTCCAAAGTTACGCACTTATACTTATATACACCTTGAAATCGTTTTTTTTATTTCTTGTCTGTCTCTCACATTTATTGCAAAGTGAAAAAAAACGAAGTTCCAAATGAAAATCTTAATCATATGCTCGTACCGAGAATATTTTCATATTTTTCAAATGTGCAACTGAAAAATTAGGGGAGGTAGATACATTCCACATCGATTTAATATATGCGTATAACAAAACAATAATAGAGTGAATTCTGTGCCTGTAAAATGTTTTAAAAAGAGTAATTAAAAAAGCGTATAAAATGATAAAAGACGCATGAAAACACGTTTTTAGAATTTTTGTCTGTATATCTGTCTGTGTGTTAATTTGTACTTTAATCACGCGAATTTTACTAAAATAATTTTTATGAAATTTGGTATGGTAATAGTTTATACCCTCGAGCAACATATAGAATACTTTTTATCTAGATAATATGGATTGAAAAAAAAACTGGTACTGCCAACGCTACTTACTAGCGTTTTTAGTCAATTTTTTCACATAGATATATTACAATATGGTACTGCCAACCCCATATATTAACGTTTTTAGTAAACTTTATGCTCATGGTTTGAAAAATAAATAAGTAATAAAAAAACATAATAGTGATAAACAAATGAGTAATCAAAAACCATAATAATAGCCATAATATTTTCGACAGTCCAGTTGGATCAGCCATCGTGTAATGGTAAGCGTGTTAGCACAATACGCCGAAGACGTGGGTACATCTTCTGATCGACTTTCCTTTTTTTATTACCAACAGTGATGGCTACACTGATGTTATTTTTAAATATTAAACTTTCTTAGCCTTAATTTTACACTATTGGAAAATTAAGTCTATATGTTGATTTTTGAAACAAATCTGACATAAATTTGTATCGATATTCATCCATCCATCTTTCATCTATTCTCAATATTTTACATATAACATTTATTCTGAACAATAATCATTAGTGAATTCCACGCGAACATAGTTGCAGGCACAGCTAGTAATTAATATTTTGTAAATGGTGTTTAGAAACGAAAAATATTACATTTATCCAGAATGTAATTTTCAAAGACATGTTAAATGACAAACATTATACAAACAATAAGCATTAGTGAATTCAACGCGAACATAGTTGCAGGCACAGCTAGTAATTAATATTTTGTAAATGGAGTTTAGAAACGAAAAATATTACATTTATCCAGAATGTCATTTTCAAAGACATGTTGAATGACAAACATTATACAAACAATAAGCATTAGTGAATTCAACGCGAACATAGTTGCAGGCACAGCTAGTAATTAATATTTTGTAAATGGAGTTTAGAAACGAAAAATAATACATTCATCCAGAATGTAATTTTCTAAGACATGTTAAATGACATTACACTCGATGGCATTTGCGGAAACAAAACTTTCGCTTTCATTTTAAATATATCTCATTTTACATACGTACATTAAACATCTTTTTAAAATTCTTTATATGTTACTTCAGTATGCTATCTTAAGGATACATTTGTAGAATTTTATTGAAGAAAGTGTGAGGCTTCAAAGAAAGACTGCAAAGGCGTTCGTCTTCTAGAGTTCTTGGCGGAATTATAGGATTCGTTAGACTACCCCAAAAGGTTAACGTATTTCGCCAAAAAGATAATGTATTTCACCAAAATGGTAAGGTATTTCGCCAAAAAGGTAACGTATTTCGCCAAAAAGAATGACAAATACGTAGAATAGTTAATTATTTATAATCTAAAAAAATCTTAAAATTGTTATTTACCTAGTACCTAAATGTTTATTTTTTATTTTCATCGACCGTTTGAGAACCAGAAGATAAAATAAAAAACCTAACTATTTTTTCTTTTTATTTGTGTTTTTACTGACGATTATTATAATGTGAAGTTAATTTTATGGGGTTTGAATAAAAAAATGTGTTTCTAAATTTATAAACATCTTGATTTTTCATGTTTACGTAATATTTCCAAGTAGTTACACTATTAAATTATAAGTAGTTACACCAAAAACACAAACCGTTCAATCATCAATTTTTTATAGAAATTTAATTGCACATTTACAATTACTGTAAGTGTAAATTGTTATCTAATAATTAATGCACAATTAAAAAAAAAAACAATGCTATAATCTCTTTATTTTTTTCAATATCCGTCATTTCTTCATAGTCACGAACAAGTATTGTTCATAACCCGTTCTACTTGGACTGACAATTGCAACGTTGACAAGCTAGTGGAATGGGTATGATCGCGGTTGTGGTTGCGAGCGTCGCGAGCGGCTAGTGAAATGTATTCAATGTGTGATACATTGAATATATTCAATGTGTAATACTATCAATCTCCACAATATAATGTGTGAATACAAAAAAATCTACAATAATATATAAACACACCTCATCCAGAGTACCATAATTCCTTGTCGCGTCTTCTTCACACAGTTCTTCGCTTTCTTTTCATTACATTCGTTTATCTCTTTTTTTATCACAATTAGGGCAACTGTGTCTTCTGGTTCATAGAAATTATCATCTTGATCCAATTCCGTGTCCAACTTTTTGCACACCATATGCTCGTGGTAATACAAAGATTCAACATCGCCCCGCGATACGCATTTCCAAGTTCCGTTATTGTTACAGGGTTTCTCCTCACTGGCGAGACCATGGGTTTCAAGACATAAAGTGGGCCTCAGGATTTTTGACTCTTTGATTTTTGTTCGGGTAAATGTTATGTTTTGCCGTTTAACTGCAAAGCAGAAGTGATAAAAGATTATAACATTGTATTACATAAAATTAAAAACATTGTAATATAACAAATTCAATAAAATCTTAAACAGTATGGTATATCTCATTAGCAGTCTATGCGATCTAAAAATAATTGTTTTTATTTATAAATTTGTTCATCTGTACAAAAAAATTATTTGGTATGTTGGATACTGAAATAGCAATTATCTTCAGATTATATTATATATTACAATAGTAAACATCTTGATTTTTTATGTTTATGTAATATTTCGCGATTGCAAGTTTTATTTTAAGAAAAATTTTAGTTGAAAATGTGATTACTAAAGTGTTTATTTTCCTTCAATATCCTGATAGGAGAAAAAATTATTAAGAGTCAAATTACTTTTGACTCTTTTGAAATCGATTCCAAAATCCGTTTGAAATCATTTTATCTTAATAAACAGCGTATTTTTTCATAAAAATAAAGCCATATTCAATTTGATAATGTATCCAAAAGCTGCCATTCCCATTCAATGAACAGACAAGTGCAGTTCCGTTATAGCGAAGCTGATTCATGCCGATTAATTAATTAGCGGTGACAGAACGCGGGTGTACGTTGCTGATAGGGCGGGCAACCGCCCAAAAAGTAGGTAGGATTTCCGGTGCTCTGTTAAAATTATGATTTTTACAATTTTCCTAGCAATTATCAAGAAAATTATTCAACAGAAGAGGATTTATTAAAATTGGTAATATAGAAAATTACTCGTACACATATACGTGTATATTTATTTATAAAACTTAGTTGTTATTTAATATTTATTTTTATAAATTAAAATCTATTATTTTTTCCAAAATTAGCACAATTTTTGGAAATTTGGGTAGAAATATACTAGTGGATAATAGCGGGTCTAATAGTCTAATAGTTCTTTTTATAAACTTAAGTGCTTATTTTATTTTCATTTTAAATAAAACTGACTTATTTACTTACTTCTTTACACACACATACACATTTATTGTCACATTACAGGTAATCCATTTCTAAGCCTAAGGATAAGTAATCTATTTCTAAGCATAAGGATTACAAGTAATCTATTTCTAAGCATAAGGAATTAATGTTTAACAAACTAGGTTAAACGATTAAGGTTAAACTTTAAGTTAAACGATTTAGATTAAACTTTAGGTTAAACGATTGTAAACAGTAGGTTAAACGATTAAGGTTAAACTTTAGGTTAAACGATTAAGGTTTACTTTACAAACTTTAGGTTAAACGATTAAGGTTAAACTTTAGGTTAAACGATTAAGGTTAAACATTAGGTTAAACTTTAGGTTAAACGATTAAGATTAAACTTTAGGTTAAGCGACAAACTTTAGGTTTAACGATTAAGGTTAAACTTTAGGTTAAACGATTTCTAAGCATAAGGAATTAATGGCTTAACAAGCTTTAGGTTAAACGATTAACGGTTAAACGATTACTAATCTATTTCTAAGCATAAGGACAAGTAATCTATTTCTAAGCATAAGGATTACAAGTAATCTATTTCTAAACATAAGGATGTTTAACAAACTTTAGGTTAAACGTGAATACAAAATACATGATAACTACAAAAGATAATGACGACACAATTCGACAAATTTACTTTCACTCATCATAAATAAATCACATTCTGGTGTGACCGCCATCAGGTGGTTGAGTAGTTAAACACCGCGGAAAACTGGAGAGTTCCGATATAGTTCAGTTCTATAAGGTGATATAACAAACAGGTGATGATTGCGTGAACGCAGGAAATTGTCAGGTACGAAAAATGAAAATTTAGTCAATAATACAAGGCACAGAATGTTTCCTTTTAATAGCTGAAAAATAAATTTTATTAGTGCAACATCTCTTCTGAGTTGCAAAGAATGGAAACTTAGCATACGCAAGAGGAAATCGGTAGGAAATAGAAAGGCGAAGTAACCATACTGTCTCATATATAGATATTGAAGGAACGTCTTTTGGACACGTTCATTCATCAAGCTGTTTTTGGCTTCGTAGGAGCTCCAACATATTCTAACCAGCTCTGCGCCAATGCAGTGTATATAGCAGACGAATTGATGATATAGATTTAAAATATTTCGAATTATTTAACAGGAATCCATGTTTCCGAAATGGCTTTTTTGCTACATCCGCCATGTGCTCACGAAACGTCAATCGCGAATAAAATCTGACCCCCAAATCAACGACCTTATACAGACGATGCAGTGGGGATAGGAGCGCGTGCTCGACTGTAGATTACTATTGAACATTTGCTTGCGTTAAACTGTAAGCTGCTTGCTGCGCTCCACTCAACGACGGCGCTGATGTCACGCTGCAACTTTTCGCCATCTCCTGCATCCTTGACGATAGTAAAACGTTTCATGTCGTTTGCGACAAATTTTCAACGCACAACCAATATCGTTTACCAGAATCGTGAAAAGCCGTTTACAGAGATTCGAACCCTGGCTCACTCCCGATCGTGTAAAGTAACTCTCGGATATAAAGTTGCCCACTCGTACATATTGTTTTCTATCCCATGCTGAAACCCATGCTGCACACCACAGATTTGATCTTCATAGCTCGAGCATATGTTGCGATGAAGAACAAAGTCAAATAATTTAGCCAGTACAGAGAGGATAGCGATCGGTTTGAAATGATTTACATCTGACCCCGTACGTATAGGTACTACTCGAGTAATAAGTACTCGAGTAATAAGTAATCGAGTAATAAGTACTCGAGTAATAATTCAACGCGAGGAATAAGTGTCAATTTTTAGTGAAACATTAATTATATGGTTGTTCATAAAAATATTAGCGCTAACTTTAAATATGCGCCGTCGGGTCTGATGGATCTCTTAAGCTTGGAGAGGGCAAGTTGAAGATCGCTATCAGAGATACGTGTGACATCAACGTCGGTTCCGGTACAGTAGCAAGTAGCCGCCACTGAAACGTCTAGTCGAGGAACCTTCGAACTGTGCACCGACCGGAAATGCCTAGCGAAACTGGGCTACGAACAATCACGCCATCGCGTGAAGCAACATCGCGAGGGCCGCGGGTAGCTCTTTGGGCATTTATATATGATCTAAAGGATGCACATTTGCTTTTTAAATTCAGTTCTCCATTATAAATATAATCAGCTCTAAGATTCTTAATATTGTATTTGACATTAGTTCGAAGCGATTTGAATATCTCGTAGTCACTAGCGGATCGATGTTGTTTCCAACGTTGATGAAAATAATATTTACATTTGATATTTGCAATTAACTGTTGATTAAACCAGACTGGGTACTGTACTTTAGAAGTCCTTTGGGTTTTAATACATGAGTTGCTATAAGAGTAAACTCGGTTGTAGAAAAAATCGACAACGGCATTGACATCGTCAATTGAGTACAAATCGCTCCAATCGATCTCAAACAAGAGACAATAAAGCGAGACATAGTCTCCATTCGAACAGGTCCATTTGGTGCTGGAATCAATATTAGAAGACGGTTGAGAAACTGAATGGAGGTAATGCGGTATGGATACTCACGAGAAGTGCAGGATGATGTGGGTCCTCGTGCACAGATGGCAGGCCTCATCGCTCCACGGTCGCGGCACCGTCACTCGATAGCACCTCATCTATCATTCTTCCACTTATATTACTTGCATTATTACAATTTACAAATGAATAATATGATAATTTATATTCATATATATATATATATATATATATATATATATATATATATATATATATATATATATATATATATATAAAGCGATTTATGGGGACAACGATACATATTAAAATCACTAATTACAAGTACATTGGAATTAAGGTGTTAACAAATATAAGTAATGTGCATAAAATATAATTCATAATAATCAACGGACGTCGATGGAGGAATGGACACTTTACAAATATAAACACTATTGTGGCCAACATATATCTTTGCCCACAAATGCTCGCCGTCGATTTCGTACTCCTGCACGAAGACTAGCGTGTGGCTAGCCGAACTCCGCCGCCACGCGTAGCCTGGTCGCGTCCCAGCACCGTGTATCGCCTGTCCAGAAATTCGCCATTGTGTAAGGACTCGTTTAACTACGTCTCGCTCATTATGATTATATCAAACTTATAATCTCAGAGCCATCTGTTCTAATCAATACCAAGTAAAAAATTATTTGTGGAAATTTTTTGTGTAATGAATGTTTTTTCTGCAGTGAATTATCTGCAAGGAATATTTGTTCAGTATTGTGTTCTCAATATTAAAATATGCTGATGCAATCGAAGCTGTATTTGTATACTTTTCTTTCTGTAAATTATGTCTATACCTCTTCTGTATCTGCTTGTAAATCACATGTTTATTATATGGGAAACTTTGGATTGAAGAAAGTTGGAAAGGTTGGAAGTGAAAATTTTATACAGAGAAATTGCTTAATTTTTATTAACGAGTAAATGAAACTACGTGATGTATTATTATTTCTACTTTATTTAAATTCTTAACCACAACCTAGGTTTCTTTTTATGACGACGTCTTTAGGGCAATGTGAAGAAACGGAGTTTATTAAAATTAGTTTATTAAAACGACCTGAAGATGTTGTCATATTATTTTATTATATATTTAAATTATTCATAGAATTTATATAAAGTGGAGATAATATTACATCACCTAGTTTAATTTACTCGTAAATATAAATTATGCGATAATGAATTTCGACAAATCTAATGCCAAATGTATTTAATACAGAGAAATTGCGTTAGTCGTTGATTGAATTTTCAAAATTGACTTGTTATATATATATATATATATATATATATATATATATACATACATATATATATATATATATGTATATATATATATATATATATATATATACATACATATATATATATATATATGTATATATATATATATATATATATATATATATATATATATATATATATAACAGAACAAAAAATAAATAATATTATCAAGAAAAATATCTCAATATAAATTAAATTGGACCAATATCACAAAAAATCATAAAGAAAGCAAATTTTAGTGAATGATATTCTCAGGAAAATACAAGTTCACTGAAATTTATAATTGGTATTGGCAGTGACTGCCTGAACAAAAGTTCAAGAGTCACAGATTTCTTGCACAGAATTGCAAATACTGAAGTATTATATAGCAAAGTCAGGTAAATATACCTTATTTCACCTTCACCACACGAACCTTGTCCCTTTCGATTCAATAATACAGTAATAACAAAGGTTAGAATGAAAATCAGTAAAGCTAACAAACAAGAGGTTTCTGTACAGACTTCAGCATATTTAAAAAAAATATGGGTATGTAATATATCTCATAAACCGTTTAAAATATTAAAATAGTTCTGGAATCCTTATATTTTTTTCACTCTGTTGATACATCACAGGATATACGAAATGAAAGAAATATTCTAATACATTATCTAGCCTCTCAAAATTGTCAATGTCAATCATCGAGATATATTCGAGTTAATAATCTCATCGAGATATATTCGAGATAATCTCATCGAGATATATTCGAGATAACAATCTCATCGAGATATATTCGATTTAATAATCTCATCGACATATATTCGAGATAACAATTTCTTCGAGATATATTAGAGATAACAATCTCATCGAGATATATTCGAGTTAATAATCTCATCGAGATATATTCGAGTTAACAAATATTTTCTGAGAAAAATGGCTGTTACACATTCACAGAGGGACAGACACGCGATATTATAAAGGTTCCATTATTTTCCCTTCAATGTGCAGAATCCTAAATATGAATTTTGTTTACTTTATACCACATTAAAAGTTACTAAAATTTTTATTTTTGCGCGAAAAGTATCATACAATTAGTTAAACATTTAATTTTTCTAAAGACGTGACAAAAGTGAATTACATAAATACGTGACAACAGTGTATTACATAAAGACGTGACAACAGCGTATTATATAAAGATGTGATAATAGTGTGTCATGTAAAGACGTGATGACAGTGTATTATATAAAGACGTGGCAACAGTGTATTATATAAAGACGTGATAATAGTGTATTACATAAAAACATTCCGAAGCACGCTATTTTGCTAGCTACTAGTAAAATTATGGCACTCCGGAGATTTAACAGGTAAGTCGCAAGTCTATATAAGTTCAACGAGCCCCTATTTCTACTTTATTTAAATTATTGACCTCGACCTAGGTAGTGGGCAATTTGTAAAGATTGCGAATCTTTACAAACTGCCCATCTGAAGATGTTGTCATAAAACGATACTTAGGTCAGGGTAAAAAATTTAAATAAAGTAGAAATGAATACTACATCACGTAGTTTAATATATTTGAAAAAAATTTTAATCACAATGAATTTCTACAAAATTAACGCCAAATATATTCAGTATTTAGAAGCTTTTAACTTCGCCACGTTATCTCTAATCTGCCGAAAAATGCTAAAAATACTTCTTGGTAGGCCAATACCTTACCGACCATCCCCTTGCGAACGTCCCCGCCTCTTATTTTAGAAAGTCCCCATCGCGAGAGGTGTTTATTAAATAAATATACATTTACATATCCCGCTCAAAGACAGACACCGCGGTAAAAATACATCATTCATGTGAAGATTTAGCCACTAAATTTCAATTCAGCAATTTCACTTCGGGCGGTCTCCTTCCCGTGGGAGGCTCCGAATTTATGTAAATAAATCTTTTCACCTGCCCAATAAGTATTTCCGTGGGCGTCGCCCTATGAGGCCTGCGCGTTGCGAAGCTTAAGAAAGTTTCAGTCTTCAGAGCGACAATAATAAACTCGGTTGGGTAGTTGTTGGTTAGTAATAGTAAGATTTTATCGTGCTAAGAAATCCGCAAGATTTTATTTCTTGGGCTGTAACAGTAAATTAGAAACGAGTTGTTGTGTAAGTATGCCCGTGGTTTATAAGTTTTTTTTTATTTCCTTTAAAAAGGAGTACTTAGGTAATTACGGTCGCGTAGGTATACAAAAATAAATAGAAATCGTCAATCGATTTATGTCAAAGGATTATAATTTTTGAACCAATTGACATAAATTTTTAACATTTAGCACATAGTTGGAAAAGTTTGGAATTAACGATGGAAAAATTTGGAAATATGATTGGCTCAAATGGATTTTTATTGTGCATAACATTTGTGGAATAGGCGGGGAATTAAGGGTGCTTACGCATTGATGATAAAAATATATATTGTAAAGCATTTTTGGTACAAATTTTTTACCATTTACCATTATAGGTTTTCCCTAATAATTGACGAAATGTATATTGGATTACAATTTTTAACATTCATATTTGACGCTGACGATTTTTAAAACATTTGATATGCCGATTATTGCTGTCATTCGTGTTGATTATGGGCTAACTTTGAAAGTTGTTTAATGGTGAAAAAGAAAGGAAATTTTCATTATAATTCTAATACTGTTACTATATATTGACGACTGTAAGAAACCGAATCCTTTGAAGTACTAAAAATGGTGATTGAAAACAAACAAAATTTGTATGAACCATTTCGCATTACATGTATACTTTTTCCAAACCCAGTTTGGCATCGTGAGTTTTCTTCAAAATTGTTCAGAGTTTCCGACCGTAACTTTGAAAAACTGTATTGGAAATCATTTTTAAGTTTTCTTACTTCAAGAATATAAAAAAGCCTATTATTATAATATCACTCACTGTGATTGTTGAGTTTGGCATAATAATGAAGCATTTATTTCAATAGAAAATAGTCGAAAATATTTATGAAAACATTTTAGAAAGAGCCAATGAAGTAATTAGATTTTTTAAAACTTTATATATTATATTTATATATTAACTTTATATATTATATCAAACAATTGACGGAGCAATTTGTAATATTACGAAAATACGTTTTTCAGAATTATATGCAAGGTGGTTATAACGGTATTGCTGAAAATATTAACAAAAATATATCCTCGCCTCCATAAACAACCCCCTGCTCAAGTTAGAAACTGCTTAAGTTAGAAATTCTGAAAAAATCGCATTACTGGTAGTTTATTTAAAGTTTATAACGATGACTTTTATATCACAATTTTTGACAAATGCAAGATATCTTTTTATGTCTATCCAATAAAAATTTAATATTTATAAATAATTTACTATTTTATATAATGTATGTATGTAATGTGAATATTTACTATTTTATATAATGTAATATTTATAAATAACAGAATTCTACGTACCCTTAAATATTTACACGTTTACGGACCCTCGTAATGCGAGTCTAACTTGTACATGAAAATTACAAGCTAGACTCGCATTACGATAACTTGTATATGAAATTCTATTAAATTATAAGTATTTTAATTATTTATTTAACTTGATTTAAATATAATAATTTGTAGCAGAATATATATTAACAAAACTTTTGATTATATATATCGACAATTCCGACTTATCTTTGTTATATGTTGACTTGCAAATTTTTGATATTTAAATGAAACTACGTGATGCAGTATTATTTCTATTTTCTTTAAGTTCTTTACTACGACCTAGGTTTCATTGTATTACAACTCTTCAGTTGGGCTATTAGCAAAGAGATGGGCTATTAGCAAAGATATCTTTGCTAATAGCCCACCTGAAGATGTTGCAATACAACGAAACCTAGGTCGTGGTAAAGAACTTAAAGAAACTAGAAATAATACTACATCGCGTAGTTTCATTTAATTATCAATAATTAATTTCTACAAAATTAACGCCAAATATATTCAATATTTGCAAATTGTTATTTAAAAAATTATTCACAGACTTTGAATGCTGCAATGGAACGTGAATAACAGCGTTTCAGTCAATCAAAACAATACTTGTTCATTTTGGAAGTAATATAGGAGAGGTGAAATAACGAATAAAGGAAAGGCCCACTGAAACTGATGAAGTGATGTGGGTTAGAAAACTTTATGCTATTGGCATGCTGCAATATTTAAGGGAAGCAAAATGTGTAGAACTAAATGCATACATTTCTCTGTAGTATCTGAGCTGTTAAAATATTGATTTACTTATATAAATAAATTTAAAAAAAAACATATTATAGCGTCCCGTAACACTGTATCTGATGAAAAACAGCCAGTTCTATTTTTTTAATACTTGTGCTGGGTTATAGGGAGACTATTCTTGCTTTTTCTTTACATTCGTGTCGTATAAGAAACAAAAACTGACATCCTTTCTTTATAATATTATTATATATCCGGTAGAAAATATCATAAAACCTTGACAGCGCGATAGCTTTATCTCCTTAGAATTAAAATGAGCGGATTTGAGTGAATCCAGACAAAGTTTTTGTCAAATTAAAACAATGTGTAAGTTGCGCTAATAAAAATGTGACAGTCACAATTTTTTGTATTTGAAATAAAAAAAATCGAATAATTAATTGGTTTCCCTTAAATTGTTATATGAATATTTTCAAGTATTAACTGTTGAGACATACCCGTATTAAAATGTTTTCTCTCTTTGATAATTTTAAAATTTCCGCCCCGAACATATAATCTTATAAGGGTTTTACTTTGTTTGAGATACGGAATTCTAACAGCGATAAATTAAACTTGTTTTGTTAAGTCACTAGCTACACGAAGGAAATGCGCCGAACTATTTTATTTATACAAATTAATATAACTTATACAAATTAATATAAATAAATTATTTTATTCATTCAAATTGACTGCTCCCCTCTCCTCTCTCTACCCACATTCAACACCCGATTCAGGCGCCGTAAACCTTCATCAAAGTTATTTGTACTCCAAGTTTATAACAATAATACCACTTTGTATAACCCCATAACTCGATATTGCATAACGATATTGTTTCTGAACATACTTCTTTGAATATTTTTGAAAAGAAATCTTTAACATTTAAAAAGGAAATACAAAATATATTACTTATAAATTAAAACCCAGCATTTAAAATAAAATTACTTATAAGTCCAGTGTGTATAAAATAAGATAATTTCTAAGACTAACATTACTAATAAATTCACTAACACAAATAACTATTATGAAACCTACATATAAATATTCTAATCATTTTATGCACAGATAATTAGAGTTATAGTCCAGTTTTATAATTTGAACATTTTATTAAATACTTATATGGCCATAATATGTTCTGCGAGCCTTTAAATAATTGAATAAAATAAAAATAAATAATACTATTACCATCCAAGCGAAATCAAAGTGGAATGACAGTTATCAATAAAAACATCATAAATGCTAGTATTGTTTTGATAAGATAGATAAATTTCTAAAATAAAAAAGATACAAAACTTATAAAGCACTTAATGAAAAAAAAATATTAGTAAATTTGCTTATTAATTTTTTTCGTCTGGAGTGCATTCACTCCAGACCAGTACCTTTTTCCAGTACCAGGCGTACAAACGTGCATTGTGCTACAGCATCAGAGCAGTAGAAGTAAGAAGAGCGTGAACAGATGTATAATAAGGAAGACATCGGTTCTCATCTCGATATTCATGCAACATTAAATCGTTACGTTATCTCGATTAAACACTAGTGATAACGATGGATGAAACGAGCCCAGCTTCTCTCTGTGGATTGTTATTCGTTTTCGCACATTTTACCAATTTATGATTTGTTCAGTAAGACAATGGTTTCATTATAAATTTTGGGTTGCCCGAAATGTTCGAATAGCTGTAAATGTAAATATGATATAAACCTCTATTCACAGATATTTATATCAAATTCAATATGAAGTTGTTAAGATTAAAAAGGTTTATTCCAAATTTTTTATAGGCATTGTAAATTGTTATTATTGTAATAGTTAAAATAGATCAATAAATATTTTATTCTACAAAAATGACTCGAATAGTTAAAAGTGTTATTTCTTAATAGTATATTTTACTATATTTTTTATTACTAGGATAGATTAAGTCAATGTTAATTTTTGTTTCTTATACGACACGAATGTTTAGTATAGTAATAATATCGAAAATAGTTAAAATAAATACATCATACTTAGGACTTTTTAAGTTATAACGACTTAAAAACTGACGAACTTACGATTCGCGTGAAAACGCTCCATACAAAACACAACTGACTTATGACGTCACTGGTTAGTTATTTAGCATTCATTATGAGGTGTCTTATTAATAATTGTTAGCATCTCGTTAACTATTGCGTTCAAGTTATAAATTGTATATTAAAATTTTTTAATTTTATTGTGTGGAAAATAATTCATAATAACTCTTTGAATTCATGGAAAAACAATTGACACTTTCCTGTTTAGAAGTTTTGATCATTTGTTTGTTATAAGCATTTTTTCATCTACCTTTTTTTTTACTCCGCAGTTTTAAAACATTTTTACAAAAAATGTCGACATCAGTCAAATATCCTATTCACTTAATTCGGAAAAGTATTATACGTAACCGTGTTTGGACGTTGACTTAATATTTTATCATATAGATTGTAAACATAATTATTCATATATCTATTACATATCAGAATACGTATCTCGACTGATTATTTATGTATAGTTGTAACTACTAAAGCTGGAAGTAGTGTAAAGGCTTAGTATAATACAAAGAAGTAAGAAAATTATAATTCAATGAAAACTTCATGTTTCCATGGATACTTGTATCATTCGATTTAGCGCAGAACTAAAGAAAAATTATCAACTCAAATTTTGTAAAATATTGCATAATTATTACGTTGAAAATGAGGAAATTTTATTGAACGTTAGAAATCGCTTTAAAAGGTAATAAGGTTTGAAAGTAATAAACCAAGTAAAAGCAAGTAAAATAAAAAATCTTAATAATTAAAGTTTCAAGCAACATATTTTTTATATTACACAATCCGGTAGTTGACTCATTTTAAATTTTGATATTTTTCGTAGAATATTGTGAAATATAAGTTAATTAAAAACCAGTTTTATAAGATACGGATAGAGTTGGGTATATCCCTGTCTCTTTTCCTCACGTAGAATATAATGTTTGCACATTATATTAAAATGACCTCACAATACAGTATTGCCGTCCTTGTCTAAAGGTTAAATTTAAACTTTTATAACTCGGTCAATTTTTAAGATTATTTAAAATTTTTCTCACTCTTCATCAGCTTGTATCTTGAAATTATGATTAATGAAATAAAAAAAATTAGTCTAATACCCAATTATACACATATGGCATTATTGCCATGAAAATTGACTACGTTTTCGAAAATAAACTTACACGTCATAATTAAAACACGTTTGAGAAAACCGTAAAATGTAACAATTTTACGTCAACATTTGTAGCCGTTTTCTGTGGAAATCAATTAATTTGTGTCGATAGAAAACAGATGTACCCGACGCGCAAGGGCGGTAGCGGAAATGCGAAGGCAGCGTGCAACGCTTCGATCCTTAAACTTACTACGGTTTAGTTAGGCTTCAGGTATTTCGTCATATTAACGACTTTCGGTAATTTTATCATATTTTTTGAAGTAATGTAAATATTTAGATTTTTTGTTTAAATATTTAGAACCAATAAATGTTTCGTAAAATTTTCTAGTTATTTAGTTAAAATATTGCTACTATTAAAACATTTTACTTATAATGAAAGATTTTCTTTCTTACAAGTTGAGAATATTAATTATAGCATACCTGAACACTTTTATTAACCTGTTAATAATATTTTTGTTTATTAACGAGGTTCATGGAAACTCAATACCTTATCAAATTTTCTCCACTTCACTTTGTCAAGTGAAAACTTTATTTAAGTAAATTAGTGGAAATATGTGTGTCACCACTTCATTCCTTAATTCCGGGATTGGTTAACGCACTACAAAGATTATAATAAAAAAAAATAAAACACAAGTGTATTTTATATTTTGTAATTAATTTGATGAAAACTCAAACAAAGGCAAGTGTAATACATTTCTTTTTGCGCTAGGCTAGCTTTTAATTAGTTACGCTGCAAATTTTAAAATTTTTCCTACTTTGGTGAAAATTGTTACAAAATTCCAAATGATTCGAAAGAAAAATTCAATATTTAAAACAAAGTTTCTTTTATAAACTGAAAATTTAAATTTTCAAATAATTCTCTACTATATTTGGAAATTTTGTAAACTGTATTAATTTTTATTTACCATTATTTCATTGTCACAAAGATTTAACGAAATTAAGTTTAGAATGAAACCATTTCCAATTTACTCTGACGGCCTTTTCTTGTTTTGCCTTTCTGTTCTTAAACCTTTAAATCATCAATCATTATTCGAAAATAAAGTATTTTTTTTTCGGATATTGACAGTTTTTAAGAAAATATTAGTAAGGAATTCAGATTTCAGGTATGCTAAATAATTAACTTTTAAAAGAAATAAATTTGAATTGGTCCAAAATTATTTTATTAGTACCGAACAAAATTTTTGTAATTACTTTCATGATATCAATTTTGACGATTTTGAGATAGTCTTGACGATTTTTTGTTCTTATGATAACAGTAAACGACAATAAGTTTTAACGTCATAATCATAAATGGGGTAGTACATTACTTTTCAGCAGTAATTTTTTCAAAATTTCAGAATGTTGCCCAAATTAAAAAAGTCGTATAAAAACATTTCAAATACTGGTATACTTCAACAAAAAGTACCAGCTCATTACCTTAAATAATATCTATAGGATTATACTTCATTTATTCCAAATTTCATTTCAATTTATTAAATGGTTTCAACATAGTTGTGATTTCTGTGAAGAAGTTAGAAGATTTTCTGAAAAAAATTATAATATATAATCTTTGAATTGTTGCCTAATCTAAATTACTTTTAAGTAGTTGATAATGAGATCTTCAAATGATATTTTTTCTTTGGATTACTGTATGTGGACCAGCCTTGGTCTATTTCCGTTATTATCATGATCTTCAATGAAAAGAAATAAACATTCAAGCTTCCGAGAATGCTGATGTCAATCACCTTCCGGGCTGTTACCAGAAGGTAAAGGTCAAGGGCAACTTCTTTATAGCAAAGCTGGATGATGGCTTCAATGGCCATCAATTAATCAGCGCTAATAGAAAACGTACAAATAATGGACGAAGGGCGGACGAGGAAATCGCACCCTCAACGGACGTGGAGCTTCCGCCTCCAATCGATGGCTTCATTTCAGTATTTTGTTAAAATTACATCTTTATTGGTTCTTTATAGTCGATAAAGAAACCACTCAGCTAGTATATAAATACCAGTTGGTGTTTGTTATGTGTGTCCCGTACCAAATTAAAAAAAAATTAGAAAGGTTATCAATGTAAAATTCGGTTTTTCTATTTATATCATTATGTTACATCTCTCTGAAATACCGACAATTTGAATCACAAAGTTGATATTTTATCTAAATATCTAAATATATTATTTCTAAAATGTGTTTTTTGGTCGAGCGGCTCGATCTCTTTAACTACTGCACCAAAAAAAATAAAAAAAATACCCACTTAAAGCTTATGTTTTCTACTTTGGGCGAAAAATATAACAAAATTCGAAAAAAATCCTTTTGTTAATATAAAAATAAATTTTTATAACAATTGGCATGAGCGCCATCTGTGGGCGACACATCAAATATCTTAGCCAAATTATATACTTGGAAAACGCTAGATGGCGATATAGTGCGAAGACTTCGCACGGGTCAGTTAGTACCAATAATTGATTATACCTCTGGTATTTTTAAAAAATATTGTTGCAGAGATAGTTACTATGCATTTTCAGTGAAATGAAAATAAAAAATTTAGAGACATAAAAAATTGCACAACATTGAAGTTTATATTATTTATTAATTATAAATAAAAAACCTGTAAGTGAACTCGCACTACGAGGGTTACGTAAATATTTAGGCATTTATAAACATTTAATGGTACCTAATATTCCTATTAAACTACTTACGAAATTTAAATTTTTAGAACAAAAATATATTGCTTAATATATTTTTCACAGACATATTTTTGAAAAAAAACTTGTTTCTTGTAAAATTTCATGAATCTAGGTCAACGGCAAATAGGCTATAAGTTTTGATTTATTAGCGAGTATCAAAATATGTAGCATAAATGGTTCTTTTCTTCTGGTGGGTTCTTTTTGGTTGCGTTGACTTAGAAGCTTAATTTTTTTACAACTCTACGATACCGTATATCTAAGTATTTAATATTCATTTCGACTAGATAGCTTGACTTGTCTTTGAGAAAAGGAACCTTGACAGACTTACAAACGGACAACAAAAGGATCCCATAAGGGTTCCCTTTTTGCTATTAAGGAACGGAAAGCTAAAAACGAATATTGTGCTACGGAATTTCAGCTTTAGAGTAAAGGCCGTGATAAATATATATATTAAGGGAGATGTTTTGTTGATTATGGGGCACTGATGCGCTATGTTCGCAGTCGTAAACATTTGATGCCTGTGACGAGCGATAACAATAAGCCGAGAGTAGTTTCTTGGTGCGGTTGTTTGTTCGTTTCGGATATAACGCTCTATCCGACTATGTTATAAATGGTGAATTTCGCTGAATTATTTTATTTTCACCTTAGATATAGAAAAAAATAATTTAAAGAGACAATAAAATAATTACCATCATTAGCCGGAAGACGTCCACTACATAACGTAACGTCCTGCCTAGTTTCCCACTGAGATCGATTCGGTGCTACTTGCATTCTCTTTTCACCTAGCCAGGATTCATCATACTCTGCGTTTCCCGGCACATAATCATCATTTGACAACCTTTCTTTCAGCGCGCTACATGAACTGCCCATTGCCATTTCAGCGTGCTAATCCTACGAGCTATATTGGTTACCTTATTTCTACTGCGGACCATAACATTGCAGTTATGTCTCATAAGAAACCATAAGTATAGCACTTTCATCCATAGCTTGCTGGGTGACTTGGAGTCTTTTTACGAGGCTAATAGAATGGGCCTACGTATCAATTCCGTGCGTTATCACAAGCAACGCACACTAGTTAAACATTTTGATCTTCAAGCACTGGATTATTTTGGAAAGGAATATATGACAAAAGTATGACACATTTCTAAATGTAAAATTTTAAAGGAAACTTACCTTTAGAATTGGCGTGTTCGTTTCAAAAATATTGCGAATATTTTTAATCGAATTCAAAAAAGGAGGAGGTTCCCATTCGTTGAATTTTTTTTTTACGTATATTCGGGAATAATTCTTTACGGAGTGGACCGATTTTGAAGTGTCTTTTTTTATTTCAAGGAGGATACTATAGGCGTGGTCCTATATAAATATGATGATAATCTGAATGATAATATGATGAGGTCCGGAAACGAATGATGGAACTCCTTCAAGAATGGCAGTAAATCACTATGATTCAAGATATTTGCTACCGGTAGTAGATTGCAAAATAATTACACCACTTGCCAGGTCAGGGTCTGATGATAAGTTCTAGATAAGAACAATGAAACTCCTTAATGGATATTAGTAAATAAACAGTGATTAAATATATTTGCTACTAGTAGTTGTTACTTTGCATAATAACTGCACCCTCGACCAGATCAGGGTCTGATGAACAGTTCTAAAGATGAACAATGGGTCGCCTTAATTGATGGGAATAAATTAAAAGTGATCCAAAATATTTGCTATTAGTAGTTGTTACTTTGCAAAATAACTACACTATCGACCATGCTTTGCAAAATAACTACACTGTCGTCTGATGATGCATTCAGAAGATGAACAATGGAACTCCTAATCGGTTGGTAGTACATCAAACGTAATTCAAGATATTTACTACTGGTAGTTTTTACTTTGCTAAGTAACTGCGCGATCGATCAAGTGAGGGTGCGACGATGAGTTCCGAAGATGAATAATGTAACCCCTTAACGGATGGTAGTAAATAGACTGTGATTCACTATATATAATGTTTGTTGTTACTTTAGTTATTTTTTTTCAAAATTTGATATCGGATTTCTGATATAGCGAATGGAACTACTCATGTGGTAGTTTTTAATTTACAAAATCTGATATTGGACTTCTGATATGGAGAAAGGCACTCTTCAGCGGCTAACAGTTAACCACAACTATCGCTTCATTTCCATGTGTTGTTGATAACCAATTTTAAGCAAAGAGGAAAGTATCTGTATACTAGCTTTTGCCCGTGACTTTTAATAATTATCCATTATTCTAAGAAAGAACATAATTGTGATGATCAATATTAGGATATTTATCACTTAAAATTCTGAAATAAAATGTCTTTTAAAGAACCAACTTCAAAAAAGGTAGGTACTAAAAAGTAAAAAATAAATAAGTCAAAATAAGTGTCTAGTTATTTGCAATAAATAACTAAGTTACCTATTTTTGAAGTCGGTGCCAGCACGGTTAACTTAAACAAATGTCAATTTTTATATTAGAAATCCGCACTTTTTTAAATCTATTTAGTATTGTAAGTACATTAGAGGTTAATATTTTAAATTTATATTATAAATTAAATTAAATTATAAATACTATATATATATTTATATATATATATATATATATATATATATATATATATATATATATATATATATATGTATATATATATATACCGTGGGGAAACAGGGGCGATAGGATTAGACTGAAAGATCACAGGAACAGCGATGATTGTAAATATTATAATTTTTGAGAAAACCACAACATTTTTACTCGTGTGAAAGATGTAATTTATTTACCTACTACAAAAGCAATATCAATATTTTGTATTGAATATATTTTGCTTTAATTTTGTAGAAATTAATTGTTCACAATTAAATGAAACTACGTGATGTGGTATTATTTCTACTACAATGTTTGCTAAGAGTCCACCTGAAGATGTTGTAATACAACGAAACCTAGGTCGTCATAAAGAACTTAAAGAAAGTACAAATAATACTACATCACGTAGTTTCATTTAATTGTGATCAATATTTAGATAAAATATACCATATATAGCTTATAGAGTTTACATATAATTAAGCGTGTAAGATATATCGTAGTACGAAATTTGTTCAAAAGATTCATTATCAGTCTGGAATGATAAGCTTTTGCTATGTTAAGCGCTGACTAGTTAATCACGAAAACTGATTACTACAATACAATAGATTTAACACAATTTTCGAACTTATTGAATCTGTAGAGGATTTTCAAACGCTAAGCCAAGACGCTAAGTTCAAAACTTGTAAGTAATTGTTATTGTAAGTTATTATAAGTGGAAAATTATGAACTGTTGTTAGAGCAAGAGCTGACAATTTAAATACGAAAAATAATTACTCGAGTAAAACAGATTTGACACGATTATTAAAGTTGTTGGATTCTGCAGAGGATTTTCAAACGCTGCTTTTAGATTAAGTTTTGAATTATGGAGTAACTTCCATATAATAAGCCTAAGTCAATGCTGCTGGAAAATTAGTTAAAAATAAGATCACATCAACGCTTATTACAATGATGCATAAGTCTCATTTATTATAAACGTTCTTTGAAAACGACATGAAATATTAAATCATTTTAAGTGTATACAATGACATTTCTGAGTTTCTCGTTAGTTTTGCCCTCTAAGGTAATGAAACATAGCGCTTTGGATTTGCAGGAGTTAGATTAGTCGAAGTTAATTCCTTATTTATGTTACTAAAATCTAAGATCGAGTTGCTTATCAAATTTTCAATTAATATTTTCTCAAATCATCATAATCTTTGCAATTTCCTCCTTAACTTCATTCTAAACTCTTGTTTTGAGATATAATTAATTTTTAAAAATGAAATCATTGTACTGTCGATAACATTCAAAGCCGCCAAAGCACTAGAAAATGACGATCATGTTGAGTTATATTAGATTTTTTAAAAACTGTTAAATTCTAAAAAATATCACTTTTTACATTTTTTGGCAAAAATTTTCAAAAGCTGTGATAGTAAAATTTTATTTGTCAGGTGAAAATAAATGAAACTTTCTTCAGAACATGTTTAGACTTAAACATAAAACAAAATTGATACTTTAATTTGTAAAAAAACATAAGGAAGATAGTATATGCTTACCTAAATTTAAAAAAAATTGTAATTTTGGGAAAAATAGCAAATTTTGATTAGAAAAAGATTAAATAACATATTTTTAAATAACTGTATACGTATATGTGAACTAGTCATTTTTTATTAGTTTTCTATACTATCATTTTTATAACTCTATTCTATTGAAAAATATTCTTGATAAATGTATGGAAATCTAGAAAAATCTTGATTTTAACAAAGCACCCGAAATATGAATTTCGCTTATTACGGAAGTTCCATCTACTTTCTGGGCGGGCGGCGCGTATTGTCACCATCATACATCTTCTTATCGCCGCTAATTAATTAATCAGCATGAATCAGCTTCGCTATGATGTAACTGCACTCGTCTGTGCACTGAATGTGAATAATATCTTTGGCTCATCATTATGAAGTTACATGAAACTTTATTTTTATGAAAATTTATGATGTTAATTGAGGTAAAATTATGTTTATGAGTGTTTATATTTTCAGATAGAACACATTTTCCCCGTTAAATTTGTTTATAAAATGTAAGTTGCAACCTTGAAATTTTGCATGAAATTAGCAAGGTTTTCTTTACTCGATTCCCATAAAAGTAACTTCAGATTTCTACGATGATTGGCCATAATCTAAAGGATTTGAGAAAATACTTTCTTTTTTTGTTCTCCTTTCTTTATTCTGAAATAATCAAAAGAAACAACAAGGAAACGTGAAAATATATAGTTGACCATTCAATACAATTGTCTACACAGTTTTTTTGTCAAACATACTACTACCCTTTTAGGTTTCCGTAGTCAAACGAGTATATACACTCGTATTTCCAACCTTCTGTGACAATTTCATAGTTTATTTAATTATGTACTAGAATTATATACATAAAGTTCTACAAATATATGGTTCAGATAATAATCTTAATTGAGGTGTAGAAGAATAAAAAAAAATATTTAATGCATGTAAGTAAAACGAGCGCGATACTTTGGTTCCGCTTCGCTTTTGAGTAGAAAGTTATTGGATATATGTTTTAAAATTAAATTTTGGATTAATGTATTATTTTTCATTTCTAATCTCCGTTTCCGAAATAATGATGTATGACATACCCAATTTTTTTTTAAACAAAAATTTTCTTGAAAAAAACTACCTAAAGTGAGTGTCTACATATAGTAGGCCGATTGTTTGTTTGTCGACGGAATTATATATATATATATATATACACACACACACATATATATATATATATATATATATATATATATATATATATATATATATATATTCCTTCTAAGAGTGCAAATTTGACAGTATCAATTTTAATGCAGCATCCACCCGGAGCTTTGCAGATAACACTAGCGGTTGACTAATACGGAAGACGTCTGACCTGATCTCATTGTTCAAAGTACACTATTGGTCTAGGTACTCTCGGGTATACACTTGATGCCTCAGACCAGTAGTAAGGTTCAATTAACTGAGAGTAGCTTCCCGCTCGCGCTGTATTGGTTTGTATAATTATTGTTTGATGATTTAAGAAGGTATATATATATATATATATATATATATATATATATATATATATATATATATATAACATATATGGATATATACATATATACTTATGAATATTGGCGAAATGATGATTTTCAAATATCTAACAATTCATTTTGTTTTATCTTTATTTGAAAAAAGCCGAACTTATTGAAAAATGAGCGATCCCTTCCACGTAACAAAACTTCCAGGTAAAAACACATGTTGTGTTGCGAAATACTGTAATGATAGTTTGTTCTACAATTAATTAAATGCAGTGAATATTTGTTCAGTGCTATGTATTCAATTTTGAATAATGCTGATGTAATAAAACAGTGCATGTATGCTTTTCTTTCTGTATGTTATATCTATAACTTTTTTGTATGTATCTGTAAATCACATAATTCTTAAATGTGAACCTTTGGGCCATCAAAAGTTGGAAATGTTGAAAGTTCAAATTTTAAATTGAAAAATTTTCTAAGGGTTTTAACATTTTTTGTAGAAATAGATTAATCAAAAAATAAATAATACTCTGAAGGCGTCATTCAATTTATTAGTTAAGGAAGTTAAAACTCTTTACCAAAAAAGTACTAGCGAAGCATTCTCTGTCTCTATTTATTTGTATAGTCGTGAGATTTATCTAAAAAAATATTTAATTGAATCGATGTCACAAGAAATCATAAAGTAGTACCTTTTCAGGGACATGTGAAAATTTGGGGCCCACAAAAATGTATATTGTAATTTGTATTGGCAATGACTACTGGTGTAAAAGTTAAAAATCGAAGATTATCGAGGCATAGATTTTCAAAATTAAAATTAGTTTGTATGGTAGAGCCAGTACGGCTTGATTCACATTTCTTCATTCCAGTAGGTATGATAGCAAAATTAAAATAAAAACCACCAAACCTGCTAACTAGGAGTAAAACTAACACTATCAGATTTCCATACGTACATTGGCACATTTAAGAATTGTTTGTTATAAATCATTTATAAATGAATATTTATCATTTTAAAATCCTCATAGTTTTCTAACTATACAAAATAATAAGTCACTGTGTCAAATTTCAAGTTTCTTCATCAAACGTTTTCCGAGGAAAATGGCTGTGATAGAACCACGGAGGGCCATACACCTGAGTGATATTATAAGGGATCCGTTTTTTTTCCTTTTGAGGTATAGAACCCTAAACACGAATATCGTTTATTTCATACCGAATGAAACGTTACTGAAAAGTTTTTTCGTGCAAAAATTGTTGTTCAGTCAGGGTGAAATTTTAGTTTCGTAAGACGTAACAACACTGTATCACATAAATACTGTTGGAAGCCTGCACGCCTTTTTTGCTAGCTACCGGGAAAATTATAGCGCATCAGAATATATCGTAAGGTGTAAGTGTATACACATTCATTGATTCCCATTAATCCGATCTACATTACATGCATTTTCCTCTTCGGTTATTTTTAAAGAAAGCCCATTTTAACTAATTTAATCTGCATATTATTTTCATATGTAAATAAAAAAAGAATGAACTAAAATAAAAAAAGAAAATAGTAAAATGGCAAATACCGTGCAGAAAACTATCGTAGCCATTGTTCTAACTTTATAAACCAAAACTTATTCAGTATTCACGCCCGACTGACTGAATAAGGTTTTATTAAATTTTAACCTTTGTTAAATCTGGATCATTTCACGAAGGCTAAAATATCCATAAATATTATAATTTACCTTATATTAAGCAAAAGCTCCAAAATATGCCAAAAATACCTCTTATCTGATAGGCCAATTCCTAATCTACTACACCCCGGCGTACGCCCTTGCCTCGTATTTTAGATTTCTCCCTATCCCTGAGAGGTATGTAAATAAATATACATTTACATATCCCGCTCAAAGACAGACACCGCGGTAAAAATACATCATTCACGTGAAGGTTTAGCTACTAAATTTCAATTCAGCAATTTCACTCCGGACCGCCTTACCCCCCGGGGAGGTTCCGCATTTATGTAAATAAATCTTTTTACCTGCCCGATTTTTTACACTTCTAAGGCGTCGCCCTACGAGGCTTGCGCGTTGCGATGCTTAAGAAAGCTCCAGTCTTTGGTGCCAGTATTATAATGCTTTTTTGGGCAGCTATTGTTTGATAATAGTATGATTATATGGTGTTTCCATTATTTTTGTGTTTGGCAGGTTTCAATAATTTTCTGTTCCTATCGATTATTTTTTTGTTTGGTAGATTTATATAATAAAATTACAATTTTCGATTTGAGTAGATTTATGAAATTTAGCGTACTGTTGGAATTTCAAATAAATAAAGGGTAAGTTACTTAAATGCATTTTTATCCTACACAAGGTACGTGGATTGGACGAAGAATAAAAGAACCTGACGTGCTGATGGTATAAATATGTCTTGTAAATTTGAAGAATTTTTTGACAGATTTTTTTACGACAAAAAATCGATCGTTATTTGTTCTTCCCTGATAAGTATATTTTTTTAAGTTTGAAAGGAGGTGAGCTACGGGATAGCTATTAACTAAGAGAGAAATTTGCAAGGATTCCAAAACAATGATTCCCAGAATTGTATGCTAAATAGTTCAAGAAACGTTGCAGAAAATGTTGACGAAAATATGTTCTCCCTCTAGCACTGAAACGACTTAAGTTAAAATTGAGGAAAAACCGCGATACTAGATTACCTAAAATTACCGGCAGAACTATATCAACGACTTTAGATCTCATAATTTTTGACAAATGCAGAAAATGTGTACGAATGTATGTCCTCCCTCTAGCACTGAAACGACTTAAGTTAAAATGAAGGAAAAACCGCAGTACTAGATTATTTAAAATTACTGGCAGTACTATATTAATGACTTTAGATCTCATAATTTTTGACAAATGCAGAAAATGTTTACGAAAATGTGTCCTCCCTCTAGCACTGAAACGACTTAAGTTAAAATGAAGGAAAAACCGCAGTACTAGATTACTTAAAATTACAGGCAGAACTACTCGTATATCAATGACTTCAGATCTCATCTCATAATTTTTGACAAATGCAGAAAATGTTTACGAAAACATGTCCTTCGTCCCTCTAGCACTGAAATTACGTAAGTTAAAATTAAGGAAAACCGCGGTACTAGATTACCTATAATTACCAGCAGAACTATATCAATGACTTTAGATCTCATAATTTTTGACAAATGCAGAAAATGTTAACGAAAATATGTCCTCCCTCTAACACTGAAACGACTTAAGATAAAATGAAGGAAAAACCGCAGTACTAGATTATTTAAAATTACCGGCAGAACTATATCAATGACTTTAGATCTCATAATTTTTGACAAATGTAGAAAATGTTTACGAAAATATATCCTTCCTCCCTTTAGCACTGAAATGACTTAAGTTAAAATTAAGGAAAACCGCGGTACTAGATTACCTATAATTACCGACAGAACTATATTAATGACTTTAGATCTCATAATTTTTGACAAATATAGAAAATTTTTACGCCTAAGCAATATAAACAATATAATAAAGCACATAATTTTTTGAACTTTTTTTTAACTTAACATTACTTGCAGCAGTATTTTTATTGCTTGAAAATGCCCTTAATTTAATAAAACTTAAATTTTAATTAAATGAGCTAATTAAGATGTATTTTCCGGAAAATACCCTTAATTTTATGAAACTTAAACTTTCTTTGGCGTATTTTTTTAATTTGATATCTTTTCTTTGAATTAAACAGGCAAATCCTACTCGTAAGTTTTCAATTCTCAGACTACGAACGCTATAAAGGCTGCATGCCTTATACAAGAATGTCACAGTCAATAAAAACAACATTTATTTATTTTAGAGGTAATATAACAAACCTAAAATACCGAATAAGACGTGGAAGCTCTACGACAGAAACCCTTGAAGTGACGAGGGTTAAGGGACGTTTACGTTATTGGCATGCTGCATTATTAAAGGCAAGCAACATGTGTAGATCTAAATGCATATATTATGTTGTAGTCTGTAAGCTGTAAAGTAATTAATCAACTTATATTATTAGACAAGAAAACATATTATTACGTTCTTCTATATCATACTAGCCGTGCGACGATTTCGTTCGCGTGTAATTAGGATTTTGTTTTGTTTCTTTTTCTCTTGTGTGTTGCTCCTTGGCTTGGATATGTATTATTACCACCCTAAATTTTATCAAAATCCGTCCAGTAGATTTTGCGTGATACCCGTTCAAATTAACATACAGACAGATAGATAAAAATTCTAAAAGAACTCTTCTGGTTTCTATTATCATTCTATACGCTAACTCAATCACTTTTTTCAATATTTGCAATGTACAGAATTCACTCGGTTACAGTGTTATTAATATGAAAAGGTGATTTGTATTTCGTTTAATTACTGGTGCTGTGTTGCAGGGAGACTTAACTCCTGATTAGCCCTGCTGATAGTTTTTTGTTATATTGCAATATTCTTATGATGTAAGAAACAAAACTTGACGTAATCTCTTTATATAACTATGTTATACTTTGTAGAACATTTCATAAAATACTTAGATGATTGTGGGTTCCATACTTCAGAATGGGAAGAAGCAATCTGAACTAAAAGAAGTCATCAAAACTGTCATCAACGTGAGGCAATGTGTGAATTACACTAATGGTGATATGACACAATCACAATTTAATGCTAAATCGATTAACCAACTAATTTAAGTAATGTAGTAACTAATTTGTCCCCTTAAAATTTTCATATAAATATTTTTGAGTGTATGTGAGTTAAAATATACTATTGAGATATATGTGAGTTGAAATACTTTATCATTTTGACGAAATTAAAATTTTTACGTATTTTTTTCTTTAACAACTTCAGCAATATCTTTTGACAAGCTTAATATAGAATTTTCCAATAATGTTTTTAGCATCCTCTTAATTTTCTTTAAAATTATACCCCACACGAAAAACGCAATTAAAAAAACGCGTTTGTTTTACTTACCCTTACTAAAATTATTGCATGAAAGTTTTTACATACTGAAATATGTGCGTCAATATCCTTTTCATATTTCTACATAATACGGTTTCTGGAGAACAGACGGACAAACAAACTGAAGGACGGACATATAAGTAATCTTATCAGGATTCCATGTTTCCTTTTGAGGTACAGAACCCTAAAAGTGATAAATGATAATTTTTTAATAACACTGTTACTCAAACGAAACCGGAGTGAGATTTATTTTAAAAATTACAATTATGTACTTAACAGTAAATAAATCAGGAATTCTTATATTGTTTCGATAAAAAAAACAAGATAAATTTCGAAAATAAAAGAGACACACAAATTTGGGCAACATTTCTTGAAAAAAAATTCTGTGGTATGCTTATGACCACACGATAGAAGCGAAAAGTTCTCATTTATATGAATACATATATATATATATATATATATATATAAATATGTATGTATATATATATATATATATATATATATATATATGTATATAATAATTATACTGATGTTACGTGATGGATATTAGGGGAATCACGAATAATGCAAGATTATTATTTTAAAATGCAAGAACATATGCCTATTATATGTATTAAACTACTCTCAAATAAAATATGAATAAAAAATACAACGAACGGCACCGACTTTACCCGATTCAGCGTCACCGACCCGAGTGTGGCGTCTCATTTTCGTTCACTGCTCAGAAAAAGTGAGCAGGTGCGCCTAAAGAAGTTTCAACTTCAAAAAATGGTTATTTAATTTGCTTTTTCATTTTATTCGTCTCCATTGAATGCTTTTCCCGGTACCAGGCGTAAAAACCTGCATTCTGCTACAGCGTCAAAGCGTCAGAGATAAAACCGTGATAAAGTGGTTAAATAGGGAAGATATCTGTCCTAATCTCATTGCTTAAGCGACATGAAGGCTCTACGTTCCTTCACGAAAACACTTGTCCCCTCCGACGAGCTATAACCATGAATGAGCCGAGCGCAATTTCCCGTTGCGGATTGTTTATTCATTCTGCTGTTATACGCTCGCATTTTCCCACAATGTACTTTGTTCCAGTAGACAATGACTTCGTTATGAATTGTGAGTTTCACAAAATTTTATTGATGTTTAAATAGCGGTAGATAGAAATGCGATATAAATCTCTATTATTTGATATTTGCATTTAATTAAATATATATGTGTATATATATATATATATATATATATATATATAGTTGCTAAGGTTATAAGATTTTTTTTTTAAATTGGCGTAGGTACATGTATACAAATGCATTGGAAAATGTATTTATTTAATTGTTAAAATAAAAAGAAAAATAATAAAATTTTCAAGTAACATAATAAGTAAAGACAGAAAATTTAGTACTTAAAAGGAAACTCAAATAATACTATTTAACAGAACTACTTATTTAATTCGAACACGTGTTATGTGCGATAGTTTCGCTCCTCCACCACGTTCTTGTTGTTTGTGTTTATTTAGTTGGAAACATTTTTAATGTTTTGATTTCCCACACTGGAAGCATTTGTCTTTGATTTGTATTGTAAAACTACTGGACAGTTTTCTACATTATTTTTACGTTGACTTTCGTTTTCGGTTGCTTATTTTACTCGTTAAGTATTCAACGGTTCTTTTGACTTCCGGTAGCAAGTCTATTTAATCACCAGTAACAGAGCTGTCAACATATGTCTTAGTTTTTCTTATTGATTTATGGTTGCTTCAGCAACTTTTAATTCATTTACCGCCTTTTCAATTGATCGGAAAATAGTGTCCCATAAGGAAAATTTTGTAACGTAATACTTTCCAGATTATTTCTTTTTACAATTTGTAATGCCGTTAATTGTCTGAGGTACATTTGATCAAACTTCTGAATTATTTGATGTGCTCTGTCTGTATTCTAATTGTTTATTCGAAATTGCGGCTGTATATATAATTCTTTGCTTTTAGGTTTAATTTGTTCCATTCGAACTTATCCTTATCCGGCAACTTTTATTCTTGTTGTAAGCTTTCGACAATATTTTAACTCCAAAAATAATAGAATTCTCTTCTGCCAATTTGAATCATCCAACCCATGGAAAACTGGTATTAAAAGATCATCAATCTTCATGTACGCCATTTTCTTGATACGTTCTTTTAACGCTCCTTTATTTTGGTTTCTTTTAATGACTTTATTTATGTATGCTTTAATAACAAACTGCTACCATGTTAAAATATAAATATTAATTTGTTTTAGTATAATATATAGTTAGTTTAGATAATGTAAATTTTAAGGGAAGTAAATAATTCTAATTTCTGAATATTTCCCCATATTTATTTTTATTTGCCTGGTTTACCCCTATCTCGCTTCCTCTCAGATCTCAACTTTAATAAATAATTGAAATATAAAAAGAGCAATTAACTTTTTAATTAATTTCGCTAATGAAACAACTTTTTAATGATAACCTTTAATTAGTGTTAAGTTTAGAGATAGAAGACAAATGCTATTTTAATTATTTTTTAATAAAAAAAATGTTTAAAATAGTTATTAGTTTTAAGTCGATATCCCACTCAAGAGGACTGATTTTTAATGTGCTTCCACATACCCAAGTTTTTAAATAAATAATTTATGATAAAATTTCGATGCTTTAAATCGTTTAATCATGTAAATACAAGTACAGTAAATTAGGACAACAGCTGCATGATAATATTTGTTCCATAAAAAGTGAAAATATTTCTAGTCTTACGTGAAATATGAGTTTTGGAAAACTGATTAGGGAGACCTATGAAATATACAAAAGTTACATACATATATTGATTACAAGCAGAAACTTGTCTTTATTTTTATTACTATTAAAATTAAATTAAATTGACTACAGTACATTTTAGTATCCATTGTGTACCATTGTTGAAAGTAACCGTGTGACGTTGGCACTTTATCACGATATAAAGTTACGACATGTTTCTTTTGAAAAGTTTTTCCAAGCTTCTTGTAGATTAACTTAAAGCTGGTTTACAGCAGCAGTGCGTTGGTTTGCCTTTTTTTAATTTCGTACCATTGGTGTTATGCACTGTTTAGATCTAGGATATTTACTGGCCAATCTAGTACTGACACGAACTCTTTTTTTGAAGAAAGAATCGACGGATTACGCTGTGGTCTTTGGGTTGCTATCATGTTAAAACGAGTTCCTGTAATATACAGGGAGAATTTCTTCAACATAAGGTAGCATGGTTTTCTTTAATATTTTTTTGTCTTAATTTCTTTTATATGACCCCAATTTTTCCAACTTCAAACCCCGAAAAATAGCCTAAAAATGTTATATCACCGCTTACATTAGCATTGCCATCTACTTTTTTATATGTTTTACTCCATGTTTTATATCATTTTTTATGTATTTTTTAAGGTTCATTTTCATTACCATTAAAGGACACCGTTGGTTTGTATGAAATCTCATGAAAGGAAATTTATCTTAATCTCGTCAGAAAATATTACATGTTCCCACTGAGACTAGGTCAAATATTTATATTTCCTAACAAACGCCAGTCGTGCTAGTCTGTGTCTTTTTTCACTAACTTATCGAACAGCTATGTCTCTACTTGTCATCGCTGAAAAGTTCTTGCTGGTACACTATCGCTGAAAAGTCCTTTGCTGATAGACTTGGTTCTGGTTCAATACAAATCTTTTAATACTATGCCTCTTGGCAATTGCGCCCATTTCACGAACTTTTTGTGGGTATGCTTTTCTTGGTCTATTCTTTCCAGGAATACTTCACTTGTAGTAGGAATTTTTAGTTATCTTATGCGTTTTTAAATACAGCACTCAGTAATGAACCATTTTGGACTCAGTAATGATCTAATATCCGCAGTTTGCAGTAAAAAGTATTTATTTTCTAAAATTCTGACTAGCTAGTTTATTTAAAAATGAATAACGTTACGTAATAACCCAAAACGGATATAACTGAAAAAATATTAATTTTGTCATAACAACTGAGGTGGACTTTTTGCTTAGGGGCGGAAACTTAGTTTGAATTGCAGACGGGAAATGCGTTTTGTCGGTCGCCCTTCCGCCGTCGTATATCCGCTTCCTGTCACCGCTAATTAATTGATCGGCTTGGAGGCCATCGGCCACTTTTGCTATAATGGAGCCACTGTTGACTATCCCCTGAAAGTGATTGACATGTTTGACAACATCATCATTAAGGTGAATGTACCTTTTTTTTTATAAAATTGAGGTAGGAAATATTGAGTTGATTGGAATATTGTTTTACGAGAGACAAATCAACTTGATTTGTTTAGTATTGCATATTGGAGGAAAATTTATATTCTGGTTTTTTAATTTGCAGTAATATTCAAGCTTAAGCTAAAAATATTGAATATGAATTGTGACGTAAACATTATAAATTATAACCATCATATTCTTACCCCAAAAAAGGTTGTACTTAATCTTTGTTGTCCTTCTAAGTTTCTGAAACAGTTTATATTGACAAACCATTATTTAAACATATTTTTTTATATTTTCCTCAAATTTTTCTCCATATCATTACATCTATATTGTTCCTTATTGCCCAACTATTTAGGGGTTCTACAATATAAGGGTTCATATAATTTTGAGCATGTGTAAAATATATTATGCATAAATTATGTTCATAATTGGACATAATCCAAAATTGGACATAATTTATTACGTTCAAAATTGGATTTATAAAATTAGGTCCAAAATTGGACACACTGAAAATATTTCCTCAGAATTGTGCGATGAATCAGATTGTTTTATTTTGGCATAAATAATAGTGTCTATTGATTTTTTGGAGAACGGATGGATTCACCGAAACAAAAAAGTCACATTTCAAAGATAATAAAGAACACAAACACGCTAAGAAAGATTTCGCAAGATAAATTCAGAAGACGCTATCGTAGAAGCTTTTGTGTTTTATTTGATTAGCTAATATATTAAGAGTGTTTTTCCAAAAATTATCTAGAAGATAGGGGAACATTCTAAACGCCCTCACTGATTCAGTAGTAACTAAGCTTGTCTATTCTACGAGTACCAAACTAGTCTCTCTCTGCTGTCGAAGCTACGCGTAACATATGCCAACGCGTAGCTCCTGAAACAATATCTGAAGCTGCTGCAAAACGATGGTTTCAGCGGTTTCGCAGCGACTATTATTCACTGAGTGATCAACCACGCTCTGGTCGACTGGTGGAATTGGATAACGACAGGTTTAAATTGTTAACTGAAGAAGATAGTCAATTAACGACACGCTGGCTAGCAACAGAGCTCAGCTGCTCTGACTGAACTATAGTAAATCACTTACATCGCTTGGGGAAAAGCCTGAAATACGATGCTTGGGGACCACATGAACTTAGCCTGGATAATCTTCACCAACACGCTGAAATCTATTTTCAACTTTTGACTTGATCTTAAAGTTTTGTATTTTGCTTGGAAACAGATCCTCCGCCCCCCTATTATCCAGGCCTTACACCTATTGATTGTTGTTTATTTAGATCGTACAGTAACGCCTTACATGAAAAAAGGTTTGATGATGAAGACCAAAGTTTTTTCGCGTTCATATCGATAAAAATGCTGGATTTGGAATTGAGCTCATAATAATATGATATTTTCGTTCATAGTTAGTCATTAGCGTAGCGAATTCACAAGAAAAATCGCCATTACATTTAAGTCGATTAAAACCTTTGCCATGCTTGATTTTATTACAAAGGCTTGTCAATAAAAATTATTCACAATTCACGTCGCTAGATTACAAACGAACATATTAAATTGAAGAGATTTTTCACTTTTTTGTTCCATTTTTATGTGACAGAAACCATTTTCTATGAAACTCCCTTATTCTGTTTCGATTTATTTCATAAATGTTTACCATTTCAGGGATTTTTACATAGATTTTTTTATAGATTTTTACCATATGATGTTTACTGATAGCTAGAATATTCTTTAAAGTAACTTTCTTACAAGTTTTACTAGTTATGTAAGTTATGACTAGTTATGAGTATTCTATTAGTCGATTATTAATAAATTTTTTAAGTTTTTTTAACCATTTACCTGTTCAGACATTAGTAATATTTTTTTCCGAAACATGACAAAACTCATTCATTATGAATCATTATTCTCTTTGAATAATTTTGTTTACCATTTCGTTATTTCTTTCTTTGGATCATTTTGTTTACACAGGTATTTCATTATTTCTCTCTTTGGATCATTTTATTAATACATTTTTAAATTTTTTAACCATTTACCTGTTTAGACATTAGTAATATTTTTTTCCAAAACATGACACATCAAAAAGTGGTTTCTCATTTTTGCTCTCTTTGGATTATTATATATTTACCACAATCAAAACGATTAAGCTTTACATCACGTACGCTTGCATGTTTCAATAATCACACCAGGAATATTATTAAAATGAATGTCGATTCAATTTACAACGACGACCTATTCCAAGAAGTTTATTCTTTCTTATAACAGACAAATTCCATTCTGGTGCAAACTCGATCATATGAATGAGCAATTTTATATCCTGAGAAAGTAGGGAATTATGACATAATTTAGTTTTAAATGCAGGTATTACACAAAGATGAAAAATTAATAAAAAGGTCAAAGAAACTTAAGAAATTAATTTTTATATCAGGTATGAAGGAGAAGAGTTAGTTTTCAACAAAACAGGGTAAATAATTGTATCTATTTAACAATCTGAAAATTAATTTTATCAATGAAATTCCTCTTCTATGCTACAATGTAGTGAACTTAACTATACCGTCCCATGTACAAATATCGAAGGAACATTTTTTGGAAAAGTTAAGTCATCAGGCTGTATTTAGTTTCTATTGGGTTCCAAATAATAGAACTCGCAATTGCTTGATAAAACACATCAGAAATCCCTGGTATTACGCGGTAAAAATTCTAGCTTTCCATATTATTTTCTCCTAGATCGATTACGTTAATAAGTTGACGTAAAGGATTCCCACTAATAGCACATTCATATTAGAGATGAAGCTCCCCATATCAATGTCATGTTAATGTTACCTCAATTATGTTATACCTATCCAACTGGAATTGACTGAAAAAATTATGATGTCATCAGAAAGACACAGTTTAGAATGACTTACACCAAAGAAGAGTCTATATAACTTACCAAGATAGAAAATGGTGCAGACCAAGATCACGTGAATTAAGGTTCAGTTATATAAATTATCCATTGTTTTCTGGCCATAAGACATACCATAAATAGAAGAAAGGTAAGGGTGGTAGACATAATCTGGTTTTGCGACGGCTCTTTAGTAAGATATAATTTATAAGTGTAATCTTGCCTTTTTCCTACCCCAAACCATTCAACTCAGGTGTGTAATGACGCCAGGAGTTAGAATGAGCATTTGAAATATTAAGCCTCTCCGGTAAACAATACCCGGTACTAAAGTGGTAGACATAATCTGGTTTTGCGACGGCTCTTTAGTAAGATATAATTTATAACTGTAATCTTGCCCTTTTCCTACCCCAAACCATTCAACTCAGGTGTGTAATGACGCCAGGAGTTAGAATGAGCATTTGAAATATTAAGCCCCTCCGGTAAACAATACCCGGTACTAAAGTGGTAGACATAATCTGGTTTTGCGACGGCTCTTTAGTAAGATATAATTTATAAGTGTAATCTTGCCCTTTTCCTACCCCAAACCATTCAACTCAGGTGTGTAATGACGCCAGGAGTTAGAATGAGCATTTGAAATATTAAGCCCCTCCGGTAAACAATACCCGGTACTAAAGTGGTAGACATAATCTGGTTTTGCGACGGCTCTTTAGTAAGATATTTTCCTACCCCAAACCATTCAACTCAGGTGTGTAATGACGCCAGGAGTTAGAATGAGCATTTGAAATATTAAGCCCCTCCGGCAAACAATAGCCGGTACTAAAGAATACAGTCATATAAAGTGAGACAATATAATGGTAGCCAAGGGGCCACATGCCCTACTATCTTGACCGTGATACAGCGTTCAACTTCGGCGCCTGTCGCTGCACATATTTATTATCATTTGATATTGATACGTGGTCCTAAAGTTTACTAAATTTGTTGATTTTTTATGATACATACTTGTTTCTTTATATTTTATACTTTTTTTAAATGAATGTATATTTTTTTGATTAATTTTGTGAAAATATTGTAAATGATAACGCCTTAAGACTGATGAAATCCAATAAATTCAAAGTTAACCCTATTAGACTCTCGATATTATTAAGACTTTTAATTTGTAATGTATTGAAATTTCGTAAATCAATAAATCTTTATGTCAACAAAAATAAAAGAAAAAATTTAAAAATCTTTTTTTAAATATATTTTTGGTAACGTTGTTTAATGAGTGATATTTTTTGTAACTGAGGCTGATCTAAAACAAAATGGAAGGAAGTAATACTTCGAAACTTGTGTACGTTATAATATACACTATTTAAAAAAAAAACGGACAACCGAAACTTTTCTTTAAACCTATGGAGATCTTAAAAAAAAGAGGTTTTATGTGCATTTCAATAATCAGAAACATTTGTCTGCGTATTAAGAGCACTTTAAATTTATATTTTCAATTTATTCTAAAAATATTAGATTGAAATTAAAAGATTTGTTAGCTGTTGTATTGTTTATTTAAAAATAATTATTTCAAGTAATTTAAATTTTTGATGGTGCTGTTAAATTGTTTCAGTTTATTTTTTATAGCGTACTATGGCAGATATGAAAGTAATAGCTGGTAATATAGACCCTTCTTGAAAAAGACTTTATTCAATTTTACGTTTCGCAGCGGTTTGGTGTAAGTCATTCTATTGTTCAGGGGAACTGGAAAATATTTCAAAAGAGCGACTTATTCAATAGAAGACTAGGACCGGAAAGAAAACGGTACATTTAGCCTAAGCTTTAAGAAGTCGGAAGTCTACCTACGCAAACATCAAAACCAATCTCGAAGAAATGAGAGATGCAAGTGTTAGCCTATGGACTGTTAGGAGGAAACTTGTAGAAGGTGATGTCTACAGCCAAAGACTGGCTAGGGGTTCTAAATTACTCCGTGGGCCCATAATGCAAAGACGAGGTTTGCCCAAAATTGTGCGACATAGACCGATGTGGAGTGAAGTAGGGTTTTATTTTCTGACGAAGCCAGAATTTCTTTATTTGGTGAGCAACGAAGTTGTATTGAGCAGAGAAGACCTGAAAAGCGTCAAGGTCCTGTGAGAGTAAAAACCAAAAATCATTATAATTTTTTTTATCGAAAATTGTTTTATATTATTTTGAAAACTGTTAATATAACATCGTTTGTAAATAATTTAATTTTTTTCAAAATGTTAATATAATGTTATTTTATATTGACATATTTTTTTGATAAATTGATAGACGGATTTTTTAAATAAATTTAAAAGTGTGGTAAAATTATTACTTCTCCTGTAATGTTAACTGTACAATTTTTGAGAGTGATTTTCACCAAAACTAAACAACAAATTTTAAATTTTAAAATAAACTATCGCCAAGGAAAGTAATATCGATTGTAGAGAATACAACTTGATAAAACGCGCGCATAGCGGAGGAACGAATAAACAAACACCAGCGAGAAGTTGTGCTCAACTCACTCATCGTTTTTGCTCGTCGCTAACGACAAGTGTTTATACGAGCGAACGTAACGCTTTAATGTCGCATAAGTAACGAGATTAAGACCGATATCTTCCTTATTGTACATCGTTATCGTGGTCTTATCTACAGCGCTCAAATTCCGTAACATAATGCACGCTTTTGTAATTCGGAAGGAAAATGAAGAAAACGAAATCTCATTTACCGGTTATTCTTTCTGACAACGCTTTGTAAGATACGAGATGCACTTACTATTAAAAATAAAACTTTAATAATATATCTTTGTTAATGAGTACAGAGAAAATCCCGAAGAATAATTTTGAGATTTTAATTACATTTATTTTTAAAAAATTCTAGCTTTGTAATATTTATTTGCGTCCATTACAAATATCGCCATTTGAGATTTCAATTGCTGCATTAAAATATGTCTAACAAGCAATATGGATATTATGCTTTAATGACATAAACCTAATAAATAGATAAACGATTTATATTAGCATGTTTACATTATTTTTTTTTAGTAAGGGAATCTTAATTTCATGCTACGTTAGAAGTTTTATCAAAAATAAAAAAAAACTATCCGAAACCACGTACATGCTGTAAAATATCTGTCAACATAGACAACTCTAGTATTGCAAAACATTAATTATTTAAAACACAATAAAGTCAACATATTCGACCAATGGCTCTTCAAACGAGCTTTATCGTGATTATCAAATGAGCTTTTTGATAGTCACGATAAAGATGAAAGTTTTCTTCAGCTTCTCAGCGTGCTGGACTCTAGACCTACAGGACTGTTTATTGAAAATATTTATTTACATAAATGGGGAGTCTCCCCCGAGAGGGAGGCGGTCCTGAGCGAAATTGCTGAATCGAAATTTAGTAGCTAAACCTTTACGTGAATGACATATTTTTACCGTAGTGTCTATGTTTGAGCGGGATATGTAAATGTTTATATATTCATGTGCCATTCAGTGAGGGAGATGATTCTGAATTACGAGAAGGAGACGTAAATCTGGGGAATAGTCGGTTTGGAATCGGGGCTAAAAAGGAACATAACATCTTTTGTTCGCAATTCATTGAAATGTGAAACAAATACTTCATTTACGTAGTGATAAAAACATTTTAAATAAAGCTTCCTTAAATACGGATCATTAAGCTTGAATATTAAATGAAATTTCATCATCAGTTTTGATAGAAAAAAATAAAGGAAGTACTATATTCTGGAAGTATTGCTAATTTCCTTTTAAGGGTTTTGTACCTCAAATTGAAAAATTTGACCTTTATGAAATATTGAATTTCCTGTTTTTAGGTACTTCGGTCACAGTAGATTTTCTCTGAAACTAAGCAACGTATACTTTTGAAATTTGAACTGGTATTATATCTTATTAACGTACATATTTTGCAAAATATTCATTTGTCTTTCTAAAAATATTTAGATAAGAAATAAAAAGGGGGTAAGTATTCAAAACTCCTTTTTGACGTGAATACGTCTTTAAATTTGCGACCACACGGGGGCAATCCAAAAAACCTAATGATAACAAAATCGGAGGATAGAGTTTGGCGTTGCAATTTCGAATACATCCTCTACATCAAAAATTAAATTATACCACTGGATAGCTAAATGATAAAAAAATTCATTACAATTGGCGAGAACAGTGACGCGTCGCGAGCGGTGGAAGGGGAAGCGCCGCCATTTTGAGGTTATTTGCTGCGTATCGAGTTTTGCAATTAGTATAACTTTTGATTCGGAAGAGCTACGATGTTCGTTTAAGTTTTAATCGTCACCTGTCGTGAAAAGCTATAGATTATATATTAAACATTAGTTTAAAGTAGTGACAGTGAATATAATAAGGTGTTAGAATAAAAAATATTATCTAAAATATATAATGTCGACATATACGCGTCGAAAAGCCAAAACCAAATACAGAGATCGTATACGGCTGGAAAGGGCTTCTCAAGAGCAATCGAATGGTAATAATAAAACACCATATGGCCGAGTCAAGCAGTGCCGGGTACGTAAAAGAATGAATGCAGTCGAGCGGATCAACGACGGTGCCAGTACATCTGTAGCTGGGGCGGTTGAAATTGTGCGTTACATAGACGTATTCCCGTACAATACATGTGGTTGTGTCCATGACACAACCACACTCCATTTTTTTTTACTTTTATATATTATGTGGTATCCATTAACAAGGACTTTTTGTTGGGGTATACAAACACAGTCATAATTACAAATTTCATATTTACGTATAAAACATATGTTATAAAATAAATATAAAAAAAAATAAAATAAAAATAAATGCTAAATTTACGTCATGTAACTCCATGCATCTTTAAAGACGTTTCGATACCAAGCTGCTTAGGTTTTTCTGTATATCATAACTGTTAGTATATTTTTAAAAACAAGACACATGTTACGTAATAAATCTCGCACATTTTTTGACCTATTTCGCTAGCTACTGATAAGACAATCTTCCATATATTTGTTTGCATCATAGGAGGCAAATTTAATCATATTCATATATATACGGTTTTGTATCAATATGGTGCATATTTCAAAAGTTATAAGATCTAGGATAATCGATACAGTTTTCCTATATATCTGCTGGTCAGATATGAACAACCCTGTCCTTGTTATGTCTTGTCAAATAAGGTTTGGAAATACGGATGCTCAACTTTGCGTATTTTTTAGAGTATCTATTGAAATATGAAATTTGTAATTATGACTGTTTTATATACTTCATAACAAGCCCTTGCTAATGGATACCACATAATATGTAAAAGTAATGAAAGAAATTTGAATACTTCACTCACCCTATTTTTAATTCTTAGGTAAATACTTTTAAATAGACAAATTAATATTTTGCGAAATATGTAAGTTAATAAGATGTAATACAAGTTCAAATTTTAAGAATTAATGTTGCTTAGTTTCTGTTAAAATCTACTGTGACCAAAGTACTGTAAAATTCAATATTTCATAAAGGTCACATTTTTCAGTTTGAGGTACAAAACCTTAAAACGAAAGGAAGTAATACTTCTAGAATATAGTAATTCTTATAGTGATTCAAGCTTGATGTTTTTATCCGTACGTAAATGAAGTAATTGTTTCACATTTCAATGAATTACGAACAAAAGATCTTATGTTCCTTTATAGCTCCGATTCCTAACCGACTATTCCTCAGATTTATGCCCCCTTCTCGTAATTCAGAATCATCTCCCCCATCACTGAATGGCACATGAGTATACAAACATTTACATATCCCGCTCAAACATAAACACCGCTGTGAAAGTACATCATTCACGTAAAGGTTTAGCTACTAAATTTCAATACAGCGATTTCGCCCAGGACCGCCTCCCTCCCGGGGGAGGCTCCCCGTTTATGTAAATAAATATTTTCAATAAGTAGTCCCGTAAGCCTAGAGTCCAGCACGCTGAGAAGCTAAAGAAAACTTTCGCCTTTATTGTGACTATCAAAAAGTTCATTTGATAGTCACGATAAAGCTCGTTTGAAGAGCTATTGATCGAATATATTGATTATGTTGTGTTTTAAATAATTAATTTTTATGATTCCGGAGCTCTTTATGGTGACAGACATTTTACAATATATACTTGGTTTTGGATAGGTTTTTTTTGATATTTGATTAAACATCTAACGTAGCATGAAATTAAGATTATCTCACTAAACAAATTTAATGTAAACAAGCTAATATAAATCGTTTATCTATTTATTAGGTTTATGTCATTAAATCATATTGTTCATACTGCTTGTTAGACATATTTTAACGCAGCAATTAAAATCTCAAATGGCGATATTTGTAATGGACGCAAATAAATATTACAAAACTATAATTTTTTTTTTAAATAAGTGTAATTAACATATCAAAATTATTCTTCGAGATTTTCTCTGTACTCGTTAACGAAGATTTTATTTTTAATAGTAAGTGCATCTCGTATCTTACACAGCGTATTCAAAAAGAAAAACCGGTAAATGAAATTTTGTTTTCATCATTTTCCTTCCGAATTACAAAAGCGTGCATTATGTTACGGAATTTGAGCGCTGTAGATAAGAGCACGATAACGATGTACAATAAGGAAGATATCGGTCTTAATCTCGTTGCTTATGCGATATTAAAGCGTTACGTTCGCTCGTATAAACACTTGTCGTTAGCGACGAGCAAACACGACGAATGAGCCGAGCACAACTTCTCGCTGGTGTTTGTTTATTCATTTCTCCGCTATGCGCGCGTTTAACCAAGTTGTATTTTCTATCACCGGGTAGCGGCCTTTGTTTAGATAAATAGTACTTTCTTGGTAATAAATTTACTGAAATGTAACACATTTATATAGCAATTTTTTGAAGGAAACAAAATAAAATATTTTTTTTGTAAAAAAAATGTAAATGTGTGTTTGTGTGTGTGCGTGCGTGCCTGCGTGCGTGTGTGCGTGTGTGTGTGTAGACAATAAGAGAGACAAGAGACTTATGGCGTTGGGTTTCCGTAGTAGAAACCACGAAAATGGTATAAAAAGCCTGTCTCCATAAATTGCGCTGGAATCTAAATAATAAACTACATAAAATGCAATAAAATTAAAATATTCAACCAACAACTACCCAAAAGTGCTTTTTGATAGTCACGATAAAGACGGGAGCTTTCTAAAGCTTCTCAGCGTTGGCCTCGTAGGGAGACACCTTTGTGAGTACTTATTGGGCCGGTGAAAATATTTATTTACATAAGTAGGGGGTCTCTCCAGGGAGAGAAGGTATCGCGGAGTGAAATTGCTGAATTGAAATTTTGTTCCTAAATCTTCACATGAATGATGTATTAATACCACGTTGTTTGTTTTTGAGTGGGATATGGTAATGTGTATTTATTCATATATTTCTCAGCGAGGGAAATGCTTCTATAATACATGATGGGACGTAGGGCTGAGTCGGTTAGGAATAGAGCTATCAAAAAGCATTTCCAGCCGATTTTTGCTGATAAGAAGTCTTGCATCCTTGATCAGATCTTTTGTTTGGAAGTTAAATTGTTCGACATCGAAATGTGAGAGCATTAAAGTCACTTATGTACAGATGGAAATAGTATAAATAAAAGCTTTCTTAAATACGAGTCATCAGATGTCAATCTTAAATGCAATTCCACCATCAGGTTTAATAGAAAAAAAAGTCGATAGAAAAAGACAAAATGAAAGAATTCTTCGCAAAAACCGGGCACTTACAATTTTTCCGATTATTTCAAGTAAAATTTAATGAAATTAGATTTTACAACAAAATTAAATAAATGTTATATAATTACGAATAGAAAACTTTTGGCTTGTAAATTAGAAGTTCGCAATTTGTCTTTTTTTGTATTGTTTTGAAGTTACTCATTTCAATAAAATGAAACGGAGGCCTTCAACTGGCAATATACTTTAGTTCTTAAATAACGGTAAATGCATACTTGTAAGTCATGAAATTTTCACATATTTTATATCGGATATATTTATTGTTTTTTATTTATTTCTTTTAATATGGAATAAAAATACAGCTAATTTGTCTCCTGTGGAAGTAATACTACAATAATATTGCTCAATTATATTACGAAAAAAGGCGCATTCAACTAGATGACTATGTCACAAATCCATCAACGGCTTTCAGAGAGATCAAGAACAGTTCCGTTATAGAAAAAAAAACTGCTTGATGATCTCCATAATAATAATTTAATTAGCGGTGACAGGAAACGGATATACGAAGATGATGGGGCGGGCAGCAGAACGCATTGCCCGCCCACAGCATGTATGAAGCTTCCGTACTAAGTGAAATCATTAATTTTAGTCGTTTCATGAAGGTTATGTTTGAATAATTTTTGATATAGTCTTTATTTTATTGAACCATTATTTATTTGGTGAGTTACGGAAAAATATAGTTATGTTTTCACCCATATATGTGAATACAAAACTGTGAATACAGCTTTTCTGCTACATGTATTTTACCCAGTTTTTACTCAATAATTTGTATACAAACTTTCAAACTTGAACGTTTTTAATAAAATTAAAAGCGTTCAAGTTTGAAAGCTTAAATAGTTTTATGATACATAGAAGCATATGTGGGTGAAAACATACCTACATTTTTCCGTAATTCACAAAATAAATACCGGTTCAACAAAATAACATTTATACAAACATAATCTTCATAAAACGACCAAAATTAATTATTTCGGACGGATTTAGGATGGAAGCTTGGCACATGCTGTGGGCGGACAGTGTTTACTGTCGTCCGCCCCTTCGTCTTCATATATCCGTTTCCTGTCATCGCTAAATAAATGACTAGTATGGAGGCCATCAAGCAGTTTTTTTCTATAACGGCACTGATCTTAACTTTCCCTGAAAGCGATTGACGGGTTTGTGACATAGTCTTCGAGTTGAATACGCCTTTTTTATAATATAATTGAACAATATTATTATAATATTATTTCCACAGGAGACAAATTGACTGTATTTGTATTCCATATTGAAAGAAAATATATAATAAACAAAAAATATATTCGTTATAAAATATGTGAAAATTTCATGGTCTACAAGTATACATTCACCGTTATTTCAGAACCAAAAGAATGCTGAATGAAATACAGTTTATAACGAAGCCATTATATGACCGAACAAAGTACAATTTGGTAAAACGCCGAGCACCATGGCGACACGAATAAACAATCCGAAGCCAGAAGTTGTTCTCGGCTCATTCATCCTTATCAATCGGTGAAGGCGACAAGTATTTATGCGAGCGAACGTAGCTCATTGATGTCGCAAAAACAACGAGATTGGGGCAGATAACTTTCATATTAAATATCCTTATCATGATCTTATTTCTAACACCCTTAAGCTGTATCACGTTTTAATAATTTAGACTGAAAAAGATGGGCACAATAACTCGTTTATATATTTTCCCGGCTATGTTACGTAAAAATATCTAATTTCATATTATGTACAAAAAACCGAGAAACGTCATGGGCCTCCTGGCAGATGTGAAAGTTTAAATTTCTTTTGTCGTAACTCATATTTTAAATTAATAAACTCTTAACGTGTTAATACATTTTAATGGAATACACTGATAGAAATGATTAAGTTGCAAGCCTTAGTAAATAAGAAACAATGCTGATACACTAACATATACGTGAAGTACCGTATGTGTAGTGTAGTAGAGAGGAAAATGTTAAGTCGGAAAGAATCGACAAGACGCTAAGCCGCCCGAATCAAGTCGGAAAGAGCCGACAAGATGCGAAGCTGACCTAATGGCACGTCGCAACGAGCCATCAGAACATTTTAACTCCCATTCAAACGCGCCATTAGATGTTTCACATTAAATTCCACCACTGCATAACATTTTGTTTTTAACAAATTTGTAGCAAATGCTGGAAAATATTTTGGCTGATGGATTTTTAATTTTTTAATCAAATGCAAATAAATAGTGGTTAAAAGGACAATATATCCACTGTATCCGACTACTTCATTTATTATTGTTTACATTGAAATACCTATTTATGGAATCAGTATGTCAACAACTTTCATTTCAAACTCGTCCTCCTTACCTGTAGATTACAAACATCCATTTGAACTATTTAATTCTCGTGCTTCAGTAGTTCATTCCGGATTTAGTAACAGAAACTTAGTAGACGAAAAATTGACCGTACAGCTTTTTCATTTTTTTAAATTACGGAATCCTGATGACACCCCTAATATTTTGCTCTATTAGGAGAAAAAAACAATATTAATATAAATAGCTCACTGCAAGCCAAATAGGAAATCCATGACTACATTAAAATCGTAACTGTTCGAAACTAACGACTGCCTAACAAGCGTTTTGATAGTCTCACTGAAGATGGGAGCTTTCTTAAGCTTTGCTGTACGCCTCGTGAGGCGACACCTAAGGGAACATTTATCGGGTAGGCATACAGATCCATTTACATAAATGCGGGGCCTCCCCGTGAGGTAAGGCAGCTCGGAGCGAAATTGCTGAATTGAAATTTAGTAGATAAACCTTAAGCTGAATAACGTATTTTTACCGCGGTGTCTGTCTTTGAGAGGGATATGTAAATTATTCGACTATATTTATTCACGGGTGAGAGGGATGCTTTTCATATACACAATGGAAGCTCACACCGGGGCGGGGGGTGATCTGTTAAGAATAATGCATTCAAAAATTATTTCAAGTAATTTTAGCAGATACATGGTTACTTATCGTTTCCGTAAATATATTTTTGAACGTAATAAATAACGAACGAAACACTCGATCTACCGATGATCTTATGATCTATTCTTTTTGAATTCGAAATTTTCCGGCATATGCTCTAAAAAAATTTAACAAGAAATTGTTGTGAAGTGCTGAAATTGTACTTTAAACAAAATTATGAAAGCTTATAGGAACGTATAAACAAAGCAAGTGGAAAAGCGATTAAAATACCTTTGGAAAAGCTGAAATCAACGGAAGTGTTAGTGGAAAAGAACAAATCAAAAAATTATTTGTAATTTTGTTTTATAGCCTGCTTAATTACAATCGAGTTACTTTCTAGATGTCGATTTTGAAAATAATATCATTATGTTACTTCATTTATTTGAGAAATAATTTATCTTTCTGGGACAGACGATCCATACTTCAAAGGACAGACAGACGATTCATATATCATACGGACGAAGACTTTGTTTGATAAAGATGACACCTTTAATTTTTGAAAGGATCAAGCCGATAAATTTCCGAGGTCGGAAATCCGTTCTGCTCTTGACTTATATCTCCAGAAAAAGCTTAAACTCTATAAACTGAAGAAAAATTATGCGATTGGAACCAGACAAAATTTTTAATTTATTCAAATTGGCCTATAAATGGTATCTATTACACTGAATAATAATTGGAAACGTATTTCTGGAGACAAAGGCAAAAATCTGAATTTTTTTCTTTGATAGCACAAAACGATTTCTATCCGTCATAAAATGCTTTCTTTACTATTTGAACTATATTTTAATATCGTTAAGGTAAAATGTTAAATCAGTAAGCAAAGCACAATCATATATAAACACCTGTTTGAATTATGTAAGTTGAAAATAAACATGTCAAGTACAAGAAGAATTCGTACTACGCGGATTCCATACACGCTTTAAAATATTTCAAAATTTAAGGGTACATAGTACTTCTATTAAACTTCAAAAATATATTTAATCACTTTACGACGTAAATATATTATCTAGAATAATGTACTCAGGCATAAAAATACCATTATATTCTCATAAATCTTAAAAGTATTAATTATATATGTTTTGTATATCGCTGTAGTTATTATTGACATAAATACATTTCATTTTGTTTCTTTCTTCTTGAATAGTTTAAAATAACGGAGATGTGAGTTATCGGGATCTCAGTGAGACTGTACAAAATTAGATGGTATTTAAAAAATAACTGGCAAATGTTCATATGTTGTTATAGAGAAAAAAAATAGCCCCTTAAAAATTTCATGTCTTTTTTTCTTTTTATTATTTAAATACAGGCTATTAAAAATATTCAGGGCTGAATTAGAGCTTTCTAAGCAATAGCGTTTTTAAGACACGCTTGGTAAGAAAAAATGGATCTAAAATTGAAATTTTAAAGTTACACCAAATCGTTGTTTTTAAGCGAAAGAAGAATATAAAAAACAGATTGGTGTTCTGCTCAAAGATCTCTTTCAACAATACTCCACATGCTTCCACGGAGAAAACATTCTTCTCAACATATTTCTTTACATATATCTAAAGGAGGGTTTTAGAAAAGGCGATGAGAAGGGGAGGGTTGAGAAAAGTTTGCAGGTGCACCCTCAGATAATATGTCATTTTAAATACCATGTCTAATTTTGAACCTAGAAAATTGCATGTTATGTATAGATTTCAGGTTATTATCTTAGTTCATTTAAAAATGAGAGGCCTCTGATACATGAAAGGACAGACAAAGGGAAAGACAGTGTTGTGATAACATAAGGTTTCCATCAAAATCTTAAAAATGTTTTTTTATCTATTCAAGTCATATATCATTGAAGTACTTTCTCTTTATTTGTCATTTTTTCCACAACCTATATTACTTTTCTAACTATTGCCAAAAATATGTTGAGAGAAAAATTTCTTCAAATACCTATGGAACTATTTATTTCACTTCATTTTTTTAATTTCTTGCATCAATTAAATAATTATATAAAATAATTAAATAAAAAATATTTTTAAAAGATATTATAATTAAATGTTAATAATCTTCAAGCATACTTACAGGCAATGTCGATAGGCAGCATACAATAGTTAAAAAAATTCACCTGATTAACGTTTTGTTTGTTGACATTACATGGTTAAAACTATCAAAACCAAAGATTTTTGTAATTATTAAACACACAAAAGCAAAAATACCAATAAATTTACACAAAATATATCAAATGGTTTTAATAAATATTTATGATTACGTCCTACATTAATATTTTCGCTGCTATTCAATCATGTAAACAAAGATAGCCTAATAAATAAAACATTAATATGTTAAGAATACATCTTTACATTGAACTATTTTTAAAAACACTTAGAAAAACATTATTGATTCCTCGTAAACTTTTATAATCGCAAGTTCGCAAAGTTGAAGTTAAAAAAAAAGAAAAAACCTCTTGAATTATTCACGTTTAACGAAAATCGTCGATTAATTAGAAAATGCTTTCGTGTTCTTTGTTTTTCTTTCAACATTTCATAGATCACGCATTTACATCAACTACTCTTTTAACATCAAATATATTACGTTAAATGGAACCACGATCCTATCGAACAAAGAATAGATTGGTAAAAGGGGAGCGTTACAGAAAAATAAATAAACAAACTGCAGAGAGAAGCTGCGTTCGGCTCATTTATCATTATCGCTCGTCGAAGGCGACAAGTGTTTACGCGAGCGAACGTAGCGCTTTAATGTCGCATAAGCGACGAGATTAGCAGAAATTCCTTCCCTATTAACCACGTTTATCACTTTCTTTCCTCTAAACTCATATGCTATAGCACACAATGTACGTTTTTATAATTCGGGCGGAAAAAATGAAAATGAAAGCTCATTTTTCGTTGATGCTCCTTAGATTGTGAAAACTTCAATAATTAAAAAAATTATGAATTTTTTATGAAAAAATTTACAACTTTACTTGTTTTTTACAAATTTATGGAAAAGGACAGAAATATATTTCCACTAATAATTTTTTTATCTAATTTTTAAAAAAAGTTCAGAAGATAACAGTAAACTTCAATTGCTATATTTAAATATAACTTTATTATATATAATTTATTTTTATTTATATTTCTAATTCTAGTATTGCAAATTCTGTAGAGGTCAAGTACATGAAAACGTATATGAAAACGAAAAAATAAGGCCAAGTATATGAAAACGAAAAAATAATTTGTCCAAAAATGAATATAAACTAAAAAATATTGACAACACAATTGCACAGTTTTATAATAAGTATCATTCAAAGAAACATAACCATCTCCAAGTTTACTTGAGATATTTTCTAAAATCACTCAGTAAAATTAACAATCACACAATTATTAATCTTTTTTATTAATTATTTTAATAGTTCAATAATTTCATGCGAATAGGTAGTTAATTAAATTACTTAATTGCAATATAACATACATTTTAAGTATTGATTCTTTTATTAATTTTAGATAGCATTAAGAGCCTATGTCATATTCCATCTCGCCTTTTTAAAAATATATTTTGACACTAATTATAATAATAAGTTAAGGAATTCTCGAAAACAGTAAACTTAATTTTTAATAGGACAGTCCAGTCTTTAACACTTTTAACTGAAGTTAATGGTTTATTTTACATTACTGACAAAAGATTGACTGATTACCGCTCCAAAATTAAACACTATGATTAATTATAGTTTTCAAAAGAACACGATGTATAGATTTCATCATTGCAGGATTAAGTAATTTACTTAATTTATATTTCATATTTCCAAAATATATCTAGTGAAAAGTTTGAAACTCAAAGAAGACGTAAACGGTGGATGATATAAAACTTCCATTTTTCTTTTTTAGGTACCGGACCTGGATTACACCTTAATATTTTGTTCCGTCAAAATTAAAAACAATCTATAACTACATGGTTCTTTTTCTTCTTCTATGTCATTACACTTTTTACAGAGTTACGTCGACATTAGTGGCCTGTTTCACAATGTGCCGCCACTCTTCGCGAACTCTCGATCTCCGTTGAAGGTCTTCTTTATTTGATCTGTCCACTTCATTGGAAATCTGCCGCGTGGTCTGATGCTTTGCTCTGTACTACTAGGCGCTCTATGGATTTGCATCCGTGCCCTGTTATATGTCCAAAGAAAGTGAGAATACGAGCTTGTACTGTGCTTGATATTCTTTGTTTGATGCCCTGTTCTCTAAGAATGACCTTATTAGTTCAGAATTTCGTCCACGATATACCGAGCGTTCTTCTCCAGCACCACATCTCAAGGGTATCGATTCGTTTTTTTTCACTTTCTCGTCGAGTCCATGTTTCAGCAGCATAGAGAAATAGCTAAGAGCTTTAACAAGTCCAGTTTTGGTGGCTTTCGTGATGTTTCGGTCCCTCCATATGAAACTGCCCTCTATAATTACGATACTGGAGACTGAAAAAGGATTTTAAAAAGCCTAAAAATATTGTATCTATTACTAATGGGCGCTACCCTAATAAAACATATTTTGAGTAATGGCACTAAAGAGCTTTTAAGCTTTTTAAGCTTCGCAGCACGCAAACCTCGTAGGGTCAAGCCTGTAGGAATACTTACTGGGCAGGTGAAAAATTTATTTACGTAAATACGTAGCCTCCGCCAGAAGGTAAGGCGACTCGGAATAAAATTGCTGAATTGAAATTTAGTGGCTAAACCTTAACATGAATGATGTATTTTCCGCGGTCTTTGAGCGGAGTATGTAAATGCGTAATTATTAAGATGCTTCCCAGTGAAATTAATGCTTATAAATGTGAGGCGAATACCTAATCTGGGAGAAAGGGTTATTGTTAGAAATGTATTATCATCAATAAACACTTATAGCAAATTATAATGTGATAGATCAGAGATTATATAGAGTGGATTAGGTTATTCGAATTAATGCGCACGCAATTTTCACGGACAAATAAAATGTTAAATTCACACCCAAGATGACTCTCGATATGCGACTAGTGACTCGTAAATATGAATAATCTTACATCATCAGGTTTGATGAAAAATAAAAGAAAATGATAGATTTTACCACTAACATCTGTCTACCACAACAACGTACTCACGTAAGAAATTATGCAAAGGGTTGTATTTTTCATTCTTATTTTAAAGAAATCGTTATACCGATAAATAAAATCGAAAAATCTATTAACATTTGTAACTACAGAATTAAACAGACCTTTAACAAGAACTTGTGAGACAACCGTTGAATATAGAAGTCTCATCTTTTCGTTACATGTGTACGCCCAATTCGCCTTATCAATGACTAGAGGAAGAGGCGAGGAAGCTTGCAACAGTTGTTGTTTAATGTAAATGTTGTTTTCCATAAAAAAATTTAAGTATTGAATGTCTGAGCAAGTCTCCATTAGAACAGTATTAAAATGCAATTATTTACTAGAAAAAAATCGAAGTTGTTGATTTCAATCACTTACACGTCTAACATATATATATCACTTTAAATTGTCAGTACATAAGGTTACAGTACATAAAAGTCAGTCATCAATAAAGAAAATTTGAAAACGATTCAAATAAGCTTCAGGAGTTTTCTATTAGACCAAGAGTAGGCTGATATTTAGAAAATTTTAGGAGTATAAAGTTACCTAATGTAATTCAGACTTTTAAATATTTATAAAATAGATCCAATTATATTAAGGTCGCTTACGTATAAAGCGAAAACGGTTAATAGAAAGTAGAGGAAGAAAAAAACCGACCAAGTGTGAGTCGAACTCACAAAGGGTTCCGTAATACCAAACGATAATATACTTTTAGTTTGTACTCGCTAGACTGTGAAACAAAATATTGCTCCGGTCAGTACTTCAAATATCCTATACCTCAAAAACAAAACAAAACTAATTTTCGTTCTATTTTTAATTTAATTTCTACTAATAATCTGTAATAGTCCCTAATTTTTTGGAATTGTATACACGTTAGTTTTTCAGAATTTTACACAAGTTGGGGAGCTCTCTTTTTAAGACTTAAAAGCGCATATCTCACCAACTATTGTCTTAAATAAAAAAACTATTTTGGAACCTCTATATCATTTTTAACACCTTTCTGACGATACCTGAAACACTTATATGCACTCGATTTTTCGTCCCTCAGTTAGACGTATGGAGTTCCACCCCTAATATTATTATTTTTTTCATAATTGCACTATTTCATTATACTGCGGTTCACAGAAGATACCTGCTACCCAAATTTTATCTAAATAATACCAATAGTCTCAGAGTAAAATGGTCGTGACACACTGACAGGCAGATGGATAGATAGACAGACGGACAGATGCATAGGACGAAATTATAATGGTTCCATTTTTAAGAATTGGCTACGGAACTCCAAAATGAAGGCTGGCGAGTTACACCGACTTTTAAAGCAATTTAAATTAATCAAACGAAACATTAAATCAAACTCGCAATATTTTTGGTGTTGCAAACATATATTTAAATAAAAATTACCAACAAATATTTTAAATTAAAGTATATGCGCGTTTTTAAAATTTTTTAATTTTTCACATACTTTCGCCTAGTTTATTAAATGTTCGAATGTTTTTTATTTTGAATTTTAGGGATAACATTTTCAAGTAATTCTTTTAACTATTATGATTAAAAAAAATTAAATAAAATATTTTGTAATATCTTTATGTCAAAACATATTGTTTAAAATATCTTACATCATTTATTGGGATAAAATTTCTAGTATTTAGTTTCGTATTTTATAAATATTTAGCATCGTGACATGAATAGTAAAAAAAACGGCCAATCCAGTTTTTCACTTGCAAACATTTTATTTTTTTATTTTGGTACAGAATACAAATAACAATACTTACTGAGAGTTTACCTGAGACTAAATGAAAAGCAATAAAAATTTAATTTTAGCAAAGGAACTGAAACCGAGCTTTTGATTAGAGCGGAAACTCCACATGCGTTGTGGGCGGGCGGCGAGATTTGTCGTCCGCCCTTCCTCCGTTGTATGCACGCTATCTGTCAGCGCTGATTAATTGATGGGCTGCGGTCATCGACCACCTTAGCTATAATTGAGCCGTTCTTAACTGTTACCTGAATGTGATTGACGGCTTTGTAACATCTTCATTTTGCTGAATGTGCCTTTCTTTTCTAGCTTGTATTTTTCTATCTAATTTAATATGTTATTAAATTAGATAGAAAAATACAAGCTAACCGATTCATAACAGTCCAAAGAAAAACTTTGGTAGAAAATGTTACTATTATGCATTAAAAAGTAACTTTTATTAGGCAAAAGTTTAGAGTAAATAAGTTCCATTTAAAAAAAATATTCTACCTTCTTCACAAAAATCATAACTACGTAAAAACTATTCAATAAGTCGAAATACAATTTGGAATAACCATACTGTAGTCATGTAGATACTATATAATGTAGCATTCTTGTGCTTATTATTTGAGTGAAGCATTCTGAGATGTTTTTATACGACTTTTTTATTTGGGCAATATCCTTTTAATTTTTAAAATATTACTATTGAAAAAATGTTACAACGGTATAACTACCCTATAACTTACGAAGGTAACCCAGTATGGGTTACCCTCAGGGACGGAATTTTAAGAAGCGATTAAGAATCGGCAACTAACTCATGTAGTGAAAAAAAAATTAACTTTTTTAACTTTTCCTAACATTCCTCCATTTTATTAAAACGTAAAATTCAGCAGTTAACACTCAAATATATTCATTAATATCTTTTCAATTATACTGAAAATGCATCTATGGTTCGTGTACACTGATTTATTTTTATCATCACACCATTTTTTAAGAAAAAGAATGCATATCTTTAACTATAGTTTTTTTAATCGATGGCTATTTAATCTTCTTCCACTCAAAGCCCTTACGTATATTAACTAGAAACAACCCTGATTGAAAATTGTAATAATTCAAAATGATAATATTTTATGTTTATTTTTTTTTATAATTATTGCTTGAGAATAATTTATTTTAGTTATCAATTAAATTTGTTAAACTTAATTTCATCGCCACCTGTGTGAGGAATGACATTTGCGACTTGACGTTTTGTCAAATGATTAATAGTTCCAATGTTTTTTTCTCTTCTGTATGGCTTTCTAGTGTTTAAGTGCCAACAACTTTGTATTGCATTTTATTGGAATATGGAATAATTTCTGTAAGGCATAAAACATTATCGAAAGAATTTCTATTGCATTCCTTTTTTAAATAATAAAATTGTCCTTTGTTTTTACGCGCTCTTTCAGCAAAATTTTCCATTCAGTCTTTTCGAAACCTTCTACAAGTATACATCGTTAATCATTTTTTCTGTTGCTTTCGAGTTCTCAAGGAGCATGGATAATAATTATATATCCTAGCCGCAAAGTTACTTTTAAATATAGTGCGTGGAACTTTAATTGTATATCCAAGCAGTAAAGTCCTGTGATCAGTTACTTTAAACTATTGAAGTGCGAGTATTTTTAATTATATATCCTAGCAGTAAGTTCTGTGAGTAGTTACTTTAAACTCGTAAAAGGCTAGGGTAATTATAGTATACCGTAGTTGCAAAATATCACTTTCTTTGAACTCTTAGAGAGCGTAAACAATCTACACATCTTAGCCTTGGGAAAACTTGAATTTTAAATCTGACTATGGTATGGAACTATGTTATGGAACATTAATTCGAGAAAGTTCTATATCATAAATTAAAGTATGAGTAACAAACAAACCCCATGATATGAAAATTATATAGTAAAATAGTTAATTAAATTCAACTATTTAATAATCGTAATGCTGTAATTAATATTTATATTTAAAATTCCAATACGTGTCGTAAACAGACCCCATAATTCTTTATTTGCTACCTCTAAAATCTTTCAAGGTAAGTAAAATGTTGTAATAGTAGTAATATTTTAATGAAATTACGGGAAAGTCTTACAAAACACTTACTAGTTCTCAATACATCAATAAATTTCCAAAATTACGACTAAATTACTGAAAATGTTAATTTTATGAAAAACCTGAGGTGAAAGTAAAAGTTTGGAAAATTTAGCGACAGAAGTCCGCACGCTCTTTGGGCGGGCAGCAAATTTCGGCTACAGCCCTTGCACAACGCGTATATCTATTTTCTGTCAGACTAACTCAATGATTGCTATAGAAGGCGGTCACAAACAGTATAGCAAAAATTCTGCGCCTCGCGGTTTTCTCAATAACGTTTATTTTTTTTTGCTGTAGTTAATTTTCAGATCATGTTGATTTCATAGTTATAAACGACTAATATATTTAACTATATAAGGTAAAAATGATATTATAGCTTGTTGTATTAAAATTTGATACCACTTTTTAATTCGAGTCAGTCATTCAGTCAATTTCATTAAAAAATTAAAAATTTATTTTTAGCTGATAATTGTTAAAGCGCAATGTAATCAAAATATAAAATTTCTGTTGATTTTTCCTTTTATTTCTTTATTTTTACCGTCACGATTTTAATATCTTTTTTTTATCTTTTTTGTTTAATATCTCTAGACAAACTGACACAATCTAACACAGTTTGACACAATGTATATTTTAAATATTTATACGTTTATTTCAGTTTATTATTAAAATTATAATTTACATTTTAGGTAACTATTATAACTAGACGAGTTGATTCTTTACGCTGCAATCCATATTAATTGGTGCACTATATTATTTTTTCGATACAACTTTGATACCAGCTTTCACTCCTTTGAATATTGAATTATGAGAATCGGTGAAATAGGCATTTTATTATTTAATTAGTGAATTTTCCATGAATATTCCAATTTTTTCCACATAAACTTTGACACACCTATTCATCCTGGTAGTGGCTAGATTTTGAAAAATATATTTTATTGACTCTTTACAATGTAAAAGGAATCAACTGTCCAAATGTCATGCTTCTATCTTTAGTAGTTTCTGTTATGCGTTGATGAATTAGTCTTTATATGTATATAGATTAATGAACAGTTATTTAGAATTTGCATGATATAATATTCGACGTGGTAATCAGCGAGGAATTATCGGGGTAGTTGATCGTGGAAATTATAGAACAGGAAACAACTAGAAGTAGCAACAAATACATTATGTTGTCATCCTGACCAGTCAGAAGAAGTAAACAATAATATAAATTCATGTGTAACACTTATAAATGCGTCAAGGGTAAACTTAAATATGGTAAAACGGATCGAGTAAGTTAGGTTTTAGATAGTGGTTGTATAGATCATGTAAAATATATTATTCGATTAGTATATAATTTGGAAAATAAACAATTAAATGAAACTACGTGATGTAGTATTATTTCTGCTATCTTTAATTTCTTTACCACGACCTAGGTTTCGTTGTATTACAACATCTTCAGGTGGGATATAAGCAAAGAGATGGGCTATTAGCAAAGATATCTTTGCTAATAGCCCACCTGAAGATGTTGTAATACAACGAAACCTAGGTCGTGGTAAAGAACTTAAAGAAAGTAGAAATAATACTACACCACGTAATTTCATTTAATTGTGAATTAAGATAGATATTAAATTAGGAGATGGTAGGATATTAAAAGATTTTGAGATAGGTAGAATTAAGATAGAGTTCGATGTTTTTGGAAAGAGATGTGAAAAATTGTGTCTAATATATTTTATATTAAAAATATGAAACAGAACTTGATTCGTTATTTTAAAGTAGCAGTTAGTAACAAAATAAATTCTTTTGGTAATAGTTTTAAAATTTATTATAAAAGTACTGAACTAATAGCAGTGGCATTAAAGGCATATAATTTATATGTTTGATATGCTATTTAAAAATACTTTGAACAGTAATTTAAAAGAAAAATGGTGTCGTATTTTAGTTCGTATTAATTTTAAATATTTGAATTAATTATATAAAAATGAATTACTAATTAGTATACCAAAAGATATAGAGTCTGATTATACGAAATGCGCAAGATGCATTGAAAGTAAAATGCATAAGATAACTTTCGAAAATACTGAAAACGAGGACAAGAAATTTTAGGAATAGTTCATAAGGATTTAAATGCCTCACTTGCAATGATACATTATGGTGGAGAAAAATATTTTCTATCATTCATAGATGATTATAGTAGAACGAACGATTTCTATTATTCACAGATGATTATAGCAAAAGTCTATTGTATTAAATCAAAGTCTGATATATATTATTGTTTTGTTGAATATGTAAATAAAGTAGATGAGAAAATTAAAATATTAAGATGTGACAATGGTAAAGAAAATTTCAATTCAAATATTAGTTTGAAAAGAGAAAAGTATACGTATTATAGCTTGTCCACTTTATGTCCACGAATTAAATGGTATAGCAGAAAAATTTAATGGATATATTATGGATATGTCAAGATGTTTAATATAAGAAGCAAAAGTAAATAAAACGTACTGGCCAGAAACAACAAAAACAGACATTATTCTGGAGCATTATGTATTACAAAAAACGAAATTTTACTAAAAATTCTAAATATATTGACATACAATAAATTAAAGTAATTAAAGTTCAATCTGGAAAAAAAATATTGCGGATATATTAATTAAAATCTATTTAAAAGTAAATTTGCAAAATTTAGAAAAATGTTTAAACTAATAGAACATTGTAATTAAAATTAATGAAATATATTTGTAGAGAGGGGTGTTAAGTTGTACATTTATATTTTAATTATTTACTAGTCTAAAGTATAACTAAACAACTATGTTGTTTGTGTGAGGAATAAGCCACGAAAATAAAATAAATGTGGCGAAAGTTCTCTTATAACTTATATTATCTAAACTAACTATGGGCCGGGTGCGAACCACAGAGTGGGGGTAACAAAATCGACCGCAGCGCTCGCTGTAGCAGAAATGGAAATATCTAAAGGCTCCTGTTAAATATCACCAAAGATAATATAATTTATTTACGTATATTGTCATGTTTACTTTTGTACCCAGTGCAGTTTAGCAAAAATATGCTTTCACTGATTTTTTAATGACATAAAAACGACGTATTTTTAAAAGTTTTTTAGTTCTCGATCGCCATTATTTTATTATGAAAAATTGTTTGGGTAAGAAAATTTACTCACAATAATACCTCCATTTTTTGTATTGCAATTTTTTTCCACCCTTTTCACTTTAAATTAATAATGAAATATGATATATTTAACAAATATATAAATACAAATGGTGTTAATAAGAGAAAAATTAAATAAGAGATTAATAAAAACTTCCAAAAAGAATAGAAATTCTGCCTATCATCTTACTTAATATTAATAAAAATATTCTATTCCACCAACCCTAAAAATAATTAGTTCACGATTTTTTTTATCAAAAATTAATAATTAGGAACAAATCCATTTTAGCAACAATAAAAATTTCACTCAAGCCAAAAATATGAAATTTAAAGTAAGTAAAGAGGATCCATGAAATTATAATATGAAAAACTTAATATATATATATATATATATATATATATATATATATTTTTTTTTTTTATTATGTATAATATTATAATCAAAACGTTTTCAATACCTTGTAAATTTTTCTTTTTCTTATTTAAAGAAAAAAGAAAATAGTGAAAAATATTTCAACAATAAAAAATAAAGATACTCATTGTGAGTACAACTTCAAAAAAATTTTTTTATAATAAAATAACCACAACTGAGTGAGAGAATTTTTTAAATACGTAATTTTTTATGTATTTTCTTTAACTTTAAAAAATCACTAAAATTAATATTTTTGCTATACTGAACTCATACCTCACTTTTTATGCATTTAAAAGCAAATTTTTAAAAAGTGACACGATAGTTAGTGTATTGTAAATTGTAAAAATACTTAAAAGCACATTGTAATTTTTCAGAATTCCAATATCGAATAGGAAAATCGATAAAAAAAAATAGTTGGATAGAAAATGCCATAAAATGCATTATTCCTAAAATAGTTTGAAGTTGAAAAGTTATAATATGGGTAATACATTTATTATTTTACTCATTTTGTTGAGCTGACAAAAGGATAGTTAAGAAAACTAGTTAAGAAAACTGAAGGATATTATATAAAGTTTTTTGTAAAAAAAATTAAGGATATAGTTAAGAAAGCCAAAGGATATTACATATTTTGGGTACGGGCAACTAAAATCTTATTATTAATCGTTAATAAAAGTATATATTTATTTTTTTAAAAGTCTTCTACTTTACAATAAATAACAAGACAAACAATGAAACCTAATTTAACATGATTTTATCAAAAACACGAATAGTACTTACTTTTCTTCTAAAAAATAGCAAAGGAATAATTAATACGTAATTAGAAACATAATATAAAGAAAAAAGTGTATATAAGTCACAGTTAATGTATGTCTTTTTTTTACATTATTAACGTAAACATCATTTACCAGAGCCGTTAATTTGAAGCGTATAAATAAAATTGAAGCGCCTGTAAAGTTGCGGACGCTAGGCGGCGCTGATGTCATGTACCTAGCCTATATGTAATATAATAAAATGAATAAATATTAATTTATATTAAAACTATAATTTACAAATTTCGTTAAATGATTCACTTAGCTTAATTAAGAAATTCACATTAGAATCAATTAAATCACATTCTGTCTGATGACTTTTACATCATTAGATTTGTATGTATTTTCTACTCCCCTTATTTTTTTTTATCCCGCTATACACGAACCTGCTTTAACTCAGGAGGACAATGATACCATGGGTTAAAATGAGCATGTCAAATATACCTCAATGAATAAAAAAATGTGATGATTCATAAATCCAAATGGCATTCAAATGTACCTACACTTGAATGCCATTTGGATTTATTACATCTCTTATTGAATGCCATTTACATCTACATTTTTGAAAATATCGAATAGTTCTTGTTGAAAAATTGTATAATGCCGAAGGTTATTAGAATCATTTTTCGAAGTTCCATCAACACGAACTCAATGTTCCTTCAATTAAATCGCATAGTCTCTAACGTATTACTATAATTAAATAAAATTACGTGATGTAGTATTATTTCTACATTTTTTAATTTCTTTACCACAACCTAGGTTTCGTTGTATTACAACATCTTCAGGTTATTAGCAAAGATAAGCTCTTTTCTAATTGCCCACCTGAAGATTTTGTAATACTACGAAACCTAGGTAGTGGTAAAGAATTTAAATAGAGTAGAAATAATCCCACATCACTTAGTTTAATTTAATTTTGAATAATTAATTTCTACAAAATTAACACCAAATATATACAATTTTTTTACTAGTAATTTCATGCTACACGTAAAGGCTACATTTCGTACATGATATTAGCTAGCAACTACGTTGCATAAATAAGAAGCATTTTTAAAAGCTTTTCAAATACCGAACCACCTTATCGTCTGGCAATCTCTAATCTCTGATAATCTCTAACTTGTGGTAATATCTGATAATATTCTGGTTCTAAACCATTCTAATGTGATTTTCTTCAATAATATTTAATTCAGCTTCAAAATAAATGTTTTTTGATATTCTTTATTTGTTAGCTAGGGGCTGAGCTTGAATAATAAAAAACTGTGAATAAGAGTAGAAATTGCACTGCAACGATTGCGAATCAAGTTAAGGATATGTAAACATTTAAGTTTACATTCGTATTTTTATTGAACTATTTACAAATGTTAATATTATTTTTAACATGTAAAGATATTTCCCATTACATTCTGGATATGCTTAATAATATTGTGAACTCCTCAAAAACGGTGAGGTGAACTTTAGGTGAGTTATTCAGTTGTTCATACTTTGATGATCCTACCGAAAATTATAGGTAAAGGACCTCTTAAATGTTCAATCTAAATTAAAACAGGTTTAAACAAAAATGGATAGTATAGAACTTATTAATTATTTTCAAAATATCTAGATTTTAGATTAGACTCACATCAATCGATTCTGCATCAATACTGTGCAACAGATAGACATGAAAATAATAAATGAAAGATAGCTTATTAGTACGGTTATAAGATGACGTCTTATTTTATACAAAAAAAACTAAGAAAAAGTCATGTTTTTTTATAATTCCTCATAGAATGAGAAATTATAAAAAAAATATGTTCTACTTTCAAAGACCAACTACTTAGAAAAAGTAATGACATATAAATTATCTTCAAAGCTGACATGACATATATCTTCATGATTTATAAACAGGGAAATTTAAAAAAGGAGCATAGGATCGTTTCGGAAATTTATATTTATGCTCGAATATGAAAAAATTAAAAAAAATTGTTACGCAATTTATAGCGATATTAGAGAAATAAAATTCTATGTCAAAGAATTTAAATAAACAATTAGTTAATTAAAAGTTTTTATTTCACAAAATACAATGCTTTATTTACATCAAATATTCGAAATGACAACCTTGAAACAAAATTCAATCTACAACGCCTCAGAAAATTGTGCCGCAAACAAATAAAAGGTTGATAATTTTGTCTGACATATTCGATTGAAATTCAGATTTTCATTCGTAAATCACGTTCGGACGTGATCTCTCAGCAGTGGACTATATATTTAAAATAGATTAAATTGAAAAAAAAATCAATCGGAATTAAATTTTGGCAGCACGCTTGTCAACTGATCGTGACCATCGTTCTCCACAGAAGCTGTGGAAGATGTGGAAAGTAGTAGAAAGTAGTAGTAGTAGTATATATATAAAGAAATATTAGCGCGCTTGGTGTTGCTGGTACCACATTTTCTAGTACGCCTTTAATGGGACATCTGATAGGAAGTCTATGAATCCGCTTCTTAGAAACTGTAAAAATATTTCTCCGTCCAAATTTGAGGCACCATCAAACAAATTCACAAAGAAGTTCAACAAAGTCTTTATAAATCCACTGAAATTGCTGTTGGGAACTGGATCTGCAGTGGAATTTTACGATGTAAATGTATATTAAGTAATGTATATTATGAATGTTAAATATCCCGAAATGCATAAATCTCGATACACAACTCCATATTGTGTCGTCAGAAAAGTTCGAGTCTTCCATCTCCTTAACATCTCATAACACAGGAGAGATCTCCTTAAAATCTCTCCACAAAATTGCATCCTTTTTGCAAAATCTTGTGACAATAAGTTCTGCATTCATTGAACAACATATGGATGTATATCCTCATTTTATGATATATAATACAGAACGTAGTATACTAATATCTCTTAAAATTTTACGCACAGTTAATGTTGGATCATTAACAGGTATGGAACGCTTCTAAAAGCCAATCCTTCAAAAGCTATTTTGCCTTCCAAATACAATAAGTTTAGTAAGTATAGTCTAATAAAGATACGATAGTTGAGAATTTGTTGTGCCTCTCCTTCTCCATGTTGGATGGCGTAGTCACTGTAGACCCTAGCAGCTTTCCGACCACTGCCACCTTATAATACCATGTTAATAATGTATCATGCTACTCGTAGACTCACACGACGAATAAATAATCCGTTTGAGATGTTTAGTTATGGCACGTCAAACAATCCAAATTGCACACATTGATAACAAGCCAAATCGTTATTTCTAATACACTAATAGAAATCAGAAGCTCAAAACAATTCTAGTAACAAAAGTCAAATATGGTTTTGACTCGTAAACTTTAGAACGCGTAAACTTTAAAATAGCAAACTATGAAAATAGATTAAAGTAGCAAGAGCGAAAAGCAAATGACTGAACTGAACAAACGAACGGTAGAAAAATTAAAGCTATTCTGTCTTTCACCACAATCAATGAGCGTTCTTCTCTTTAATATAAACAAGCTGAAATTGTCATTAAAACACCTTTTTGTTTATTTCTATTATTGCTTTTTCCTTAAATCACGTTTTTGTTTATTACTGTTACTGCTTTCTCGTTTATGTACTCTCCATACCGAAATGGTTTTCATTGTTATTACGTAATATTGTTCTAATAATTTCGCAATAATCAAGTCAATTTGCCATAAAAAAAAGTGTAAACTTGATGTAGATAATTATATAATTATAAGTTTGTAATTATATTTCACTAATATAAAATTTACTCTATTTTGTTTCACTGCGTCACTATAAAAGGCCATACAGAAAAAAAGGAATCATAACTACTTTTTAAATTTTTCGGTGGTGTTGCAACAAATATAAATTTTCAATATGTTCATTATTTTTTAATTTACCCAATTTTTTATATGTATCATTAAGCGTAGTAATTTTTAAAATAATCTGTATCTTGGAAATTTGAATACTATTTACCAGAATTCTACATTCTGCGAGTGATTATTAAAATTTCAGAATTTTTCCTTAGTTTTTGGTATGGAGTAAGAAAGGCTACACTAATCAGTGATATTTTCAACAGATTTTATGTTTATTTGTTCCATAGTGTCGATACAGGATTGATCAATGTGAGCAACGTATGAAAAATTTCAGTTTTTTGAAAATAATGAATAGCTCCTAAACTACTCACTTTTGTGTAATCTGTGTTGTTTTAGATTAATCTCTTATTATATGCCCCACCCATAACTTTCAGTGGACCTACTTGCGCAGGGGCAGTCTATATATAGTGAAGCTGTTTCCTTATAGTTCACTCTTTCAATTTATTTCAAACACGACTAAAACAAAAATATCAAACTTACTTCCTCCAAAATTCTTAATATTTTAGATTTGTATTGTTCTAAAATATACGGGTGAATGAGTTCTATTTCAGTTACGTTTCTAGGTCAAACGGTTTCTGAAAAAATACCTGCTGTGACACATAGGCGAAAACGCACTTAGTGATCTATCTTATAAATTTTTTATTTTCCTTTTTGAGATATGGCTTCCATTAAAAATAAATAATACTGTATAAATAGATATTCATATGTTTTAGTTAGTGTGATACTAATTTATTAACACTTTTTTCTAGCAAATCTGAAAGAAGATCATTCAATATCATATCAAAAAAAACTTTGATTGGCAATAAATATTTTCTTTACGTTATTTTTTTTTTATTCATATTAACTCTAATCTAAATTCCAAATAATTGCTCAACTAATAGGCGAGCAAGGGTTTTCCTTTTTTTATATCAGAGGTTTTTCTTTTATATAAAAGGTTATTTTATCTGCTAGATGTCCTAAATAGCCTAATTCCTAACCAACTAGACTCTCCCCCCACGTTTATTTCCCTGCATCTCGTGTTTTAGAAAAACACGCCTCAATGAGAGGTCCGTGCATAAATATGGACGCACATTTACATATCCCGCTCAAAGACAGACACCGCGGTAAAAATGCATCATTCATGTTAAGGTTTAGCTACTAAATTTCAATTCAGCAATTTCACTCTGGGCTGCCTTCCCTCCTGAGGGAGGCGCCGCATTAATGTGAATAAATCTTTTCACCTGACCAATAAGTATTCCCGTAGGCGTCGCCCTACGAAGCTTGCGCGCTGCGAAGCTTAAAAAAGCTCTCGTCTTTAGCGTGACCATGACGAAATTTGCTTGTTGTTGACTGCAAATAGTTATATTTTCATTGTGTTTGTGGATTCATGTTTGAACTCTAATATTTAAATAGTGAAATATTGTGTTCGAGATATTTAGGGTAAAATCTTTTTAATTCCCTGCCTGAAAAGAAAAATTAAAATTATGTCGTATCACTTTTTTTGCTTGTCATATATCCGTTACTTTATTAATACGTTTAAACCATATAGTACGGTATACAGTCGAAAATGTATTGAATTTTCAATATAATAGAAAAAAATTAATAACTTAAAATTGAAAGAAATTTCAAATGAAGATTTGGAAAAATGTATTTTTAGAAAGCATTATACTTGTATAATTTTAAAGACAGTTAAACAAATTTTACATTATGTTTTAAAAAAAATTAGAATCTAGTCGCAAAAATTAAGTAACACAAAATTAAGAAATTCAAACTGAGATGTGTTTTTTATTTTTATATATTTTATTTAATTAAGTCTGTCGACGTATTGATTACGAAAACATATACTTTACATTTTTTTACCGATGCTTTCGAAAAATTATAAAACAGAACTTTCTAAAAATAGTTTTTCTTTGTCTTTTCGTTTCATAAAAATTTAATCAAACACATTCCCAAACAATTATTTGGATAATTTTGGAATTTAAATATCATTAAGATTATAAGAAAGCAATTTTGAGATCTATATTATTGACATGTTTAGGGGAAATGTATGAAGACGTATTATATTTTGCGTTAAACCGACTGTATTTTCAATGCTATTCGCTAAATAATTTCAATAAGTGAAATATGTATGTGAAATTTAATTAACGTAAAACGCGTGATTTAATATGAACATTATGATTATAATTCTAGGGCTCAAGATAATCAAATTATAAATAGAAGTATAGAACCTTACATTCAAATTAACAATCAAGTGTTAAAAATAATATCGCGTCTGTTCCTTTTAATTAATATTTCTCTACATATTTACACTGGTTAATTGCACCGTGCACTTATATTGCCAGCGTCATCTAGTTAATTTCTTTTAACTAACCATTTAACTAACCATAAGTAATAGAAGTCGGTCTCTTGAACTCCATATTTTATTGTGCTCTATCAGTTTGAAAAATTAAATTAAATTTATATAAGTGCCTTTGCATTTATGTGTACTTCAAAATACTTTCCGCTTTTACTTATTGTCCGTAATTTACTACATAATTTCAAAGGAAAAAATCGATATTTGTTTTTCTTGAGTACGTTTAACATCGAAATTTAAACTGATGTTTTTTTTTTATTTAAGTCTAAAAAAGTAAGGAAGGAGAAAACTCGTTCCAAGATTCGAATTTAGGACTTTCGAGTTCAGAACCCAATGCTTTGCCGCTGCCTCAATGACTCGTTGGGAGAAAGGACGAAATAATAGTAAACTTAGTACATATTTATCATCTTGCTCTTATTTGGTGGTAAAACTGGCAATATCTAGTGTTTATTAGTATTTTTTCAGGTATTTGCAACTTATGTATTATCCAAATATCAAGTTTCAAATTCTTACCTTAAATACAATTCTTCAAACAATATAGGCAGTCACGTAAAACATCCCCGTAAAAGTTTCCAACGTTAATATCTTCAAAATCTGCAGTAGCTTTTTATAATTTTTTGCTTTGTTTATAACCGTTTATTTGTTTAATATATACATTTTTTAATTCAGCCATTTAATCTATTTGAATCTAATTAGAGATAGAAAGAAGAAAACAATTTTTAAAATATTTTCTCGCCAGAATAATTTCGCCTGATAATAATAATTTATTAATTAATTCGGTGCGGCAGATTTTGACAAATCGTGCGGATTAGCAGTGATATACAAGTATACACACATACGCTTTACTAATAGTGTTTTAGAAAGTATAATAAAAACCCGAATGATGTATAAAAATTAATTACTATGTAGTAATTATATTATTTAATTCGGTTCAGCTGATTTCGACAAATCGTGCGGATTAGCAGTAATATACGAATGTACACACATACACTTTATTAACAGTGTTTTCGAAAGTATAATAAAAACCCGAGTGATGTATCATAATTGATTACTATATAATTACTTATATTAATTAATTCGGTTCAGCAGATTTCGATAAATCCTGCGGATTAGCAGCAATGTACAAGTATACACACATACACTTTACTAACAGTGCTTTTGAAGGTATAACAAAAAACCCGAATGATCTATCAAAATTAATTACTATGTGCGGTAGGTTTCAATAAATCGTGCGAATTAGCAGTAATATACGAGTACACGTACATACATTTTATTAATAGTGTTTCTGAAGGCATGATGTATCAATGATGTATCAAAATTTAATAAAATTCAATGATGTATCAAAATTTAATAAAAAAATTAATATCGAATCTTTAGTAGTAAATATATTAAACTAATTTTATTTAGTTTATCATTCTTCTTATTCCCTTTACATTATTTTTTTTTAAATATGAGTAAGCTTTTATACAACCAATCTTGTTATTTACTAAAATTCATGATTAATTGAAATATTTTTTCAGTAGCAAAACTCGCATTTTTATATTATTTTTTTTAAATTATTAATTGTTGTTCCAATTGCATTATTGCTTATGCCCAACATGCTTATTAGTTTTCCTACTTGTTTGTAAATTTGACATATAAAGCCTCCAACACGTGATAACCAAGCAGACGTTATACGTTCATTTAAAATATCATGTTATATCAAATAATTTCAAACATCTTGACCATCAAAGCGAATATTCAATTTTAATTTGTAAGGTAAAATAAAAGTGGGTCTAGATAAACCGTTACAGAACAAATTATATACTAAGCCAATTATCTGAATACATTTCGTTAAATATATATAGCCAATTTCGTCTCCTTTATAGCTACACATAGTTCACTTTGCTAAAGTAAACTATGTAGTTATAAATCGTTAGTTCGCTCTAAACTATATCTTGTTTCAATTCAGAACAACTTATACAACCACCTTGTGGTAGCCTATCTACGTTTACGTTAGTACATTTGTAAAGATTTACGTGGCGAGAGCTATTGCTTTGGTCCCGTTGGTCTAAGTCGTATTGGCCAATTTATATCTCCCTGGGTGGAAATTAATTCACGAACAGTATCTATCTATTTGTTACACCTGTCTTATAATCGTATATATATACAGTTCTATATATACAGTTCTATATATATAAGGTAATCGAAGATATATACAATAACATGCGTAGCCTTTTAATGGGTAAAGGTTCAAGAATTAGGCACGAACATATCTAATAGAAGTACAGGTGTCTCAAAACGATCCAACTATTTTAGTTGAAAATAAAAAAAATAAAACTAGTTGTAGTTATTATTTATTGGCACCGAGGCAAAGATAATAAAAGAAATTTTATTTTTAAAAATAATATTGTTTAAATGACGGCCACTTCGTTGACTCTTCGAACTTTCGCGAACTTTATCGAAGACTTTTCTAAGCAATTTGATTTTCTCTTTGATATTCCTTTTTGAATCTGTCAAATTTCGATGGTTTTTTATAGTACGATGCTCTTAAGATAGCTTCTTAAAAAAAATCTGGTAGAATTAAATCAAGGCTCCGAGGGGCACTCAATGTTTACTCTTTGCGAGATAACCATCTCAGCGAATAACTTGTGCAATGTCGCTAAAAAGTCGTTAGTGGAATGCGACTTAGCTCTGTCTTATGGAAACCGAGTCAAGTAATGGTAATGCTCACATTCCTGTCGTTGAGCAATAAAGAAATGGCTTACCATGGCGATATATTACTCAGAAGATACTGTAACCGCTCTATGGGCCTCAAAAAATAAGTTTCAATTATGGAATTGACCCATATAGCGACCCACACGGTTACTTTAAGGCTGTGCAATGGGCGTTGACATAACATCGTTGAGTATGCCTCTGCTATGTGGAAATTTTCATGATTAATGTATCCGTCTACATGAAAATGGGCCTCATCACTAAAGAAAATGTCAAAATTTCGACAATTTTTGCAACATTTTCTTCTCTGTCATGTCATCTTCTGTCTACATCTCTTTAACACTGCAGTCACATAATTTAATCTCTTAACGTAATCATTTTCGTTCAGAGATCGCACAATCTGAATTTTATAGGCCTTAAGATGAAAATCAGATCGCATTATGCGGTAAATCTTCGCTCTTGAGAATCCCAATTAAGACTCACGCCTCCTGACGCTGACCTGAGGCTGTCGCCTTACAGAATTCGCAACCAACTCGATGTTTCCAGGGGTTCTTGCTGTTCTTGGACGGCCATGATGAATGTTACCTGTAGCCATGATGAATGTTACCTGTTCCAGCAGCGTTGAATGTCTCGATTCAGGAAGAATGATTGTATCGCTTGGGATTTCGCCAATGTAGCGTAGTCGATAATGAAGTCGGAATAACCGGCAATTGATTGAAGATGGAAGAATTGAAGTCGGAATAATGGGCGTACACGCAAAACGCGCTTGCTCCTCCGTGTAAGGCATGATGCCGACTAAAAATGTAAGGTCCTAGGTCGCGGGCTATGCTCTCTCCCCCGTCCCACCTCATTTTTTTGCGTCTTATTCATTCTCAATAAAGTTGAGACGCTTTCAAACATCACGTATTTTAGTGGGGTAAGCAATTTAGTCTTAAAATTTTCTGCATGGTTTCAATTTGAAGGGACATCCTGCCAAAGTAAATACGTGTGAAAAAGACCCCATTTTCGCAAAAGGTGCAAGCATTATTTATTTCCCGATTCCATGGTACTATGGTATCAAAAATTATACCATTTTCGCTAATACTGCAAAACATTAGTTATTTTGCGATTCCATGATACTATAGTTTCTTGTCATTGATTTACCGTACTTGTCGAGTGGAATGTCTACCCAAAGCTACAAAGACTCGAAAGACTATAAGATCCACTAAAAATGTTGTTATGTTTTTCCATTTATTCTCTGTTCACTTGTCGACGTATCCGAAAGTAATCTCCATAAATATCCGAAAATAATCGTTAGTCATTTTTGACATAATGTAGCTTTCCATTATTTCATCACTGGCAATAATTCAAATTTATGGAGGTCTACGGAGTATCTCAAGACGAAATATTTATCTTAGTTAAAATGTAAATATTTATGAAACCTAGTATTGAACGTCATACATGTACGTTCAAAATTAGTACAAAATATATCCTATCTTGAAAGATGAATTTATTCAATTTGATTCTTATTCAATGATGTGAAAACTGTTTCATGATTTCTTTCTACAATGCCGTTTCAACATGTTAATTTTTTACACAGTTTATACGTGTCAAAATATTGATGGTTATTGTATAAATATCTCCTAAATTTTTAAGTACCAATAATGGTACCAAAGGTTGTTGTTATGTTATCTCATGTTCTCCAAATTTCCACATTGTGCGTTTAATATAAGAATCCATGTTTCCATAACTTCAATTTTTGTTTGGCGGGAGGTTTCACCAAAGGTTGTTCTAAATAGTAGTGCTAAATAAGAGTGCATACTAGAAAGCTATATTCACTTATAAGCTATATCTCGGTCTATTTTTTTTAGAGTGACCAATATTTAATATCTTTCTCTGGTCAATAAGAATTGTTATAATTTGGTCGTCTCCCTATCGTTTTGTTTGATACAACTTACAACTTTAAAATTTTACAGAAACTTTGCTTTTAATATTCTTGAAGACAATTAAAAAGATAACAGAATTATGTGCTTAAGATAACACTGAGGAAGTGAAAACTTTGGCAAACAATTTAATCGTACTGCGTTAAAAATTTTGTTTAGGTGTGCATTAGAAATTTTGTTTACGTGTGCGTTAGAAATTTTAAATACCAAAATCGAATAAAAAGCAAAAATACTTTACATAAAAAGTAATTTTATGTAAAGTATTTATTCACGGTGACATGTAAATAAATTAAAACAGTGCAGTGCACACTCAACTGATCATATTTTATATACTTTCACGATAATATCACAATAATATCATGTTTTGATATATCAATGCATTCAAATAGGTTCGGTTAATTTATAAAAATTTGGCAATTAGATACCAAATACATAATATAGTAAATAAATACATTGTGAAAAGAGAAAATATACGTCTTTATTATATAAGTGGACTTTATATACTTAGCGGGAGAGCACGAGTTTTATTTGAATTCCATTAGTAAATAATATTTTTATAAAAAAATAAAATTAAGCAGTGGAATTTGACAAAGACCGCCTACAGACTATTTATTTTTGCATTAAACTATATCGAGATATATATGCATAAATACTGAGGCAAAATTAAGTAAATTTTTAGCAAATTGATGGAAAAAAATACTTCGGTTTGAATTCAATAAAGAAATAGTACTTAGCATCGAAATTTGAACTCAGATTTCTGTCACGTTTCGTATGTAACTTAGTGCTGTATCGCTGCTGCGCTGCGCCTATCATTCTTTGGGCAAAGTGACGAAATAAAAATTTACCTACTAATTCGATTTCTTTTCGTTTGGCTGCACTCGGCCTAAGGATGAGTATATCCGTAGTCGAGTCGGTTGGTCATTCTCGGTTTACTGTCGAGTATACCCGAAGAATGTCACGCTGGTGGTGGAAAAAGTGAGCCAAAAGAAGTTTTAACCTTAAAAAATATTAAGAAGAAATTATTGCTTAGCCTCTCATAAGGGGAAAGCTAACCATTGAAATAAATTAGGTAAGGTTTTTTAAATGCTGTTATATGTTTTATGATATTTCGTTTTGACGACTCGTTTCATAGTTCTTATTTATTAAATTTCTAATTTACTCCCATTGTGTATCCTTCTATGTATTTTTAAAAGTAATATATTGCAAAGGTATGTTATACATTTAATTAATTGTGTTTTATTAATATTGAAATAATTACTAAAGAAATAAATAAAAATATGAATATTGCATGATTTTGCAGATTAATTTGTGTACGTGAACTTATTGTTGTTTGTTCGATACAAATCGCACTGTCTGTTCGCGCTGTTTTAATTTAACCGTTTTACTATTATTTCCGATTAAATAAAATAAATTCAATTTGTATTTCTATTCAGCAATTTGTTCTCTTCAGAAAATAAATATAAAATAATGAACAAATGTCAAATTAGTTAGTACAAAAATTACATTATGTTTAGTTTCATAAGTTGGATTGATGGCTCCAGTCATTGTTATGGTTCATAAAATCATAAATTTCATAATACCCTTTTTTGAGTAGACGTCTCTTAACAACGTGTTTAAAATGTTTTTTTGACAAGTTCGATTAGACTTCTGGTATTTTAGTGTAGAAGAGTATACTGTTTAAAATATTTTTTGGTCAAGTTCAATTCGTCTGCTGGTATTTTATTATAGAAGAGTATACTGTTTAAAATATTTTTTTGACAAGTTCAATTCATCTTCTGGTGTTTTATTATAGAATAGTATACTGTTTAAAATGTTTTTTTGACAAGTTTGATTCGTCTTCTGGTATTTTATTATAGAAGAGTATACTGTTTAAATATTTTTTGACAAGTTCGCTTCATCTTCTGGTATTTTATTATAGAAGAGTATACTGTTTAAAATGTTTTTTTGACAAGTTCAATTCATCTTCTGGTATTTTATTATAGAATAGTATACTGTTTAAAATGTTTTTTTGACAAGTTCGATTCGTCTTCTGGTATTTTATTATAAAAGAGTATACTGTTTAAAATGTTTTTTGACAAGTTCGCTTCGTCTTCTGGTATTTTATTATAGAAGAGTATACTGTTTAACATGTTTTTTTAACAAGTTCGATTTGTCTTCTGGTATTTTATTATAGAACAGTATACTCTTCCCCATAAATAAACTACTACTTGTGAGTCTGAATTTAAGAATATTCAGTATTCTGTAATTTTGACGATGACAATTTTTACGCTGAAATAAGTATGTTGTCCTCAAATGTAAAATAATCTCAAAAACATATAGTGAAAGTAATCTGAATATACTAATTACGTTAAATAGTTTCCTGAGTGAACCTCTAGAACTTAATTTATACATTGAGCGAATAACTCCTTTTTACGAAATAAAAATTCAATATTAAGAGCCTCACCCCAAAACAATATATCGTAAAACATTATACTTTGAAAATAGCTGATATAAACAAATCTTGCAATTTCTACATTTATCAAATCCCTGATTTTCTTGGCGGCGTATGTAGGGGAACTAACTTTCCCCGCCAATTCTGAATTATGAGCTCCCCTTTGCAATGTACTATCTCTAGTAACACCGAGAAAAACTGTTGTGCCCCATTATGTTATCGAATACCAAGTTAGTGTCCACTAGTCTTACATATGGAAGAGTAAATTGAATTCTTTTTGTTTATTTGCATTGACTAACAAATGATGTATCGTAAACCAATAGTTAATTATTTGTGATATCGCTTTATTTATATTATTTAATTATTTTATTGTTTAACATATCTATTTATTTTGAATATGAGAAGTATGTCGTCAGCAAGCAATATTTCAGGGAATTTTTCAACCTAAAAAGTAATGTACACAACGAAAAGAAAATATGCCAATATAGATCTTTAGAGAACAGCCATCTTTACTAAATATCCAGTTGAATTAAATTCTCTTACCTGTACTTTTTGCAATTTGTTTACGAGATACATATTAACTAAGTTAAGAGCTTTATATTTCACGTACTATTGCAATTTGGACAGTAAGTTCCATAATCAACACAAACACTTAAGACAGATCACAGAATATGCTAACAATACCTTGCCTATCTTCCCAAGTATTGAAAATGTGCGAAACTAATACCATGGCTGCATGGATCCGCTCTTTGTAAAGCAAAACTGCTGATTGTGAAGTTATTAAAAGGAGTTGAAATGCGACCCTATTTGCTAAGGCATGATCTTTTTAAAAAAAGTAGCCAAAATAGACTCTGGTCTAAAATTAAAGGGATCGTAGTTAAAACAGAATTTAAATATTTGTAAAATTTTCCGTTCTTTTACAAGATCTGGAAAAACCTATAGATCAACAAATTTATACAATATGGTGGCTAAATGCGGAGCAACACCATCAACAATAGAACTGACAAGTTTGACAGATGATCCTCAAACGTTTGTGGTATTCTTTAATTTAGGTGATTGAAAAGTATTTTTAATTTTTGGGGATCAACAGGAGTAAATTTAAAATGTAGATCGTGATTGATGAACTTTGAAGTTTCCCTTGACGCTGAGTTTAAGGTATTCGTAATGATAATGGATATATTCCTGAATAATTTCTCAAAGGCCACTCCTAATGTGAACTAATAAATTTGTTGTGGGTTTTCAGTGATGGGTTATCGCATGAATTAATCTTTCCCGTTTCACTACTTGCGATATTCCAAACATATTTTTGCCATTTTACTTACCAAATTTGACAATTTTTCATACATAATTTAGGCATTCGTTGTTTTTAACATCATTCCTTTCAAAGCAGCGATGCCAATATCAACATCAAGTCACCTGTAACGCAGTTAGTTACTTTCTATTGATATTAAATGTAATATTCTCTTCATTCTTTTACGGGAAATACTAAAAGTCTCTTATTTTTCGTACCAAATTTGTAAAAACGGTAAATTTATGGAATCATCTCGATATCCGTTTGTTCGCTTCTCATATCCAGTTTTCAAGGAAACCATTTTATATAAAAAGTTAAAATTTGGCATGGTTGTTGAAAGCAGTAACCTAATTGTAAGCATTATGCATAAATAGTTGTATTTTCATTTTAAAGGGTTATGTTGAAGGTTGAAAATACCATTTATTAAGCTCATCTCATTAGTATCAAATTTATTAAGTTTAAATTAAAATAAGCTCATTAAAAAAAGTTTGGAAATGTATTTTTTTTAAAATAAATATTTCTTTTCTATTATAATTTTTTTCCCTTAATTCTCTACAAAATTCGAAAACAAATCGGTGCTGAAGTTTATATCAATCAAAAATTATCAACACTGCCTTATTTGTTTTCATAGTTTATTTTGTTACAATTTCATCGTTTAAATTAAAAATTAAGCGAAAAACATAATTGATATAAAACTTTTGTATTAAAATACATAAAAATATTTTATAATTATTTTTTCAGAGTTTCATCATTAACTCGCTTTAAGTGAACGCCGTAGACGCAAAATTTGCGTGCGCGTCGCCCTTGATTAGTACACAGTTTGCGTATGCACTTGTTGTGTTTATGAATGCAATTTCATTAAAATCACCTCTGCCTTTCAGTTAACACTGAAATCACTTTTTCTCAAAGTGGTCGATACACTGAAACCACTTTTTCTCAAAGTGTTGGACACTTTTTCTCAAAGCGGTTAATGTACGACTTTCACTTTTTTCAATTTTTTTTAACACTTGAGTAAAATTTAATCGAACATTTTAATGTTTGATGGCTGGGGAAATATTTAAAATCCAGTATTGTGCTAGTGTTTTGATTTGAGTAGGTGAAGTAAATTAGTACAGGAACTATCTTAAAAATGCTACCAAAAGGAGTTTACATCAAAAAAACTTTGGGGCATTTGCTAGGAGTCTTAATTATTGTCAAACGATGAGACGGAACAGACGTTTAGATTCTAGCAGAACGCAAGATATTCGGCCTTCGTATTTCACCTCCAGTCTACTACTGCGTATAAGTTAGCCTTTCAAGTACATTAAGACATTTTCATTCTCAACATATTCTCCTCTGTGTATTGCATTAGATATATCGCTACAGCAGTCGTAATTTACGATGATAGGGTCACGAATCCAATTTACCACTCGCCGAGAACCATCAGACGCGGTATGAAATGAAAAATGCTGGTGGGCTACTTGTGTCTTAACCCATCCGTTACGTCAGAATGGAGTTAGTGCCTGTGGCTGGTTGGTATCATTAAATATATATTTTTTATTTTTATTAAAGAAATATTACCTTTTTATTTCAGTTATTAAACCTGAATTCTCAGTATAAAGTAAATGGGGTTCAGTAGCGAAAATACATAGTTTTTTTTTTGGAACCTTCGAAAGGAAAAGGGCGTTTTTTTCGATTACGGCCTGATCCGAATATTGTTATTTTAAGAATATTTAATTTAAAAGTTTGCGGTTGTCTGTAAAGTGAAGGAAGGATACTTTAAAAAGAGTTCGTGAAAGTAAAATAAAGAATAAGAGAATAAGAGACCATCGTAGAGGTGAAATGTTTAATTAGCTATATTGTTAAGAAAAAATATAATAATAAGACATAGTATAGGAGTACAATTACAGGAATATTGCCTGATTAATTGGCGAGATTTTTATTAACGAATGTTCTAAAATATAGATTAAAATTAACCGATTCTCGAAGGATTTTTTAACAAAATTAAATTATATTTTGTGGAGACGCCATATATTACGGGTGCATAGGCTGGAACAGAGCGTAGGGCGTTTTTCTTTTTTTAAATAAATGATGAAAAAAATGCACCAGATGAAAGTTGTAGAATTTTGAAAGTTCTTTTTAGCAATGCATAATTTGTATACTTTTATTTTAAGATTTCTATCATTTTGTTTTTTTTAATTTTTGTTCGCTAGCATTTTTAAATTATTAAGATTCATTTTATCTGTCTTAGAAATTAACTTAGGTTTTGATCTAAGCTATTTTTGTGCAAAATTAAGTTAGGGAAATTTGTTAAGGGTAACTGAGAAATTGGGACATGAGTACTATTTAAACACGATGTGAGTGAAAATTTTTCCAAAATTAGTGCAATTTGAATTGAGTTTCGAGTGAACGAAAAAAACAAACTGTCAATTTTTTCGCTCAAAAAAAACAGGTATTTATTTTGTAATATAGTAGTTAAATTGTATGGTCTTATTTTATTGTTGCGCTTATAAAGTATTTGTATTGATAAGCTCAGAAAGTACTAATCAATAAATAGATGTGCCCAATTTAATTCAGTTTTGTTTGAAAACTGTACTGATCAGAATCATGCCAGAAATATGAATTATGAGATACTGTCTAGTTCAAAACTACTAATAACGTAGCGAGTTGCAATACAATTTAATGACTCATTTTTGGTTAAAAACATTAAAACATCTGGAAGATAAGCTTTTTTAAACGAAAAAAACGTATTAGCAAATAAATCATAATTAATATAATATAATCATTCTTTGGCTAATTAAATACTACAAAATAAAACATCGTTGCAGAAGTAAATTATTAATTAAAATCGACTCATCAATTTATTGCAATAAAAAATTAAATATTTCTGTCGTTTGTTACTTTTTATTAAATTCAAAGCAAATTATCAAGATCGATAGTCAAATACAAGTAATAAATACAAATGTTTAGACAAGTCGGATACGACATAAATATGTGAAAAGCGGAAATAAGCTATACAGGAACTTTGCTATTGCTACGAAATACATTAAAGACGGGATGAAAGTATTTCACGAGAAAAAATGGTTAGACGAATACAACGCATTCACAGAGAAAGAAAATATATTTTATGATACAATAATAGAGATGTATGGTAATATATAAGAAAAACTTACCGAAAGGCAGAAATTTTTCAACCAACATCCAAAAGAAGATTCCTTGGATGTCTTCCTAGCGAAATCAAAGATATTAGCTTCGACGTATGAATTTGACACTTTGGAAGATTCTCTCAAACCGTATGTTTTCATTTGCAATATAAACTATTGATACATATATTTCATCGATAATGGATTGGTTTCTTTATAAAGCATGTCAACATTTTGAAGCCAGAGAAAAGATAAAAGAAAGACATTCTCCTATTATACTTAATTATTAAACTTGGCGGAACTAGTTTGATTTAGATATTAGACTAAGGTAGACTAAGAATTTTTGACGACTGCTATGCTTTTGTCACTCATTCTGTTGCTTTCAAATATAAAAAAAAACAATTTAGGTCATAGAAATGCATATTTTATAAAAAATATTATCTAATAGATTACTAGTCTACCAAAGCAATGAAATATTAATGAATAAAACAAACAAAAGACAAGTACGTTTTTATAAATACTTGTATATAATGTAAGTTATGTACATATATTAATAATGTCAAAAGCAACTTATAAAGCAGATAATATTTTTACATGTAAACAATGCTTTACAATAACTGTTTTACAAATTGTTCACAAACGCACGCAACAAATACATTAATTAAAGAGGATCAATATCTTCTAATTCAATAGTCAATTCCCTTGAAGGATCCCCAACATACAAATTCGATGCCCTTCAACAAGATTAAGCCAGATCCGTTTGTCGGAGCAAATAAATAACCACGCGCGATAAACTTACGGAAAGCTCCCAAAAGCTCTCGCTTGGACCGCTATTGGCGAAAGCTTTGGTGGAATTCATTCAACCGCAGTCTGACAAATAGATTTAAAATTGTAGTACTGTAGCCTCCTGCTACGTGCTCGATGCGGAAGTTTATAAGGGTCAGGATACGGCATTACGGCTTTACCTTGAGGGATAATGAAGTCCAACTTATACATTTGGCTGTGTTCCTGGAGGGGTTTATACAGGTTGTATCAAAATGTTGATAAAGTGATTCTGGTCTTTTTGAATGATAAGTACGCCAAATTTAATCATATGCAAATAACATCTTAGGGAGAAATTAAACTGTTTGCTTCAAAATAAAACTGTATTAAAAATATTTGTTAAACGTAAAAAGCTGTGAAAATACCTTGAATGTGATTTGAGTAAAGATTTTATGGAGGGAAAATTGTAGACTTTTCTAGTACCTATAAATGGATGTCGATGGATTTATTTTCAGCCACAAGCTTATAAAGTTTTTTTCATAAAAATTGTTCCCAAAATGTGCCTCACAAGATGCTTTATTCAAAACGTCATTTATTTAGTAGACAAGTTCGTTTTTTTTGAGCTTAGCGAGAGTTTCGTAAAAAAATGTATTATTGTATTGTTTGTCTATTTTTAGAATTCCCAGTCGCCATAGCGGGTTAAAATCTGTCATCGGAAATTGGGTTAAATCACCCCAATACCAAATACTCGTCTCCCGAAATAGTTTTTCGTCAACTATGTGAGTAACAAAATAAAAAAAATGATACAGGAAAAATTTTGTTAACTTCGATATTGAATTGAAAGAAAAAGAAAAAAAAAACGTGGAAATGTTATTTTCCATAAAACCGATAATATATAAATGTATAGACCCAATTTTACATTATTCAGAAATTGTTCAGTGCCTTTACATTGTTATTTAGCTAGTTTCTAGTGCTAGTTTTCAGCGTTCCGTACTTCAAATGGAACAACGGAACCCTTATTATTTTATAGTAGGATATAGTCAGGTATCTATATATCTGCTATTTTTGTAAAAACAACAGCTTGACATAGCAACTTTGCATTTAGTATATTTATAAAACATATTCACGCATACACATCTTAATAGTATCAAGTATCAAGTGGGGTAAATTAAGTACTCAAAAATTTTCTTTTGTCGTCAATAATAAATATTTATGGCAAAACATTAATAATATTGTGAAAAATTTGTTGATAGTTTAATAGAGATTCTTTGTACCCTTAAAAGTCTATAAGTATTTAAATATGTACGGAGAATCATTTCAGTGCGATCTGTACTCGTACTTGATAGGTTTTTTTACCATGTGAAATATCTGTTATTTTTCACTTTATTGAATCTGTATAAAGTTATAATAGTTTCTTAGTAAATTATTCATTTTTAGTCAATACTACTAATTGTTTTTTAGTATAAATATAAAGTAAATTGAAAAAAGTCCCAGATTAGCCGCAAAATTGAATTAAATAAAACCTACAACTAAATCCTTTACATTTTACCTAGATTTCCCCAAGTTTCAGAACTTTATTTTTAGTCACTCCCACATTTTCACATTACGAACCATTTTCCACATGTAGCTTTATACGGTTGAGTAGCATTTACTCGACTGCGTAATGCCAAGTAGCCTACTCTAGCGTGGAGCTTTATAGCACGTATCGAAGTCATTGTACGGAAAAGCTTTGGACAAGTAATGTTCAAGGGTAAATCGAGCAAAATATCGTCAAAAGATAGTATTCTGAATGACATTGGAAATTTATTCAAACGTAACCATCTAATTTATTATGTTCTAATGTCACTGTCATTTCAATCGATACGCCAGATAATATTTCTTGACATTTGTTACAAATAGGTATTATATGTGAGTATTTTTACATATATAATTTATATTTCCGCCACAGTATGAGTAATGGGCCTTTTTTGGGATCCCCTAACCAAATGTCAAAAATAGTACACTTATAATTCTATAATAATCGTACCTCGCAGCACTATACTTCTTTTAATTTAAGACCGATTGTGATGACAATTTACAGAAAGGTCTAGTTGAATTATAAAAAAAGGTAGAAATAATGTTATACATTTTTATGAAGTAACGAGGAGGTTATATTTTAAGGATGAGACTTTTCTGCTACCAGAACCCATTGGATAACCAAATATTGAAAGCTAAGCTGAATATCATCACATAATATTACGTGATGACGTCTTATATTGGTGACGTCACCATTTGCACAAGTTCCTGTACTATGTTGACTCCAGACATTACATTTTAAACTGACATAAAATGGAAATGTTTGTTCATGAAAATCATGAAAGTACTGGCGCACCGCAAACGATAAAGTATAGATCAGAAAAAACCTGGAAGGCAATAAAAATGTCATTAATGAGGTTTTAATTAAACAAAAATTATTAGCATTACATTACAGCCAAGAGATATTTTTATGGTAATTTCGTGGTTAGCAATTACTGGATTACAATGGGTAGATTATTACAATTATGCAATTAGTACTTATTTACATGACATACACACACACACACACACACACACACACATATATATATATATATAACTATATTTTTCAGTCATCATAAATAAATTTACAAAAAGCATGGTATAAATATTCTTTTAAGGAAATAATTATAGCTGCGCATGACTATTTTTTGAAGATTTTGACATTGGGTATTCAATTGATTTAAGGGAGAGAAAGTTAATTAGTCTAGTGCGAATTGCAGTTGATTGGTTTTTTATTTGCATAATATGTTAAGTATGTGTAGAGGATTTATATGTATTATATGTAACGATACTCTACAAAATGGGGTATATGAAAAAAATTCAGACCCGCATGCTAGCATAGCCTAATTTTTTTTTTAAGTATACTACTTCAGAATCGTTTTTCATATGTAGCTCCCGGTATAAAATTTTATGAGGAGCAAAATCAGAAATCCAGGGAGTCAAAAAAGTTCTGATCGTACGAAGTTCATGGTGTTAAAAAAAGTGTAACCGTTAGGTGGCCTCTCGGTGCAACATTTCTATGTATCTTTAGAGTGAAATATCATTATGTTTATTTTACATTTTCTTGTGGCGTAATAGCAATGATGGAGTGTGACACACATAGTTTACTATCATTCGCTTATATCAAGACGTAATCATTAAATATCATTACGTGAAATTCTTTTATCCTACAAAATTAAGAAGGCTCTTTTAATTTTAACTTCTTAGTCTGACGTTACTAAAGTTTTTTAATTTTGTTGTTTAAATTTGATCTTGTTCATTCGTGCTTTACTTGAAAATAATTATGGTGTAAGCTTTTTTTTTATTAAATCATTTTTCATTTACATTTCACGACATTGATATTTATATACAGTATTACCTATTTTATACAATTCCAAGACAATCGTACTCCAGGAGTAAACTCCAGTCGCGCGTCGGGGCTGGCATGTACAATTGTTTTTAAAGATTTTATTTCCTACTTTTGTGGGCGTTATAATTATGTATAATTTTGCCAAATTAAAGCTTTATAGCACTTATATTCCGAGTAAAACAGCTGTAACATACAGACGGACAGACAAATAACATGGCAAAATTATAAGGCTAGTAGTTATTCCAAAACTTTGTACCTGGTATTTATTTATTATGAGGGCAAATACTACTTCCAACAGAGACTACATCTGCTTGGAATCGAATGATATATCAATCGGAATCATTGCGAGACGCGAAATATGAGCTTTGGCTATGTCCACTGTTCTGCCGAAGCTCTTGACAATAATTGTGACAATCGCTAGAGCGTGCAGGGGCAGAGCAAGCAGAAGGTAAATTTTTAAATGAAATATTTGGAGGATTATTTCGGTTTAAATTACAGAGAATTATTTTTTGAGAAACGTAAAACTATCCCACTGACATTTTTGAGACCGTTGACCTTCTTTCTTAAAACTACTGAATAAAGTTTAGAATAATAAGTTTGCATTTTATTTTTTCATCTGGGTCACCACTAAAATGACTATAAATTCCAACTTACTGTACTGCATAATACAGGAATTTTTTGTGAAATATAGACGTTTTTCTTCGATTTATATAATTTTAACAGTTTTTCAGCAATTCCGTTATATAAAACTTGATAAAATGTAGCTTATGTTTGAATGCAAGGCAGTAGCTCCAAAACTGAGATATTTATAATTTTAAGTTAAAAAGTTTTAGAATAATTGAAATCTAGTAGTAGATAGTTTGACAACGGAACCCTAAAAAGAATAAAACAAATCTAAACTTTACGACATTTATAGGTTGAGAGAAGTTGTTAACGGTAAAACTTAGTAGCAACTCGAAAAAAAATTACGCATCACATTCGCAACACTCTGTACGTACAAAGTATTCGTTATCGAGGCGTAATTCTGCGTGAAACAAATTTCTGACTGAATTGAACTTTTAAATAAGTATCGGAAGGGTTTTTGAAAAAAAATGTCCTAGAATCATTTCCATTATACGGACTTAGGCTTTATTCATGAGATTCTGGTGTTCGGTGAACACGTTTTTCTCCATTTTTATTTATAGATCTTAACTATGTATTAGCATTCATTTATGTACATATCCTTTATGTAAGTCAAAAGTTAAGCAACAAAGCTAAATTATATATATACAACAAAGCTATATTATATAGCTATGTTATTATTATATTTACATTTTTATAGTATTTCTAGACATATTTATGTAGTATTTCCAGATACCTTATGTTCATTTCTTTCACAGAATACTGCCGAAGAGACGTTTACAAGTCTTCTAAGGTGCATATCTATGTAATCTACATATGTGGTAAGGTTGATATTTCAAGGCAAACAGGTAAACAAAAAAATAATGAATAACTTTATATATATATATATATATATATATATATATATATATATGTATATATATATATATATATATATATATATATATATATATATAAGAGGTTTATAAATTGGTTTAAACAGACGAGTACCCGCAGCAGATTTAATGAATGGTGGACTAATTAGAGTTGCTAAAAATAAGCAAGGATTGACGTGAAAAAGTTGAATAAAAACGTGTCAAGCACCAGTAAAACTTGCATTACGAGATTTACCTAAATATTTAAGCTCTTATAGATGTTTAAACGTATGGAATATTTCTATTAAATTATTTAGAAATATTAATTCTTCATAATGTAGATATATTACTTGATATATTGTTAATGACTTAACATTATGGTGCATATTTAATAAAGTACAAAATGGAATAATCGTTATTATTCTCTTACAACCTGTGCGTAGGCTTCTAAAAATCTCACTTTTTTAATAAATTTAGATCGAATAGTTTCAGAAATAACGAGGTGGAACACGTTTTTGCAAATTTTTCAGTATTTCTCTGAAAATACATTAGCTAAAATTATGAAAAAAATAGTTTTAAAAAAACTTTTAGATAAATATTCTTGAAAAAAATATTTTTGAGGCCCTAATTATTAGCCTTTTCTAACGATATTCCACACTATAATTATATGTAAAAAAATTGAGTACTAAATTTTTTTCTACCGAAATTTCCATATAATTATATTTGAGTGTTAGTTGTTGAGATATATGTTTTATTACTATGGCAAACCTGAAGATTCTACGTCAAGCTATTTTTGGAAAAAGACTATAGACGGACACGCGAGTGATCTAACAAGGGTTCTGTTTTTCCTTTTTTAAATTTGGAAGCCTTAAAATATATTTGATGTAGTGCAAATAACAGACAGTACAATGAAAACTGAGGATATGTTTACTAAATGTGTCATCTTGTTAGAGTAGGTATAATGTGATATTGTAATTCATACCAAGAAGATTTATCAACCAATTTAGTCTTTTGTGTATGTCTTCTATTTTTGGAAAAAGACTGTAATAGACGTGTAGACAGACACGTGAATGATCTAATAAGGGTACCGTTTTTACGTTTTTAAATATAGAACCCTAAAAATTTATTTGACGTAGTGCAAATAACAGACAGTACAATGAAAGTTGAGGATGTTTTCACTAAATGTGTCATCTTGTTAGAGTAGGTATAATGTGATATTGTAATTCATACCAAGAAGATTTGTCAACCAATTTAGTCTTTTGTGTATGTTTTCTATTTTTGGAAAAAGACTGTAATAGACGTGTAAACAGACACGAGAATGATCTAATAAGGGTTCCGTTTTTACGTTTTTAAATATGGAACCCTAAAAATTTATTTGACGTAGTGCAAATAACAGACAGTACAATGAAAGTTGAGGATGTTTTAATTAAATTTGTCATCTTATTAGAGTAGGTATAATGTGAAATTTTAATTCATAGCAAGAAGATTTGTGAACCAATCTAGTCTTTTATTATATGTCTTCTATTTTTGTAAAAAGACTAATAAACATGTAAACAGACACGCGAGTGATCTAATAAGTGTTTCGTTTTTACGTTTTTAAATATGGAACCCTAAAAATTTATTTGACGTAGTACAAATAACAGACAGTACAATGAAAGTTGAGGATGTTTTAATTAAATTTGTCATCTTATTAGAGTAGGTATAATGTGATATTTTAATTCATAGCAAGAAGATTTGTGAACCAATCTAGTCTTTTATTATATGTCTTCTATTTTTGTAAAAAGACTAATAAACATGTAAACAGACACGCGAGTGATCTAATAAGTGTTTCGTTTTTACGTTTTTAAATATGGAACCCTAAAAATTTATTTGACGTAGTACAAATAACAGACAGTACAATGAAAGTTGAGGATGTTTTAATTAAATTTGTCATCTTATTAGAGTAGGTATAATGTGATATTTTAATTCATAGCAAGAAGATTTGTGAACCAATCTAGTCTTTTATTATATGTCTTCTATTATTGTAAAAAGACTAATAAACATGTAAACAGACACGCGAATGATCTAATAAGGGTTTCGTTTTTACGTTTTTAAATATGGAACCCTAAAAATTTATTTGACGTAGTACAAATAACAGACAGTACAATGAAAGTTGAGGATGTTTTAATTAAATTTGTCATCTTATTAGAGTAGGTATAATGTGATATTTTAATTCATAGCAAGAAGATTTGTGAACCAATCTAGTCTTTTATTATATGTCTTCTATTTTTGTAAAAAGACTAATAAACATGTAAACAGACACGCGAGTGATCTAATAAGTGTTTCGTTTTTACGTTTTTAAATATGGAACCCTAAAAATTTATTTGACGTAGTACAAATAACAGACAGTACAATGAAAGTTGAGGTTGTTTTAATTAAATTTGTCATCTTATTAGAGTAGGTATAATGTGATAGTGTAATTCATAGCAAGAAGATTTTGGACCAATCTAGTCTTTTATTATATGTCTTCTATTTTTGTAAAAAGACTAATAAACATGTAAACAGACACGCGAATGATCTAATAAGGGTTTCGTTTTTACGTTTTTAAATATGGAACCCTAAAAATTTATTTGACGTAGTGCAAATAACAGACAGTACAATGAAAGTTGAGGATGTTTTAATTAAATTTGTCATCTTATTAGAGTAGGTATAATGTGATATTTTAATTCATAGCAAGAAGATTTGTGAACCAATCTAGTCTTTTATTATATGTCTTCTATTTTTGTAAAAAGACTAATAAACATGTAAACAGACACGCGAGTGATCTAATAAGTGTTTCGTTTTTACGTTTTTAAATATGGAACCCTAAAAATTTATTTGACGTAGTACAAATAACAGACAGTACAATGAAAGTTGAGGTTGTTTTAATTAAATTTGTCATCTTATTAGAGTAGGTATAATGTGATATTGTAATTCATAGCAAGAAGATTTTGGACCAATCTAGTCTTTTATTATATGTCTTCTATTTTTGTAAAAAGACTAATAAACATGTAAACAGACACGCGAATGATCTAATAAGGGTTTCGTTTTTACGTTTTTAAATATGGAACCCTAAAAATTTATTTGACGTAGTGCAAATAACAGACAGTACAATGAAAGTTGAGGATGTTTTAATTAAATTTGTCATCTTATTAGAGTAGGTATAATGTGATATTTTAATTCATAGCAAGAAGATTTGTGAACCAATCTAGTCTTTTATTATATGTCTTCTATTTTTGTAAAAAGACTAATAAACATGTAAACAGACACGCGAGTGATCTAATAAGTGTTTCGTTTTTACGTTTTTAAATATGGAACCCTAAAAATTTATTTGACGTAGTACAAATAACAGACAGTACAATGAAAGTTGAGGTTGTTTTAATTAAATTTGTCATCTTATTAGAGTAGGTATAATGTGATATTGTAATTCATAGCAAGAAGATTTTGGACCAATCTAGTCTTTTATTATATGTCTTCTATTTTTGTAAAAAGACTAATAAACATGTAAACAGACACGCGAATGATCTAATAAGGGTTTCGTTTTTACGTTTTTAAATATGGAACCCTAAAAATTTATTTGACGTAGTGCAAATAACAGACAGTACAATGAAAGTTGAGGATGTTTTAATTAAATTTGTCATCTTATTAGAGTAGGTATAATGTGATATTTTAATTCATAGCAAGAAGATTTGTGAACCAATCTAGTCTTTTATTATATGTCTTCTATTTTTGTAAAAAGACTAATAAACATGTAAACAGACACGCGAGTGATCTAATAAGTGTTTCGTTTTTACGTTTTTAAATATGGAACCCTAAAAATTTATTTGACGTAGTACAAATAACAGACAGTACAATGAAAGTTGAGGATGTTTTAATTAAATTTGTCATCTTATTAGAGTAGGTATAATGTGATATTTTAATTCATAGCAAGAAGATTTGTGAACCAATCTAGTCTTTTATTATATGTCTTCTATTTTTGTAAAAAGACTAATAAACATGTAAACAGACACGCGAGTGATCTAATAAGTGTTTCGTTTTTACGTTTTTAAATATGGAACCCTAAAAATTTATTTGACGTAGTACAAATAACAGACAGTACAATGAAAGTTGAGGTTGTTTTAATTAAATTTGTCATCTTATTAGAGTAGGTATAATGTGATATTTTAATTCATAGCAAGAAGATTTGTGAACCAATCTAGTCTTTTATTATATGTCTTCTATTATTGTAAAAAGACTAATAAACATGTAAACAGACACGCGAGTGATCTAATAAGTGTTCCGTTTTTACTTTTTTAAATATGGAACCCTAAAAATTAATTTCATGTAGTGCAAATAACAGACAGTACAATGAAAGTTGAGGATGTTTTCACTAAATTTGTCATCTTGTTAGAGTAGGTATAATGTGATATTTTAATTCATAGCAAGAAGATTTGTGAAACAATTTAGTCTTTTATTGTATGTCCTCTATTTTTGGAAAAATAATGTAATAGGCATGTAGACAGACACGCGACTGATCTAATAAGAGTTCCGATTTTCCTTTTTCAAATATGGAACCCTAAAAATTCATTTGATGTAGTACAAATAACAGACAGTACAATGAAAGTTGAGGATGTTTTCACTAAATGTATCATCTTGTTAGGCTAGGTATAATGTGATATATTAATTCATACCAAGAAGATTTTTTAACCAATTTAGTCTTTTATATATGTCTTCAAAATTTATTGCTTGACTTGATATATGTTTTGAAGGATGATTAAGATAGGGTTTCTAACTTTGGATCACTCACTTCAGAATTAAACTGGAATTTCGTTATGAACATATTCATCATTCCAATTTGTATATTTGTTAGTTCTCAATTATATTTATTTTTTAATTCTTCTGACCTTGTTTTGTACTGGAAACGACAGTATTTCTGAGTTGCCGGTGATAGAGATTATGTTTGAAGTTAAATATACCATGTCCATGTCGGTTTTGAGGGATACCGAACCTAATTGCTTGTATTGTCTCACCTGCTTTATTTATAGAACTGAAATGTCTATGAGTACATAGCACATTTGTGACATGAAGTCTGCAAATGTGCTACATGGGGTGTTATCGCTACTTTGACATGAAGAATTTTAACTTGGCTATCACATTTTATTCCAGGACTTACGGCAGCGGTAGCTATCATCATATTCTAATTCAGGACTCCGTAGCCTGGCGGTAGCTATCATCTTAATATTTTAAGGCTTTCGTATTTATTGATTTTTAAGATTTTTTGTACTAAGATTTTTTCCACAAGTACACGCTTGTTTAACATTATTCTGGTCTTGGAGAGATTTCACACCTTATTTTATATTTGGTGGGAAAAATAGCATAATTTAAAAAAAAAGCATAAAGCCAAAAATATTCCCACAGTTTTACCTATCATATCATGCATTGATACTGAATTGTTTTTAGTGGTATTTTTTATTATAGTTGATTCAATTTACATAAAAAATAATATATTTTGAAACTGAATCCATTCCATGATCAAAATTTTAACTCTTACGTCAAATATTGAGTTATTACAAAAATAGCCTTTCTAAAACGCCAACTAACTGATCCCATTACAAGATTAACTTAATTTCTAACACAGTAGTAACTTAACTAATCGTTACGTTACTACTGTGTTAGCGTATCCATATATATCAACTGTTAAGAATCTAAGTCTACTTATCACTTAAAATTTTATCTGCAAGAAGAAGAAAATAGTCAATGAATAATTAACATGATTATTCATTGACTATTTTCTTCTTCTCTAAAATGCTTACAATTTATCCTACAGTTTAAACATGGCAATTTTTGTGAAATTTTCTTATCAAATTTATTGACTATGAAGATGTGCATTATTCTAACCTCATCTATCTTTATAAAATTCCTCAACTGTTCCAGCTTTGATATTAGAAAATATGATCAAATTTTTGAACAATTGTGTTCATATATGTGACCATATTTTTGTGATCGTGCCTTTAATGGCTGAAAATTTGTAATTGATCTTGTCTCCAAATACATACACTATAGAAAATGGTCCACACAGTGTACGATTACGTCATTAGCTGCTCGAAAAGTCTAAATTATTTCACAAGCACTCTGAAAACTGTTCTGCCTGCTTATATATAAATATCCTGATAACAATTATCAAAAGCCGCAAAACTTTTGACGGTTCAGTCACCACAGACCTATTTTGGATAGATGTTGCCAGGAGTTGCCTAAAAGCCTCTTCCTCTTCTAAATTTAAGGCTGTTGGACTTCTGTCCTCTTGGCTTTTCTTACCTTATTGATTCATGTTAATTTATGTACTCTAACTTTATGTTTCCCTTCATTTTATTTGTGCTGTTTTTTTTGCTTTTTGGACAGTATAGATATATTTATAATTTATTTCTGTTTTGTTTCTAATATAACAAATATTTCTTTATTACTGTGATTGTAGTAAAGAATTATTCTATAGCAACTAGTCCGTTGCCACTATGCGATAATTTATTTCCATAATTAAAATGTTAATACACATAAATTAAACTTACAGATAATTTATAAATTGTATGTAGAAGATAAATACAATTTTTGATTGAATTTATGCACATACGTTTACGAAAATTCAATATTTATGGTTTCATTCGTGGTTCGATTCGCTTTCACAGTCTATCCACGCTGCTAGCTTTGACAAAGGTTATAATTCTCTTTTCCCGTATATACGTATGCAAAAATTAAGTAGACCATTAATTTCATTATTTTAATTGGATCACAATTTTAATATATTTGACGTTAATTTTGTAGAAATTCATTATTCATAATTAAATGAAACTACGTGATGTAGTATTATTTCTACTTTCTTTAAGTTCTTTACTTAGTGATTATATTTGGCGTTAATTTTGTAGAAATTCATTATTCATAATTAAATGAAACTACGTGATGCAGTATTATTTCTACTTTCTTTAAGTTCTTTACTTATTGATTATATTTGGCGTTAATTTTGTAGAAATTCATTATTCATAATTAAATGAAACTACGTTATGTAGTATTATTTCTACTTTCTTTAAGTTCTTTACTTAGTGATTATATTTGGCGTTAATTTTGTAGAAATTCATTATTCATAATTAAATGAAACTACGTGATGCAGTATTATTTCTACTTTCTTTAAGTTCTTTACTTATTGATTATATTTGGCGTTAATTTTGTAGAAATTCATTATTCATAATTAAATGAAACTACGTAATGTAGTATTATTTCTACTTTCTTTCAGACCTATATTTCATTGTATTGTAACATCTTCAAGTGGGCTATTATCAAAGATTTTCTAATAGCCAATCTTTCCTAATAGCCCACCTAAAGATGTTGTAATACGACGAAACCTAGGTCGTGGTAAAGAATTTTAAGAAAGTAAAAATAATACTACATTTCACATAGTTTCATTTAATAGTGGATCACATTTGATTAAATCTGAATACATACACACACGCGCGCATTACAAAACATAGTTTACGAAAAATATACCACCGGGGCCGTTATTTTAACACATCCTTAATCGCATTAAATGTTTCTCCTAGCTTGATATACCATAATTGATTTTAAAAAGAATGGAAAAAATTTAGGGCGTACATATTATTGATATTTATAGAAAAGAATTAAATATTAGCTGTACATTTTTTTAAAAATTAAAAGAAAACGTGAAGAAATGCTTTATAAGTGCCGAACTTGGAGTAGGACTTGAACAATGAAGATTCTATACTAATTTTGGAAATGATGAACATTTAAATGTACATAGTAATTCTAATTAACTAGACTATTTACTACATATTTTACAGGCGTAAATACATAACGCATGTTTAAAAAATTATAAGATCTTGGATAATCGCCATATATTCTCTTTAATATTTTAGTCAGACTTTACAAAACATTTTTTTTTAGATTTGTTTCAGTTGTTTCGGAAATATCCTATTTTTTAAATATCAACATTTTTAGATTTCTCATAACTTCCTTTCAAATGATACCCAACATAATATACAAAGTCAAAAAAAATAATACTTTATTTAACTGAGGATCCCCTTTAATTATTATGTGAATATGGGTTAATAATATGAATTACTATGACAAATTTCTAGGTCGCAGAGTTCTGTGAGAAAATCAACCGTAATAGACGGATTGACAGACACGTGAGAGATGGATTAACAGGAGTCCTAAAAACATTGATAGTACGATTAGACGTGTTGAAAAAATTTATGGAATTGTTAAAAAAGTAGAGAATGCATAAGAAATAGATCTCAGTAGAGAGTCAGGATCTATTTATATGATATATCATGATTGCTGTCGGTCAGAAAGATGGAAAAGAAATGGGATCTTAATAGGTCAGGTAGTTTAAATTAGATAGAAATCACGTAAACATTTATTTCAGAAAATAAAAAGAACCGTGTTTTATATAATTTACTACTAATTTAATGTCTCTGTTTTACGTTTAATAAAAACAAAAAAGAGTTGATATCTGTTATAAAATCTTGTATATGTGCAAGTCCACTAGCTAAGATTAATACCGTTGTCTCGATATACGAAATGCTAAAAAGAAACTTTCGACAGACTCGAGCTTTCAAAAGCTTCAAGGATAGACATAAACGAAACAAAAGCTTTGTGCAATTTGCATTCTGGGCATTTAACTCTGTAGCAGATTATACGTGTTGTCTGGTATAACGTGAACGTGAGCAGACTCAAATACTGAGTTTAAGTTCTGTATAACAACAAAGAAATAAATAAAAATGAATTGTCGATGGAATATTTTCTTTAGATAGTTATAATTAACTTTAAAAAAAATAAAGTAGTTTTAAAATATTGAAATAAGGAACGTGTAGCCATTTTTTATTGGAAATATAAACTACTAGATTGGATCAATTTATAAATATTATTTAAAAAGGCGATTACAAAGTTGTAGTATGGTTAGAATAGCAATTACTTTAGTTAGGTTATCTTTTTAGTTAGGATATATTTTTGTTAAGATATATTTACTGAATACATGAATAAATATTTGCTTTTTAATGAAACTTTTCTAAAGGGATTCATCTTTTTTTCCGGAAAACTTGTAGGTATATGAGTATATGAGTTTTTCTTGTGGGTATATGAGTGCACAGAATTATGTTTTTATGGCTATTTTGTATTAGCAATTTTATGTAACTAAATTCGGTTATAAAATTAGGCCTTATTTAGTTAACGATCATCGAATATTTTGTAGATTTAATTAAAATATATACGGTTACGAATTAAAAGAAATCTTTAAATTAGTTCAATGACCGAACAATGAAAAGTGGTTTGCTTTATATAAAGCGATATTGTGAGTTTTTAGCAGTATCTATAAATATCATACCATAAATCCAATAGTGAAACTAGGAAAAAGACAGTTTTCAAAAGTTTTCTTTCAAAACAGTTTTCTTCCTCGGAGGCGGACGACACAGAGACCGTCTCTTTATCGTCCGTATACGAGCAACAGAATCCAATAGACTTTTCGAATTGATATACCGTTCTGCATTCTCTTCTGCCAGAAACTGTGAACGCATATTAACATGATTGAATCGATGAGTCATCACACAAGGACACGGAGCTCGGCGAGGTCTTTTACTATTTTTCACTTTCGTTTGAATATCCTCATATCTTTGAGGCTAACTATTTTTTAATCAAGAAATATACGTAATTTTGTAATTAAAATTTATTTCCATTCCATTCGTCGAATCGGCATTTTGTACTACTAAACATCCTCTTCACAAGTTAATGGTGCAAAACTCAATACATAGAATAAAAATGTCTTAAAAACTTTAATAATTTGCGCGCTGACCAAAGCCGAACCCACCTAGTTAATTATAACCGACCAACGCCGGACCCACATAGTTAGTTATTATAATAAATAGGTATCCCACCTAGTTAATTATAATTCGATAGAAAATAATAACTTAAACAGGACAACGCTCAGTTTAATGAATTTCGGTTGTTCACAATACAAAATCGAATAGGGTGTAGTTTTATGATAAATGACTAGTCTCTAAGAAAATTACCGAAATCGTAGGTCAGTACATCTATTAGTCAGTAGAAAACTATAATTGAAGACACTATTATCATCGTATGTAAAAATCGAAACTCATGTTAATTTAATAATGAGTTCTGTTTTATCTACCCTCAATTTTATTTTATTTTGTAATACAGAAAAAGATATGTAGATTAGATGAGTAAATTGAAACAATTATACCAGGGTCGCCTGGTATAATTGTTTCAATTTTAACAAGTGGCAATAAGGATATTGATCAAGAATTTTTTCAACTTATATGAAGTTCTAATCAACTCTTATGATTTTTTTATTTAACTGGATTTGTCATTGTTTAGAATATAATTATATTATTATATTTTTCTTTCTAATATTTGAAATTTCAGCCGAAAGCCACCAAATTTTTTATTCATGTATTATCCCTAAATTTTTGCTCATATTTTATGAAAATTACAGGTTTAGCTCAAAGGTTTATTTTACTAACTTTCATGGTTACATTTTTTCAAAATAATGCAACTAAACGATTTGAATCACCTTTCACATAAACAATAAAAACACGTAATCACAATCAACGAAAGAGCCCATTAGGTAGACCTACAAATTGTCTACCTGCCTAGATAGACCTGCAAATCTTATTCGGTTTCGAAATAATTTTACAGTATAGTGAATGGAGTTAATTTCATTTTGTAGGTTTTAGAAAGGCCCCTTTTATTTCATAACGATTCCTTTAGTTTTCACGTGCGTGTGCGCGTGAGCGTGTGTGCGTGCGCATGAAAACGTGCACGCACACACGCACGTGTATGTGTGTGTATGCATGTGTATACAGGTACACGCGTCCGGTAGCATACCTGAGATTCATAACTGATGAGGTTCGCTGTTTTCTTTTGTCTGCGAAATCCTTTTGCACTAGTTATAAAGTCATAATCCTTAAAATGTGATGAATAATTTTTTTTTGTCATGTTGTTTTACATTATTTATTATCCATTTGTACAGTTAGTATTCGACTCCACATATCTTGACAAACTGGAAAATGATTTTATTAACTGAAAACATACTAGACTTTATTAGCAATAATTGAAAACGCAACGTGTGTCTGTAATTTATAGGCTGTGTCATAAAATTGAATGTATCTACTCACCGAGCAACTGAAATCTGTGAATATTTTCTCTTTACGTTTCTAGTTTTTGGTTTATCGATTCCGTAGTTTTTGAGTTAGTGAAGTGGTAGACAGATAGGTAAAAAATAATTCGTTTTGCTACTAAGGTTTCCTGATTTTCCGGCCCCCTTTGGATATTGATACTGACGTGTTAGTAGAATTTCAAAAACCAAAGCAAAGAAAATTAAAAAAGAAATTAATAAATGAAAACACGTCCTTCCAGAGTCACAACGTTAGAACTCATATAGTAATTCAAGATAAAACTATTTTTTCAAAAAATATAAAAAAAATGTGTATTAAAAATTGTTATAAACTGACGATAAGACATTCCATACTTCTGAACTGTAATTTAAACATATTTTTACAACGCAATCCAGCATCTTTGACAATTATCAAGATAAACTTATTCGCGAGAAACAAGACGTCAACATAAACGAAACAGTGCTAATTTTGTATTTAGCACCATCGTTATTTGGATATTTTCCGGTAACTGTGGATATGTCTTTACGAAGTAACATATGACTATTACTCGTAGATGTTTATCATTAGAGATTTTTCCAATGTTTAGAAATGAAATCATATGATTTCAAAGAAATTAAATCATATTTCCTTTTTCCTTTTTATCAGAAATTATTTGAAGTAGAGAAATTATTTTTACAAGGATTTTCATTTCGGTTATTAAGAATTTTCTATGAATTTTAGGACACTATTTGATAGATTTACAAATCACATTAAATGAGATATATATATATATATATATATATATATATATATATATATATATATATATATTGTAAACGTGGAAACGACATATAAATTTAAATTGGCTCAAAAACAACAGAGTACTAAAAAACTTTTCGTGTGCTTGCCGGGGTTCCAGTATTCGGGTTCCAGTCTCTTAAAGTTCATGATGCAAATTAACTGAAACAATTTTAAATACAATTTTAATTGAGTGCGTGTATCTAGAATTTTATTCAAGTTTATCCTGGGCTTGGTTGAAAAATTAGAGATGGGGAAACCATGAACCTCTCTTTGAAGCTTAATAAGTTCAAGAACACTTTTAATTCAGAACGAGTTTTAACTTTAGAATATCATTCCAATGACCTGATGAAATGTGAAAGAAAAACGATTTCTCGTCTCTAATTTCCACATGTCTTGCCATCAAATTTTCTCCATCGTTCAAACTCTGGAGTTAAATCTTGTAAATTATGATTCCAACGCAAGATTGCAGTGAATTTACGTTTATTACCATCTTCAAAAGTAATTCAATTGATCTTAGGTTTATCGTAAACATAAAAAATGCGTACATCAAAACATAGGTAACTAATACCGAACCATGTAAATTGATTTCGACCCTTTCACCATTTTCGTCACCACAAAATCGATTCGCCTCCTCCAATACCATCCCCTGCATACAAAGAGCAGACGCTGACGGCTTCCACCTTGCAAATTCTTTTGCCACTATTGATTTTCGTATTAACAGCCCTCTCCCTCTCCACTCCGTATTGTAAATACAACATTTACAATAACGCAAGAGAGGGGAGCCTGTACGGGAGCGGGGACCGAGTTCGTGGGGTTCCTTATCGATTTTCACTCCTATTAGATAATAGCGTAATTTGACCGCCATTTTGGATATAAGTATCCAGATACTTACGACAGTTCCGAGCGTTTACGAGTTGGCTTTATATGGCCTCATATGATATACGTACATACACTTCTATACGTGTCTATGTTTACGTTAGTATCGACTATAACATTAAATTAACGGTAATCCCACTTAGACACTTATGTATCCACCCTCAGGCGGGAGGAAACTATGTTTTTCGGAGATTTTCGGAGTTTCCAAAGTTGAGTTTCCCAAAAGAGATTTACAAAGTTTTTCGTTGATTTTTAGAATTGACTATTTTAATGCATCATTTAAAAAATTGGAGAAATCGTGATGAAATAAAAGTGGTCTTTCTAAAACCTACAAAATGAAATTAACTCCAAAAACTTTATACTGTAAATGAAGTTAAATGTTTTTCGAGACTGAATAAGATTGGGAGTTTTTGTCAATTTGTAGGTCTACCTAATGGGTTCTTTCATTTGTCTCTTGACTGTGATTACGTGATTACTTGAAGGTGATTCAGATCGTGTAGTTGTATTACTTTGCAAAAATATGATAATTAAAATTAGTAAAATAAACTTTTGAGCTAAACTTGTAATTTTCATACAATATAAGTAAAAAGTCGGGGATAATATAAACATATAAAATTTCTAATTATTAGAAAAAAAATATAATAATTTAATTATATTGTAAACAATGACAAATCAGGTTAAATAAAAAAATCGCATGAGATTCTTTTATTTAATTTGAGAAATTGAGGGTAGATAAAATAGAACTCATTAAATTAACATCAGTTTAAATTTTTACAAGACATGATAATAGTGTGTTTAATTAAAGTTTTCTTCCGACTATAGTTTTCTGACCTACAATTTCGGTAATTTTCTTAGAAGACTTTTCATTTGTCATAAAATACATGCTATTCGATTTTGTATTGTAAACGATCCAAATTTATGAAACTCACTGCTGTTTTGTTTAAATGGTTATTTTCTAACGAATTATAATTAACTAGATATCCTGCCCGGCGCTGGTTAGTTCGTAAATCAATCGTTTTTAGGACCTTACTTATCGTATATATTGACTTCTGCGCCATTAACTTCTGGAATGGGAATAAATTTGATTTCCAAAATTACGTATATTTCTTGAATAAAAAATAGCCTTAAAGATATGAGGATATCCAAATGAAAATAGAAAATAATAAAACTTCGGTATGTGGTCCACTCGTTCCTGTCTCACGAATCTATAAATATAGACGTTTCCAGCGAGCTCTTTCTTTTCGCCGTCGATCACTGTGCCGAGTGTACGTCGCCGAGCTCCGGGTCTGTGATGACTTGTCGATTCGACCGTGCTTACTATGCATTAACAGTTTCTGGCAGAAGAGAATACAGAATGGCGTGTCAATTCGACATGTCTGTTGGAGGTCTATTGCAGACCACAAAGAGACGCTCTCTGCGTTATTCGCCTCCGAACAAGAAAATAATTATGTAAAGAACCACATATACGACGTGTGATTATGTTGTCGTTTTGAAAACTCTTTTTTTTCTAGTTCCATTATTGGATTGGTGATATGGTATTAACAGGTACTGTTAAAAACTCACAATGTCGCTTTATATAAAGCAAACCGTTTCGCATCGTTTGACCGTTGAACGAGTTTAAATACTTCATTTTAATTTGTGATCATATGTATGTTAATTAAATTTACAAATTTTTCAATGATCTTTAACTTAATAAGGCCTAATTTCATAACTAAATTTAGTTACAGGAAATTGGTCAGAAATATGTAAAATGAAAAAAAAATTATTAATTTTTCATACCTACGTAATCATAAAAACATAATTATATACATTCATATACCTACGAGATTCACAATTAAATGAAACTACGTGATGTAGTATTATTTCTACTTTCTTTAAATTCTTTACCACGACCTAGGTTTCGTCATTTCTATTTGACTGAATGTCCTTTTAACCTGTATCTTGATTTTAAGATCAATGGTAATAGTTGACTATCTGCCGTAACATACTCGAGTAACTGTCGAATATTTAAGTGTCACCCTCATTGACATATGTGGCGAGATGTGCGGATAGGATTGGAAGGGGGAAATGGTGGGGGGGTAAGAAAACGCTATTATGCTAAATGGAAAAACGCCTCATAGATACGTGGCAAGAAATGACATCAAAATTTAAGTTGTTATTGACCACCAACTTTCATAAATACATGTTTTATTTTTTAATACTAGCGTATAAATTTGTTTTAAGTACACTGTAGTTCAACCCATATGAGAAAAATGAAAAAAGACGCTGCGACGTTAATTAAAAGATACTGAGTCTGGCTCACTCATCTTGGATTCTGAACCTCGTTTGAAATTAAATTACTTTATTTATAATAAGTGGTCACTGATAAGATTCCTTGGTTAATAAGTTTTAATTATACCTAATATAATCATACTAGCGTGACCCGTGTGAAGTCTTCGCATTATAAATTATTCAACTCAATTTAATAAATCAAAATTGATTGCAGGTATTCAATTCATTTCTAATTTTGCACACTGCTTATTACGTTTTTATTCCATTATGAAGCTCAGATGACAGATCAAACAAATATTTTACTAAAATTGACATATAGAGGCGCAAGTATCAAAAGCATTGAGCTAAAGCGCCACTTTATTTATACGTGAGTGGATTTGAAATTAAACAAAAATTTTACCGACCGTCAATCAAAATGACGTTGAGCCGTTAGATGGCAGCATTGCTGTTTTGTGTATATAATTTTAATAATTAATTAATTTGCAAAAACAATAGCAATAATAATTTTTTTAGTTGTGGATGCCGGTAGAGCAAGCAATTATCTATAAAATGATATATAATTTATGTGGATTAGTTGTGAGGTTTTTTCTAAAAAGGGAGAGTAACATCTTAACCTTAGCGTATTAATATATATGAATGATGATGATGATGATGATATGAAAATTATGACCTCTACACTAATTGTTATATTTTTCTTATAGCATTTATATAGGCTACTAAAGATTGTGTTTTCATAATGTTGGGTTTAGTAGTTTGGGAAATAAAGGAAGAACCCCATTTTATCCCTTTTTTAATTTATTCTTTTTATTTAGTGAATCTTTACAGTTACCTCTTTCAAGCGATATTCCAAATTATACTTACATTGAATTTAAGTTTTCTTTGAAATATTTAATTTGCCCTTTTAAAATTTCCACATGAATATTTTTCGGTCTTAGTTATTGGAATATATGCATCTTGATATGCTTTGTTGCTGTGCCAAGTTCCCAGTTGCTACTTTAAGTAGTTTCTTAGATCATAAGTAATTCACGAGTTACGTTTAATTATTTTAATTAAGCTGCTCTCTCCGCACTCACCAAACGCTTCCGCTCCGTTCGCCAAACGACGTGATAATCGGGGTCGGAAGTGGTTCGGGAGTGTGGGAGTACTCGAGATGATCCGTCAATAAATAAGTCAGTCTCTCTTTACTTTGTGCCATTTAAGCAGTGCTTCTCGATTTCTGTTACATTTTTTGTTACCACTGTTTCCCTGTTAATCGTAACGCGATGATATGAAAAATTTCCTGTTTTTTCCAAATGTTTCGCTTTAGGTACTAGTGTAGATAAACATTTTTAGTTTTCAATTTAAATACGATTGGTTGGTTTGTCCAAAAACATTTGCAATCATTAAATTATCCTACAATTAAAATTAATACTTTGTCGCACATCAAATACAGAGCAATATTTACATATCTCATTACCACTAACGATTGAATAAACAGAGTGGCCAATGCTAGTGAAACTGTGGTTAAAAAATTAGTAGCGAAAAATTTGTGTTAACGGTTTCGAGGATTTAGGAAAATGGTTTTCATACTACATGAATTAACTTGTTAGTCAGATTTAAGCATTAATCAATTTGTCATATTTAGCTTATTGAACGTAATTTTGTTAGTGCAAGGACAAGGATCTCACTGGGTTATGATGCTATTATAAGTAAGTTATTCCAGAAGTTTTCCATAACAATTTAATAGGTTTCCTTGAGGGAGTTTACTTTAAATAAAACAAAAATATATGTTTAAAGTGGTCATGTTTTATAAACTTATCCCTTTTGTACAACTAGTTAAAATATTATATTATTTTCAACGGAAACGAATACGGGACGTCACAATCTTAAAACTTAATTTGTACTAACGCATATTACATGTTTCAGTAAGTATATATTACATGTTTCAGTGTAAAAAGTTTAGTTTGATAGTTTTACGATAACTTCATGCAAATCAAGTAGCGAAATGTTTCAAGATGCGGAATTTTACACGAATTTTTACGTCTCAATGTAAGAAAATCCAATGTTAATTAAATATGGAAAACATCGTTAAACTGTGGTTAAAAATATTTGATTGCAGTAAAAGAAAACCAGAAAATTCATGAATAAAAAGAAATCAAAATAAAAACCATGTATCACCTGGCCCTGATAAAATAGCTGATTTGTTCATTTATTTTATGTATTACAACCATGTAATCACTGAACGTATACCAATTTGTGTTTCTTTAAAATTAACTGAATAAGCTAATCTATTTATACTAAAATATAAATATACTACTTATAGCTATGCACGCGACTATGTCTACGTATATCTTTACTGCCGGCGACTTTGTTCGCATGGAATACGGAATGAGAACAGCTATTAGGAATTTTTTTAAGCTATTTGTTTTTTATTTCTTCATATTGATATATTTTTGTTGCGCGAATTAAAAAAAAATGATTTATTAAGAGCAATGGAAAGGCATAAGCCTTGGTGTAAGACATTAATTTCAACTTGATATTATTTATTTAAGTCGTTTCTGAGAAAAATGGATTCGATAGACAGATGGATCCTGCTGACGAACCCCGTGGTCCTGTAAGGGTTCCGTTATTTCCTTTTGAGGGATGGTACCCTAAATATTGTATTAGCAGCTCCATGGTCGAGTCGATCTGCGAATTTTTATTGACGGGACTGGGTTCGAATGTCGGTCCTTGATCCTTTTTAAGTTTCTGCATCTCATGAAGAAAAATGAAGCCCTTAGAAGACATTTCAAGTGTCCGTCTGTTATAGTCGCTTTTCTCAGAAACCGTTTGATAACTTATTAAATGGCATATATTTCAGTAGATAAAATTCAAAAATATTTTTATGGAAATTTTATGGGAGTTGGGGTGGAATCAGTACTCGAAAAAAAATTATGAAATTCCCGTTATAATGTGGGATATTATTTGAAAGAGCTATGAAATGCTTAAACCTATTTTTTCATAATTTTGGGAATATTATTTTAAAAATATTTTATTTTCTTTAAATTAAGAAAAATTATTTTTAAAAATTCTGTTTTATTATTTTTCAGAAATATACTGAAAGATATGATGCCCCCTCCCCTCCTATTGATGAGACTACTGAAGCTAAAACTAAAAGAAAGAGTTTTTAGAAGCCTATGCAAAGGTTGTCGAAAAATATAGCGATGATTCTAGATTTATTTATGTATTTATTTCTTGAAAACCCCGTGATGATTTATTTTATATATTATTATAAAAACACAATTTATACTATAAACAGTACTTTTATTTAACATATATAAACCAACATAATTAAGCAGTTTATAAGACCGATATAAAAGCAAAATTATTTAAATTTACTTTGAATACTATAGAAAATATTTATCAATATTTATTTATGTTATGAAAACCCCGTGCCCAACTTACAATATTATCCTGGGCAAGTGGAAGAACATATAACAAAGAGTTATAAAACAATAACGAATAAGACAATACACTCACAGAGAAATTCAATACAATTGAAAAACAAATACACAGGAATTTGGATGAATATCATCTAGTAATCAGTCGTGAACTACTAAGTAACTCTATGACCTCATTTCTGAAACCGTCAATGGAGCAGAAAAAATATCTAGACTGAGTGCATCTCGCAATACTGCGTTGAGCAATGTGAGTGCACGGAAGACAAGCGAACGCTGTATAATATTCATACGCGCTCTAGGGAGGTAAAACAAACAATGACATCGCCCCTCATGTAGCAGCCAGGAGCATAAAGGACCAATAAACTCAGGTTCTAAAGGTTATCAACGTGAAGATTTAATAATTTAAAGAGATGCATGATTAAAAGGTATTCCCTCCGGAGTTGAAGTTGACTATGCCCATTATGAAATCTGAGGGAAATAAATAAGGATAATACCCATGCATTTTATGATAAAAAAAAACTGTCAAACTTTTTTAATAGATGTCATAATAATTAAAATATACGCCACGTTTTTAAGCCTGTGAAAAGCAAAATAGAGAATATATGTACATTGGGAAAAATTAATATTTATAATAATAGTTTAATAGAAATTATACGTACCCTTAAATGTTTCTAAATGCCTAAATGACAGAATGACAAAATGTGCAGAATCCCTGTAGCGTGAGTTACGTAAAAGTTTTTTTAGCTGCTTTTGTTAAAATAAGTAAAAGTATTATATATTCAATAAACTGAATATAAAAAAAAACATTTTTTACAAATATTATCACTTATTTAAGAAAAAAATTACTCAACTTTAATAAGTAAAAGGTAAAAGTTGATTAATCTTCACTACACAAAAGCTAAACTCAAACTAAACACTTCATGACCATGGCGTCTCGTTGTTATTTAACAATAACAATTAAACAATGACAATAGTTATAAATAATTTAGTGTTACCGTTTTATTTTTAATAATAAATTAAAAGAATAAATAAGTAGATTATAATTTCCCTTATTTTAAACATATTTTAAAATTTAAACATTACAAGTATTTACCGTATAATTTTGGTAAAAATTGCTCTCAAAAATAATAGAATTAACATTACTGGAAAAGTGGTTATTTCACCACATTAATTTTTTTTCAAAACGCGTCGAGCGATTTGTCTAAAACACTAAGTCAATACAAAATGATGCTACATTCAAATTTTGAAAAGAAAATATTTACCATTTAGTTTTGGTAAAAATCGCTTTCAAAAATTATATAATTAACATTACAGGAAAAGTAGGTATTCAACCACATCGTTTTATTTAAAAAAAGGAAATATAAACGTCAAAATAATTTGTTTTCAAACTGTTAAAATTACGTTGCACTAAAAGTTTTGAAAAAAAAATCCTTTTCAATATAATATTTTGTAATAATTTTTGGACCCTACTGTCACATGACAACTACCTTAAGGTCACTTTAATAATGAAGATTTTCAGCTGATAGGGCTCAACGGTGCAGTGGCCTGGCATCCAGGTTTTCTTCACCTAACTCCCGTATACTAGTATATTCCATGGCGTCCATGAACAGATGATGGATGGAAGATTTACTAACAGATATTAATGTCAGAAATTTGTGAGTATGAGTTTACTGCAGTATGGCATAGTCAGTAATAGTCAGGAGGTCATTAGATTATATTATAACAAAATTCAGGTCTTATATACTTAACATAGCTATTTACGTGTTATTGTTTTATTGTGTTAAAATATGTTTGGATGTATTTTGGACTTGTCGCTTCTTTAGTCTGTACTATCTTCGAGATCAACGCAGTCATTTGGTCTCTACATGAAGCAATTTAAATACTTATGTTGGAGAAAGTATTAAACACTTATAATAAATTTTTATATAAAAATGTACAAGTCTTACATACTTAACATAACTACTTAGGTTTATTTATTAAAATATATTTGGGTATATGGTGAATTTATTTGCTTCTTTAGTCTGTACTATCTTTGAAACCAATGTAGTCATCTGGTCTCTACGTGAACCGACTTTAATACTTATGTTGGAGAAAGTTTTAAACAATTTTAATAACAATTAAATGAAACTACGTTATGTAGTTTTATTTCTACTTTCTTTAAATTTTTTACCACGACCTAGGTTTTGTTGTATTACAACATCTTCAGGTGGGCTATTAGCAAAGATCTTTATATATCTAGAGAAATATATAGAAATATATATCTATATATAGAGAATCTCTGAGAAGATCTTTATATATAGAGAACATTTGTTTTGAAATTGTGAATAATGCATTTCTACAAAATTAACGCCAAATATATTCAACACAATTTTAATAGATTTTTAAATAAAAATCCTCATTTAATTATGCATTTTTTTTATTAAATAATTATGTTAGTAACCCCTCTGTTTTGGGCTTGGTAACAGTTATGCTCGTTACAGTTACGTGAATGCGTAGTCATAATAGCCTATTCCATCTGCTGGATACCTATTACCTATTTCATCTGGATAGAGTCACGTTTTCACAGCGGGCACAAATGTCCACCAGTTCTTAACATACTATGTTAATAAACAAGGTATTATGAGAGGCCCCAAATCTTGATATTTTTTTCTGCTCTATTGACCGATTTAGGAATATGAATATTAAATTTATGTTAAAATATAATGTTCCGCATTAATACTTTTATTAATCATTAAAACGTTTATTTTGTCTTATCGATTGACAATAGATATAAACCGTGCATTTAATTATTATATTCTTATGATAATAACATTATATTATTTCGAACATTATATTCACCGATGTTCACAATAATACAGAGCATCGTATTTTAGCAGGCTACGTAAATAAGTTTCACTATAAGCAGTTAAATATATTCAGCACCAAAATTACTTTGACACTACGTATTATTTATTACGCACGAAACTACTAATTCATAGTATTGTAGTCAAAAAGGTAATAGTTTATTCTTGTGTACATTATACAAACCCCAACGTATTTCAACTGGGCTTGTATATATAAAGAGAGGAGAGAGGTCAGAAGATCGGCTTAAATCCCACGCAGGTAATATCTAGTTTTAAATAAATCACGCTCTAGTGCAACTGTGATTAATTTATCAAGTGATGGAATGCTGCGGAAAATGAATCATAATTTTTCGAAAAAAATAATTTTAAACGTGAAACGTATTGGATATCAAAACTGAGAGTAGTTTTCACAACACAGATTTTACGGTTCTCTATTTTAATAGCGTAATGACGGAATTCACACGAAGTGAATATGTTACATGCCCTGGATAAAGTTTTATGGGAATTTAAATATGAAATAATCACAAAGCTTCATATAGAAATATAAAAAAAAATTGTACTCGCAAAATTTTTATTACAAAATTTTCGTACGAACCTTGGAAAATTAACTTATTTTCTTATTTCCTTCGTACTAATGAAATATATTGAAGAAAAATATTATTTTTGCTGTACGACATCAATATTAATTAGTCCAAAAAACCTGAAAATACAGCATCGAATTTAACATTTGGTTTATTAACAACCTCATTCTGTCGACATAGAGACATCTGCATTATCAAAAGCTCCTGGTTTCTAATATCTGTAAAAATCTACTACCACGTTACACTAAATTGGAAAAAAGCATATTTCGTAACTGGAAAGCATAATATGTGTTTAAAATTGAGTAAAGCACTCTCGGTTGCCCATAAAACGCGCGTTACACATGCGCAATTCGCTGCGGGATTAATAACCGGCCAATGAATACAATAATTGGCGCGTCCAAAATGAATACCGGCGTCCAAAGGGGCCTTCATAAATAAAATCTCGCGGGGGTTGATTTATATTGGGGTGTTTTAAGCTCGTCTGCGGCTGTCGTCCGGTGGCTTGTTTCGATATAGAATTTTGGACAAAATTCAATTTTGTAAATGGAGTTATCACAATAATCTAATTTATAGTACAGAGGGAAGAACAGTCGTTATGAGGACCTTTCTATTCTCAGAAGAAAGTAAAATTTTTCAACTTTTTTGAGGCGAAACTTCTTTGGGCGCGATGACAGTAAAATTTTCAAGGCCTCAATATTTTTCATGCAAAGTTTTTATGCAACATCTGAATATAACGAACATATCGTAAGAAGAACAAAAAACAGGTTCTTAGCTTCCAACCATGAGAGATAGATGAAAACGATAGAATAAAAAAAAATATGCATGCGCGACAACAACCAGAAAGGCGCTCACTACTACTATCAGCTGTTTTTTACATTTTATGTCAAAAGTAAACTGTCAAAATTTTGCTCGAAACAAATAAAAAATTCGCTCACTACTGCTATCGGCTGTTTGTGCGTTATGTGTGTCAAAAGTAAACTGTCAAAATGTTGTAGATTTATTTATTTATTTTTAATGAATTCATTACTAATTTTGCGTGTACTTCATACGTTACAAGACTAAAAAATACATATTTACTTTATTTATAAATCTACAATGAACTCGCACATATAGTTACAACAGTATATTTTACAACAGTAGCAATACATCCCGATTTCCTTCAGTCAATTTTAGCGTGTTCTGGTACTGGCATCGCGGCTACTTCATTAATTGACGATTGTCTGTGTAACTTTATATAAAAATATATAATATAATAATGTAAATGTATAATATTATATATATTTACATTACAAAAAATTAAACTCAATTGTCAATCTTTAGATTAATTGAATTATATAAATTATTTTAAATAATAACTGTAGAATACTTTATTATATATTAAATATAATTATTTTATACATATCTGATTTCAAATACTTTTGAATTCTTTTAGAATTGCTAAGTCTTTTTTTTCTGTCTTGTTTTACCGCTTACTATATACTTACAAATCGAGGTTTAGATCGTTAAAAAATTTTCACTTTCACGTGGATTGAATTGCACACAGTTTTATTAACCCACACCCCACAATCACAATTTTAGTTAAAAAAGTTTACTACAATAAAGATTTTGAAGAAAACTGAAGTGAGATTCGTTAAGTGCGATCGTTAAAGACGTAATAGTTAAATATGCCTACACAAAGAAACGATAGATTCGAACGTTACTTTTAACGGTTACTTTAACGGAACGTTTCTTTTAAATATTACTTCAGCGCATCTTTTCAGATTTGAATAGTTTAGTACTACAGTTGAATTTTTCATTAATAATTATTTGTATGTAATCGATTAACGGTAACTATTGCTTTAGTTAGTGACTCTATGTTTCATTTAAATATAGAACTGTACAGCCCTATCTGGTAGCATAAAAACGATTATAATAAAAAATCTATAATAATTAATCCTACATATCCTAGAACTTTTTTGTAGACTTTCATAATTATATCTGTCTTTAGTTTATAAGTTCTGTGGTGGCTTAATTATATAGTCTATATGACACCGAGTACAGTCAGATAATTAAACTTGTGCAGATGACATGATCTTATTAATAGTACATGGGTCGAGATGGTTATTCCCCTTACCTATTTCCTATAGATTTTCTTCGAAACATTTCAGATTTTTATTGTCTGTAGTCTAGAAGGAAAATTTCAATGACGTTTATCAATGACAACATCCTTTGCTTGCGTAGTCATCTTTTTTGTAATTTTTTTCTGGATATATAAGAATTATTCACTTTATTGAAGTTCTGTGCCTCAAAAAGATAAAAACAGAATACTAATAAGATCATTCATGTGTTCTGTTCTTTAACAATAATTTATCTCTGAAACTGTTTAACGTAAAATCATGAAATTTGACGTAATAATAAAAGTTCACAATTAAATGAAACTACATGATGTAGTACTATTTCTACTTTCCCTAAGTACTTTACGAAGCTTTGCTAATAGCCCACCTAAAGATGTTGTAACTCAATGAAACCTAGGTCGTGGTAAAGAACTTAAAGAAAGTAGAAATAATACTACACCACGTAGTTTCATTTAATTGTGAATAAAGAATTTCTACAAAATTAAAGCCAAATATATTCAATATAATAGAAATTATTAACCAAGACGTATCTCAATACCTGAAATTGGAAAAAATCATATAAATTTTAGAGGGGGAGGAGAATGCAAATTAAAAACTCTATGTTTTTAATTTCTATATATCGTTTGAAAGAGCTGTTTATTAGGATTTCAAAAATATTATTTAAGTACTATATAACTAATTATGTTCCGAAACAGTTCCAATTAAAATTATGAAAATATAGGATTATTAGAAGCTCAGACAAAGATTCCTGGACAACTATCGCGATGATCCTAAATATAATAATTTTTTAAATATGCACGTGATGTATACGTTGAGAGAAATTAATATTTGTAAATAATTGAACAGAAATTCTAGGTATGTAACTTTAAATGTTTAGTGCGAGATCCATCCCTACTTGATATGTTTTATTATCACTAATCAACTGCTCAGTAACTTGGTTGTAATCGCACTAGTGATTTGTTTATGCTCAGAGAAAATAAATTTATTGAATTGTGTCATTGTTATATTTTGTAGTATTGCAGAATCTATAAATGTATGTATAATCGTAATGTATATATTTATGAATATCTCCTTATGATTACTAAAATGTATACTAAAAAGCCTACAAATACAATTTTTCTGAAACTGGTTATTAATAAATTCAATTTGATCATTTACTTTTGCCATTATCAACAAGTTTATGGCGATTTAACACGAACAAAAGAATGAAGATGTAGTTTACATTTTTGCATATTTCAAATATTTCTTTTGAAGCTTCCAAAATATATATAGTTTAATTGAAAAAGTTAATTACAAGGTTTAATTAAGCAGACGATAAAAGGAATTTACGTAACATAAAATATGAATTTATTGTAAGAAATTTGAGGAAAAATAAGCAAAATATTTAAGCAGAAAAATATTTTTATACATATTTTTACGCCTCCACAGGTATAATAGATTTTAACGAGCTTTTATGAATTTGTTCCGTCTATCCTTCTGCCGAAACGAAAATTCGTAAATGTATGTGATACTCTTCTACTAGGAAAAACGATTTCATTTAATTTTCAATATCAGCTCGAAAGCTTTCCTGTGATGTGGAGAAAATGTTAAAATTTCTCATTTTCCTTAATTCTTTCAATAGATCCGGTATTTGAAGATAATTTGCTATAAAGTATAATAAACGGCATACTAAATATTGGCTTAGTGTCAATGTATTTTATATTACTCATTAGGAAACTGGAAAAGTGGGTAGATTTAATTTTGCTGCCAGAGAAAATATAGAAATACTTTTCTATGGACCTGAAGTCGCTTGCATTCATGGATGTACTTAAAAGGTTGATCCATAAATGGTTTCTGACACAGCGAATTATTGGTTCTTATCAGCTATAGAAGACGAAAATTATTAAAATTGTTATAATATTAAGATTTTTACATGATGTAGTATTATTTCTAATTTCTTTAAGTTCTTTACCACGACCTAGGTTTCGTTGTTTCCTGAAGATGTTGATCATGTAGTTCTTTTAATTGTGAGTCATTAAAATTTTTTAAATTTCTTAATTTTTATTATTTTTTGGTTTCCTTTTTGCTATGAATCCTCCATAGATTATAATGTCTGTATATTTTTATGTACTTATATAAAACATGTGTTTATATATGTAATTGACGTGCAAAAGAATGAATACATTCATAGGTGGTACATATATGCATAAATTTATATCCAAGTGTATACAAGCCTTTTTACACGAATTGTACGTTTTACTATGTAAGTATTTATTATATATACTAATTATAATTAGTAAATATTTAAAAAAATAATAATTTATATATAATAACTAAATAATTAATAATTTTATTTACGCGTATGCAGGTAGATATGTTTATGGGTGTATATAAGTGATTCACTTTTTCGTGGATAACTCTTTGTAATATGTATGTTTAAGACAATTAATTGAATTTATTATAGTTTTTCCCTTTATTTTCAAGAAAACACAAGTTCATGTACTTTATATTTTATTTCGAAATAAATTATTATTATAGTTAGGAAAATACATAAAAAGTATCATGTATTATCATTATATTAAACAAGATACCAAATGTATATAAGTGAATTTATTGTATTGATATGCTTTATCATTACAAAAAATATGCTGCTTTTATGATATTTATTGAAAAACATATTAAAATAAAACTGCAAATCACAGATGGCGCTGTTTATTTAAAAGTAAATTGATAATTACTCAGACAAATATCCACAAATAATATTATTTTTTTAATATTTATTTTAAATAATCTTCACACTTAATGACAAGACTGTAAGTAGAGTTTGCATTGTATAAAGTTAATATTAATGAATCTATGCTAATATATAAAGCCTGAAAGTTTGTTTGCTTGCTTGTGCTAATTCTAGAACAACATGTCCAATTTCAAAAATTCTTCTTGAGTTAGAAAGTTTATACTTTGATTTTAGATTATATTCTATAATTTATAGTAATGGAACCAGTTGGAAGCGCGAAGTGCAGACAGAGTTTTATAAAGAGCTTATGTAATTAAATTAGTTTTAAATAAGTTATTTATCATAAAGAAGTTTCACTTCAAACGCACAGGTTTCCACACACATATTTATATTTCTTTATATCAATATACATATATATATATAAATATATATATATATATATATATATATATATATATAAATATATATATATATATATATATATATATATATATATATGTGTGTGTGTGTGTGTGTATCATGCCATTAATATTTCCTTTAAGAAGCAACTTAGCTTTTTGGATAGGTTAACCATATCAAGCTTTTAATATTATTGGTAATCTTAATTTTTTTTGGTGTTATTAGATATAACTCTTAAATATTTGATTTTTCAATATTGGAAATAGAATATTTTGTTGTAATATGTATGAATAGAATAATGAAAAAATATTTGTAAATTTTTAAATTTTTTTAATAACAAATTAATTTTTTATATAAAATTATCTTTCATTTATATTTATATATTTTTATTACATAAAAAGCTGCTAGTGTGTATAGGAATCGAGTTACAAAAATATTTTAATACTAGATGTTACAGAAATAATTAAAAATCGATTGAAATGGTAAATTGTATTGGTACAATTGTTTATGTGTGTTTAGCTTTATTTAAAAAAAAAAACTTTAAAGTTTATTCTCGAATTCAAACTGTTTTAAATATATTTGAATTCCTATTTTGCGCAGTCAGAAATTGTCTATTTTATTTAAAAATAAAAAACAAAATTTTTTTATGTATTTTAAAACACGTTTCATTACTTAGTTAATTTATTTGATAAATTTTTAAACTGCCTAAAAGAAAGAAGTTAAAAAATTGTTAAAAATTAATTTTGAATAAAATATGTGTGAACTGAATAATTTTTTTTTTACTTTTGTAAATCATGAATTTTGATTATCCAACTAGTCTTAATTTAAATGAAAAAAAATTATTGCTAGATGACTTTGTCCAACGTTTTGGATAAAACAGTCCACTGTGCGGCGGGCGTGCAGGGGCGGGCGCCTCTGGAAGTTTCCACGGGGCGGTGCAGGGGACGTGCGATGCGCCGGTGAACGCGGAGCGTGTGCATGGACCAATAGACAGTTGTGAATTATTAGGCAATTTGAACGAGTGGATTTTGTAATGATGTAGCCATAATGGCCGCTTTAGGCAGAAAATGTCTTTGGAAATGAAAGCTCATCGGTTTTCGGGATATTTTTGTTTTTTTGGGATGTTTTTCATTATAAGTTTTGGAGGTATCAGGATTACATTGTTTAGGCGAGGTACTTTATAATTTCGTTTTATTCGGATGTGCTGGATCCTTCTATTGAAATTTTAAATATTGACTTAATTTAAAAAAAAAATACATCATTATTTTAGTACATGATTATGTTTGTTTTATTGTAAAATGTGGATACACCACTCGAACATTATCAGCTCTTAGTCTTAAATTTTTCTTAGCAAAAAATTACAAACATTGCTTAACAAAAAGGTCTAGCTTGATAAACATAGTGAATTAGTCCTCGTGGGATATTTTAAAAATAGTGTTAATAGTGAGAAATGTGAAATTTAAATTTTTGGACCTTAACTTTGAATAGTCTTTAAGATAATTAAAAAAAGATTTATTATTGAAGAAAATTTTAAACTCATTTTTCTCATAAACGGCTTGAAAAGTATTCTTGTTGGACAGGGACATAAATCAAGCATTTTATTATAATGCTTCATTATATATATTTATGCAATTAATTTTTTAAATAATTAAATTTTTTATTAATTGTCAAAACGATTTACGATAATAATTCCCGGTTTAGGTGGCTATATATGTACATTTATTGGCTATAGAAATACAATGACAAAAAATTTGGGTAATCGAAAATGTTCTTATTTAACTAAAGCGAATATAGATTTAATTAATTTTACTTCAACTTTACCCATTGTCCTGTATGTTTGTGCATATTTAAAGTCCTATTACATTAATTTTGTGAAGTTGTGACAGATGGACAGAAGATTTCAAGTCATAAATATTTTTTGTAAATAAAGTCATCTTCAATGAAAGAAAGGTCTTATTTCATATTCATATTCTTAAATATAATATTTTTATTTCATTTTCTCATATATAATAATTGAAATCCTAATCTCAAGCGTCTACTTACAATATTATTATTACGTTTATGTCCAAAACTGTAGAAACGAAGAGTCTGTGATGGATGATCAGAGAAAAGGACGGGTGGACGTGATGCGATTACGAGGGTTCCTCGATTCTTTATGAAATCCTAGCGGGCTTAAAAATTTTTAAAAATTGCAAATTAAAACTCATTTTCAATATAATATACGTAAAACTGTAGGAAATATGATGTTGTAACAGATGGATAGACGAATGTGATACAATTATAATGATTTCTTGATACACTACAAAATCTTAAAAAAATATTAGGGAGGGATATTTTATGTCACTTTGAAAGCTTATATTTTGAAAACGGGGCTTAAAAATGAAAAAAGTTACAAACTAAATCTCATTTTGAATATTATAAGGATTTCTTAATACACTTGGAACTCCTAAAAAAATTATTTGGAAAGGATATTGCACGTCACTTTGAAAGTTATTTTTTTGAAAACGGGGCTTAAAAACAAAACAAAAAATACAAATTAAATATCATTTTGAATATTATTACAGTACAAATCTAACGCTGTAGAAACTATGAAGTTGTGACAGATGGACAGAAGAACTTACGGGAATTATGATACAATTATAAGGATTTCCTGATACACTACAAACTCGTAAAAAATATTAGGAAAGGATATTGCACGTCACTTTGAAACTCAATATTTTGAAAACGGTACTTAAAAATGAAAGAAATAACCAATTAAATCTCATTTTGAATATTATTGCATAAAAATTCAACATTGTAGATATTATGAGGTTGTGCCAGATGGACAGACGAACTAACGGGTGTTATAATGCAATTATAAGAACTCCTTGATGTACTACGAACTCCTAAAATAATTATTGGGAAAGGATATTGCTCTGGACTTAGAAAGTTAATATTTTTAAAACGAAAAAACTTAAAAAAAACGTAACGTTAAATTACATATCATTTTGAATATTTTTGGACACTATTCCAAATTTATAGAAACTTTGACGTTATGACTGATGGAACAGACGAACAGAGTTGTCAGGGTTCCTTGATTCACTATGAAATCCTAATAAATGACGTAATTATAAAGATTAGTGGTCGCCCAGCGGTCGTAATTCGACCATAATTCAATAAATTTTATGTTTGAACGTTATGGAGGTTTTTTGTCAAAGTGTATACCTCAATAATCTGAAACTGAAGTTACGAAACAGGATTTAATTTAAATAATAAAATATACTTGTCTACTCACTTTATTGAAAACACTAATAAGTAGGCTAGGGTTAGTTAATTTAGATTGTTGCTACAAAATTGTCCTTTTGCAACAATTGTATGTTAAGCAAGCTGAAAGATTTTTCCTTTCGCAACGGATGTATATTAAGCGAACTCTGTATCACTTGCGGCTTACAAATTTTAAAAAATAATAGTAAATTAAATCTCATTTTGAATATTTTTGCACATTTTTCCAAAATTATAGAAGTTATAAGGCTGTGACAGACGAATAGACGACGAAAGGACGGCCGGACATGAATCAATTAAAGTTAATTTCTGGTACGACGTCGATGGTGACAAAATCCTAAAAAGGATTTTGAGGAGAGGGTATTGCATGTCACTTTGAAAGTTAACATTTTGCAAACATGGTTTAAAAATGAAAAATGGTCATCTAAATCTCCTTTTGAAAGTTATTTCATATAAGTCCAAAAATGTAGAAATGTGAAATTATAGATATTATGCAATTACGAGAGTTGTTTGATTCACTCTAAAACTTTTATAGCTATAGTAGTGTTTACTGAACATCAGTAGTGATTTAAACATACGATCGAAAGGACACAGGTACAGAACTCGCTCAAACTAGAAACATATCTTTTCATCATGTATGTATGTATATATATATATATATATACAACATTAAAAAGATTAATTTTTATTTATTTACTAATAGACGATGATTACTACTTTTTCAAAATCGGCGTAAAGCCCTAATAGCCTGCAATCTAGTAAACTAAAATGTTTTTTAAATCTAGTTCAAAAATAATTACATAAAAAACAAGTTATATATTATTGAATTTATACTTCAATAAACTTCTATTCTATACCCAACACGACGACCACAAAAACAAATTTTTTCTTCATTTTACCCCTCAGGATATTTGCCTAAAATTCAACTTATTCTACTCTATGTAACTATTAAGTGCTGTTAGAGAAAAAGGCTTTCAAATAGACAATAAGATAGACACATTTTCCAATTTTCCCAATTTTGTTACGAAATACGCAACATTTTAAAACTCTGGATTTAATAAATTGCTCACAGTAATAAACTGACCAGAAAACGATTTTAAAAGAAGGAAAAAAATAAGCTGCGAAGTCTATTATCAGCTCTAGCAAAATGTAGTTATTTAGATATTAAATTTAATAAAAAAAATAATTTAGATACCTTCATTAAAGTCTATTAAAAACTATATATATATATATATATATATATATATATATATATATATATATATATATATATATATATTCCTTATTTAGCACTCTATCCTTATAAGTAGTCACAGCCTTTTTTACCTTTGTTACAATTTTATTTCAGTTCTATTTATAAATCCCTCGTTAACCAGGATTGATCGATCTTTCGACATCTCATTCAACAAATCTCATTTGGCAGTTTACGTTTTGTGTCATAATGAAAAAACTAAAAGATTGATTGTGATAATCATTACTCTGAGCACATTACCATTACTAGTACAATTACATTAATGTACTATGATTTCGCAATGTCTTTGAAGATTTTGGGAATATCGAAGTTTTGTCAGTAATTTAGGGTACAAAACTGGAAATAATAATTACATGGAAAATTATGCATATTCTTGAGGAATCAATTCATTGCTTATTTGCATCCGGACTCATTTAATACGAAATAGATATTAATCCACTTCTATAATATTATTATTCTAATTGCTACATAAAGTTAGGCCATGTTAGCTACAAAATTTATTTGCTTTCTAAAATTATGCATATTCCTGAGGAATCAATTCATTGCTTATTTGCATCCGGACTCATTTAATACGAAATAGATATTAATCCACTTCTATAATATTATTATTCTAATGGCTACGTAAAGTTAGGCCACGTTAGCTACAAAATTTATTTGCTTTCTAAAATTATGCATATTCCTGAGGAATCAATTCATTGCTTATTTGCATCCGGACTCATTTAATACGAAATAGATATTAATCCACTTCTATAATATTATTATTCTAATGGCTACGTAAAGTTAGGCCATGTTAGCTACAAAATTTATTTGCTTTCTAAAATTACGTAGTAGAGGTGTGTGTTACGTGCGTCACGAATTATAGGTAGAACTGCAGATATATCTTATTTTTCTTTGGCATTGATATTTTCGGTTAATGGATTTAGTATTTCTTAATTTAACATATTGCTTTTGGGATTTACCGATTTTTGTGAATTTTGTTAATTGTTAAATTCATAGAAAGTTTGTTCGATTTACAAAGTAATTTAATTATGCTTACGAAAGACAATAAAATTCCACTTTCGAGTAAATAATTGTATCTTTGTATTTTCAAAGTCTAGCTACTTATCTTTGTCTTCACCTTATTTTTCTGCCTAAGCACTGATAATGGAAAGCCAGTCTAAACCAACCAGGCATCCATTTTCTTTACCAGTGACTTATCCAAAATAAAACATTTTTTCAATCTTTTCCACTCCATACTCTCAAAATATATAAAAAACTATGTCAAAAATATTATTTTTTCAATTAAAAATTTTATACATTTATATCAATAACATATATCAATAATTTTGTACATTTCTACGTCTTGAAATGCCAAAAAAGAAAAGAGAAAATGTCAAAAGATTCAGCGTCAAAAATGTTATAAGCGGAGTACGCAGTATATATAATGTAACCAGCCAAATGCGAGAATTTTCACCTCGAGGGTTCCGTACCTAGAATATTATGAATTTCAATGATAGAATAATGAATATTACAATTTATTTGCTCACTTTACAATATCTATGATTATAAAATTTATTAAAAACTCTAATAGATGTCGTTGGGACTGTCAATATTGAATATATTTGGCGTTAATTTTGTAGAAATTCATTATTCACAATTAAGTGAAACTAAATTATACACAATTAAGTAAACAACGAAACCTGGGTCATGGTAAAGAACTTTAAAAAGTAGACATAATACTATATCACGTAGTTTCATTTAAGTGTGAATATAGTTATATTTACTAAGTAAGGTCTTTTTTTAAATCTGTAATATCCAGATAAAAAATCTTATATATCGATAGAATGCATTAACTATTACCATATCACATTTCATCTAATTCCGTCTAATAGGTTTCGCGTAATTGAAGAACAAATTAAGAAACAGACTACAATTCTAAAAACACGATTTCTGGACTCTATCATCATCCTATACACTAAATCAATAACTATATTTAAATTATTTTCCATATACAGAATTTACTTTGTTACAGTTTTATTATATTTATAGATAAATACCTATTCGATGAAGATTCGTCTTTGAAACTTTTGTAATAAAAGGTTTTGTTCATATCGCCCTATAATTATCTTTTCATACTTCAACGAAATATTCATTATAATTTAAAACTTCCATCTAACAGAATAACAAAAAACCCTGTTAATACGGGTATAACTCTCAATAGGAGAGGTTCCATATACACGTAGATATATATAAACATTTAAGGATATAATAGCATTTCTATTGAAATATTTATAAATATAAATATTATTTTGTGCAATGTAAATATATTGCCTAGTGTATTATGTAGTATATTGCCTGGTCTATTATATAGTATATTGCCTAGTGTATTATGTAGTATATTACCTAGTGTATTATGTAGTATATTGCCTAGTGTATTATGTAGTATATTACCTAGTGTATTATGTAGTATATTGCCTAGTGTGTTATGCAGTATATTACCTAGTGCATTATGTAGTATATTGCCTAGTGTATTGTGTAGGATATTACCTAGTGTATTATGTGGGATATTGCCTAGTGTATTATGTAGGATATTTCCTGGTGTATTATGCAGTATATTGAGTTATGTATTACATAGTATATTGCCTAGTGTATTATGTAGAATATTGCATAGTGTACTATCTAGTATAATGCCTAGTGTATTGTGCACAGGTTTAAAATATTATAAATCTGTGGTATTATGTGGTAACATATACTGCACATTTGTGGTAATATATTGCCTAGTTTCTCTTTCAAAGGCGTAAAGATATCATGATTTTCTCACTACGAGATTGAACGAGATTGAACTACGAGATTTAATGGCATTGTAATAGCAGAGGGAGGGGGGAATGGGAAGAGAAGATCATATTTTTGTGAATATTTTAAACAATTTAGAACTGTCTCACATAAAATTCTGAAAAAAATAGTTAATTGCTTTTTCGAATAATATTCCAAACAACAAAGAAATCAAAAAAATCGATTGTTTCTTGCTCTCTTTAAAATTGATAAATACATATTTTTGAGTCAAAATACTTTATCATTATATTACATCTATATAAAGACCAATATTTAGATCGACGTATATCAGTGATCTTACATGGTTTTAGTTTATTTTATATATTAATTTTTATTAAACTAATCGATATTTCTCCCACTTCCTGATTCGATTGAGATTTGGAACTTGACACAGATACTTGTTTTAACTGACAGCACATGATGAAGATGATGATGAAGTGATCTGATTACAAAGATGAAAAACGAACAAATGGTAGAACTTAAGGTTAATAATGAATAGTAGAACCATCGAGTTCAGAATCGTTTCAGTAGTTTAGATAATTTTTTGGTTTCCTTTTTTAATTTTAAGTACAATTACAGGTATATTTTTTCTATTAACTTTTTTCTTATTTCCTTTTAAGGTATGGAACCTTAAAAACATTTGAACCAAATTAAGAACCTAAATTTTTTTTAAATTTTTTGAAAACCAATACACAAATATCAATATTTTACGTTTTCTTAAATAACTAACTGTTGCCTACCGCACTTGGAAAGTAATGACGTATTTCCGATACGAAGTTTAACCGAAAACAATTTTAATTTCTAAAGTTAACATTTAAAATATGAAACTTGAAGTTATTTAGCCTCGGTCCAGTAAAATTACACGCCGCTAATTCAAATCTAATCTAAGTAAATCTTTCGGTCTAGTTGCGCTGGATGCCGATTTATGGCTTCAAAGTTATCCGGTTTCTCGGAATTAGAGAAATTTAATATTAGTTTTGCAAACGTCTTGAAATTATTTCTTACTAGCGGTTTTATTCCATAGTTATATTTTTTTCGGGTGGCAACTAGTTTTAGTACAATTACATATTATGTAGGTAATATATATATATATATATATATATATATATATATATATATATATATATATATATATATATATATATATATATATATGTATATTCACTATCAAGGAGACCATTTTCTTGCTTTCCATCTTTATAATCAGATCCTGACTTCATCCTCATCATCATCGTGTGCTGTCAGCCAAAACAAGTATCTGTGACAATGTCCAAATCTAAACCCAATTAGGAAATGGGAGAAATATTGATTAGATAAACAAAAATTAACAAAAAAATAAACGAAAACCGTGTAAGATCTATATTTTGGTCTATATGTAGATGAAAGATAATGACAAAGTATATTGACTCAAAAATATGTATTTATCAATTTTAAAGAGAGCAAAAAGTAATCTGTATTTTTTATTTCCTTGTTGTTTGGAATATTATTCGAAAAAGTAATTTACGAAGTCCCAAAACTATTTTTTTTCAGAATTTTATATGAGGTAGTTCTAGAAATACTGTTTAAATATTAATATATGTATATATATATATATATATATATATATATATATATATATATATGTATATAATAAATTGGGTAATTAATTCATATTATTGTTGTTGTTGATCCCGAGAACAATGCCGGCGGTAGCTTAGTTACTGGCAGGGTCACCAAAGTCAGACAGGTCGAAGGGGAGACACTAAACAAAGAGGTCCTGGTTCACCAGGTTTAGCGTGGCGATAACTATCCCATCCTGTAAAAAAAACTAAATTCTCAAAAAAACAAGAATCTCAAAACTTAAAACCGAACGTATTCTGCCCAGATGACACGAATCGGCGGTTGCCGCTTACCAGATCCACTGGAGAAAGCTTGTGGAGACAGTCTTGACTCGTAATAGGTTGTAGTGCTAACAAAGAAGAAGTACAATTAATTACCAAATATACAGAACATAAATTTAAGATTCACTTTTCGATATAGACTTAAATTTGTGTGCCATTGATTAGTTTAACTATTTTGGCTATAATTTTTAAGCGTATCTAATTATTAAATAAAGTTATAAAATAATTAATTACAGTTTAAATTAAATGTAGTGATTAATGGATTTATTTACTCTCCCATTTTACTGACAAATAGCGGTGATAAAAATATATTTACTTCATTTTAATGACCCCTATTTACCAAGAGAAGACGCGGTATGGAAGAGTTATCGAGTACATGAGGTATAAAACCACCGTTTTATGTCGTCTATAACTTAAACCATTACTCTTTTGCTAATCTAATTAGTTTAGATGTTTGCTTTCTTATAATAGTGTTTGTTCCTAGATCTTGTAACATGATAGTTTACATCACATGCTAGTTAGGGAATTACGTTAAATTAGAAAGTTTTGTAACAAAATAGAGGGTTATCAAAATCTTAATAAATTTTCTTTAAAGTGCTCTTTGCTATCGTATCCATTTATGTATGTATCTTTAACGCATCTAAAACGATTTTCCTGTTGATAAAATTGTGGAAAATTTTGCGACAAAATTCATTAAAATTTTCTTTAAAGTGCTCTTTACCATCGTCCCATATAAGTGTGTATCTTTCATGCATCTAAAACGATTTTCTTATTAAAATTGCTCAATGAAATAAAAGTACTTTTGTAGCTTCTCTGATTTCGATAGCAAAAAGTGCTTTTCCTCCAGATAACCTTCAATTAATTTTTATGATTGCATACCTTAAAAGGCTAAATGAAACCTTGTAACATAACTTGCGGGTCTGACTGTCCGTCTGTTAAATCCATTTTATCTGGGTAACTGTTTGGCATAGAACCTTGAAATTTGACGCAATAATAAGCATATTCACGTGCGTATATTTTAGTAGATAACACTCAAAAATACTCATACGAAAATTGGAATGGAGGAGGGGTTATTATTTGGGGTTAGGTAGTAGTATTTCTTACCTTCATAGATATACTGAAAAAGATACAAACAAATATGACCCCACTCCCTGATTCCGAAGCTACTGAACCTAAAATTACGGAAAAAATATCAAAAATACTAATATGGACATTTGGGTGAGGAAGGATTATTATTAGGTTTTAGGTAGTAGTTTTTCTTATCTTTATAAATATACTGAGAAAGATGCAAAAGTTATACCCCTCTTCCCCGATTCCGAGGCTACTGAACCTAAAATTATGAAATTCAAAAATACTAACATGGATATTTGGGGGTGGGCAGATTATTATTAGGTTTTAGGTGGTAGTCTTCCTTGTCTTTATAGATATATTGAAAAGGATGCAAAAAATATGACTCCACTTTCTGATTCCGAAGCTACTGAACCTAAAATTATGAATAAAATATTAAAAATACTAATATGGATATTTGAGGGAGGGAGGATTATTATTTGCTGTTAGGTAGTAGTCTTTCTTATCTTTATAGATATACTGAAAAAGATGTAAAAAATAAATACCCTCCTCCCTGATTCCGAGGCTGCTGAACCTAAGATTATGAAAAATATATCAAAAATACTAATATGGATATTTGAGGGATGGAAGATTGTTATTAGGTGTTAGGTAGTAGTCTTCCTTATCTCTATAGATATACTGGAAAATATGCAAAGAAATATGTCATTTACCAACCTTTTATTTTACCAACCTTGTTATTTTTTCATTAGCTTTATTTTCATATATTTTTGTGCCATCTTTTTAAATATGCAATTTAAACGTGAGAATTTTTTTGTGCTCTTAATAACAAGCCTTCTTAAATGATTCTCAAGATGAATAAAATAGTAAAATTAACCTTTATTTGTCTCCTTCCCCTTTTACTTTCGAAGAAGAAGACGGAAGCCGAAACAGAAGTCATTCCATTATTAAAGAACTATCATTATAATTCCCACGTGAGCGGAGCTACTCGCATATTCTAGTCAAATATGAATATCATGCTCTCATAAAACAAACTAAGTGCGTGTCGGAACATGAACATGGTCTCATAGTTTTTGTATCTCTTGAAATGATTAATGACAATTAATCGAAATAATTTTGTTGTTAATTAAATATGAATATTTTAAATTGTTTCGCATTTTTCTAAACTCACCATCATTTAAAAAAAATGGAAATATTTAAAAAATCTGTAAAATTAGAAGCTACATCATATTGAACATCATTTCGAAGCTTAATATGACAAAAATGGAACTTAAAAGTTACAAATGGTAAATAGAATCCCAACATAATTTTAAAAACCTATACAATAATATTCCATTCTATAGGGGATGCTAAAAAAATTGCATCATTTTACATGTATGGAAGCGAAAAAATAAAACATTTCTTTTAAGATTTTCCATCATATTAATAGAGATTTCAATATGAAGCATCTGGTTTCCAAAATATATACACATAGGATTAAACCTGAGATACTACATGAACATGACAGACAGGGACGATAACTGACTGATAAACGACGATTTATTGCAAATGACAGCGGTCATCTTGGATCTTAATAACATTCGGGAAATTCGAATTCAGCACCCTGAAATTAGTCGAAAACGAATAAGTGACGATTAATTGCGAGAGATATTGATTCATATTCAGTATTCTGATCGAATTCAGTATTCTGATCGAATTCAGTATCCTGATCAAATTCAGTATTCTGATCGAATTCAGTATTCTGAAGTTACTAGAGAACGAACATAGCGGCGATTAACTGTAAATGACGGACGCCACCGATTTAAATATCAATAACATTGTGAACTTTGGCACACTAAAATTGTTTAAAAACGAATTTTCTTATGATGTACTGCAAATGACAGAAGCCGCCTTTTTATATTTCAAAAACTTTAGAAAATTAATCTTCAGTACTCTATTATTACGTGTTGGAAGTTTTTTACCGTCTGATTATCTATGGGAAATAGTTAAGGGTGCTTTTTTGATTATACATTTAAGTTATACGTCTTGAATATTGTTTTTCCTAAAATTTCTCGAGAACGGCTAGACTTTTTACAAAAACAGTTCCGACTTTTTCTGTAGAGAATAAAGTTCTTTACGTGGAATTAGAATTAGATAATAAATAAACATGATGAAATTGCAAAGATTCAGGTTTTGCCCTTTGGCCAAGCAATGCTCAGAAAAACATTTTGTTTTGTGAAATGTTTAACATATGACTTCCCTTTTTTTGAACATAATAAGATTCAGAAACTGAAACAATATAAAAGTATTTTTGTGATTGAAATTGAAATGAGTATATATGAGATTAAAATTGAAAGCATTCTGTGTTTTTAACAATGAAGGTGGGAATAAAGCTTTTTAAATTTTTTTTTATTTTTCGTCTCAAGTAATATTTGCTTTAGTCACCATTATTTCATTCTTAGAGTCATTGTGTCAAACATTGAAATTGCTCCTCAGGTGCTTGCTCTATTTTCATATGAAAACTTTCATTTACGCTTAATAAAAGGAAAAGTTTAAAGTTCATCCTTAACATTGAAGAGTGTGGTATTATGCTGGTATTATATGTTAAGTTAGCAATTAATAAACACTCCACTTTTCTGGGAATTTTTGATTAGAAGCATTCTGGAAATGTATATTCCCAGAATGCTAAAAAAGAATCCAGAAACGTGTCTGATAGGAAATAAAAAAATACAACGTTTGAATTTCGGTTCATGTAGCAACTGAACAATAGGTACATCATGTACAATATGCATAACGATATGTGTAGGTTTATTTTTCCATAATCTAGGGCAATCTTCATCTAGGGCAACATCTTAAATTAAATTTAGAAAAATAAAATAACAACATTTTGAAATTTTACAAGAGAAGTGAAATTATTTCTTGAATTCCATTTAGGGCGAGAAGTGATCAGAGCAACAAGTAATATATGCACAACAATGAGTCAAGGTGCAGCCTCTGGTGACATAGTCATGCATTAGTAATATTCAAAGGAAGACTTTTGAATCTTTGAAAGTTTCAAAGATTCAAAGGAAAAAAATTTTATTCTCTCTGAAAATTATCATCCAGGACGATTATTCTAAATTCCCTTTTTCTAACTTTAGAAAAATTAGAAAGCCTCTCTGAAATAGAACTTAGATTTAGTTCGCATTACATGGTACATACCCTCATACTGCAAGGGAAACAACTTGATGCCTTGAAAAAAAGTGAATATATTCTGTTTGGCTACCGCGTGAGCAAATACCCCTTCAAAACTTTTTAAGTGGACCGATTTATGCCTGGAGCTACATTACTATAGGAGTACCAATACAAGCATACCAATATTTGACTAAAATATCTGATTGTCTACTTCACTTATTATCATTTGCTTTGCTATATCTACACTGACTATCATTTGTTTTGCTATCTATCTAATCACTTATACAATAAACAATTGAAAACACAGACCATTTTATTTTTTAACGTACCTAATTTTTTTAGTCAAAAACCCGAAGATTTCTACAATGGATGAAATTTTATCTCTGCAAGTCATAAATATCATGCTGGTTATTTAATTAATGATTAATTATGTTTATTGCACATAAAAAATAAAATATCTTTATAAACTGAGATAGCTGGTTTATTAGTTACCAACTTATATCCAATAGAAATATTTATTATTCAATAAAATGAACTAAAACCATATTGTGCTGAATAAAGTATCTCTTTCATGGACGTTTTTATGTGATTTCTCTAAAATAAAAGGCAAACTTTTATGCGTATATCAGTTTCTATAAAATGGTATATTAAACTTCATAAAACGTAATATAATTGTTCAATCTGATCTACAGAAAGATGGTACTGATTTATCCCACTGACGGCAATTACCTATTCGGAAAGAAACGTAAGTTTCCAAGATTGTCATTTTATTTCAGGTACCTAAAAGTACATACATTTCTAGTTATAGTATTTAACTAATGTTTGTTTTTTATTAGACCACGTCACTTTACAAGATGCTATAAATAGGGCCGATCTTGTATGATTCCAGATACAATATGCATAAGTTACATAACTTATGCATATTGTAAGTATCTGCAATCATACAAGATGGGCCCCAGTTATATCATCTTGTAGAGAGATTTGGTCTAATAAACGACAAACATTAGTTAAATACTATAACTAAAAATATATGTACTTTTAGGAACCTGAACTAAAAATACAAACTTGGAAGCCTACGTTTCCTTCTGAATAATTACTGTCAGAAGTAAAGAAAGATTGAAGTGTTGGGATAAATCAGTAACCATGCGATCTTTATGTTATCTTCGGTCATTGCTATCGTAGATTATCCTTAATCCTCGCCACTGGAGTTACGCTGTATAAGAAGATTATCATTCTTCAGCTCATCAAGTTTGCGTAAAGTGTTCTCCAAATAATGGCGCGAGATAAGATTTCCTTTATAAACATCACTAGTATCTGAACCGAAGGGATTGCAAATACTATATATATATATATATATATATATATATATATATATATATATATATGTATATACTATGTATTGGCCGGGTGCGCGCCACAGAGTGGGGGTAACGGAACCGACTACAGCGCTCGCTGTAGCAGAAATGGAAATGTCTAAAGGCGCCTGTTATGTATTGTCATAGACAATATAATTAACTTACGTGTATTGTCATGTTTACTTCTGGAACCAGTGCAGCTTAGCAAAAAAGCGAGTTTCACTGATGTCTTAATGAAAGAATATACATAAAAACGATGTATTTAAAAAAATGTTTCAATTGTCATTAATTTATAATGAAAAATTTATTGGATAAAAAAATTAAAATAATACATCCATTTCTTATACTGTAAATTTTTTCTCATTACTTTCGCTCTAAATTTATTGTCAGATATTATATATTTAACAAACATATAAATAGAAATGGTGACAATATAAGAAAAATGAAATAAGAATTCAATAAAAATTTATAAAATTTTAAAAAATGACGTCTATCTCACTTAATATTAAAAAAAAACATTCAAGTTTACCAATCTTAAAAATTTATTATTATATGTTTAGTTCATGATTTTTTTAAATTATAAATTAATAATGGGGGACAAATGCATTTTAGAAACAATGTGAATTTCATTGTTTATCAGCCCAAAAAAAACAAGAAATTTGAAAGTAAGTAAAGAGGATCCATAAAAATATAAGTTTAAAAAATTGTATATCATAAACTAAATATTTAAATATTCTAGTTATTTACCTTTTAATACTTTGTAAATTGTTACTGTTAGCATTTCTGTTTAAATATTTATTAAGTGTGTAGTATATAATTATAAATTTAAAGTGAAAAATACTTAAGGAAGGACAAAATAAAGATGTTTATTGTCAATCAATTTTTTAAAATCAATTTTTGCAATACATCATTTTTTATATATATATCCTTTAATTCAAAAAAATATTAAAATTAGTATTTTTGTCGGACTGAATTTATACCAAGTTTTTATGCATTATAAGCAAATAATTAATTTATTTGTATTAAACTCTAAAAATACTTCAAGAAATAAAATATAATTTTTCATATTTCCAATATTGAATTATAAATTCAATAAAAAAATGCATAGCTGCTATAAAATACATTCCGTCTGACATGTATATTATAATCTGGGTAATAAATTTATTATTTTACTCACTTTCTTGAGCTTAAAACAAATGGATATTATATATATTAAAAACGGACAACTAGATCTTGATTTTATTAACGTTAACAAAAGCATTTATTTATATATTTTCCGTTATTTTTATATTATTCACGTAAACATTTACCAAAACCGTTAATATGAAGCCTACTTATAAAATTGAAGCGCCTGTAAAGTTGCTGACGCTAGGTGGCGCTGATGTCACGCACCCAGCCAATAGTATTTTACATAAAATCCATATAACGTATAGAGAAGCTTGAATTCTATGACAATATCTAATATCATCCTCACAAAATTTCAAGACTCGCTTTGTTGGAATTTCACAAATTTCCTTTGTGCACTCGAGTCCAATCCCGTGTACGAAGCTCCTTTAATTAAACAGTATTACAAGTCTATACCCTTACAGTAATATATCATATATACACTTTAATTTACATTGAAATATTCATAAGGATGAACTGCTATTAAGTTACAAATATCAAAAGTCTACTCTGAACCCAAATTAACTTTTATAGGCAGAGATATTTCTGGTTCTCACATTACTTTTCAAGTACCTTAAATTATTCGAATGACTCATGTTTATTCACAAAACAAAACACTGAGTCACGTTAACTCAGTTTTCGACGTCAAACTGAGAAAGCGGGTAAGTCGGTAAGACATGTGAGACACTGGTATTCCCATTGGGCGGAGAGGAATAAACAGCTCACATTGGAATATGTTAAGGCTGTTATTGTATTTTATGCTTCTGTGTTTTGTTTGTTGTATATTGTGATGAAATCTCATGAATTCTGTTATTGAAGGTTTACATTAGTCATTTGGATAATTTAATATATATATATATATATATATATATGTATATCAATTTGGTAGCAGGTAGAAATTATTGCGTAGGTAATAATATAGTTTAAATGTAATCATAAAATTTTCTTCAAATGTAATGGTATACCAAAATGAATAAAACACTTTAAAATCTCGTCCCATCATTGGTCGCATTTTTCTATTGCTGCCAAATACATTTTAGGCAGTTTCTTAAGTACTTTCGTAAATTATTCATCGTCCAATTTTTGCCATTCTGTCTGAAGATATGCATTGCTGCTATGAGCTATTTGAATGCGCCCAAAATTATAGTTTTTTACGAAACATTGACTTTTTTATATTTTATGTAAATATAACATGCATGTATTATACCTATAAACCTTCCGGAAAAAAATATTTGAATGATAGTGAAAACCCCATCAAAATCCGTTACATAGTTTTAAAGATCTAAGCTTACAGAAGGACAGACATATTCGGGAAGCGACTTTGTTTTATACTATGTAAGCATAAACTACAAATACAAGAGAACTTGGAAAAGTTAAGCTTTACATCTGAAATATTTATCTTCTGTCCAAAAAGCGCAAGGTGGTTACGTTATATTAATAATAAAATATAATTAGTTGACATCAGTTAAACGTAATAGCCGAAAGTCAAGAGACGCGATATACTAAAGCACGGAGTGGGAGATTAAGAGGTTTCGCCTGGGAAATATTTAATTAGAAGAAGCTTTTAATTTTACTGCCAAACGCTAAAAGCTCAGAAGCCAACGAATCGTTAAGGCGTATTCACATGTTGCCCTTTTATACGCTTACTAACATGAGTAGAGCTACCGCCTTCATTGTTTATTATTTTTATGAGTGTTAACTTTGTCTAAGAACTGTTTATTTTCTTTTTCTTTATGCTATTTGGTGGTGTATAGGTGGTTAAGGCACAGTACCACTTTGTACATTTATTGACGTCACGTTTCAGTTTATCCCAAATTCTGATTTTTCTGTAACAGTCTGAATTTCCAAACTGACTTCATGAAAAAAATTGTCTTGAGATATCTCAGTAAATAAATCCCCAATGTTTTAATCAAGAACTTTTCTTAATATAGTTACTGCCTTTTCTGAATGTGATTGTATTTTATCTTCACTTTTTAGTATGTATTGGGGTAAGACGAAGTTGGTAATTTAACGAATCCGAAAATTTACCTAATTTTCTAAATAATTAGCTTCATTACAGTACAATTCTTCATTAACATTTTATAGCTGGGTCAAATTTATATATTGTTACTTAAAGACAGCACCTGTGTTTGAACAATAACAACACTGACAATATTCTAGGACTTTTCGTCATCTAGGATTTAATTAAAATCTCTGTTATTGTTTTATTTTCGACCTGAATATCTTAATTTTTTTAGTAGTTTTATTTGATATTGTGTTCATTTCGTAAACAAGAGCGACCTAGATAGTATTTTGACTATAAATAGTAAATGAAAGTATTGATAGTATGCAAACTAATAAGGATTGTTTGTCCATAAACTTCAATATCATAAAAATTCAATGTCATAAAACTTTGAAGGGTTTTTTTATTAGAAAAAAATTCTCAAATAAACTATAGCCACTTTATATACAAACTTATATACACATACGTTATATCATAAAGTAAGAAAAATCCCTATCGTATCTTTTGTGGCATAAAAATTTTAAATCTGGGACACGAGTGGCATAAAACTCTAAATCTGGGATAAAAATGGCATAAAAGCTCTAAATGTAGGCGAAGAGTGTCATAAAAACCCTAAATCTGGGACACGAGTTGCATAAACACTTTAAATCTACGACGCGAATGGCATAAAAACTCTAAATCTAAAACACGAGTGGCACGATAAAAACTCTAAATCTAGGATTTCGAGCATAACTAAAGGCAGGGAAAAAAATCATAAAAAAGTTTATTTAATAAAAAACACAAAAAAAACGGACAAAGAATTGAGGAAAAATTAAAATAAAAAATATGAATTTTCTTCAAAATTCTTGGCGTTAACCTACAATGTTTATTATAATGATTATTAATGTAATTATTTCTGGAGTTATCATTCAATTTTTATATAATTTTATTTCATTACTACATTTCACAATATTTGGCAAATACTAATGCCTTTTACAGTATTTTTAATGTATCTGAGGCAAAGAAAACTTAGGAAAATATGATAGGTTTTCATTAGCTATATTATCGTTTATTTATTTTCGACGCGAAGTGATCATACAGAGATATGGTACGAATAGTAATATCATTCATTTGTTTTTCGTTACTTTATGACTGAGGTGTTTTGATTTAATATATATTCGAAATCAATGTCAAAACTTCTTATTAATTTTCAAATTTCATCCAAAACAACCATAAGAGAGGCATATTTGTAATCTAACCGTTTTGATCACAATGTGAATAATGATAAATTAAAAAAAAACAATACTAAATTGAAAAATGTTATTTATAGATGTATTTTTGAATATTGATTCCTTGCAATTAAAAGTTATCGATTTATGCAAGTTCTCAAAATCGCATGCTTATATAGAATTCTGGTAGTGGTACTCTTAAAGAAGAAATTGCATTTGATGCAAGTGATCTTGTGCAAACTGTTCAAATTCTTCAATATTTCTCACGGAGTTCGACTAATAAAGAGGTTTTGTGTATTCCGAGCTTTAGAGAGGTTTTGATTTCGCTTCAACCTTACATGTAGCTTTCAAACGATCTTATGTACGCAGACCGCCATAAAAGGAAATACGTTTATTGCACCGTTCACTTTGTACCCCCGCCGTATATGCCAATTACAACAATACACGATTTTTTTTCTTCGTTAGCGGTGAATGAACTCGCACGTGTATTGACGAAAGTGAACGAGCGAAATCCTTCTTAAAACTGAAAGGAAAGCGTTATGGTTGTTGACGGCGAAGTGACTCGATTATTACTTGGACACTAAAGTTAAGTTTCGTCGTGTGGGGTTCGTACTTAAATGGTTGACCATATTGAAATACCTATTGAAGTTAGCTTTTTTGCAACCTTTTTGAAGTAAAACTTCTTTACGCACGCTTGACTTGGGGAGTAAGCTGGTGAATGCGTGACGAGAGCGTTACGAAAAGTGTAATCGGGCGAGGCGAACGGAAGTTGAGAGGGAGATATAAGTTAGTGGAGACAGAAAGAGAGAGAGTTACGTTTCGTATATTACTGTAGGGACAAGACAGAGAAGTGCGAGCACACATTTTCTTTCTCTCTTTCTCTCATAGCCAGTTATATTTCGTATGTCTAACACACAGTGCAAGCCTATTGTCTGTATCACACTGTAGGAGCAAGAGAGAGCAGTGCGCGCGCACATTTTCTTTCTCTCTTCCTCTCATAGCCAGTGCATGAAATATATATATATATATATATATATATATATATATATATATATATATATATTATTGATTATTTTGTAATTTCATTTCGTTCTTGAACAATTTTATAAATTATTATTTTGTTCAATACATTAAATATTCTACGTTTAAAGTGAATAAAATTGTAAATTAATTTTAAAGTTCATATTTTGTGAATTTGAAGTTTTACTTCAGTCGTGTGATCTAAAGCACACTGGTTTTTTTTAATTCGCTTTCTCTGTCCGTGGCATATCTTGCAATCAAACTTTCAACTGATACTAGTTGAGCTAGAGTTTTGAAATTTTGCACATGTGTCATGTATCATATCGTTGATATAGTAAATCTTATGACGGACAACAAAAATGACGGAAGTCGTTGTTTTTAAATTCTTCTTAAAAGTTTTTTTTTTGTTTACGTTTCATTGGACTTGTTTCTTTATTTGCATGTACGCACACAATATTTTTTTATTCTACGCGGCTACAATGGATGCCTGAAAAATTAGAACATGCTAAGTAAATAATATGTTGGTCCATGTTGTACTTAGATAAGAAACACTATCCATTTCATATTTGCTGCAATTATTTTTTTAATTTAATGCGATTTACACATTGTGTAATAAAATAACAAACGATACATTTTGATAGTTCCAAATTAGTTGCGGAGATTTGACTAAACGAACTCCAGAATTCGGTGACGTGAATAATTACTTAATGGGAAATCCAGAACTTCGAAATTAAAAAAAATTATCATCTCCATGTTCTGTAAACATGTGCAAATAAATTGAACTAGAATGGAAATTATAAAAAAAACATAGGATAACCTCAACGAACATCAAAAAAAATTTCATTTGGAGTCACCTTTAATTACAATAACACATAACTTATTAAAAGCATATTAATTAGTATATATTATTAATATACGTGTTGTTGCTAAACTGATTCTATAGTGGTTATATTTTCGATATTTCGCATTAATGAATGACTTAACAGTAAACGTGTTTTGATTAGTAATCTACACGATATTGTAACCAAAGGATGACCTCAACGAAAATTGGATGACCTCAACGAACATCAAAAAAAATTTCATTTGGAGTCACCTTTAATTACAATAACACATAACTTATTAAAAGCGTATTAATTAGTATCTCTTATTAATATACGTGTTGTTGCTAAACTGATTCTATAGTGGTTATATTTTCGATATTTCGCATTAATGAGTGACTTAACAGTAAACGTGTTTTGATTAGTAAGCTACATGATATTGTAACCAAAGGATGACCTCAACGAAAATTGGATGACCTCAACGAACATTAAAAAAAATTTCATTTGGAGTCACCTTTAATTACAATAACACGTAACTTATTAGAAGCGTATTAATTAGTATCTTATTAATATACGTGTTGTTGCTAAACTGATTCTATAGTGGTTATATTTTCGATATTTCGCATTAATGAATGACTTAACAGTAAACGTGTTTTGATTAGTAATCTACACGATATTGTAACCAAAGGATGACCTCAACGAAAATTGGATGACCTCAACGAACATCAAAAAAAATTTCATTTGGAGTCACCTTTAATTACAATAACACATAACTTATTAAAAGCGTATTAATTAGTATCTCTTATTAATATACGTGTTGTTGCTAAACTGATTCTATAGTGGTTATATTTTCGATATTTCGCATTAATGAATGACTTAACAGTAAACGTGTTTTGATTAGTAATCTACACGATATTGTAACCAAAGGATGACCTCAACGAAAATTGGATGACCTCAACGAACATCAAAAAAAATTTCATTTGGAGTCACCTTTAATTACAATAACACATAACTTATTAAAAGCGTATTAATTAGTATCTCTTATTAATATACGTGTTGTTGCTAAACTGATTCTATAGTGGTTATATTTTCGATATTTCGCATTAATGAGTGACTTAACAGTAAACGTGTTTTGATTAGTAAGCTACATGATATTGTAACCAAAGGATGACCTCAACGAAAATTGGATGACCTCAACGAACATCAAAAAAAATTTCATTTGGAGTCACCTTTAATTACAATAACACATAACTTATTAAAAGCGTATTAATTAGTATCTCTTATTAATATACGTGTTGTTGCTAAACTGATTCTATAGTGGTTATATTTTCGATATTTCGCATTAATGAGTGACTTAACAGTAAACGTGTTTTGATTAGTAAGCTACATGATATTGTAACCAAAGGATGACCTCAACGAAAATTGGATGACCTCAACGAACATTAAAAAAAATTTCATTTGGAGTCACCTTTAATTACAATAACACGTAACTTATTAGAAGCGTATTAATTAGTATCTTATTAATATACGTGTTGTTGCTAAACTGATTCTATAGTGGTTATATTTTCGATATTTCGCATTAATGAATGACTTAACAGTAAACGTGTTTTGATTAGTAATCTACACGATATTGTAACCAAAGGATGACCTCAACGAAAATTGGATGACCTCAACGAACATCAAAAAAAATTTCATTTGGAGTCACCTTTAATTACAATAACACATAACTTATTAAAAGCGTATTAATTAGTATCTCTTATTAATATACGTGTTGTTGCTAAACTGATTCTATAGTGGTTATATTTTCGATATTTCGCATTAATGAATGACTTAACAGTAAACGTGTTTTGATTAGTAATCTACACGATATTGTAACCAAAGGATGACCTCAACGAAAATTGGATGACCTCAACGAACATCAAAAAAAATTTCATTTGGAGTCACCTTTAATTACAATAACACATAACTTATTAAAAGCGTATTAATTAGTATCTCTTATTAATATACGTGTTGTTGCTAAACTGATTCTATAGTGGTTATATTTTCGATATTTCGCATTAATGAATGACTTAACAGTAAACGTGTTTTGATTAGTAATCTACACGATATTGTAACCAAAGGATGACCTCAACGAAAATTGGATGACCTCAACGAACATCAAAAAAAATTTCATTTGGAGTCACCTTTAATTACAATAACACATAACTTATTAAAAGCGTATTAATTAGTATCTCTTATTAATATACGTGTTGTTGCTAAACTGATTCTATAGTGGTTATATTTTCGATATTTCGCATTAATGAGTGACTTAACAGTAAACGTGTTTTGATTAGTAAGCTACATGATATTGTAACCAAAGGATGACCTCAACGAAAATTGGATGACCTCAACGAACATTAAAAAAAATTTCATTTGGAGTCACCTTTAATTACAATAACACGTAACTTATTAGAAGCGTATTAATTAGTATCTTATTAATATACGTGTTGTTGCTAAACTGATTCTATAGTGGTTATATTTTCGATATTTCGCATTAATGAGTGACTTAACAGTAAACGTGTTTTGATTAGTAATCTACATGATATTTTACCAAAGGTAAATCTGGTTAAAAAACGGAAGAAAGTCTCTCCCATAGACATCAATTTAAAATTTAACTCCTTATAACTATCTTTCTCTCACGTTAGCTGCAGAAAGAAACAAATTACATTTTTTAAAATCATGTTTATTATTGACTTAGTCTATTTATTTGCTTAAAACGTCATAAGAATGTTACATGAGAAATGGAAATATATGCCTAAAATGTCGATATACATTAATTCAGATCTTCATCTGAAAGCCCTACTTGCCAACAAGTCTAATACTTTCATGCATATAATCTTATGCTGTGGATATTTTGAAGCTATGATATATGGATATTTATTATTGACTTAAATAGTAACTTTATCTGCTTTAAAAGTCATAGGAATGTTACACGAGAAACGGAAATATATATCTAATTTTTCGATATGTATTAATTGAGATTTTTATCTCAAAGCTCTACTTACAGGTAAGTTTAATACTTTCCTGCATATAGGTCTCATACTGTAGAAATTTTGAAGCTGCGAAATATGGATATTTATTATTGACTTAAATAGTCAATTTATCTGCTTAAAAAGTCATAGGAATGTTATATGAGAAATGGAAATATATATCTAATTTTTCGATATATATTAATTCAGATCTTCATCTGAAAACTCTACATGCCGACAAGTTTAATACTTTCATGCATATAGGTCTTATACTACATAAATTCTGAAGCTACGATGTATGGATATTTATTACTGACTTAAATAGCCAATTTATCTGCTTAAAAAGTTATAGGAATGTTACACGAGAAAGGGAAATATATTTCTAATATTTCGATATAATTTAATTGAGATCTTCATCTGAAAACTCTACATGCTGACAAGTTTAATACTTTCATGCATATAAGTCTTATACTGCAGAAATTTTGAAGTTACGATATATGGATATTAATTATTGACTTAAATAGGTCAATTTATCTGCTTAAAAAGTCATGGGAATGTTACATGAGAAACGGAAATATATATCTAATATTTCGATATATATTAATTGAGATCTTTATCTGAAAGCTCTACGTGCCGACATGTCTAATACTTTTATGTATATAGGTTTTATTTTGCAGAAATTTTGAAGCTACCATACGTGGATATTTATTATTGACTTAAATAGCCAATTTATCTGCTTAAAAAGTTATAGGAATGTTACACGAGAAAGGGAAATATATTTCTAATATTTCGATATACATTAATTGAGATCTTTATCAAAAAGCTCATCTTGCCGACAAGTCTAATACTTTCATACATATACGAGGACGTACGTCTAATGCTTAAATGTTCAGGCTACGATGAATGGTTGGATAAATAGCTAGATATATCGAAATTGGAACGATTACTTGTTTCGTTATGAATCCTTACCAAAATAATAGTTATCAGGACGAGGTATGCTTTTTAAAACCACTTGAAAGCATGTGCAGACATTATAAAGATGGCATATTTTGATGTTGGAAATTAATTTGCTAGGTACCCTGACGGCGCTTTAATGGTTTTCGTTAATAAGTCAAGGAGACCAGTAAAAGTTGATATAGTGTGGAACCCAGATCTTAAAGGAATAAAAAAACATGTGAAGCACGAGTGGAACTCGCACTACGAGGGTTCCATACCTGCATAGTATTCCTATAATACTATTTACAAATACTAATTTTACACAAGTCAATATTATGTCTACCATATACACAGGCGTGAAAATATCGGGAAAATTTCAAAATATAACTAGAAATTAACGATTTTATTTTTTTCTTTGCATTTGCTGTAATACCTTGCTTCTTGGCAAATTGCATGATTTTAAGTCAACGGGAGGTACCCTTCACGTTTTTATTTATTTGTGAGTACCAAAATATGCACCTTAAATGGCCGTACATTTAGGGTTTTTTTTATTGCGTTGACTTAGAAGCTTGATTTTTTTACAGATCCAAGGGACTGTAGATTTGATGTATTTGATATGAATTTAAACTTGACACTTCCACGCGTTCCTGGGAAGGATTTTGATAGACAGACAGAAAGACGGACAAGGCAGTGATCATATAAGAGATAAAAATGACACTTAAATTGACAAAATAAGCTTCTCAAAAGTTTTATTTAAATCATGAATTTTACAAACGAGAATTTCATCGTTGCTATTTTTTAAATTGTTCATATTTTAATTTCGTGCATAAATATTTATTAAATAATATAAAAGTGGTCGATTTTTTAATTTCAGATATTTTTTAGAATATCTGGAGTTTTTACTGTCTAGACACTTAATCTTTATTTAGCTTCCCCAAACATTATGTCGCCCTAGAAAAAATATAATGTTTTAAATTAATAAATTCGTGTTAAAAAATACCAAATAACAGTATTTGACCATTACCTGTTCCTTTCTATTAATTTTTAAAAATTTGCTATTTCTCAAGCTAACATAACTGAAACCACCTACACTGAAACCACCTACTAAACAAACCTTTCCACGAATTTACGGTTGATAAGTTTTCTGAAAATTAATTTCCGATAACATAATGACATAGATACATTTTGACAGATTCTATTCAAGTTGTTACTTTAGAACAAATGCTAAACCATTTGTCTAATTGACAAAATCATAACTTGAGTATTTAATTAATATGGGTGTTAGGTATAACCAACCATAGAGAGCTTACTTGAAATTAGTGTAACTTGAATTATTAGATATTATAGGTAAAGAAATTTCATAATTTTCGCTTAAGTTCTAGCTTAATGAATAGCCATATAAACATAATGAAAGTCCATATAAATGATAGTTTTTAAAGTGAAGTTTTTACAGTCAAGTTTTACAATTTCACAATACAATTGATATAAAGCGATGAGTTTACACGTAACTTAATCAGTTGTATAGAGTTCAGTTGTATCGTAGTTATAAGATCTCTGCTATGATATATCTGTCTCACCGGAAAATACAAAATTTAATATAGAGATTGGTAAATACCATTGTGTATGTATCGTTGATAAAAATAACGTAATATGAATATTACTAGCAAAATATTTGATAACAAAATATTTTATATTTGAAAATATACAAAATTTCGCAATACAATTTATATAAAGCGATGAGTTTACATGTAACTTAATCAGTTGTATATCGTAGTTATAAGATCTCTGCTATGATATATCTGTCTCACCGGAAACTACAAAATGGAATATAAACATTGGTAAATACCATAGTTTATGTATCATGAATAGTACTAACAAAATATTTGATAACAAAATATTTGATATTTCAAAATATACAAAATTTCTCAATACAATAGATATAAAGCGATGAGTTTACATGTAACTTAATCAGTTGTATATCGTAGTTATAAGATCTCTTCTATGATATATCTGTCTCACCGAAAACTACAAAATGGAATATAAAGATTGGTAAATACGATTGTGTATATATCGTTGATAAAATAACGTAATATAATATATATATAATAAAAAATAACGTAATATGAATATTACTAACAAAATATTTGATAACAAAATATTTGACATTTCAATATATACAAAATTTTTCTTCTGAAATTCGGTAAATATCTTAGTAAAATATTATATTCTATCCATAATTCTTTGTCCTTCGAAGAAAATCTTCTAAATTCGCCATGTTTGTTCGTCCGTCCGTCTGCCACAGCCTTAAAAATTATATATATACATATATGCATGAAATATGGGAGTATGGACTTGATAATATGGAAAAAAATATTAAAAAAATATATTTTTTAGAATTATCCTAAATATTTTATTACTATTATATACACGTAAGAAGTTAGTCTAAATAAAAGTTCGTTAAAAGTTTCACATATTATTGAAACCCGTTGAATATTAAGAAACAATTTTTTTAATTTTGTTTTTCAATTAAAACCTTTTCAAATTTCTTCTTTTAAATCAATTTAGTTAAACATATTAATTCAGATGTTAAAATTGTTCTCTACGATGAAAAAGTTAAATAATTAAAATACCTTCAAATTAAAACGAAATATAAACAATTTTTGAAATAATTATTGATTTGATAGAAAAGATTGAATTAGATTTAACTATGGTAACAGAGATAAAGAATCACGACAAATTCATATTAAACTTAGCTGAACAGAAAATAGGGTCCAGGAATGATTCATTGTATAAAGTAACATGTTCAAATTGACTTTTCCATTAATTTTCCCTGACTCTTTGTTAACACGTGTAGCAATAAATAGATTATGACGCGGGGGAAACTCTTGAAGAACAACTTGTTGAAGAAAATACTTTTAACCCGTGACTAATTTCCGTTAGTCACTTTTAGTTCAAACGATCACCCGTTCGTGAGTAATAACATTTAGTTACAGTACATAAGTTTGACTGACACATTAGTATATTTTTATTTAATTATTATGACTTTTGTCTCAGAGTGTTAATTTAGTAGTTTCTTTACATTTTTCTTAAGAAATAAATGACAGGACTGCATAAAATATACTGTGTAAAGGATAAAAACACAAATCTAGGTTGCTTAGAAACTTTAAATTTAGTCCTCTTATAAATTATGTTAAATACAAAACCTGAGAAAAAAAAATTAAAAAATTAACACAAATTTCTTCTTTTTAAAACATGCCAAAGTTCGAGGTACAAAAAATTAAACGGCCAACCAGAGATATTTATAAGAAAGTGCCAAATACAAAATTTTGTCCGTACCGGTTTTTCTCGCGACCGGATATTGAACACAGGGAACCGGAACTACATACTCACGCGAACGATTTTAAATTTCGTACTTATAAACTTTATTAATAACATAAAATACCGAATTATGTTTTCATCAATAACCCGAGTTTGTATTTTCCGACAATTTTAACTTATTCTTCACCCCATTTGACACTCCAAAGAAAATAAAATGAAATTTTATTATATATATATATATATATATATATTTATATATATATATATATATATATATATGTATACATATATATATATATATATATATATATATAAATATATAAGCAATATAGCATTAAGAAAACTCAATTCAAATTTTTCAAATTGAAATCTTGGAGCCCATTGAAGTACTTTAAATTTGCAACTTGTTTATTGGTTGCAAATTTAAAATTGTGTAATGATGTCAAGATGAATTTACATTAAAAAATATTCGTTTGATAATTAGTTATGTCTTCGTTGTGGTCTCAATCAACAATACAATTACAATCACTTTCGATTGAAATTGTTTGGTGATGCCCCATGCAATGCTACTGTCTACAATTGGTTTAACAATTTAAGCGTAATCATACCAACCTTAGTGATGATCTGCATGAGGGACGTCCTTTCATAGCGTCTATTGAAGATAATTTTAATTCTGTGTAGCCAATGAGGAAGACTGACAAGTGATTATCAGCAAAGACTATCAGGGGATTCTAAATTAACTTTTATGTATCAGGAAGCTCCATGATTTGACTGAAACCATGATTTAGCTGAAACCCAAAAACATCGTCGCGTAGATTGGTATAGCAAATGTTTCAACAAAAGTCACCCAAATGTTGTATTCGACATCGTTGCCTGTGACGAAAGTCGCATGTACTGTCAAGAATCTGAAACTAAGAGGCGGTCTATGCAGTGTGTATTCTCTTTTTAAGATTCGCCTACAAATGTGAAAAAATGACAATATGCTGGAAGAATGAGGGTAGCTCCATTCCTTAGGCCGATACTGTTTCGAAAAAAAATCACTTACCACAGACACTAGCACTTGTTTGCTTCTTGTTTTGACAAAAAAATAGGCAGTCATGGGGACAGCCGACAGAAGTGAAAACTTAAAAGTATGTTATAACAGTGGTTTTACAAAACTTGTAATTTTAAAATCCGCGACAAAAATATTATCGAACAATCACAAATCTGCTTTACCACGCTAGTAAGATAAATCTTAATATAATGTATTGCGGAAGTCAAATATTTTTTAATTAATATTTTTTTTAATACAAATATTGATACGAATATTTTAAATATTTGAAAATATATGGTTTGTTTTTGTTATTTATTGTTCTATTAATATATTTAATATTTACTGTTGTACTGCGTGGTGATTCTACAATTAAACAATTAAAATAATAATAATTCTAAAACACTATTTAAACAATCCATAATATACACACATTGAAATTTCCACGTAGTCAATGTAACTTAATTGTATGGATATACACAGCACTAATGTTGCAAAACACGCCACCCTTATAGCTACAGATATACTGCTATTACAGCATGTCGGTGACACGAACTCACAAGATTTTACCCATCCAAATAGTGTCCAACACGCACATTATACAGTCGGGTATATACAATGTGTCGGTGTATATATGTGTATACTTGTACATAGGCCGCTAGTGCGCCAGTCTGGTGCCAGAGTAGTAGATGTTATATATATATATATACATGTATACATATATACATATATATATATATATATATATATATATATATATATATATATATATATATATACATATATATGCACTGCTGGCCAAGCGCAACACGTTATACTCATAGCCACAGATATATTGTTAATTTTAGCATGTATTTTAGTATTTTAGCATCGGTGACGCGAACTTAAAAGTCTTTCCCCTACCAAAAGTCGTTCCTAACGCCTTCCAATAGAATCTTCATTCATCACGACAATGCCTCTGCACATTCAACTAGACACGTCCAAGGAAGAGTGGCCAGACTGTGTCTGATGTAAAGAGTACGACGGAGATCATTTGGAAAAAAAAGAAAGTAAATTGCTAGTTGGAACCATTTTTAAAATTCTAAAAATGTTTATTGTTAAGTTTTTTTATAGATATACGTACGTAGTAAAATAGTATTATATGGTTTTATTTTTGGGTTTATAAAAAACTAGTTACTGCAGCGTCTCGCAGACACCTTCCATTCTCTTCATACCCTGCACTCTTTTCATAAACGCCCACAATTTCCATCAGTTTCCAATGAGTGGTACATAATTCCGTTTTCTCAGAACAAGCTACGACATTTTATTTGATTATAGGCCAAGCTCTGACAATGTATACTGATGGAAATAGATCCGGATATTTGTGAAAAAAACAATTTCTTTATGCCTGTTTTGAAGTTAAAAAAAATAAATAATTGTTAAATACAATTTGTTTTTCTAAAAAGATCTTCAATTTTAAATGTACCAAAAAGGTTTTTGATTGCATGGTTTAAATCTATGCTTGTGCTACTGTTTTAATAAACGTTTTAATATAATACTTTTAATATTTTATTTGAGAGTAGTTTAATATGAGTGCAATAAGATATGCGTATCAAACGCATATCTTATTGCATTTTAAAACAATAATCACGTAATGTCCCTGATTCCCCCAACTAGTATTTATCATAAGACATCTTTATACATAAATATATATAAATATAGATATATATATATATATATACGTATATAAATATATATATATATATATATACATATATATATATATATATATATACGTATATATATATATATATATATATATATATATATATATGAATTTATAATGGGTTGGTTAATAAGTAATGAGTGGTCACCACCATTTTGTACTACATGTCTTCAACAGAGTGGCAGAGAGCGGATAGGATTTGCGTAAAATTCAGGTGGCTTAGAATAAAAAAAATGACCTATGAACTGTCGTAGGCGGTAACGGCTAAGTTCTTGTAGTACCCTTTGAAGCTTTCCTCAAGCGGCGTGAAAGATTCTCTATAGTTACGTAGGACTACCCGTATTGTTGCTAGCCAGCGTGTCGTTAATCGGCTATCTTCTTCAATTATCAGTTTTATGTTGTCGTAATCCAATTCCATCCATCGACCAGAGCGTGGTTGATTACTCAGGGAATAATCACCGTTACGAAACGGCTGGAACCATCGTTTTGCAGTTGCTGCAGAAGCTCGCGTTAGCACATGTTACGCGTAGCTACGGCAGCAAAGTGACCAGATTGGTACTGGAAGAGTAGACAATGTCTCAGACGGGTCTTAATTTTATCCATATTTTATGCGTGTTAACAGTGCAGCGTCTCAGTTGCTATTGAATCAGTGAGAGCGTGCTGCATCCTTTATATTTTATATATCTTCGATCATGAAAGCTTCTAGAACTTTCCAATATTTTTTACATAATTTTCGAAAAAAAACGCTCTTTACTTTTTAGCCAACCCAATATATATGTATATATATATATATATATATATATATATATATATATATATATATATATATATATATATATATATATATATCAATAGAAATGCGTTAATGGAAAATTATAAAACTACGAATTTATGACGGTTGATTATGAAAGAAAATAATATCGCTATAAAATAATTAAGTACTGATATATTTAATCGTTAAATACTAATGTCGAGTGATAATTTTGGTTATTTCTGTTACAGATTTCGACCAATCCGCTAAGATCTAAAATATCAAAATGTCATTAAAATCTATCCAGTTGCTTTTGTGTGATGCACGCACAAATATAACCTTATTACCATTTTATTATATTATACATTTAATATACTGAATAGGCTTCAGGTAGCTGAGTTTTGATTACCATTTAATATAATAGCTTACTGAAGAATTTCTCAGGCTAATATGCTCATCTCAACTTTATATTCTTAATTCTTATTCAATTAAACAATTATTATTCAATTTAACTTATATTCTTTAATTAGTAACCACTATCATTAAAGGTAATGCGTATCTGCAACTCTATTCTTGTGAATTCAAGACAATTAAATTTACTAACTCGAATATCCTGAGTATTTAATTTATATTTCTTATCAAATATATTCAGGTCTTTAAGACACTCGACAGTAAAAATACTACATCTAGTCGATTTGAACAAACGACGTTCAGTGTCTGCTGGGATTTTTAGTAATGTAGCCATTAGTAACACTTTCTGAATTGAATTGTTTTAATGCAAATGCCATAATTTTCAAAATAATTGAGTTGATATGAAGTTACGAGGCGACAAATATATATTCAAAAATTTTTAAATTTTAATTTTGTTGAAATAAATATTCATACTAATTTTATGCCATATTCGTATAAATATATATTTTTATTTTTATAAAGTTTAAACTCCTTTTAATGGTCCCAATAGCTATCGCAATATTATGAAACATTATTAATATCTGAATATCAGAAAATGCAGTTCGTGTAATATGTCTATATGTATGTTTGTCTAGAGTCATTTCATAAGTTATTAAACTCATTTTCATCAGATTTTCAGTAATGTGGTATTCCATCCAAATGGACAAAGTTAGTATCCACATTAATAAAATATTAAATGATTAAACCAATGGTGACAAACAATATAATTGTTACACTTTTTACCATTAACATAGAAAATAACTTGTTTGTGTTAAAATAAATACCAACAAGTTGTTCTCAGCATACAAGATCAGATTTTAAAACGAAACCAAGAACCAAGAACCAAGAACAAAGAACAAAGAAAATAAAAACAAACATGTCAAATGTATATCCATGAAATAAAATCCCGGAAGGGTGAAATGCATTAAGAAAGCTTCCCTTAATCTCCGAGGGGCTACAAAAGCTTCACTCGCAAACTTAATGGACTGAGAATTGCAACAAAGCTTTGTGTAAAGCTATAAATTCACTCATTCAGAATAAGATAAGTGTGTCACCTCGGCCTCGGAGAGTTGTGTTAAAGACTGACTTTTTGCAGTCTTTCTACAGTGAACACTGTTATTCTGTTTCAAAGTCTGGTGTGGTCATGTCTAAGCTACCAGTTGAGGTGTGATTATTTAATGAGTATTTTCATGCTAGATTGATTCCATCTCTTATTTTATCTTCGAGGTTCCGTACCTCAAAAGGAAAAACGAAACACTTACGGAAAAATTACGTACTCAAAAAAGTCTGTAAAATTCCATAATGTTTAAAAGGGCTTAGGGTCCCAAAAATATATTTTTTCCTAATTTACGTACAGAAACCGCTTGATTTAGAAACATGAAATGTGGCACAATAATCAAGCTTACTATCCTTCATATATTTCAATGAATACTTCTGAGTGACACTCAACAGTATTCATGTGTAAATATTTTTTTTCCTAATTTACGTACAGAAACAGCTTAGGAAAAATATTTTTTTTCCTAATTTACGTACAGAAACCGCTTGATTTAGAAACATGAAATGTGGCACAATAATCAAGCTTACTATCCTTAAAAAAAATTTTTTCCTAATTATTGTGAAACATGAAATGTGGCACAATAATTAGGAAAAATATATTTTTTCCTAATTTACGTACAGAAACCGCTTGATTTAGAAACATGAAATGTGGCACAATAATCAAGCTTACTATCCTCCATATATTTCAATGAATACTTCTGAGTGACACTCAACAGTATTCATGTGTAAATATTAAGGTGGAATAATTGCGTACTCAAAAATTTTTTAAATTCTATAATGTTTAAAAGGGCTAGTTAGGGTCTCAAAAAAATTTTTTTTCCTAATTTTACGTATTATATCTTAAGATACATATTGTAAAATATGCCAAAAGGTAGGTCGCCCGTGCCTATTTTCGGACTACTGAGCTTAAAATTATAAAAAAAAATATTTTTGGAGCCTCACTCAAAGATTATAGGAAAAATATGATTATGTAATATTTTTTAAATATACACCATGTTTTTACGACTGCGAATATAGATAGTATATGTATAGAAATATATTTACGTTGTGAAAATTAATATTTGTAAATAACTTAGTACAAATACTATATACGATTAAATGTTTACAAGTCTATATACAATTAAATATTTACAAGTGCCTCCCTAGTTCTATTCGTTCTTGGCTGGTTTTTTCAATGACTTTATATTCAATGATACGTTATACTCCTATAAAACGAAGGAATAGTGTAATCCTAAGAAACGCTTCTGTGTGAACAAGATAGAGAGTCAAAGAAAGCAAGTATAAAAAAAGTGACAGTTATATTGAAGACGAGATGGTCAACCTGTCTTTTTGGGACTATTTTTAGAGGGTTAATTATATGCACATTTAATATAACGTCATTGGATCAATCTATGAATCTGAAACCTGTCGATGTTTGCTGTATCTTTTCAGATGCAGAGTTTGATGTATTTGAGAGTTTTTCTATGAAGCTGAGAATTTTTATGAAGTCATATAAGAGATGAGACAAAAACCTGTTAAATACGAGTAGAACTCGCTATATGAGAGTTTTGTACATAATTAAACACTTATAAACATTTAAGAGTTTCTCATTAACCTATTTCTAATAAAGACGAAGAAAGATTTTTAAATAAACTGTTTAAAATTGTAATGTTTTCTTATGCGAACCAAAAAACTTTTAATTTTTGAACAGTTTAAGGCTATAGGCGTCAGTATACGATATTAATTTCAGTCTGACATCTCAAGTCGTTTCTTAGGAAGCCCTTTAGGCTTTGACAAACAAATGAACGGATGGACGAAAAACCAAGTGATTTCACTGCAGTACCGCCATATTAAGAAGTAATATTCTGCCTATAAGCAAGTTTCTCTGCATACCAGTTTCTAAAATATGACTTCAATACTCCACTGAATATTAATTTATTGGTGATTTGTTATTAATTTTGAAAGTTATATTTTTATAGCAGTCTCCATAATGGCGGAAAGAAGTTAGAAACATATTATATTTTGACTAATAAGAAATTAAGGAGCTTATATGAAATTATTAGAGCAATATTTCAAAGTGTATTTTATTGTCATGTAATGGTAAATAACAATAAGACATTCAAGGATATCATTTAATTTTTATCATTGTCTTGCTTAATAAAGCAATATTTCAAAGTATAGTGGATATATTGCCATCTAAGGGCTAATAACAATAACATTTTTAAACATATCATTCAATTATTATTAGAGTCTTCTTTAATAAAGCAATATTAGAAAATGCAGCGTTTTTATTATCGTATATTATTTGTTTTTATTTTGATAAATAAGACTTTTAAGAACATCATTCAATTATTTTCAGTGTCATTAAATCAATATTTAAAAGTGTAGCCTATTTATTGTCCTATAATGGTAACTATAAGACTTTTAAGAAAATAAATCAATTGTTATCATTGTCTTCTTCATTAAATTAATATTTCAAAGTGTATTTATTGTCTTTTTATTATAAATGACAATAAGATTTTTAAGGATATGATTCAGTTATTATTATTATCTTATTCAATAAAGCCATATTTAAAATATAGCGTGCTTATTTTCATGTAATGGCAAATTACAATAAAAGTTTTAAGGGTGTCATTCAGTTATATAATTATTATCATTGTCTTCTACAATAACGCAATATTTCAAAGTGTAGCTTACTTATTTTCATATAATGGTAAATATCAATAAGACTTTTAAGCATATCAGCAATTATTATCATTGTTTTCTGTAATAAAACAATATTTCAAAGTGTAGCGTACTTATTTTCATGTAATGGTAAATAACAATAAGACTTTTAAGGATATCAGCAATCATTATCATTGTTTTCTGCAATAAAACAATATTTCAAAGTATAGCGTATTTATTGTCATGTAATGGTAAATAAAAATAAAAGTTTTAAGGACATCATTCAAATATTATCATTATTTTCTTCAATAAAGCAATATTTCAAAGTGTAGCGTATTTATTGTCGCTTATTAACACCCCATCCCTATATATGGAATTTGAATAAACAATTTTTGAGTAATTAATTTGCCAATAATAAAATTTTCATATAATTATTTTGGAGTTTTACCTGTTGAGATATATACCAGTTAATACGCTATTTATTAAACCAAACTTCAAGTTTCTACGCCAAGCTACTTCTGAGAAAAATAGCTGTGACAGAACGATACATTAGGATTTTATAAGGGTTTCGTTTCTCCTTCTGAGGTACTCGATATTCTAAAAGTTATTATAACAGGATATTGTTATGCTATTCCTTTTTTGCTCGGGGAAAAATATATTGAAATGAACAAATAGAAAAGATAAAATAATTAATTTCTATAAATTAGAGACAATATCAAGAATTTACATCTTTTTTTTTCATTTTAATCCTATCTACATATGTCGCATATTGTTATTTGTAACGTCTACTAGGAAGCTCTGCTAATATTACAAGTCGGTTTGTCCGTTTGTTTATGTTACACACAAACTCAACAACCAAACAATGGATCGGTATCACATTTGACATAGGTATAGTTCGTTTATTAGAATTACACATAGATTTGCTCATATGGTATAATAATCCAATAAAAATACGTTTTGAACCTTTATAACTCCATTCACAGTTGGTTATATTTTCATGAAACTCGATTTAAAGCATAGGTTACCCCACCTCTGATAAAAAATCTATCAAGGGGAAACTGCGAACAAAAGTAATATCCTGTAAATTGTAACTACAAATCGAATTTAGGTTGAAGTAAAAAAAATACGACAAAAGTATAGTTATTTTAATATAACTTTATTTTAGACCCATTTTATCGAATATCTGGGACACCAAAAAAGGGAACATACAAACATTTAAAAATCAATTACATTACCCAGTTAAATTACAAACCTCAAAAAATAAAATAATTGATAGCAAGTCAAATAAGTCAACCAAAAGTGATTTTTTCCTTGTTGTTAGTTAATATCTAACGAACTAATCTACAGAATCTGCTCGCAAACGGCCCACCATTCATAATGACGAGCGAAATGTACGTAATTGTAAGCGCAGACGATATCCGACTTCGGCCACAACGATTCATCTCGGCGCCACTTGACATCTGTCCTGCGAGATGTTGCTTTCATAAATCTTAAGCCTGTGTTGTGCAGTGGGGTGGGTTGCCCGTGGGGTGAGACGAAAGTTAATTAATTATTTTTTTCTTAAAGTAATAAATATAGTTTCCAAGAAGGCATTTAGTGAAATTAAGTTCTGTGACAAATATTATTAATCTGTTATATTCGAAAAATGAAGTTTTTTATTTTTATTTGGCTACTTAAAAACATGTACAGTAGTACACTTAAGGTACATATGAAAGTGTAAATATTTAAGGGTACATTGTATTTTTATTAAACTGTTTATAAATACTAATTAGCATTTTGTACCATATTGATATGTTGCTTACTACCGAATTTCACAGACGTAAGGAAAATATCTTGAATTACTCAAAAAACTACGAAATCTGAAGTAATTGCTGTAATTTTCCGATAAATTTAGGGTTTATTCAGTAATAACAATTGTAAATTCATTAAGGAAAGATTTTCTAGTTGCAGAAACTATTTTATTCCAAAATTCTGACACGAAAAGTGATTTTTTTTCCATCTTTTTAGAGTTTGTAACTAACAATCTAGTATACCATGCGTAAAGAAAACGTCGGTTTAAAAAAATTCCCAGTTTACCTCCGAGATAATAAAAATTTTACCGCGAAAATTTATTAAGTCGTTCGAGATTTCCAAGGAAAAATTATTATACAAGTTTTATTGAAGAAGAAAAATGTTTTTTTTCTTTAAATTACAAGTAATTAGGACAGTCAATGAGATTTACAAAGAAATATAGAAGAAGTAATAAAAATAAGGATCAAAGTTAAGTAGGCGAGGTTTAATGTTTGTAAATATATTTTTTACATAACAAAATTTAAGATATATAAGATAATAAAATATTTTCTTTCTCAACTCAAAACTTTCCTGTTTACCAATAACGATGTTAATAACGCTTTTAATGAACGAAATTAACAGCTCTTCCTGGAAGGTTGTTTGTTACTTTGGAACGACGGCGAAATTGTTTTTCCCTGAAGAACTTAAATTTAATTTAAAAATGTAATATCATAAAGCTTGCTGTGTATATATATATATATATATATATATATATATATATATATATATATATATATATATATACAAAATGGCTACAGTATCCAAAGAAAAATCGTGATTTAACATAAACAATTGTTTTAGATTGCCGTTCAGTTGGAGTTCTAATGAACTTAGGTGTTTATGTACACGGCGGGTTTAATTTACAAAATACTTTGTAATATCCCCATAATACTTACATGTATTGTATGTGCGGTATATATATATATATATATATATATATAAGAATTTCATTTCAAGTCTACAATTGCCATCAAATAAAAGTTAAGATACTTTAAGATATATAATGAAAAGTACTTGTTTTATGAAAACAGTTAAATTGACTCTATATCACGTCTCATGATATCTACATCATGTCCCATAATAGCTACATCATGTCACATATCGGCAGGTAAGTTGAATGGCACTCCCTAATGCCTAATGACTCTACCCAATCTTGATAGCAGAAGGCATAAAAATTTAAGTAATTTTACTCGTCACCAATGGTTAAAGAACCCATTGTATACGTTCCTCAATTGCTCTGCTGTGTTAAGAAGTTTCATTTCAAAAACATAATATTAAAAGTAAGTCCACGGTTCAACTTCAAAGTTTATATATATATATATATATATATATATATATATATATATATATATATATATATATTATATATATCTTAATATTGATCAACAAGTTAGGTAGAAACTATAATATCATTGAATACTTCCATTCCGATATGTAACATGATGTAGCTATTGTGATATATGATATGGAGTCAGCTTAATTGGTTTCACGAAACAATTAGTTTAATCATATTAAAGTATCTTAAGTTTTATTTGATGGTAACCCTAGGCTTACTTTTAATATTATGTTTTTGAAATAAAACTTCCAACACTGCACAGTAATTGACTCGTTCAGGAACGCATACACTAAGTTAAATAACCACAGGTGATCAGTAAAATGATTTATACTTTTATGCCTTCTGCCATAAAGATTGGGCAGAGTCATTGAGTTTTAAAGAGTGTCATTGAACTTATCTGTTTACATGTGACATGATGTAGCTATTATGGAAAATGATGTAGTTACCGTGGGACGTGATATAGAGACAGTTTAACTGTTTTCATAAAACAAGTACTTTTCATAACATTAAAGTAACTTAACATTTATTTGATGGCAACTGTGGACTTGAAATGAAATTCTTTAGTAAGGGGATTAAGGAAGTGTTTAATAGTTAGGTGCTATAAGTGATATTACAGGATCGGGGATATTTGAAATTAATGGCAATTGTTTCTCATTACAGTTATTGTAAATACCCAACTTTGTTTAGGGTCTCATAGTTCATTTGGGAATTATTATATCTGGTTTGTATTTGCATATCATATCCGTTAACAGCTTTTGACCTGATAGGTGATTTAAATAGATATCTCCGTGAAAATACATAAAAATTGTTAAACGCTTTTCCACGAATTCTTACTAAAATTGAGCGAATTTTTTGCTCTCGCTATTCTTTCCCAGCATAATTTTCAAATCAATACATAAAAATTTGAAAATAACCCTTTGTAAACCTGTTTTTTTAAAGTTCTTGTTTGTGTTTCAACTGGCGCTTGATTACCTTCGACTTTATATTCGAACAAATTAGAGATAATCTTTTGCAGTATAATAAACTCAAAAATGTATAATATACGACTTACACTACATATTATCACTTAAACGCGTGGTGTCCTAGTATATTTATTTCTTTTTCTTCAGTTAGAGGAGCCAAGACGTTTTTAGTAAAATTTCACATATATACACTCATTACACTAGGTGCTAAACTATCTGCAAATGAAGATAACGTATTTTACTGTTTTAAAAATCTATTTTTATTTAGCTCACAGCATTACTCGTACGACATATGATAAATTTGAAATTGTTGTATTGAACTGGTGTTCTTCACTAAAATTTCACATATATTCTCTCATTACACTAGGTGTTAAACTATCTGCAAATGAAGATAACGTCTTAAATGTTCAAATGAATGTATTTTATTGTTTTAAAAATGTATTTTTAATTCGCTTACAGCATTACTCTAGAAAAATGTCCAAAAATTTTCGTCTTCTTCTACAGATTCAAAAGTGATAGAAATAATAGAAATATTGATGCTCTAACGTTTGACATATGCCTTTTGACATATGATGAAATTTGAAATTGTTATTATTCAATTATACAAAATTATTTAAAGAACTGATATAAAATTGCATATAATAATTAAACTAAATAAAGTGATAGAAATAATAGAAATTTCATGCGTATTTAATACGCTGAAGAAATATTTATGCTCTAACGTTTGACATATGATGAAATTTGAAATTGTTATTATTCAATTATATAAAATTACTAAAAGCACAGATATAAAATTGCATATAAAATTAAACTAAATAAAGTGATAGAAATAATAGAAATTTCATGAGTATTTAATACACTAAGGAAATATTTATGCTCTAACGTTTGACATATGCCTTTTGACATATGATAAAATTTGAAATTGTTATTATTATTCAACTATGCAAAATTACTAAAAAAACTGATATAAAATTACATATAATAATTAAACTAAATAAAGTGATAGAAATAATAGAAACTTCATGCGTATTTAATACGCTGAAGACATATTTATGCTCTAACGTTTGACATATGCCTTTTGACATTTGATGAAATTTGAAATTGTTATTATTATTCAATTATTCAAAATTACTAAAAAAACTGATATAAAATTACATATAATAATTAAACTAAATAAAGTGATAGAAATAATAGAAACCTCATGCGTATTTAATACGCTGAAGAAATGTTTATGCTCTAACGTTTGACATATGCCTTTTGACATATGATGAAATTTGAAATTGTTATTATTATTCAATTATGCAAAATTACCAAAAGAACTGATGTAAAATTGCATATAATAATTAAACTAAATAAAGTGATAGAAATAATAGAAACTTCATGCGTATTTAATAAGCTGAAGACATATTTATGCTCTAACGTTTGACATATGCCTTTTGACATTTGATGAAATTTGAAATTGTTATTATTATTCAACTATGCAAAATTACTAAAAAAACTGATATAAAATTACATATAATAATTAAACTAAATAAAGTGATAGAAATAATAGAAACTTCATGCGTATTTAATACGCTGAAGAAATGTTTATGCTCTAACGTTTGACATATGCCTTTTGACATATGATGAAATTTGAAATTGTTATTATTATTCAATTATGCAAAATTACCAAAAGAACTGATGTAAAATTGCATATAATAATTAAACTAAATAAAGTGATAGAAATAATAGAAACTTCATGCGTATTTAATACGCTGAAGACATATTTATGCTCTAACGTTTGACATATGCCTTTTGACATTTGATGAAATTTGAAATTGTTATTATTATTCAATTATTCAAAATTACTAAAAGAACTGATATAAAATTGCATATAAAATTAAACTAAATAAAGTGATAGAAATAATAGAAATTTCATGCGTATTTAACACGCTGAAGAAATATTTATGCACTAACGTTTGACATATGATGAAATTTGAAATTGTGATTATTATTCAACTATGCAAAATTACTAAAAAAACTGATATAAAATTACATATAATAATTAAACTAAATAAAGTGATAGAAATAATAGAAACCTCATGCGTATTTAATACGCTGAAGACATATTTATGCTCTAACGTTTGACATATGCCTTTTGACATTTGATGAAATTTGAAATTGTTATTATTATTCAATTATTCAAAATTACTAAAAGAACTAATATAAAATTGCATATAAAATTAAACTAAATAAAGTGATAGAAATAATAGAAATTTCATGCGTATTTAATACGCTGAAGAAATATTTATGCACTAACGTTTGACATATGATGAAATTTGAAATCGTTATTATTATTCAATTATGCAAAATTATTAAAAAAACTGATATAAAATTGCATATAATAATTAAACTAAATAAAGTGATTGAAATAATAGACATTCATGCGTATTTAATACGCTAAAGAAATATTTATGCTCTAACGTTTGACATATGCCTTTTGACATTTGATGAAATTTGAAATTGTTATTATTATTCAATTATTCAAAATTACTAAAAGAACTGATATAAAATTGCATATAATAATTAAACTAAATAAAGTGACAGAAATAATAGAAACTTCATGCGTATTTAATACGCTGAAGAAATGTTTATGCTCTAACGTTTGACATATGCCTTTTGACATATGATGAAATTTGAAATTGTTATTATTATTCAATTATGCAAAATTACTAAAAAAACTGATATAAAATTGCATATAATATTTAAACTAAATAAAGTGATAGAAATAATAGAAACTTCATGCGTATTTAATACGCTGAAGACATATTTATGCTCTAACGTTTGACATATGCCTTTTGACATTTGATGAAATTTGAAATTGTTATTATTATTCAATTATGCAAAATTACTAAAAAAACAGATATAAAATTGCATATAATAATTAAACTAAATAAAGTGATAGAAATAATAGAAACCTCATGCGTATTTAATACGCTGAAGAAATGTTTATGCTCTAACGTTTGACTTATGCCTTTTGACATATGATGAAATTTGAAATTGTTATTATTATTCAATTATGCAAAATTACTAAAAAAACTGATATAAAATTGCATATAATATTTAAACTAAATAAAGTGATAGAAATAATAGAAATTTCATGCGTATTTAATACGCTGAAGAAATGTTTATGCTCTAACGTTTGACATATGATGAAATTTGAAATTGTTATTATTATTCAACTATGCAAAATTACTAAAAAAAACTGATAGAAAATTGCATATAAAATTAAACTAAATAAAGTGATAGAAATAACAGAAACTTCATGCGTATTTAATACGCTGAAGAAATATTAATGCTCTTACGTTTGACCTATGCCTTTTGACATTTGATGAAATTTGAAATTGTTATTATTATTAAATTAAGCAAAATTATTAAAGAACTGATATAAAATTGTATATAATATAATAATTAAACTAAATATAGTATTTATACATATTATATAAATACATTATTTAGTATAACATATGTTTATATATAGATTTTTTTGGACAAAATGTCGAATAATTTAATAATAAAATTAAGGCGTGTAACTTAATTTTCATCTTGTCATTTGGTCTAAGAAAATTTCTGTATATATTTATTATTTTACCTATTCTACTTTCTATCCACAAATAAATTATTATTATTATTATCATTATATAAATTTTATAAAAATCAATAATTTTACGAACCCCGTTCTAACCGAAACAAAAAGATACATCTTTTTCTAATCTATTGTTTTTCAATAATCGGAAAATTTTATATCTTGAATAGTTTTAGTTGATAATAATTTAACAAAACTAACATTTTTTTTTCAATTATACTTTATAAATCAATTAGAAAATCAATTTAGTAACTGGTATTTCACTGTTTTATTGAAAACGATGTCCACAACATTTTGAATACTAGAATGTATTCTATAAATATAATTTAAATACGCGATACCAGTTTTTATTCGGTAGGTACTAATATTTTTTTTATTTATTTATTTAATTCAATCCTTTTATTTTATTTCAACCAGCTAAACGGTCATTAGCAACCACTGTGGCTAAAAAAGCACAGACTTAGTAAGTAAACTGGTAAACGCAGTGAGTCCTTAGGAAGCTTTTAACTTCTAAACTTTGCTCCACGTAGAGAGGGTGAAAGCTTTCAACCGATGCTCTATTCATACAGTAAATCGTTTTTCGGGACCATTCTTTGGCACCGAATTTATAGTCTGTCCGGAATTAATTGCAACGCGTTTTAGTATTTATGACTGAGGAAACGTTCGCGTGTATTTTGCTGTAAATTTTTGTTTTCCGAAGCAGCGGCTGTAGTTTAGTGTACACACGTCGTAGCTAATGATAATATTGGATTTCATTATTATTCAGAGCATAATAATGTTTAATGTCACATCGAAAAAAAAACCTTCAGACCTATCGAATCTTTTTTATATGTATATTTTAAAGAGGTAGAATTTAAATACAGGCTCCTTTTAAAATAAAACTGCAGATAAATTTAAGGTGTCGGCTACAAAAATCTCTAGCAAAGAAGTCTTGCAAATTTATTTATATTCGGAAACGATATTGTACTGCAAAAGTTAAGTACTTGTCTTTTCGTTAATTTATACTTTTGTTCCGTAGTTATATAAAGTTACTTCAATCTGTTTGTAAAAATGTTTTATTATACCATTTTTAGTACATTTGTTGAATATAAATAAATACATATATACTTACACACATATATGCTGGCCTACACATATATATGTACGTTCATACACATACAGATATATAAATCACATGCTTTCTTTTGGTTTAACCGTCATCAGTACATCATGATTATATACCGGTACATACTACCTACCTATCTACTAATATCCTAGTTGCTTTATGTATTTGAATATACTTGTATATCTTAATTTTTATTGACAATTAAATGAAACCAGGTGACGTAGTATTATTTCTACTTTATTTAAATTCTTTACTACGGCCTATGTTTCGTTATATGACAACATCTTCAAGTGAGCCATTTGAAAAGACTTACAAATTGCTCACTTGAAGATGTTGTAATACAACGAAACTTAGTTAAACTTGTAATAAACATAAATAAAGTAGAAATAATACTAAATCACGTAGTCTCATTTAGTAGTAAATAAAAATTAAGTGATAATAAATTTCTACAAAAATAACTCCAAATATATTCAATACCTGTATGTATTTACTTACCTACTTACTTAACTACTAATGTTTTCACAATTAAATGAACCTACGTGATGTAGTATTATTTCTACTTTGTTTATGTTCTTTACCACGACCTAGGTTTCGTTGCATTATAACATCTTCAGGTGGGCTATTATGTGATGTTGTAATACAACGAAACCTAGGTCGTGGTAAAGAACATAAACAAAGTAGAAATAATACTACATCATGTAGTTTCATTTAATTGTCGTTAATGAATTTCTACAAAATTAACGCCAAATATATTTCATACTAATGTTTTAGTAGTTTCATGCATTTATTTATATCTGTACGCACTTGCTTGTCTACCTACCCACTAAAATTTTAATTGCTTCATGCCTTTATATGTACTTGTGCATACTTACATACCTATTTATTTTGTTACTTTCTTATTTACGTTACACAAGTCAAACCAGTCCAAACTTGACGGATTTTTTTTTTCATCATTAAATAATTCATCTTACGGCCTTCCGGTTCTAATATTAGCCACTGATTTTGCTAAAGGGCATGTTTATGTATTTATGTTTGAATACTTTACAGATGTCATTATTATATTATTATTAGACCTATATCTAACAAAATCGACCACTAAATCTGCGCCATTTGTTGTTGAATAATTATATGGCATATCTTTAATTTTCAAGACGAAATTCTAACTAAATTCTCATAAAATGACGCGGAAACTAAATTTAAAAAAAAATCGTTCTATTATTTGATAAATGCCGCAGATATACCAAAAAGAGCAGTCGAATTGAGAAGTTTCTCATTTTTAGAAGTCGGTTAATACAACAATATATACTCCCTAAAAGAAATGATATGATGTGTCTATAAAACATCATTTCAATTAATATTAGAAAGGTAAAATCTTTAAATGAAACCGCGTAATCTCAAAAAATTTTCTAGAATTGTTCAAACAAGTACTGTACTAGTAAAACTAATAATAAATTGTAAGTAAACGTAAAAAACTATGCTTCCTAAAATGCATCTGTCAAGAAAATGAGACTCAGTATTAATTAAATTTTACTTAATTTGAATATGTATAATATATAATCAATGAAACTTAATTTTATTAACGAGTAAATGAAACTATGTGATCTAGTATTATTTCTACTTTATTTAAATTCTTAACCACGACCTAGGTTTCGGTGCCTTCTCTTCTCTATCTCTTTAAATTGCCCACCTGAAGATGTTATCATACAACGAAACCTAGGTCGTGGTTAAGAATTTAAATAAAGTAGAAATAAAGCTACATCACATAGTTTCATTCATTCGTTAATGAAAATTAAGTGAAACTGAATTTTTCCAAACCTAACGCCAAATATATTCAATAATCAGTGAAACTTGGAAAACTATGAATACTTCAAAAGATACGGCTTATATTTTTACTGTTCAAAAGATACGGCCTTATTAACTAAGACGTATGGAAATATAACAACCAACCAGCAGTTTTTTGAGTTATATTATTGATTTAGTGTACTGTGGTGATTGTGCAGTTGTATTTTAAAAGTAAAATTGGTAATATCGATCGAAAAATCGGCGGTTCATTTGATGTTAGTGGTTTGGAATAAATAAAATATTTTAGGGAAATTCGTCCAAAAAATGAAAGAAAAATATTACTGTTAGCATAAATTTACTTTTAGTCTCATTTTATTGATTACGTAATAAAATGAAGTATCGTCCTTAATAAAATGATATTTCTTCATTAAAATGTAGATAAATTATAGTAAAATATATGGGATTTTATGTTTAAAGTGCCTATTTATTTTATCGCCCCATTGTTTAATTTAAACTAGCTGTATCCGCAACTTTCGTTGACGTGAATCTTGGAAAATATCATTAAGCCAACCGTAAAATTAATAAGCATAACACCACTACTTAATTAATTAATATATTATAGTAATTATGATTATAAAAATATATTAAGTATGCTTTGTATAGAAATGTCAAATTACTAAATCTTTTGTTTTTGTTCAATTGCGATAAAACATAGCTTATACGTTACCACAGATCCAATAAAACCCATCAGTAAAAATTTTATTGAAATCACTTTAGTTCTTGCGTTATGCGTGATCAAATAAACAAACTCGCCCACAAAGGGTCACAAATTTCAAAAACAATATTTTAGTGTTTTATTGACTTATGTTTCCCTAACTAAATTTTCCATAAACATTTTTAATATTCAAAAAGGCGAATTCTACAGTTTAGGAACAAATGTAGTGCAACTAAATAGTCCTATGCAAATGAACTGCAACTCCTATGATGCAAATCCTATGCAAAAAAAAATTATTTAAATTAACTCGATAGTTTTTACGTTATGCATATTCAAACAAACACACAGATAAACAGACAAATGGATAAAAATACCAAAAATAATGTTTTTATATTCTATTCCTCATATTATGTATCCCTGAATAATTGTTTCGTAAACATTTTTAATACAACGATAGGCCACTTCTAAATCTTTATTATATATATGTACACACACACATATATATATATATATATATATATATATATATATATACATATTCGAAAATGGATAGGCAGAAAAATATCAGTAAAAATGAAATATAAACTGATGACTACCCCGGTGTTTTCTTTTTTCTGGGGTTTTCTGGTTTCTAACATGGCTTCAACATTAACACTTTCAAAAGTAGATGTTTTTTTAAACATAGCACTGGAGAAACATGCTTGGAACCCAACGAACTACACATCCGATTGACGATATTTTTCTAAGGAAATTAAGCTCACTACTAAATCATCGACCGTATGTCTTCACAGGATATTTGAATACTTCAATTACATTGAGAACAAGAGAGGTATCTTAAAAACTCATGACTTACAAAATGAAAAAATAGCAAGGCTGAAGGGAAATAGGCCAATTCGTTAACCTATCCCAACTAGAAACCAATGTCTACAATTGTATCACACCGTCAAGGACAGTGCCAGATAAAGGTTATGTTATCTCCAAAAAAATATTGAAAAATTTGCCTCTAGGGGTTATAACCCTCATCATTTAAATTTATTTTCGCCTGTTTTATGAAAACCTTAAAACTTAGTATATTTTTTTTCATTTTTTCAAATCACTAAAGTATGATTTTTTATTCGATGAAGTCGTTTTTATTAATCTTTTACCGTATCTATAAAGTAACGTGTTTATAATGTAGTACGCTTATCGTATAACTATCTATAAAGTAATGTGTATATAATTTAGTACGCTTATCGTATAACTATCTATAAAGTAATGTGTATATAATTTAGTACGTTTACCGTATAACTATCTATAAAGTAATGTGTATATAATTTAGTACGCTTATCGTATAACTATCTATAAAGTAATGTGTATATAATTTAGTACGCTTATCGTATAACTATCTATAAAGTAATGTGTATATAATTTAGTACGCTTATCGTATAACTATCTATAAAGTAATGTGTATATAATTTAGTACGCTTATCGTATAACTATCTATAAAGTAATGTGTATATAATTTAGTACGCTTATCGTATAACTATCTATAAAGTAATGTGTATATAATTTAGTACGCTTATCGTATAACTATCTATAAAGTAATGTGTATATAATTTAGTACGCTTATCCTATAACTATCTATAAAGTAATGTGTATATAATTTAGTACGCTTACCGTATAACTATCTATAAAGTAATGTGTATATAATTTAGTACGCTTATCGTATAACTATCTATAAAGTAATGTGTGTATAATTTAGTACGCTTACCGTATAACTATCTATAAAGTAATATGTATATAATTTAGTACGCTTACCGTACAACTATCTATAAAGTAATGTGTATATAATTTAGTAAGATGATAATGACTAGAAAGAACCGACGATAATAATGTCTTCTAAGGAATACAAAAGACTGCGTTTGAATAAGTACAAGAATCGAAAGGTCATGAGTAAATTTTTTTAGTAACTTTAGTTTTCTCTGATTTGTTGAAAACATCATATAAACAAATATTTAAAATAATATGGAAATATCTTGGACATAATGTAAAAAATATTACTTCAATGTCCTTCGGTGAAAAGGACAAGCCCTTCCATGTTATCAGTCACAATTGGTTTGTGTGGACATATAAGTTTTTGACAAACAACAATTTTTACTTAACACTTACAAATGACTTAAACAAAACAAACAACAATTTTCACTTAACACTTACAAATAACTTAAACAAAACAAACAACAATTTTTACTTAACACTTACAAATGACTTAAACCAAACAAACAATTTTTACTTAACACTTACAAGTGACTTAAACAAAACAAACATTTTTTACTTGACACTTACAAATGACTTAAACAAAATAAACAACAATTTTTGCTTAACACTTATAAATGACTTAAACAAAACAAACAACAATTTTTACTTAACACTTACAAATGACTTAAACAAAACAAACAAAAATTTTTACTGAACACTTACAAATGACTTAAACAAAACAAACAACAATTTTTACTTATCACTTACAAATAACAAAACAAACAACAGTTTTTACTTAACACACACAAATTACTTAAACAAAACAAACAAAAATTTTTACTTATCACTCACAAATGACTTAATCAAAACAAACAACAATTTTTACTTAACACTTACAAATGACTTAAACAAAACAAACAACAATTTTTACTTAACATTTACAAATGATTTAAAATGTAATTTAAATGACATAAATTTTTAACACCAGACGGTATCTGTGGCAAAAGACTGAGAAATAGACGTACCGAGTGTATCACGCAAATGAAAATGGACAATTTTCAAATTTTAATTAAGAACCAAGACGTTTATCTAAAATTAAGATTTTCTTTCCTTTTAATGTCATTTAAAAATATTTGAAGGAAATAATTACTTTAATCAAACTAATTATTTTACCCAACTTCTTCTCTTCTGCTAATTCAGAGTAACATTGGATTTAAATTTAGTTCCCTGCGTTGTCTATTCAAATGCAAAAGCCTTTAATTGTATTACAAAAATGATGCCGAGAAATAGATTTTTAAAAAATATCCTTGAAAATTCTATCTTATATATTTCCTCATTTATTATATTTCGACCTTTCTAATGATCTAGATTCCGTGCTACGAAAGTTTTTTATTAGATTTGTGTTTTGCGCTAGTAGAAAGAATTAATATGAGCAAAATGGCCTGAATTTCATATATATATATATATATATATACATATTTAATTACTAAGTAGTATTTGCATTGGTAGTGCTTAGATTAGAAAATTGGCAAAGAAAAGAAAAACCGATCAAGCGCGAGTCTAGCTCGCGCTTCGTCGGTTCCGTACTTCGTTTGAAATGAAATTAGTTTATTTATCATAAGCCATCACTAATATGGACTGCGTAGCGTAAAAATATTTAACAATACCTTATATAATAAAGTAGAGGCTACATACATACTATCATGGTTATCTCAAATACTATAAGATTTAAAATCATCATTATAGTATTCCTAAAATATCGGCGTAGGCTTTTAAAACTGTTTTCTCTTAATTTTAAGGTTGGTAGTTTCAGAACTAAGGGGAGGGAATATGTATATATATAATATATATATATATATATATATATATATATATATATGTATATATATATATATATATATATATATATATATATATATATATGAATGATATCCAAAGATAATTACATTTATAATAAAAAAATACGTAAAATTTTTTTTATCAGTAGACATTTTTAGATTAAAATATGAAATTACGTAGAAGGACTTATCTCGTTTAATTCAACATTTTTGGAAGGAGCTTTGCTTATAAACGAAAGGTGAATAGACCTCCATTCAGTAACTTCAAGCATTATTTATGGAATAAAATAATACATAATATGTAATAATAATATGTGTATATATATATATATATATATATATATATATGCCCCTGTGCTAAGAATGGTCCCAACGTAGCCTGTGAGTGTCGCAAGAGGCGACTAAAATAGGTGCTCAGTCCCCGGGGATTACATCTGGAGACTGATCCTCCAGCTTGGGCGCCCAACGCCCAACCTAGAGGATCGTAGGGCTAACAACCCTTGACCTATATTTCTCTCGACAACCTGGAAAACGGCTTACGCTCTCAACATAAAAAATTGGGAAACCGTGGCGTCCAGAAGGAGGGCTTGGAACAGTCTGTTTGAGAAGGCCAGGGTCCACCAATGACTATCGAGTCACTGATGATGATGATATATATATATATATATATATATATATATATATATATATATATATATATAAGGGTGATCGTGTGTGGGAGTGTGTATGTGTGTATGTTTACAAGGTTTGTTTGATTTACTGAAAGAAATGACAAGCATAAATTCACACCTCGCTCACCTCCCTCTTAGATAATAAATTGCTTCAACGGTCTCCTCACGAAACAACAGGCACAACACGTGTAAGAACTCATTACGGCCGAATGACAAACAATAAATAACGACATCTGTTGGCCTCCGCCCTGGAGGCAATTCGCAATATCGATAAACGTAAATTTAATAATAAATTGAATTGAAGATTTTGCACAATCGCGCGCTTTTAAGCGCACCTGTTACGTCCCGTAGCTGTGAGCGTCGTGATTCACGTAGACGGCTACGTCAGGCGTAAGGGCTCTACGGATCGGCATAAGGGCGCACACAGAGTGGTATATAATAGCGGCAATATAATTTTACATTATTGAATTTAATGTTATTAAAAATAATAATATGGTAAAAAGGTGAAATAGTCTCATAATTACAAATTTGGCTTAGTCGTACATATTATTAGCCAGTATATTTTGCATTTTAAGATATTTATATGATAATGGATAAATTAAGTACTCGATTTTTTTTAGTTTCAAAAATAATTTATTTCAAAATTTCCGAAACTACTGAGGTGAAACTTTATAAAAAATTCATAAAAGCTGACTTGATCAAAGCATAAAAGTCATATCGATTATCCTAGGTCACATAGTTTTTTCAGAAATTCTCTATATTTTTAAACCTATGAAAATTAGACCAGGCAATATATATATTAATGCAGTTAAAAATAATATTAATATTTATTATAATTATTTGAAACGAAACATTTTGTATCCTTAATTGTTCAAATTTTTATATATATTCAAGTAGGAATGCGAAACTCGTAGTGCGAGTTCTACTCGTACAAAAATTTAATTCTTTAAATATTTTTGATAAATGAACTCGTACTTTCAAAATTATAAAAAATTATAAATTTTGAATCATTTGATGAAAGTTACATATATACGAATATCGATAATTATTCAAAACATAAACATTTATGGTAATTATAATTTGCGTTTTTTTCACTAATTAAATATCCGTCATATGCCACAATAATCATTTAGAATTAGATGAAAGCGAATTTAATAATAATTTCAACAGTCAATTAAAAGAGATGATAAAATTATAAACATGTTCTGATTATATAAATCTGTCGATATAAATTATATATATTATATATACCGAACGGTACTCTAAAAAATGATCTTAATCATATTTGCATTTTATTTTAAGAAAAATCACTAACATATATGTATGATGCTAATTATTCAATTTTTGGAAATATTTATTCAGTCTATTTCTGCAATATATAACACTGATTTCATTAAAACCAAAAATTATTTAATGTCATTTAAATTATTCCGTACGTACCAAAAAAATATTTGGAATTTTGTTATATCTCATAGAATATACTCATTTATCTAAGTAATGATTATACAAAGTCTGCAATATTAGAAAATTTTAATAATCAGAAGAGTAAGGATTCAAATATTGTCTGCGCTATAAATATTTTTCTAAAAATATAATCTAACGATTAACAAATGTATCCAAGATTAGGTTATAGACGCCATACTAAGAAAGAAAAGCGGATTTCTTACAAAATTAAGGATAGCCCTATCAATACATGCATGCTATACGATAGTTTGTAAGCCCTTTTTTACAGTGAGTTGTATGTTGTAAAATGACTTTTGTATATTGAATGAAACACTAGAAGAGATAGTAAATGTTGATTGATTTATGACCAATAAGCAGCGATACTCAAGTCTTGGCTTCATAAGCTAAAGGTAACAATTCAGAGTTAACTGAGTGTACTATTTTTTATATGAAATGTATGTTGCCGTTAGTACTAATTTTATTTATTTATTTTATTTATTTATGTACTTTAATGTAAACTATTGATACATTTCGCGGACTTGTTGCTACGAGTATAATCTCTGACAGCCAACCATACACCAGTCCAACTCCGCTCGACGAGCGGCTGGGAATCGAACCTGGATCCCCGCAATGAGCCGCGCCGTTATGCCATATGCCTTGTAATCAACCCAACACACCACGACGACGACTTTTATGATTTTGCTTCTTTTACCTAGTCACTGTACTGCTTTATAAGAAAAAATGGAATGGAAACAGTTTAAATTGGCAAATCGACTTTAAACAATATTAAAGACTGTTTGTGTGTTTCGTTTTTAGAAAAATAAGACTCGTTATTTCTACATTAAGTGAAAATCAAGAATTATTCATCAATCAAGTGTTCGTTAGATATGAATCTGCGTTCACTTGTTCATAATTCCAGTGCCTTTATCATTAGTTTGCAATAATTACATTTTACTTAATGGACAATTAGATGATAGTTTATAACACACAAATATCATAATACGTGAGCTAAGTGTTGTTATAGTATTTTATTAAAACGGACAGAGCAATTCTTATATTAAAAATAGCCAATACTAATGTCAGTCATCGCCACGAAATTATTGAAGCGATTGAAATCAAATCTCAGCAAAATTTAAATTTACACCTTAAAAAGCAGAGAGTGGGTACTCCCCTTTACAATCTACGCTGCTACGTCAAATGTAGACACGTCTACAGAATCGAATGTTAGAACGCTAATTACGTTTGCTTTACGTGATATAACTGATTTATAATTCCCTAATGGCTCAATATTCAATTCACGGTTCAATGAAATAATAAATCTTTCAATTTTAAATGGATTTAAGAATTTTATTTGAACGCTTAAGGTCGGCCTCGTCGTATCTTTTACTACCAGTGTTTGGTTTCAAACACGGTTTTTTGCGTCGATTCAGCCGATTTTAATGTGAAATTAGGCTCTATTTCTATAGGCTCCGTGAAATGCGGTAATTTTTTATTTACGTCAGCACTTCAATGAAGTTATAGGTAGAGTAAGGTAAGCTTTTTAATAATACTCATTAAAATACGTGACAACTATAAAGTAGGCAATTTTCACATTATTGTTTATTAAGTACTAGATACTTTAACATATTTATTCAAATTATTGTTTAAATAAAAATAATTTTTTGAAACATTTAATGATATAATTATACCCTAGCATATAAGAACTTAGTTCGGCGATACGTATTGCTAAAACTAGTTTTATTGCAGTCTTATAACTTTGATTTTATGCGCAAATATATTAAATTTAAATGAACAATTAAGCTATTTCTATGTTATTTAAATATTTTTTACCCCTTGTAACTTTCTATAAGTTTATTTAATTAGATTTTCAAAGTAACATATCATAGAAGAAAAACGGAAATCTTAAGTTGCGTCCGTATGTCCCTAAGTTTGGGGTAAAAAAGCACAGTAATAAAGAATATTAACGCGCACATATCTCAGCAGTTAACAGTAATAAAGTATATTACCGCCCACATATTTCAATAATTAATACTAAAAACCATTTAGAAGTAAATACATTTATTAGGAATTTTTAAAAAAAATTAAATACTCGAATAAATTGACTATTCGATTTTTTTAAATTCCTTATATAGCTTGGAATATCTTCGGAAAGGGATAATTATAGCTATTTAAAAGATATTTTTTTATACTTTTAGGTATCTACAGTTATACATTGAAAAATATGCAAAAAATATAATGCCCCCTTGTTTTTGAAACTATTGAACTCACAAATTATGAAATAAACAAGGTTTTTAGAAACCTATGCAAAGGTTCTTAGAAAACTATAATGATGAATCTAGATGTCATAGTTATTGAGTTGTTCACCATAGTATATACCCCCATCTCCTGCTTACTTACATTAGGCATTATAAAGTATTTGTTGCACCAGAAAGACGATATTTATATTAAAGTAATGAAATAAAAATTATAATTAAAGTAATTTCCCTTCAAACGAAGCCCAAAACCCTCGAGATGCGAACAAGATTTTTACTTGGTCAAATGTTCTTAATTTTTTTCTACCTTCATAAGAGACTTAAACCCTTTTTCATATAAATATTTATCTTCGGTATCGTGCTTTCTTTATAAAGTTTTTTATTTTATTTTTTTCGGTACTTCCCTTAATTTGTTTTATTTAAACGCCTTTTGTATAATTTATACGTTTAATTGAACTCAAAAAATATAATTCTTTATTTATTAATTTTGTTTTTATTTCTGCAAGCTTAGAAAACTAAATATTATTGTTCATTAAAATAAGTATTTATCATAGTGCAATAAGGAATACAAAACTGTCATGTTCTTGTTTCTACAGTTTTATTTCTTAAACACGATTTTTCAACGGATACTTCAGGTCTTAAATAATATGTGGCAAAATATTGAAATAAAACAATATATGCTTCCACATATATAAAGTCATGGTGTTTTTTTTATGTAAAGTGTGGAATAGTTTTTATTCACTATTTTTCATTTCAAGCCTTCTTTATGGAATACTGAGTTTTTTGTTTACGTTTCTACCTCTTTCATTTTTGCTACCATGGATTTACATAACGTGAAAATCTAGATCCCAGATCATATATATAATTAAAACTATTTCCGCTAATTTACATCAAAAATATCAAGAGATATGAAAAACTACGAGACCCTACTTTATACGCGTTCTAAGTCGCACTTGGTTGATCTTATTTTTATGTGTTAGGTTTGCAATGCGAGAAAAGACATATCTAATTAAGTTTAATTTCTGCGAATAATTAATGTCCAGTGCCTTTACAACAACTATGCAATTTTTTAACTGAATCCTGTGGAATGGATTCAAACTTAATTTTAACTTATTGCTCATATATTAAATGTGACTATGAAATGACTACAAAACTGACCTCAGTTTTCAGACGAGACAATATTTAACTCTTACACTAATATATGAGTCAATGTTATTCCCATCTGCGAAGACTCGTTTCTTTGTTGATACGATCTAGACACAAGGATATGACTCTTCATTGAGTCACAAGTTGAACAAACTTTGAAATAGTTATAAAATGAATCTATATACGTCGTTACTTTGTTATCGGTATGATGTAGAAGATATCCCGTTTACTAAGAATAATTAATCAGTAAAATTCAAAATTTGGCTTATATAAGAGCACATTGCAACCACGAAAATAATTTGGTGAATTCAATTTCTCTTTTAATTCAAGAAAATATGTTAATATATTTTAGTTATGTTAATATAGTTAGTAATTATCGATTGTGAATGATATCAGATCTTTAATAGTCACCTGCGGGATATTTGTCACTTCTGGGCCTTCAAAAGCCAGTCTTCTAAATGTGGCTTTTTATCTGTTCAGAATATTTTCTTCAAAATATTCGGGGAAAAGATTGGATCTGCTTATATTTGTATCTTTTATATTAATAAAACCATTCGTGTGAGGGCCATCTGCGTACAGCACTTGAAAGCTCGCTACTGCTATTTTAAAACGTTCAAACAAATTGGAACAATGAAAGAAATAATACATTTAGCACGGACGATTAAAACTTATATGCCAGAAGAGTTTAAAGTGGCACTTAAAACAGATATTTAATAGTCAACTGCGGGGAATTTGTCACTTCTGGGCTTTCAGAAGCCAGTCTTCTAAATGTAGCTTTTTATCTCTTTACGGTATACTATTAAAAACCCGAGACAGCATTCTGTGTAATGGGTATTTCTTTCTGAAGTGTTGCAAAGAAAGAATGAACACTTTGATATCAAAAAACTTTGTACTAAACATTTCGTTAATTAGTGTCGCGAAATATTAGATATATTCGTAGTAGGTCACTGAAATGATGGGTTTGACATCATAACGATTGATGAAAGCTGGATATACCATTAGAAACCCGAGACAACATTCTGCACAATGGATGTTTCTTTCTGAAGCGTTGTAAAGAAATAATGAACACTTTGATATCAAGAAGCTTTGTACTAAACGTCGCGTTAATTGGTCTTGCGAAGTGTTGGATATATTCGGCGAAAGTCACTCAAATGATGTATTTGACGTCGTAGTGATTAACAAAAGCTGGATAAGCTACTACAAACCCGAAACGGTATTCTGAGCAATAGGTGTTTCATTCTGAAGTGTTGCCTACAAAGGTAAGGGAAGAAGTGGAGTGGGGCAAAATAGATGGTCACCTCGTTCTTAGGACGGTCGGGTTATTATGCAACAAAAGCTCTGAAAAATAATAGGATAGTTACCGCAAACCTATGTACAAGCAATTGTTTGCCTATTGTTTTGGAAAAAGTTCGAGAGTACTGCCTTCACAGTAGAATCCTCCTTCATCATAAAAATGCATCCATACACTCCGCCAGGCAAATGACTACGTCGGCTGTTTCATATGTTAATGGATAACAGTTACTCATCTTTTTTTATGATCAGACCGTTACTGTTTATCATGATATGATAAATTAAATAAACTTAGTATTGTACTTTTTTTTCTGAAATTGTTAGAGATAATTACAAAACAATTAATGAAATATAAAACACTGAAAATCTTATCAAAGCTACTTACAGCTAACCGCTACTTTGAACGTATAATTGCTACTTTTACACAACAGGCTGTTTGAAAGCATGATTTCAATATAATTTGTTTAAAGATATTTTACCTATTATGAGCATAAATAGACAGAAACAAAAGATCCTAACATAATAGATCGAAAACCTCCTCATAACTTCCAAACAGCCAATGATGTTTTCAATAATATTTCCAATAAACAGATTTCAAACGATGATATGATTAGTACACCTAAATATAAAGTATATTGTGTAACGTTTCATTACCCGCATTACGATCTAAAAGATCAGAACGGGGCTAGTATTCTACATTATAATAGCGAATTTTAATAAATTAAATTATATCGTAGTCGCCATGTACCCTTTTGGAAACCTAAAAGTAGCAACAGGCGAACACCAATTCGACCCCAGATCGCCAATTAATATAATAAAAATAATTTACTTCGGATACTTGATATCTGAATAGAAACTTCATACCCCTCATCCATTTGCAAAACACGCCATCTCTAATTGCCGACTTATCACGTTAATTTTAATCCTTCAATATGTTGTTAGTTTCCAACACATTTCCCTAAAGTTCATTTGAAAACTTCTCTGATTTTTCGTGCGTAGAAATTTGACTACATCGGAGAAAATTTTTGATCAGATATAGTTAGAGTTAATTAATATCGATACTCATAAGTTACCAGTGGTTGGTAACAAAAAATAGATTTTGTTGCGTTCGGTGCTAACATGTGTTCAAGGGCGTTCTCATAATTTTGGCTGGAAAATTTATTGCTTCGCAACGTCTATTTTTTATTATTTTCTTGTTTTAGGCATGTTTTATATGGTTTTTAAATTATTTTTGACTATATATGTGGAACTCATTTATGTAGAACTTTTTTATATACAATTAATTAAAAAAAATTGGCAGTTTAAAAAAAATATGTGTTTATATGGAACTCATTTATATAGAACTTTTTTATGTAGAACTTTTTTATGTACAATTAATTTATGTAGAACTCATTTGTGTAGAACTTGTTTATATACAACTCATTTGTATGGAACTTATTTAAGTAGAACTTATCTATATAGAACTTTTTATGTAGAACATTTTTTTTAATCATTTATAAAGAAACCATTTATGTGGATCTCATCTATATTGTAATTTATCATGTGTAATCTCATTTATGGAAAACTGATCTACGTGTGAAACGGTAAAAACAGAAATTATTTCTGTTTTGACCAAAATTTCGCACTAACTGTTAAAACATTGCAGTACGTTAGTAATCTATATATTAATAAATGAATAGAAAACTTTGTACCCCTTTTTAAGCACATTGTATGACATTTGGTATAGTGGATGTGGAGAAGGAGTGCAGAAAGCTTATGTGGAGAAGGAATGCAGAAAGCTACAGTTTATATAAAATATGTGTTACAAATACATAAAACTATATATTACAAATACATTAAAAGATTCCTTGTTTATGTTCATACTGGTAATGTCAAACAAATAATTGTCTCTGGTCGAACAATCGCACAGAGTAGACACTGTACCTTTAAAGAATTTTAAAATATCAGATTGACCGAGTTTTGAGCTGTGAAATTTGTGTGATTTGAAATGTTCCTTTTTCAATGGTCTGTGGAGTATATCTCAAGGCAAAAAAGCGTTTATTTCATATTTTGTTTAAAAGATATCTGTGTTTTTATATATTAGTGAAATAAAGCTTGCTTAATATACGTCTGTTACAAGGAAAATTCTGTGGCAGCGATCTGATTACTCTCGCCTACTTATTCGAATTTCGACCAGTGGGCGACCGTTAATATGTATTACTACTAGTTTCGGATAAAATCGGAGGTGAATACAAAAAATGTAAATATATTGCTCATTACATCTTTTGTAAAAGTAAAATGTGGCGTATATTTAAAAAATTATGACATCTAGAATCGTATAACCTTTGCGTGAGTTTTCAAAAACGTATTTTTTCATAATTTTTGGTTCAGTATTTTCGAAAGTAAAGGAGTGGGGCATATTTTTTGCGTATATCAGTATATTTTTAAATATAAATTAAGAAGATAAAAACTAGACACCTCACTTTGAGGCTTAATGTCTCACAAATGTCACTTTAAGGCTTAATGTTTCACAAATGTCATTTTGGGGCTTAATGTCTTGCAAAATTCATTTTGAAACTTAATGTTTCACAAACGTCACTTTGAGACTCAATGTCTCACACACGTCACTTTGATGCTTAATGTTTCACAAACGTCACTTTGAGGCTTAATGTCTCACAAACATTACTTTGAGGCTTATTGGTTCACAAACGTCACTTTGAGGCTTAATGTCTTAGAAACGTCAGTATCATTTTACATGTATAGTTTTAGTCAAAATCTCCATCTGAAGCATCTATTCATAAAATTACATCCATTGTAGAAGTGGAGCTGTAACAGACACGTAGTCGTATGGAAATCACGTAATAATAATGATTGTTTTTGGATTACGAAACCTTAAAAATACTAATAAGTATTTATCTATATCGACTATTACATTATTATATCCCAGCGATCCTATGAAAATAAAAATAAAAAAACTAAGACTTATGTGAAAATGTACTTATAACGACTGTTAAAACCATCTTTCCTAGTACCATTTATTTAAAAAAAATACGTCAATTTTTAATCGTAATCCGATAAATCTAAAACTTTATTAATCATTTTCATTATTAACTATAATAATATGATAGTCTATGATGGTTTTAAATTTAGAAAGAAGCCTAGAAATGCGAAGCCTACAAAGAGCCTGAAAGTTGGTCTTTCGTATATCGATTTCGCTCACGTTTCTTTAGATGATAAAACTTAATTTCCGATTTTAATTAAAAAAGTACTCAACATCTATATTTGGATTAGGTATTGAAACCAATTTATTACGCTTTTAACGAAAAAAATTGACAGTGTTCAAGGGAAAATTATTTTCAAGCTTTAAGCAACTAATTTCTAAGTATCAACTTTAGGAATTTATATATTTCTATTGTATTGTCTAATCTAGTGCAGTTTCGCTGCCATAATTTTTTAGGAAAACTTTAAATTTAATCAATTTTTTTTTAATAAATATATCGCATTCAAAAATAAATATATATATTTATTTTATAATAATATATAATATATTAGTTTTGTTTGTATTAGTTTTGTTTGGTAATTTATCTTTCATATATTTATTTTTCATATGTTCACTGATTTATTGACCTCTGACCTTGATATATTTCTATTGCATAATTTAGTTCAGCCTCGCTGCTGTGAGTATTAAAGAAAAACCTAGATTTTAGAAATTATAATTTTCTTTCAAAACTGATATATACTAGTCTGTTGTTGGAAGGTTTTTTATGAATTATTAAAGTAAACTTTTTGTAATAAACAATTTTTCATTATTATTTTTTTGATAATTTTAAAATTTAAAACTTTATTTATTAAACATCTACATTTGGATTAATATAAAATGTATAATGTTGAAAAGAAGATGCAAAGACACGTGTGACATAAACAAATTTTGTTTGTCGAGTTCTTTTTTCTTCTTCGAAAAAAGACCATTTCATTTGAAGAGTAAAAAAAGGATAACTAAAAAAATATCATTTGGAAGATGTTTTCATTTTATTACATAGTATTTATATAAAATGGGTGAAAATTATACAAGTCAAATTTAGTCACAGGAAACATCCAAAGAAATGAAAAAACGTTATCCAAAGAAGCTATAAATTATATTAGTAATGTTCTCTATAAAGAAGCACTAGAGAAGTATCATGAGGACTGTGTTTTATTAGTACCTATAGCCTTTTTTGGAACCTCACATAATAGATGATGTATCAAATATTAGCAAATCGTACTAATTTTCGTGAAAATTATGCAAGTCAAATTTATTCAGACAAAACATCCAAAGAAATAAAAAACGTTTTTCAAAGAAGCTATAAATTAAATTAGTAATGTTCTCTTTAAAGAAGCACTGGAGAAGTATTATGAGGACTGTGTTTTATTAGTATCTGTAGCCTTTTTTGAACCTTACATAATGGAAGATGTATCAAATATGAGCAAATCGTACTAATTTTCGTGAAAATTATATAAGTCCAATTTATTCAGAAGGAACATCCAAAGACATGAAAAAACGTTATCGAAAGAAGCTATAAATTATATTAGTAATGTTCTCTATAAAGAAGCACTAGAGAAGTATCATGAGGACTGTGTTTTATTAGTACCTATAGCCTTTTTTGGAACCTCACATAATAGATGATGTATCAAATATTAGCAAATCGTACTAATTTTCGTGAAAATTATACAAGTCAAATTTATTCAGACAAAACATCCAAAGAAATAAAAAACGTTTTTCAAAGAAGCTATAAATTAAATTAGTAATGTTCTCTATAAAGAAGCACTAGAGAAGTATTATGAGGACTGTGTTTTATTAGTATCTGTAGCCTTTTTTGAACCTTACATAATGGAAGATGTATCAAATATGAGCAAATCGTACTAATTTTCGTGAAAATTATAGAAGTCCAATTTATTCAGAATTATTTCGAACCTCACATAATAGATGATGTATCAAATATTTTAAAAATTAGTCCATGTGACTTATACATTTTCAGTGATATACTACAACCCACGAGTCTAAAGTCATTAAGCATAGTTGAAATACGTTTTATGTAATTTTCAAGCGCTTTGTTTCCAAGAAAATTATATACCACTGTCTTAAGGCTGTTCCAGGTTTGCCTTTAGTAAGTAGCTGTGGAATACAGGCCTTTCATTATTTTTTTTTATTTGTGGTCCAACGAAAATACTGGCTTTAATTTTAGTTGCGGATAACTTAGAAAATTGATTACATAAATTTTGTAAAATTTCGGAATCTTGATTAAGTGCTTTTACAATTCAGCTAAAGCAATTTTTGTATCTCCTAATTTGATAAAATTATCGCAAAAAGCAGAACGAGTAAAAGTCACGTTTGCTACATTTAAAGCCTTTTTTAAACCTGACGTCACATAGAATACATTGGATCACTACGGCGGATGTGCGCAATCTGACTACAAAACCAGGTGAATGAAATACATCTTCCGTTTCTACAACACAAATACACTCTTTCTTACGAAAACACGCTTCTTCTCGTACAAAAAAATTAACGAAAGTTTTAGGTGTTTTTCGTTATGGAGAATCAAGAAATAATGATTAAAATGAAGAAACAAAAAAAAATTTCCTTGTTGACTAATGTCATATACGTCGCTTTCCTTTTTTGTCCGAGGAAAACAGGTATGGGAAACTAGTTTTGTAATATTGAAGTTAGCACGCTTGACACAAGTGTGTAAATGATTTACGATCTTAAAAGTCTGACATTGAAAATCAAAATTTTTTTTTTAATAAAATAAGTGACCTGACGTAAAGCTAGTCAGAACTTTCATCGAAATAGTACTGACTAACCTTTAAAATCTAAATTTAAAGGAAATCAATTTCTTCTATTAAAAAATTAAACAGATTTTCTTTGGCAATCTGATTCAAGCTGTTCATGATTGGTATAAATTAATTATGATTCAGCCATAAACGGAAAGCAAAAAATTAAGTTTTTTTTGTCTTTACCTCCAAAATACTTTCCCAATTATAATTAAAAACAATATGTAGTATCTATGGATCAATTCGAATAACCTTATCTGATTCCATTCCATTTAGTTTTTCCTCAATTTCTCATAGGGCATAAATTCAAACTTTTCAGTGGTATAACTCAAGGGCAGACCGAATTTTTCAGCTTATCATTTTGTTCATTGTATAGTGCATAGTGAATGAACAAAATGTTAAGCTGGAAAATTCGTTCCGCCCTTGAGTTATGCCGCTGAAAATGTTTCATTCACTGGGCACTATCAAATAAAAAAGTCAGCGTAGTCAATAACAATACGCAGATTCCGATGTTTTTCATGTTTATTCACGAACGTTTGATTTGAAAAGACCCTTCTTCCTTTCCAAATAAGAGATTATTTTCATTGACCCATCGTTTTACGGAAAATACAAATTTCCATTTTATTTCATACAATTATTTCTATACGTATTCGGAGTAAAAATAATATTTTTTATGAATTAGTTTAATACTACAAAACTTCTTCTAGAAAATGAATTTTTATAGGAATTAGTTATTATTTGCGCCCTAGGGTTACATTCAAAATTCTGAATGTTATTAACTTTCGTAATTGTCCTCTATAAACTTAAATAACTTTTGTGATTACACAGAATAGCTTCCAATATGAACAAAGCTACGATATGTAAATTCTTTATATGTTATGCATAATAGATATAATAAATACTGCTTTCTGCTGAATTTGTTCATTCCTAAAAAAGACCTGGTTGAAGTAGTGCTCGTACTACGAGACTTCCGTAAATGCTTGTAGTGCTGAGAAAACGAAACTCGTGGTACGAAACCTTTACGAAACTCGTGGTACGAATACGATAAACATTTAAGTGTATGTTATATTTATAATATTTCTATTAAATTATTTTTTTTTTTTTTAATTTTCTGTAAAGGAAAAAAAACAAACACAAACTATTTGAAATATTCTATGAACACTAAATACGAAATAAGTTTGTGTTCTAACATTTCCACAAAGAACGAACAAAAATAAATACATTTCTAATATATCCAATTAAATACAACAATATATAAATGTGACAATGTTAATTGAAGTAAGTGAAACAATATTTTTTTTTAGAATTAAGACATAAAATTAATATGGAAAACACTTATTATTAACTTATCAATTAAATAAAGCTGCAATTATGGATTACAAGTTATTTACGTACGGCACTCTATTTAACTAATTTGAACAAACAATGAATAAAGTAAAATGATAATAACATTGCTGATCCGTCTGCTGTGCATACATTTCAAGAAGCCTGTTCTTTACATCTGATCGAAACTGGGGGCGTGGACTTACAAGGATATCAAGTGTCAACATCTCTTTATTGTACAAGTCGCACAGCCGCCGTAGCGGTGCTCTGACACCGGCGTTTGTTCGTGCATTAGCGACATGAAATAAGAGATGGCTACGAGTTAATTTGGACGTTCGAATCTTTATCTGACTCAGTAGAGATGGGCAGTCATAATTACTTAGACAGATGTTGAACATAATCATCAACTCTAATAATGAACGTCTGTGATAGAGGGCATCACATTTATAATTATTAAGTAATACTTTATACGATAATTTACTGCCACCTATACGATGCTGAAGAGCTTTCAAAAAATGTTTTTGTATGTTCTCGATACTATCAGAATAAGTGGCATATAGTGGATTCCAGACAACAACAGCGTATTCAAGTTGTGATCTTACAAGAGCATTGTACAAGATTAAGTATATTTCAGCATTTTTAAATACTTTGGCTGTTCTTAGTAATCCAAGCATTCTATAGGCCTCAGATACAATCTGCTCAATATGCAAACTAAAATGCAGTTTACTATCGAAAATGACACCAAGGTCACGCATGCTGTCAACTTTTTCGAGTGAATTCCCCCTTATGGCGCACTTAAAGTTTATTTGTTTTTTTTTTCTTTATAAAAGAGATTTGTTTGCACTTCGAGTGCTTACAATTAACTTCAATGCAGTTTGTTCTCTTCACAGTAAACATGAAGTCTATCGAGATCAGCTTGCATATTCGAACAGTCGTGTATGTCTTTTACAAGAGTAAATAGCTTTAGATCGTCTGCGTACATTAGGAAATTACTATTTCTAAAACAGGTACTTCTATCGTAAATAAATATAATAAATAAGAAAGGGCCTAATATAGATCCCTGTGGTACACCAGAAGTTACTTGGATATATAGTGATAAGAACCCATTTACTTTAATTGCTTGCTGCCTATTAGTTAAATACGAAATAAACCATCTAAGCAAGTTGACCCTGATACGGTTAAATGCTAGTTTTCGCATCAATATTAAGTAATCAACCTTGTCAAATGCTTTCTTGAAATCTGTATATATCACGTCAACTTGCTCTCCGGAATCCAATGACTCGAACAAGTGCTGAGAGTGAAGTATTAGGTTAGTGGTGGTATATCTACCACGAAGAAAGCCATGTTGTTCGGGCATAATGTAATTATGGAGTATTGGATATACTGGTACTAATCTCTCTAAAACTTTGGGAATTACTGATAAGATTGATATGGGTATATAGTTAACTATGTTTTGTTTAGATCCATCTTTATGCACAGGTGTTATATGCGCCTTTTTCCAACATGTAGGAAAAGTCCCATGTTTGACGCATTTATCAAACAAGAGAGTTAAAGGAATGCATATGGTATCTGCAGTATATTTGAGTAAGGCTGATTCAATTCTATCTGGTCCTGGGCCTTTGTTCAAGTCTAATGACGTAAGTATTTTTAAAACATCTGCAACCTCAAACGATATGGAAGATAAGCTGACGTTATTTAAACTACTAGTAGGCATGTTTTTAATCTTTTCGATGAATTTGTTTATGTCTGGATCAGTGGGCTCGAAAGTTGAATGAAAGATCTCTGAGAACATTTGGCAAATTTTGTTCGGGTTATTACTGGCACTTTCACCGGATGACATAGTTGATGGATAGCCATTTGTTTCATGTAGTGAAGAGACGTAAGACCAGAATCCTTGGAGGGTTTTCTTTATTATATTCTCTGTGTTTGCAACATATGACTGACAACATTGCTTAGACAAACGCTTGAAACAATATCGAAGCTTTGAAAATTCATTATAGGCGGAAATGCTGCCATAAGTTTTCCATTTCAACCATGCTCGCTCTTTGTATTTAGAAAGCTGTATGAGTTCACGAGTAAACCAGACAGGATACTTGGTGTTACGGATAGTTTTTTGTGGCACATTAGATTGGTCTTTAATCTGGTCACAGCACATTCCGTTGAGACCAGATTAAAGACCGTTCCCTCAATTCATTATCCCAGTCTATTTTATTTATCTCTTTATTTATTACCTCAAAGTCGGCCTTATAAAAGTTATATTTTTTGTTTTGTAAAACGGGCAGCATTATTTCAGGGATACACACAATGGTAAAAGTGAAAGCGGGATGGTTGCCATCTTCACTTAACATTGGCTCTGCTGTAGTAAGTATGCAGTCCATATTAGTAAGAACTAGGTCCAAGATTCTGTTTCTATAATTTTGTAAATAATTATATTGTTTAAGATTCATGAAAGATACACACATTAATATCACAGGCGTATAAATGTGGATATCTAAAAAACTATGAATATTAGGGTCATTGCTAAAGTCTCCCGGTAAATTTTAGGTAAATTTTTTCATTAAGTTAGCTTTAGCAGTTTTTGAAATGGGAAGGAACATATTGTTTGTGGATATTCCCAACATTGCATATAGAAAATTCTTACATAACGATCTGAAAAATACAGTTTTGAAATTTTTACAACTTACTCATTCAAATACTGTACACAATACATGAAATTAAATAAAAATGCTTAATAAAAAAAATTGATCTAAAAATGGAAGCTGTAAATGATTATTCAAGTACCTGTACTTATGTTCGTCGATCACAGCCATTTTTCTCAGTAACCGTTTGACGTAGGCATTTGAAATTTAACATGCTGACAAAGTATATTATTCCACATATATTAGTGAAAATGCTAACAAAAATTTTCTCATAAACCCTTGACGTAAAAACTTGGGATTTAGCGAGGCAAAGAAATCGATGCCTATGTGGGTGTGTATGTACATGAAAAAAGCGTCGGCTTGGCACCATTACAACAATATCTGGTAGTAATAGTATGTTGTAAATTTGTTTATGTTCGGAAACGATATTGTACCGCAAAAGTACCAAATAAATACTTATGTTATCTTTACTTTAAATTTTTCAATGCGTCTCTTTTCCAGTGGTTATTTGAAGTAAAACGTTGGAAAAGTTTTTTCATTTGATATCCAAATTGTTAATTGCCCTTAAGTCTATCGTCTTGAAGGTCAAAAGAAACTGCTGAAACGTTTTGGTGGACATAATTATGTCCTATTTGGAGTGGGCGGGTTAATAGTGAACTTGATTTAAAGATTGGTTTGCGGCATTTGGGCAGTCGAAGTTGGCATTACAGCAACTTCCAATTTCCAAAGCATTCAGATTATTGCATTTTGAATAGAGCTGAATGGAAGAAAATTTGTTTTGGTGGACATAATTATGTCCTATCTGGAGTGGGCGGGTTAATGGTGAACTCGATGTTAATGGACCACCCATTAACATTCGATTTGGTGTTGATTAAGGGTAAAAAATAGATGGGTGGAAAAACGACGTATCGGAACTTCTCCGTCGAAATATTAAGGGAAAAAACTCACTAAATAAAAAACACCAGCAAAGGCGTGCAACAAAAAAAATTTAGATAAACATGTTTTTTATTGGCTGGCTGCAATACACCGTTCGACCAACCCTTCCGCTTTAAGAGATATTATACTCAATCAGATTACACCGTGTAAATAGAAAAGAAATATTAAGAAGCCATTTAGAATAGAAGAGTTTAGATTTTTTTGGAAAATAGATTGACACAAAAACAAAGTAAAAATTGATAATAAGTCGTAGTTTTATTTACAATACCAACTATTTTATACCAAACTTGTAGTAATGATAATGATATCTTTACTGTTTTTTATATTCAATGGAAATGTTACCAAAACTTCCGAAAAACAGTATTCTCAATAGAAACAAATATCTGATCCAGAAAATATTTTATTGATTGTCATTTTTAACCAATTTTTTTTACTTTAAACCCAAAAAAATATCTCCTTGTTACAAAAAAATATTTTAAAAGGTAGTCCATAAATCGCGACGAGTATTTTTAACAAAATTAAAATGTTGAACATTTTGTAAAAAAAAAACATAATCAGTCATGGGGACTGCCGACAGAAGTAAAAACTTAAAACCATGAAATAACAGTCGTTTTATAAAATTTTTAATTTAAAAATCCACCACAAAAATATTAGCGAACAACTAGAAATTCGTTTCACCACGCTAGTAAGATAACTACTAAGCCACTATGAAATGCTCATTGCATGATGTATTGCAGAGGTCAAATATTAAAAATATAGAATTATTAAATTATTATCACCAAAAACGTTAAGATATGTAGAAATCGTTAATATTTTCCATACTTTCCAAAATATCATGAAAGTAAAAAGGTTATTCAACTTAGAAATGATCCCCGGGAAAATCCCGTTTCAACGTATCCCTCCTTATTATTTTTATGACAAGACCGTATTTACTCATGTACGGTATTTCACAACCGAAATCTCCAGATTTCAGCAATTATCTAAATAACCCTTTAAAATGACGATAAAAGATTGTATTACAAGAATATTTCACGAAATAACGGAAATATGTGTAACGGAAAACTCGGTACAAATATACACAACTTTCATGAAAATCGAACTGTTAAAAATATATGTATGCATAGACATTAAATCCTATAAATAAATCACCCTCTTCCCCGCAGTAAAATCTATAATAACAAATTCAAAACCTCGCACTCTAAATGCAACCCCTAACCGTCTCTAAGCTTTTCAGCCCAATAAAATATATACTGAAGTGCTCGTGACTTATGAGATATAGCTTCGGGCCGCAACGTTCCATATTTCATTTGTGGGAAATACTGGAAAACTCGCGCCGCACAGACAGACACATTTATCACTCGCTACAGAACGGGCCAAGTCGAAAACAAATTTACTACAACTAAATCTGTTTGACTCAGTTCGCGGGCGACGCGTCAACCCCACCGCGCGCTCAGGAGCTTCTCTCTCACCGCAAGTAATTAGCACGTTATTAACGTCAAATGATGATGACGTAAGACGTGAATGAATTTGCTCGGTTATAATTTCGATATACGTGCAGAATTAGTGTGAACAAATGAGATTTGCTCCCTTTTCTGTCTGAATTTTGCTGTTTCTTACAGTGATATTTAAGGGGTATGGCCAAAATTAACCCGACCGCGGACAATAATAAGTATGACGTCAAAAAACAATAAATTTATTAAAAACTATTTTAAAAACATTCATTTTGATGTAGAACTTCACCGAAATTTTAAAAAATTTAAAGTTTTTAATCGAGTTTTCACTTCATTTACATATTTCTTCTAAGAGTTGTTACATATTTAACCGATCTACTTTAAATGCAAAAAAAAAACTTTTGAGCCATCACGGAAGTCTGGTAGATGTGAAAAATCAATTTTTTTCATATTGAAATAGTTTTATTTGAACGAAGGGAAAACTAAAAAAAACAAATATACAGGTAGCTGTTAACAATAAAATACAAACTTAATTTTTTTATTTTTATGAAACAATTTATCACAGAAATATTTATTAACAATATATTGTTAATAAATGCTTCTAACGTTTTAAGACAGTTTAATGCAATACCTCGATATGAACTAGTAAAATGGTAAGCTTTAATAAGTAAGAAACAATGCTTATCCGAATTAAGTCGGAAAGAGCCGAAAAGACGCGAAGCTGGCCGAATTAAGTCAGAAGGAGCCAAAAATATATTTAACTGGCCGGATGGCAAGACACGTCTTGCCATCAAGACGTTTTAACTTCCGTCGATACGTGCCATTAGATATTTCACATCAAAACAAATTATATTTTCAACGATTTGAAAGGGTGATATCCTTTTCTTGGATCATTCGGACTGATTCACTCGTTTCAGCATATATTTTTGTATATAAATAAGTCACATGGTTAAAGTTTCAAGTCATTTCATCAAAGTCACCCGGGTACGACAATCTCCTGCAGAAATATAGGAAATGGGTGGGGTTATTCACCGTTTTGAGTTGATATCCATCTTCTAAAATGGTAGCTGGTATACTGAGTGTAACTTCAATGTCAAAATTTTAAATTTTAATTTTTCGACATAGAATATTCGTACAATGTCACCTCTTTCGATACGCACTGCAACGAATGGAGTATGTAGAAGTATGCATAACAACAAAGAACGTTATATAAAAGTCAACCAGATTTCAAAATTTTAACCCTCATTTCTCCACCACGCAAGATAAGCCACCACTTATGAAACGCACTTGGCGAAGTCTGTAGAATAATACATTAAAGCAGTGGATGGTATCACAGACATCAATTTTGTAACTTCTTGAGACAGCCAAAATCATTGAAGATACTGGGAGTCTTATGTGATAGTCAAACTTGCATATAAAGTAAAGTAATAAATAATACGTATTCATAAACTAAAGCAAAACCAGATCTAGTAGCTAGTTATCACAAGTCGATCCAGTCTTTTTTGCAGACAAACGCGTTTGCGACTATTAATTTTTTTTAATTTCCAAGGTACAACATTTTTATGGTAATTTATAGAACGATTGTCAACTTTTTTCATTACATTACGTGACGTATTAACTATTTCCATATTACATATTTTTTTATAAATTTCAGATGACGTTGTGCTGTGTCATTCTTATTGGATTTTGGCTTGGAATATATTACGTAGGACATGATCTTCGAGAAAAGAGGGAAAACATGTAAGATTTCCGTCAGCTAGTATTCATGGTCTAATAAAAGGATGAATTTAAAGCAGACAAATTACACGGAAGTATATTTCTTCTGAAAAAATGAAAAATAAACAAAAAGGCTTGAAGTAATATACACTGTTGAAATTGTTTAGCTGGCCAAAAGACAATAGACTGTTGCTTTAGGGTTGGGTAAGATTTAAAGCTAATTCATATCTTTTAGCCCAGTTCTTGATTGTGGAAATAATGATCGAAAACTTCCTTTAATTTTTCCCGTTTTAACTTCTATTCTCATTATTCGACTGCCTCATTGGAAGAGTGGATGAGAATTTCGCCAAGTTGTTATAATATATTTCATTCTTTACATTCAGTAATCACTTGTCACACATGGACTAATCACACATGGATATATTTACTACATAATTATATAGATACATATTTTTTATAGATTTCAAATTAATTTTTGTATTATCATTTTTTCCACTCCGCCAGGTATGGGTGTTTTTACATTCTTCATGGTAATTATTAAAAAGGAATTAGTTTAATTATGAGATAGTTATTGAAATTATTTAAGCAAAACGATATGTGGGTAAAAAAGTCAGTACGAGATATTTAAGTTTTTTGGCACCTATTAGTAAGTAATCAAGTTTCGAAAGTTATAAAAAAAAATGTTGAATCTTTATCGGGAAAGCAACCCATTTTTCATTCAGAATACATTATATGTCTTCTAAATATCTCACTCCTGAAATCAAACCTAATCTCTTATATTTTCTTAATACTTCGTCTTTTATGTCTTAAATATAGGAGATAAAGGCAGCATAATTTATTGGCAGGTTAGATTTTTTATAGAAAACACAACTTTCTAGAGTACACATTCTCAATACAATATTATTAAAGCCAGTTAAGTTGGTGTAAAATGGTCCACGTCGCGTCGGAACCGTGTTAGAATCGGCGTCCAATTATTGACATCCTACAACTTTCCTGTCGAATATTGTGAAAACGACGTATCCTATTGATTTTCCGGTTGGTCTATTAATTAATACATATTAAAATTTATTCCAAATTTAGATGATTGTGTAGTTGAAACAAACATAGACTATGTTTCCTTAACCCTATCCCTTGGTGACAGATTTTTGTTAAAAAACTTTTAAATTATTAAACTTTTTATAAATGTTGGTTTTTGACAATATAAATATATAGTGTTCTTTACTTTTCACAGTGTAAAAAATGTTGCATATTTCAAAAAATTATAAGATCCATGATAATCTTATCGTTTTCATGTAATCTTCTAGTCAAAATTTACCAATCCTATTTTTACATTATTTTTGGTTCAATAGTTTTGGAAATGAGAGGAAATAAAGCCCTATTTTGCATATTTTTAGAATAAATTTTTAAATATGCAATTTAAAATTGGAAAACCAATATTTTATTCCTCATAACAAGCCCCACGACCCCACATACCCCACATGTCCACCTTTTTTAATTTCTATATTAATATTTTTTAAAAAATATTTTAAAAGTTAACAAAGTACGTGGGTTAATATAATATATCACTATACCAAATTCCAAGTTAATTTGTCGCATGTTTTCAAAGAAAATCGGCTGAGACAAACGGATACTATAGATATTTAAGAGTTTCGTTTTTTAGTTTGAGGTATGAAATCTTAAAAAAGAATATTAATTATCGTGAGAGTAGAGAATGGAGGAGTCTTTGTATTTTTTGTCTTGTTGTTTATTTGTCTATTCGTTTTAATGCGCATCACGTAAAATTACTACATAAAGGAACACGTTCATTTTACGAAGGTTCCTGGCCCCAGGGAAAATAACTAATTGCACATAAATGAAACTTACATTTTAAAGCTTAAAATTATTATGACGATATTTAAAAACAATTTCGTTTTTATTAAGCTGCGTCTGTTTAAATATTTTAAAAAATAGGTCACGGTAACTGGCAAACGTTCTCTATTAAAGATTGAACGCCATAAAATAAAGATAAGATAAAATCATGGTTATGAAGATTTAGCACCACCTAGCGGCAATGTTTCAACTTTCAAGAGTTTTACTTTACCTTTGTATATGTTAGTTTCACAACGTCCGAGATCACTGAACAACATTATTTATGATTTAAACATTTTTATATGAAAGATTAAAATTATGGTAATTATATATAATAAACGTTTCGTTATTAATTTTTAGGATATTATAAACATTTACGAAAGTAAATTAGCTTTTAGATGAACCTAAATCTAGGTTCATCTAATAACATTTAGCGTAATTTTTGTACGATCCCACTTTTTATTTTTACGCTTTTAATATCATCAAGAGCTACTTTTAATAATTTATAAACGAAATAAACTTGTTATTTCGTCTCATTCTGCCATTTTTAACGGGACGAAATAAATTACATATCATTTCAGTTCATACACTTTTACGTATAAATGGCACTTAACAAGACACAATGTAATGAAAACACTCAATTACCATAGTTAATATATTTAAGTTTTAACATTACAATACTTACATTTACGTAATTATTAATATTCTACACTATACGTTAAAAACTACACGATATTATTAAAATAGATTAATTTTGTACTCAGTAATGATACCAAGTAAAAGTGTCATTTTATAAACAGCCGATATCCCTTTTCGGCTTTCTGTTACAATAAACAGTTGGATCATTTTACAGTCGTTTGATTTATTATGACAATATACAAATTGGGATCGTATTACTGAATACAATTAAATTATTTTATTTTCACTAGTACTGAATGTCCGGTGATTATGATATATACTTCAAATACATGTATCATTGTATAAACAACTGTGAGTCCTTATTAGCATTTTATCACAACAATGAACCGTTAATGCACTTCATAGTCATTTTATTTTATTATAACAATATACAACTTGGAATCGTGTTACTGAATACAATTAAATTATTTTTTTTTTACCTGTCCTGAATGTTCGGTGATTATGACAGGAACTTCAAATACATGTGTCATTGTATAAACAACTGTGAGTCCTTATTAGCATTTTATCACAACAATGAATCGTTAATGCACTTCATAATCATATTGTTTTATTATAACAATATACAAATTCGAATCGTATTACTGAATACATTAAATTATTTTTTTTCACTAATACTAAATGTCCGGTGATTATTACAGGATCTTCAAATACATGTGTAACTGCATAAACAACTGTGAGTCCTTATTAGCCTTTTATCACAATAATGAACCGTTAATGCACTTCGGAGTCATTTTATTTTATTATAACAATATACAAATTGGAATCGTATTACTGAATACAATTAAATTATTTTTTTTTCACCTGTCCTGAATGTTCGGTGATAATGACAGGAACTTCAAATACATGTGTTATTGTATAAACAACTGTGAGTCCTTATTAGCCTTTTATCACAACAATGAACGGTTGATGCACTTCAGAGTCATTTTGTTTTCTTATAACAATATACAAATTGGAATCGTATCACTAAATGCAATTAAAATACTTTATTTACATTAATACGGCGATTATGACAGGAGCGTTCACACCATTTGTGAACGAAAATCAATGACATCCGATGTAGCACAGGTGCGCCATCTATCACCTGTTTTCGATGTTTTATAATGGATTATAGAATGTAATTTTTCATCTTCCGGTCATAAAACGTTCTAATTAAATGTAGAATTTAAAGGCTACTTCCATTAATAATGAAAATTGGACCGATGTGTTTGATTGTACATTTTTTAATGTATATTTGTTTCAATATTTGCAAATAATACACAATTTTCTTCTTTCTCCCGCGGTGGGCCTACTTTGGACATACTCCTTTAAATGACACTTTTATTGTTGTATTTTATAGAACCTGTGGAAGAAAGGCATTAAATTTTGATAAATGACAAAAATGAATGAAAATCTGTATAAAATGACAACAAATAGGAAGTGAAATGTATCAAGATCTTGCGATACGCCACCCACTTAAATTTACTTACGAGTACATCAATTCGAACGTCACGAACGGAGTAGATTCTCTATTCGACCTGTATATACACGGTGGCCGGGAATAAGTGTCGGACAAAGAAATACGTTATTCGTTGACTGAAAAATATTTATTAAAATAAAATTTAAAAGGTGACTTTTTTTCAGAAAAAATTTTTAAAACAAGTTAAAAAATATATTAATATTTATTTATCATCCTTCATACACACAATATATATATATATATATATATATATATATATATATATATATATATATATATATATATACACACACACACACACACACACACACATATATATATATATATATATATACTTGTGTGTGTGTTTCTGTGTGTTTTTTTGTCGGCTAACAGTACTCGTTTTATAAATTTAAAAATGTGTTTTCGATAAATTGTTAAGAAATATTCCTGTGATTTCATAAAAATAAAATAACAAAATTTAATTATTATTTTATTATTAAATATCTGAATATCTATTTATTGTACAAAACTATTTTCAAAAGTCTTTTTTAAGTAATAGGTTTATTCCTTTCACGAATGGTGGCCAGTGTCTGATGATCAGTTTCAGACGGAAGATGGGGTTAGTAATTATAAAATGGTGAGGAGTTTGGACTGTCTCGACTTTTCTTGGCATAACAAGAAAGTAACAAGTAGTTAAGTATCTAAAAGTACAATGAAAATTTAAAAAAAAAAACAAAAACAAAGGCATCAATTATTGACTACTGTCAATACAAAAAAAACAGAGTAATTTTATTAACTTTTTCGTATGTATGCATACATACATAAATTCATGTATATATTTATGCAGTTATATAAGAAAGTATTCACGTTCATTTAACACCGCACAAGACTGTTTGATTTCGATAAATGAGAAATTATTGAATTATTCGTGAGTTCTTGACATTTTCGATAACATAGAATATCTTAAGCCCTAAAGATGGTAAAATAAAATTTTAAACAAACCTATTTAACCAACTTCAAATAGCCATTGATAAGGAACGCACTGAAAAGTCTAAAATAAAATAATTGATGCCTGTTTGATTTCGATAAATGTGATATTATTGAATATTCGTGAGTTCATAACATTTTCGATAACATAGAATATCTTAAGCCCACAAAATTGTAAAATAAAGTTTTAAACAAATCTATTGAACCGACTTCAAATAGCTATTGATAAGGAACGCACTGAAAAGTCTAAAAAAAATAACTTTTCAATATAAGAATTATTTAATAAACTTAGTGATGACCCTTTTATATTGAAATCACCTTATTTGATTGATGAATTAAAAGTGGATACAAATATATTAGTATTTATCTACCTATTTATAAACTTCTCTTTTTGCAATCTATGAAAAACAAAGTGAATTAATTGTAATCAATATGAAATGTTTGTTTACATATCATTACAAAAATAATATAAAATACCCATACCTATCCAAAACAAATATGATAACCAAGTATAAAACAACATGTTGTTTGGTATCTAAGACCATAAAATGGATTTTATTTTCTATGTTTTATTACAGTGGTTTTTTTTGTTAAAAAGTTATTTTATTACAAATAAGTAGATTGAATCCATTTTAATATTCACTTGAAAGTTTTATATAAAAGATAAGTTATTCTTTACGAAAGTTTGCATTAACTTTTTTATTAAGGGCGTCGTAGTTAAAACTTATTTTCAGAATGATGAAGACTTATTAACATACTTCAGTTTAGTTTTAGAATATTATAAAAGTTGTCAGACTAGACATAATTTAAGTTTGAGTTTTTGCCCGATAATCGTTTGATATTTTCTCGGCTCTCCGTTTTTAAGTTTAAATTTTCATAAATTTGTTGCAGAAAATAAGTGAGTGAAAACATTTGACTTTCAACGTCAATTTTAATTTTATAAACTAGATAGATGAAAAAGGAAAGATAGGATACTTAATAGGAATAAATAGTGCTCTATTTCTGCTTTAGGATTAGTACGCTGTTTTTAGTCAGGTATGCTGAATCAAAAATATATGAATTGCAAAATTTCAAATGACTTTTCAGAGTTTCATACCTCTAAGTACATAATTGAAGACCATTCACGTTTCCGACTGGCTGTCTGTCACAGCTGCTTTCTCAGAATCTACTTGATGTATTGCTGTTGATATTTGACATTTAGTGCAGTGATAAAGCATATAAACCGCACATATCTAAACAGCTGACACTCCCAGATATGAAATGAATCCCATATGTCTGAATAGCTAAAATATTTTTATGGAAAATTTTGTGTGCGGATGGAAAATTAAGTACTCAAAAAAAACTTAAAATAACATATACAGAATGGAGTATCCTTTCAAAGGGGTACTTGTAAGAGCGTTATAAAAAAACTGTCAATACGATTAGAACTTTACGAGGGTTGTGTATCCTATCAAACTATTTACAAAATTTTATTTTTTTAGAACGAAAATTATTATATCAGTCATAGGCGCATATTAAAAAAATATTTGTGTTGCAATATAACTACAAATTAACGATTTTTGAGCTTTATCGACCTTGCTTCTAGCCAAATGATTCTAGCTTAACGGGAAGTACCCTATATATTTTGATTTATTTGCGAGTATCAAAATATGCGGCATACATAGTCGTGTTTCTAGATTGAATTGACATGGAAACTTGATTTTTTACAACTCTAAGGGACTATAGACCTTAGTATTTGATATTAATTTCAACTTGATAACTCAATACGTTCCTGAGAAAAAGTTTCTTGATAGACCAACAGACGTAAACGAAGAGATCCTTTAAGGACACCTTTTTCCTTTTGAGGTACGGAAGCCTAAAAATACTCTTTTGTAACCAAAGATAAGTCAAACAAGTTTAAAATTGGTATATTTATTATTAACCACTGAGAAATTCTAGTGACAACCTCCATCCTCCTTCATTAAATCTTACCAATTACAATATGTAACCAAAAAAAAACTCATTGAAAGAAGTCAAACGAACCCAAATTCGATGGAATTACTCTTAGCCATTCAGAAGTTCTCGTGACCACTTCTCTCCTCTATCATCAAATATTTCCGATTATAATATGTAACCAACGGATCCATCGCGACAAGTCAAACGAGCTTAAAAACCTGATGGGTTTATTGTTATCCGTTGAAGAATTCCAAGGAGAAAGGTCCGAAAGGAGGAAAATCCAAAGCGATTATCGAAAGAAGTTAAACGAGCCCAAACCATGATCGTCTCCCTGTTCCACCATCAGGTATTTCCATCATCCCAGTTACAATATGTAAGCAAAAAACTCAGACGAGATTGAGAAGTTCCCGTGACCACCTGCCTCCTATATTATCTGATCGTGTAAGTTATGACATGTAACCAAAGGAATCATTGAAACGAGTCAAACGAGACCAAACTCGATGGGTTTGTTCGATTGAGCCATTGAAAAATTTCTAAGGTCACCTCCTGTCTTCATTACCATATTATTATATTATCATCAGAATTGCATAAGTTTACAAAGTTTCAAATCGATACGACAATTAGAAACTGGTGAAAACTGCTTTATTAGATTGGTTTATATACATAGTTACATGTAAGCGAAGCTATGGAAAGCGATTTAAAAATACTGTGATTTATTGCAAACTACTACTCCAGTGATTATATTGGACAATTAACTCTTTGAAAGTAATGAAGTTTTTTATTTGCAATTAATAATATTGGCAACGAATCACAAAACTAATAAATAAAGTAAAGCTCCAAATACTTTAAATTACTAACCTAACCTAAAATCATTTTTTCACAGTGAACATCTTTTCCAAAATGGTTTCCTCAATACGGAAGTCGCAAAAATAAAATATTTTAAGGATTTCGTACATCAAACGGTATAAAACCAAACCCTTATATCTCGTAAGGGTGCCGATTTTTCCACATACGTTGACATCCATCAGTCTATGCTAGCTGTTTTTTCTCAGAAAGCGTTAGATGTATAAACTTGACATTTGTAAAGAGTATTAATATTCACATATCTCAATAATTAAGGTAATTGTCTTTTGAAACACGTTGTCGCCGAAATTCACAGAATACCTTATATATTAGTCAAACTATAAATATTTAACTTGTTTTAAAATTAAAAATTATTTACCACTTAGTTATGGTAAAAATCGGTCCTGAAAATTGTTTAATTAACATCATGTTTCGGGACTACATTAAAAAATACTAAACGATGGAAGAAAATGATTTTACTAATTTAAATCTCTACGTATGTCCCTCTCAACATAAATGGTACAAAGTTCGTACAATCTATGGAATGCCTGTTCGAAGTCCTTTATAGGAATACTATTCAACCTAGCCATCAAATTCTGTTTCGAATTTCTGTTTGATTGATACGACATCTTTTAAACATTCACCTTTTAATGCTGCTTTCAGTTTTGGAAACAGCGTGCAAATAGGGCGTTCAATGAAGTAACCCCTTTTTTCACTAAAAACTGCCTAACAATGAGAGAAAAATGTACTGGTACATTATCATGGAGCAAAAACCAATCACCTTAGTCCCACATTTCTCTTCTCACCCGACGATCCAACAGACGCTGTAACACCTCTGTGCAGAAGGTTCCAGTCACCGTCTGGCTACTTCCTCGTGAGTCGTAAAACACAATACGGTGTTCACGTTGGACTTCACAAAACGCACCTCGACCGGTCATCCCACGTCCAGATCTCTTCATTCAGCTATTTGACGTTACGTGAACGAGTCATACTGAAAGCATCACGACAAATCACCAGTAACAATGCTTCGCAGAATTCGGGATTGTCGTCGACCTATTCCACAAAATTTAGCGAGGCCTCAACACGGCGCTCCTTTTGTTCAAGCGTTAAAAATGCAGAACAAACTTCGCACACAGTTTTCTCTTTCCTAACACATCATGTACAATATTGTTAACGCTACCAATACTCAAACACCTTCGAACAACTCAAACACTCTTCACTATAAGCAGTTTGTATCATCTGAAACGTCTATGATGCAGTCTTTCCACATTTAAAACAAAATTTAATTGCAGCTTTTTCAAAATCGTGACGACAGGTCTAAACACACGAACTTCTGCCATTAATTTGATCACATCGCATTCACGTGCACAGAACAAAAAAAATAATGTAAGTCGAGAAAATATTAGTCTACGTAGTTCCACTATTGTCCGGGAGACCGCGCTACTTGTAAGTTTTTACGAAAATCAGTCCCAGAGCTTTTAAAAGCACTGTGTGTGTACATACGTGTATATATATATATATATATATATATATATATATATATATACGTGCAGTGCTTTGAAAGTCCTAAAAAATAAAATTTTATTATTCCGGTCCCATTACAATTAGAAACACACATTCTCATATTAACCAATACTTATAAATGAACACAGTTCATATCCGAGCGCCTTTTTTTAAACAAGGTCTTGAATAATTTATAGCTCTATTCAAACTTATACCTTCAATAAATTAAGATCGAAACCAAAGATTGATAAAACTCTATTCAACATAACGCTACGGTGTGACCACAGCCCAAAGATCCGGCGTCAGGAGAAGCTTTTGGGAGCTTTATGATCCTTATCAATGGACGATACGAGCATTATGTGGTTTAAGGTGGTAAAAGTGTAAAATTTGTGTTAGGACACGGGTGCCGGCACGTAAAACGGGAGGGCTGGCTGTAAAATTGCTTTACGATGTTATTCGGCTTTATTACTAGTTTTTTATGATTATATAAAAGTTTTTTTTTGTGTCGAAATTTATGATAACGAAGCGAAGGTGGTTTGATAGTTTATTTAGGGGCTCGGGTTATTTGTGGAAGCGCAGGGTGTCGATTTAATGCGTGCTACGGGGCGGTTTATTGAAGAAAAAATAATATCAATGATCTTCTGTTACGACTTAATATGGAAAATGTTTGAAGGTACTATTTTTATGAAGGCGTGAAGTATTTTCAGCAGGCCTGATGGGAAAGATCATTTCGTGAGGTGGATATGAATATGCATGTATTGAATTTTCTTATTTATACTGCCAATAAAATGGTTGTTAACATGCGTCGATTAGTAAGTTTATGTGAAAGAAGGATGCAATCACAACAGTAGGTCAGGCCAATAATATGGAGATTGATCATTTCATAAAGGTGGATATTGGTGTGAAGAGTAATGTCAAATTAATATATTCTATTAGTCTCACAGGCGTAATTCATTATTTTTTTAGGTTTGAAGTTATTAAGGGTCTTTTGTTAAAGAGTATACCTTTATAATCATTGCATATATATATATATATATATATATATATATATATATATATATATATATATATATATATATATATACATATATATATATATATATACATATATATTTATTTTTTCTTTTTATTTTGTTAGTAACACAGATATTTATTTCAAAAGATATAAAATAAACACTTTTGCTTTGACTTACACACCACAGAGTATTGCAAATGGAACATTTGAAAACACATAAAATTTTAAAATCGGTAATAAATAAAACTTAAGTAAAATCGGTATCTTACTGTGTGACTTAATCATTAATTAACAAAATTGTTAAATAATAAATTAATTTTAACTTTAACATCCATAATCGAGATTCAATATTTATGACAGCATTTAAGAAGTTTTGTCATTTCAAGCTTTGCAGTTAAATTTTACTTACGGACATTTTTTTTCTAATTACTGTGGTCTGTATGGTTTAGTTAACTAAATAAATTGATCATTAGGCTCGAGTTTATTACATACATAAAAACTTTCCTTGCAGTTTTTGATTATCTGTTAACTTTAAAAATATCATCGAAATAACAAGGCACTTGCTTTGCTTGTAAAGCTTCTCGTTAATAATAAATAAGTAAAAAAAAATGATGTAGGAACTATCTAAACTAAATAGGATAAAATACAATTATTCATGACAGTTATATAAATATATATTATCATAATATAAAAGGAATTTTCTACATTTCGTTATCATTACAATTTCTGACTGATATTTCAATATTTTAACAACATAGTTTGGATCTAAATAACTTATGGATTGATGTTTTAGCATATTTCTACTTCACGTAAAGAAACTGTACTGTAAAAAGTTTCTACTCTTTATTAATCTCCACCAAGCATTTTACCACCAGAATCAGTTACTCTTATTCAATATGCAACTAATAACTCGGATACCAATATATCTATATCAGACTTGTAGTAAAGGAATTATATATTCATAGCTTTTAAATACCTGTCATCTGCAACTTCATTAGATTTTGAAAAGGGTCGTGGGTAGTAATAAAACTAAAATTTTGCTTCTATAATCCTCATATTATGTCTATGGTGTTTATGTAGTCGTAAACGATAATTACAGTTTTACTTTCTACCTACTGGATGACTCCTCTCCGCAAGGTCTTTTACCAGGTGTGTTACAATGAGCAGATGGTAGAAGATAACGTCACTTGTACTTACCACCGAATCTAGCGAGTTCAACTCATGGACATTCAGTTGTATACTCTATTTAATTTCATAATTATTATTCTATAACAAAAAATAATTAACACGAAAAAAATAAATAATGCACTTTTTCCCTGTTTTGAAATGAAATTTCAATAACAAAAGTGAAAACACCTTTCAAACTACATTTTTTTAATACTAGTAACATGACCAATAACTGAAGCATATATGTATCTTCCTTTTCGCATGTTTGGGGATGAAATTTTGGAAACCTTATTTTGGAGGCGTCTACACCATAAAATAAAGATATCACTCACTTACACCTTTTCAACCCTCAAAAGTAAAATTTGGAAAAAACCTTTTCCTGTCCTTGTCCATATTAAAATGGATACATTTTCTAAATTTCACGTACCTAATCAGCTCAGGGGGATAATATGTCAATCAATCATTCTGGTTTAATTCATAGCTTTGTGCAGATAGCGGTTCAACAGAAATTTTATATGTATTCACACCGTAACAAAGAACGTTCTTCATATAGTTGATACTGAATACATTTGAAACTTATTTACGTAGAAAACGTAAATTCTTTCTTTGAAATCGGAACTTTCGTCTTGATGTTAATTAAACAATTTCTTTATTATCTTTCAGGGTCAATATACTTAAAATAGATCGTTAGATACCTTCTAGAATTAGAACATTCAAAGAATATATTTAAGGCAACTATTGACGGAAACTTGGAGTCGCTTCTTAAGATTTTTCTTTACTTTTAATGTCTAATATCCGTAAAACAGCACAGTTTTGACGTTGGGCCGGAATATTTGTTTATATTTATTACGTAGCAGTTTCTGCAACAGCCGTACGAAGTAGAGTTCCGTGAAGGTCATCCCAGACTTGGCTATCTGTGAACAATTATATTTCTTGTATAATATGTTATCTTAAATCTATTAAGGGAGGTTTGAAATTAAAATTTTGTTAGTAAAAAAATATCACGCAAAAGACAGGATTTGCCATTTTTCGTCCGGCCTTACTTTTTAATATCTCCAAATATTGATTACGAAATTTCAACAATATTTTCTTTACTATTAAATGCAACTACGTGATGTAGTATTATTTCTACTTCCTTTACGTTCTTTGCCACTTCAGCAAAGATCTTTGCTAATAGCCTACCTGAAGATGTTGTAATACAACGAAACCTAGGTCGTGGTAAAGAACTTAAAGAAAGTAGAAATAATACTACATCACGTAGTTTCATTTAATTGTGAATAATGAATTTCTACAAAATTAGCGCTAAATATATTCAATATTTTCTTCCATTTTAATCATCTAGATGAGATTTTATTGGAAACCGCAATTATTCCAATTCTAATGAAAAGCCAAAGGTTATAATCCAAAATTAAAATTTAGACCACTGTTAACCGGTTGTATGCAACTTAGACATAATAGCGCCCAGTGAAAAGTTTAAAAGTTTTTCCGAGCTTTATGGCCAACGAGCTTAAAAAACAATTATTAACGTTGAAAATTAGTTGATAAAATATCTTCTAGTATACGGATTTGGTTTAATGAGTGGCCATTTGCAGTGCGTTCCTCAATATCGTCTGGTGTTCGGATATCCGAGATAAATTGTGGTGTTCCGATAAAGACAGACCGAGAGAGAAAATTGCTAATTAACGGAGGAAGAAAGTGTAATCGAAGGCGAGACGGAGAAAAATAATTCAGCACTTCGGTAATGAAAATTAAGTGTTTTCCACTGATTGGTTTTAGCGAAAAATTACTTAGTGCCAAACGTACTTATATTGATTTCAACTAGTACGTATTGAACTTAACAATCAAATAATTATGTGTATTATGTAAATTATAAAACAGGCATATATGTATATATATATATATATATATATATATATATATATATATATATATATATATATATGTATATATATATACACACTAATAAACATCGGATTTCAGCAAAAACCACACTAGAATTGATATGTCATACCTGGTGTTACCAAAAAGTGAAAAAAAATCAGAAACACCCGTACCCTAAACAGCCCTAAGGGTATACGGTTTCGCCCGCATAGAATTTATGTTAAATATGCTGCTCTCCTCCCCTCCCCCACCCTCCCCTGTAGTCACTAAACGCCTTCGCTACGTTCACCAAAGTTAAGCATCGTGTATGATATTTTCTGTTATTTCTTTAAATGTGATGATAAAAAGAATATTATTTATTCAGAAATTCATAAAGTGACTAGCTACACTTTCATTAATGTACTTATTTCACAATTTATTTGAAGAATGTCTAAAATATCAAATACGTGAATATAAATGCTAGAGCCAGTACAATTGCCACACGCGTTTAAAGTTTAACTAACACTGAAGAATTTGAACATTTGTCTCGCATTGTTTTACTTGCAATCTAAGGATTATACATTAAATCTGTGGTATTAATACTTCACAGTAATATGTCAGCATACGGTTACCTGCTACACTGCACAAGCTTCTTTCTTTTTACTGTGATTCTGTGCGTTAGAAACGAAGTAGCCATTCTCAATTCAAATGTCCAATATTTTCATAAAAATATTGTTTTTAAATTACGCCACCATTTTGTTTCTTTTCCTTTTGGGTGAAGCTATTTTTCCTTCTTTTTTTTCTCTTTTCCTCTTAGGTAGTCATTTTTTTCTCTTGGATGAAGTTGCGGATTAAAGCGGTAGGTAAGCCGGTTTTTCCATTAATATAAAATGATTATTAATAAATTTCTACTATTCACATTTCTACTGTACTTATGTATAATTATATTAGTGACTATGAGACATTTATAAAATCTTGTTTAAAGCTTTACACTGAAAATATTTTATATTGAATTCAATTCAATGTAAAATGCTACGAGTTTTTTAATTTCTACTAGTATCTTCTGAAATTTGTGAAGACCAACCAATTTGATTAGTAGAATTTGGAAATATAAACCTTAACGGTATAATTTTGCAATTTGTGGATGGTAAAAATAAAAAAAAGCTATTGTAATTAATTTTTGCACGAAATATTTTGGAAAATCTTATTTTTTAGAAAAAGTGCCTTCGAAGTAATTTATAAAAAAATATATCAGTGTTAAGTGCAAAATATAACAATTTCCTAAAACGTAACTTTTATATGATCAGCATAAACATTACTATAAATTATTTTTGGTAAAACAATTTCTTTCATTTTATATCCGAGTTCATTTTTTTAGGTTTCTCTTAAATTTCCATAAATTAAAGTAGAAATATTTTTGATATAAAATCTATTAGTTTATACAAATCTAATATAAATAATGTTAATTTCTGATCTGACGTTAATAACACAAACTTTGTTGACACAACGTAGCTGTAATTTTATTGTATATTTAACAAGATATATATATGTGCAAAGTTATTACAAAACAAAATACATACATCAAACAATGTTTCCAACAAATATTCTTCAACTTGGCTGTACCACGACCCAATTATCTAAATTTGTGCGATTGGAAGCTGTAATTATTCTAACTGCGATCGGGAGCGAAAAAGCCACAATCCAAGGTCAAAATCAAGACCAACATTAACCCGCCCATTCCAGATGGGGTATAATTACGCCAACTAAAACGTTTCAGCAATTTCTTTCGGCCTTCAGGGCCAATCGGTTTAAGGACAATTATTAATATTCGATATTAGTTGGAAAAGGTTTTCCGATGTTCGGATACGGTTTAATGAGTGCTTTTTCACAGTGAGGGGTCTGACATTCGAGTGTATGAGAAATATCGCGGCGCTTTGATGATGCGAGGAGAGAAGAATATTGGGGAAACTTTATTTCAAAAAGGATACGATAAAGAGTGATTGGAGTCGAGACGAAAAATACTTTTATTGATTTGATGACTGTTTGGTCAAATAAAGTAGAATGCTTAATTCACTAACTGGTTGTAGTAAAATACATTTAAAGGTTAGCATTCTTTTCAGATAATTTACATGAATGATAAAGACAAAGGAGTCTTTGATCAAAACTATGAATGCATTGCAACACTCTATTTCACATAATATGCTTTTCTGTCTTATAATCGTTTGGATGATATCAACACAGACCTAGATCCCCTTTCATGTCAACGATTTCAAAAATGAAGAAAAATTATCATGTACAATCTGGTTAGATTTCAAGGGTTTTGGAAATTTAATAAAAGCACCATGTAAAATTATTTATTTATTTCTTAATAAACCAATTTCATAATTTCCATGTCAAATTAATAGATTAGTCAATCTGAAGCATTGGATACGTGTCAAATAACACTGCTAGATGGAGTAGAACTCAAACTATGATACGTATAAATATATATATATATATATATATATATATATATATATATGTATATATATATATATATATATATATATATATATATATATATATATATATAATATAAAATCATTTAATTTTTTATAAATACGTTTTATTTACATGAAAAATTTCAATGGTATTTTTCTCGAAATTATTTATCTAAAAGTTGATTATCCGAACATTAAAAGACTGATTCGATATTTTTTATTATTTCTTAAAACTCTTGAATGAGGAAAATGTTTTTTTTAAATGCCGCCATTATGTAAAAATAAAATTAAGAAATCCTTGCTTAATTTTGTAAATTACGTTTCTATTAATAAAGAAAATTTTATTTCGCGTCTTCTTACCTACTATTTTAAACGAATCAATAAAAGACATTTTTACGGATTAGTACTTAACATATTTGGGCGTAACGTTGTTATTCGCGGCTATGCTTTTGTTTATTCTTTTTTTCTATTTTCTCAGAAGAATTTAAAAAAAAACATTCCTTAAAAAATTTAATTTTACTAATGTAATCAGCTTCGCAGTATCAACAACACGATTATGCCATATCATTCATTATAGATACAGAAGTAATTACTCCGAATCTCTTCTGTGAAAACATATCGTAAAAAATAATACACTATATAAATATTTTCCAAAGATTATGTAAAACATAAACATTTCATGCGTAAATATCAACGAAAATATAATTAAATGGCGAAATTTATACAAAATGAATATACATATTTCAAAGAAAGCTAAGGTATATATCCTTTACTTTTAATAAAATCGTGACAGAATGAATACTAATTTGGAAAATATTTTAAACAGAGTGGTTAATTTGGCATAGAGAATGATAATAGAGGCCATAAAACCTATTTTTCAAACTTTTGTTTTTCTCTCTGTAAGTTAATTTGTTCTTCAATGAAACCAAATATACTAGAGGGATTTTAATAAAATTTGGTATGGTAATAGTTTATACTTAAGAGCGACATATGAGAGAGGAAAAAATCTATTAACTTTACGTATTCCGAATATTCTGTATAAAAGAGTGGTTAATTTAACATAGAGAATGATAATAGAGGCCATATTTAAAAAGAGTGGTTAATTTAGCATAGAGAATGATAATAGAGGCCATATTTAAAAAGAGTGGTTAATTTAGCACAGAGAATGATAATAGAGGCCATAAAACCTATTTTTCAAACTTCTGTTTTTCTCTCTGTAAGTTAATTTGTTCTTCAATGAAACCAAATATACTGGAGGGATTTTAATAAAATTTGGTATGGTAATAGTTTATACTTAAGAGCGACATATGAGAGAGGAAAAAGTCTATTAACTTTACGTATTCCGAATATTCTGTATAAAAGAGTGGTTAATTTAGCATAGAGAATGATAATAGAGGCCATATTTAAAAAGAGTGGTTAATTTAGCATAGAGAATGATAATAGGGCCATAAAACCTATTTTTCGAACTTCTGTTTTTCTCTCTGTAAGTTAATTTGTTCTTTAATGAAACCAAATATACTGGAGGGATTTTAATAAAATTTGGTATGGTAATAGTTTATACTTAAGAGCGACATATGAGAGAGGAAAAAATCTATTAACTTTACGTATTCCGAATATTCGGTAATGTAAAATAAGATGAAACGATATTAATGAATATGAAACAATTTTCATTTCTAATTATCTGTATATTTGTCCTACAGAATATAAAAACAGTACGTTTATCAGTTTTTAATGACGTTATACTAGCGAAAATTTTTTTGTAACATAGGACGACGGAAATGAGATTTATGATTGGCGTCGCGTTACCTGATATAGTTATTTTCCCTTATAACACGTTATATATATATCAAACTTCTACTCGCGGCTTTGTTAGCGTGGATTACAATAATATAGTTTATGTGTCAATCCAGGATAAAATTTGCCTCTGTTCCAATTTTTTTCAAAATTCGTTGGCGTTGTGTAGTAACATAATAGCTATATGACGTTAACAACGCTCTGGTAATTTGCGACACACATTAAAAGTATACATACTAAAATCAAATTTACATACTAAAATCAAATTTACATACTAAATATAAATTATTCAAGTTGCAAACGATATGAATGCCAAATATGGCGTAAATTCGTTAAAAAATTACAGAGTTATATAGTAATAAACATTCATCCATCCATATTTTTCAATTTATAATATTAGGTAGGATACATAATTATTTAAATCTTAATTTCAATTGAACTGTAATCAAAAAAGAAAAAAATATTGCTTTAAATTTCTCATATTAAAATACACAAAAAAATATTTTAATCGTTTTTAAAGTTCCACACTTCAAAAAGAAAAATAAAACCATTATAAAATCACTCACGCGTTCAAACTTCTGTCAAGTCTCAATAGTATTCATAAATATATTATCGTATGCAAAAAAGTGACACATATCCAAAAGTACTGAACTTAAAACTATCGAAATGTCAAGATTTCTAGAAACCTATGCCAAGGTTTTCGAGGAAAACTACAGTGATGATTCTAGATATCATCGTTTTTGACACATTCATAATATTTTTATTGAAGTTATACTTCTTTAGGTGCGTTATAAAAAAATTATGGGAGTGAGATTTTACGATATGTGCGCACGATGCTACAAAAATCGACAGGATGAAGTTGCTCACTAAATATGCGTGACTGCTACTATATTCATGTTAGTTATTGAGGTATTTGTGAGGACACAACACGTATTTTGATATTCATACAAATCTAAGCTATATTTGTGCTTTTAAATATTTTTTGTTAACTGAAATTTAATAGTGGTCCATAAAATTAAAAAAAAACATTTATTTATTCTGAATATTCGTGAAAGAAATAGTGTTTATAAGCTTTTTAGAATAAGTGTATTTGTGTAAGCGAGGTTAAGTTTCGGTACGTATTTATCTGCATCATAAATTATATAAAATGTAATTATTTTATTGAATTTAGTTTTTACCAACCATATTTATAATCAAGCGCCAGTCCTCTTATTATTTTATTTCCATTAATTATTTGCGTACTAAATAAAATTTTTCTTTTGTTATGCCAAAGAAGTACAATTTTAACATGCGTATATAAGTAGACGCAAAATAAATGTTTACATATTAAGTAGTATATTTTCACGCTTAAGAATGATATTAAAATTGATTAATAAATAGTTTAATAAAAATACTATGAACCCTTAAATGGTTATAGGTGCCTTATGTCGAATGGAATTCTGTTTACTTGCAATACTTATTTTATTCGTTTGTTAAAGCGAAGCTTCTTAACGAACGTTCGGGATGGGGACTTAACTACGAAAAAGTGACACGGCAGGAACAAAGTGATGAAATGCTCCTCATTGGCTGGGCAGCCCGGAAAGGAGAGACAAAATGCAATAGCGTTGCCTTTCTCCAACCTTTGTTCTCTTTAAATATTTACAAATGTGTGTGTGTGTATGTTTGTGTATTTGTGTATGTGTGTGTGCGAGTGTATGTGCGTGTGTACACACGTGCGTGCGTGCGTGTGTACGCGCGTGCGGGCCTGTGTCCGTCCGAGCGCGTGAGCGTGCGTGCGAGCGCACGTGCGTGCATGGTAGCGTGTGTGTGTGTGCGTGCTGCGTGGGTGCGTGCGTACCAGCAAGCGTGCGTGCGTGCATGCGTACGCCTGTGTGTGTGTGTGTGTGTTTGTGTGTGTGAGTGTGTGTGTATGTGGTTATCCCAACGAGAGAATATACATGTTTAGTACTACACGCTTGCGCACGTAGTAAGATAAAAAAATCATTCTCTCACGTGCTCATTGGTATACCTAACCTGTTTATGTATTTTCGTTTTGCGTTAAGTTTTTTTTTATTGTGTGATATATAATTAGAAAATCATATTTAAAAGCCTAATATTTTTTACTGTACCTATATTATTGAATAATTAAAAATTTAATTTAAATATATTATTCAATAATTAAAAATTTAATTTTATATGCAATAAAATAATTTTTTTAATAATTGAACAATATAATATAAATAGAAATATTAAATAGCAATATATAAGAATAAATATTAAAAATTTAATTTATCTGTTGTGTGCCCCATGAGAGCTCAGGTTTCTTTTTTCATATTATCATTTATGTATCAACGTAAACATAAAACGATTATAGCCGAAAACTTTAGACTCGCAGGTTGCACGCTCGTTACACGCGACTGTTACGAACTTTACTTAAGCTTTAAGACCTTTATGTCCAGAATAAAAATAACATGAAACACTAATTATAAATCCTGCCTGTACGTGACTTATTTTAAAATGAAGATATCCGACAAGAGCATGATTGTTAAAAAAGTTTACTACATGTTTAAAGGTCTCTAGAGATGATCACTCCACGTCGAATGAAGTGGAGAACCTGAAAAAGGACAAAAGTGAAAGAAGACAGTTTGAAAAGACGAGGTGAAAGTCTAAGCAAGACTTTGGTGAATCGAACTGGAAAAGATTTAAAATAAGACAGTTCAAAAAGTCATCAATATAGAATAGTGTTTACGATATATTATTGAAATGATGGAGATAGATCAGGTAACATATACAAATTACCAGGTGATGTGATCGCCAAGATCCGATGGATGTTATCCTGCTGTTGATTTGTGATTGCATGAGCATTGAATGTGATCATTTGTATGTGATTATACGTATTTTCAACAAGATTACACAAGGTTACCCGTATTTTCAAACAACAAACGTAACATACATTTTCATAAACCGTATAACGAATTTAATAAGAAACACTAACGTATATAAATTGTCCTTACAAACACGATAAAAACAATAACATTATTCCTCTCGGTAAATGGAGGTCGTGCTCTGGCAGAAATAATCAGAAGGTCCAGGGTACAGGACCTTTTAATGACGTCATAAATTGCGAGAGAGGTCCTTGGGAGCTGAATCCTTAGGGGTGCTAATTTATTATGTGCTTTTAACCCAAATTAGGGTTCAAAACAACGGTTTCGATCTCGTGTGCGCGGAGGGAGATCGCGTCTTTGGCCCGGAGAGTTTTTATTGGCAGGGCGGGCTGGTGGAAAGTATTTTGGTAAAGTACCTGGGGAATGGGAGGACTTCGAAAAAAGTAACGCCCATACGTATAAAGATAATGTTAATGTAAATGCGAAAGAGAAGCCTCAAAAGGTTAAGAGGGAAATCCTTTTATATAAAAAGAGAGAAACTCAAATTGCCTTATAAATTATTTATGTTCTTACTCTAAATAAGTATAACATATTTTAGTTCATAACTTTATTACTCAATCACGTAAGAAGTAAAAATCACGTAAGTACTAAATCACGTAAGAAGTAAAAATCACGTAAGTACTAAATCACGTAAGAAGTAAAATACAAATTTTGTTCATTTCAACCACAAATTGTAATCATATGCGCATTGCGCGAAAACTGAATTAATTTTTTTTAATCGTTTATAAAAACTAACGCGTGCGCATAAAAACTGATAAATATAAATTGTCCAACTGATGAATAGAAATTGTCAAATAGATGAATAGAAAGTATCAAGATTAGTACAGTGATTCGGCTTGACGTTAAGCTGAGATATAATTCCGAAAATCATTGAACTAACTAATACCAAGGTTTTGAAAAGAAAGCAACCCTTAATTTTCGCATGACTCATCCTCATTATCAGCTCTATCTTCGCACTGTTTTTGTAACGTATGCGTTTCATTGAAATATGTTTTACAATGATGAAATTAATTAAAAACGTAATAACAAGACACATTTTTCTCTTCATTTAAGGCACTTTTTTACAAATTAATTTAATAAGGATGCTATAAACTTAATTTCGTTTCTTCATTTTAATTGGCCCTTAATTCTCCTTACTGATGAATGCTTTTAAATGCCTTCAAATTTAGATCATTTTTTAACAGCGATAATGGCTTTGACGTTTGCCAAATAAATTTCAGTTATTTTCATTTCATTCTTTCTTAATTTTTTTTTACCATACTTTATATCTTTTAACAGAGCATTCGCTTAATATATAATCTATTTAAAAGTCTTCTCCGGTATGAAGATAAGGACAAGATGGTATATTTGACGACGATGGCCATGCAAAAAATTAAACATTAATTTTTAAAATTTTTCAAACACAAACTATTTACCTATGTGTACCTATGTGATATTTCCTTTTCAGATTTTTCATAATAGTGGAAATTTAGTGAAATGCTAAATTACTAATGCTTGACAATATAATAAGGCAGTATTTATTTCTAATAAAATAAGAAAATCACACTTGGAAAAAAAAACTAAAAAACACACTTCTGCAGCAAGGTGAACTAAAAGTAAAAAACAATCTACAAATATAAAGATTTTGGTCAAATTCAAGATTTTGGTTTCTTTTGATTTACATTTTTATAACAAGCATCCCACATATTTTTATATTTAAAGTTTTAAAAATTTTTTTGTCAGCCACTTTATTCTTTTTTTAGTTTTTAAAAAAAAAAATTTTAATTTCTTTTAATTTTTTAGATAATATTTTTTAGATGATATTGCTGAAAAAGTGTGTTTTTTTCTTTTTTAGCTATAATTCAATTTTCCAAATTTTTAGTTGTGATATTATTGCATTGTCAACCAAACGATTTTTGACATCGTCTACAAGTGGGTGAAAATTTAATTGAAAGATTCCATTACATTCACACATACATACATAGAAGTGAAAATTATATAGAACATAAATAAAACATGGAGTGCTTGTTATGAAAATGTAAGTCGAGAGAACAGTTTATTCTTTTTTAAGTTATTTAAAAAAATAAAATTATTCCGAGTTGTGATACGTCTTTTCGCACTTCACCAAAATTTTTACATACAAAGATTATTGTTTATTTTTTAGTTCAAATTGCCACAAAAGCGTGTTTTTTAGTTTTTCTTTAAATATAATTTTATTTTCTCAATTTTAAGTTACGAAATTATTGTATTGTCATCGATTCTTGATACGTGTGTAAAATTTTAAATAATTCGGACGTCTGGAAGTGAATGAAAATTTCATTGAAATATTTCGTTACATTAATACATACATACATACAAGTAAAACTAATATAAAGCGTGATAAAATGTCGTTAATGATTAAATTAGAATCACACTTGCTGAATTATAAATTACATTTTTTGGCAAGCATTTTCAGCGAACATTTTCATTTTCAGCGTGTCAATTTCGTGAACTACGTTTCCAAATATTGTCATATAGCAAAAATATCAGCCCTAAATATGCCCTGAGGTTTCTACACCACACTTATCCCTATATTTCTTGTCTATATATAATAGGATTATCTCAGATTTAGACTATGAGCTACTGACAGTTATGAAATTCTAATTAATTCTGAAAATTTGCTTACATATTTTTCCTTACACTTTTACGCATAAATCTCTAAACATCATACCTCATTCTATGAATGTTCCTTAAATTCTGGTTTTTAAAATATGCCATTAATATACCACGACCGAAACAAATCTTGTTTTCTTTTTAATTTTACGCCTCTTTCCTTTATTCTTTTCAATGTGTACTTTTTAATAACACTATTTTTTTACAAGTTTTTTTTATTTTAAAATTTTATTTAATTTTGCTGTCGCAGTCATACGTAATATATTTTAATATATACTGATTAGTCTGATGTTTAGACTCATGAACAAATAAATACTTACACACCCAATTTGGTTCCAAAAATTAAGGTTATCCGAAAGTACGGAACGCTTTGCACGTGATTCGACTGAGATACACAAAGACGATGCGATTTTTCGGAACTTATTATTATTGACAAAGAATGTTATGTTTATAAACAACATTACATTGAATTGAATAAAGGTGGGTAATGTAAAGAAGTATTTGCGTAGGGGCAAATGTCCCCAACTTTTGGAGTTATTTTGTATTAATTACGAAATAATACAGATAAGTCTATTATAAATACTAATTTCTTAACATAATATCGTGTAGAAACAACATAAACATGACTGTGAAAGAGATATCACAAAGCAAACGCACGAGCTGGCGCCTGAGACGTCTCGTTGGGTACGGAACGCTTTGCACGTGATTCGACTGAGATACACAAAGACGATGCGATTTTTCGGGACTTATTATTATTGACAAAGAATATTATGTTTATAAACAACATTACACTGAATTGAATAAAATTGGGTAATGTAAAGAAGTATTTGCGTAGGGGCAAATGTCCCCAACTTTTGGAGTTATTTTGTATTAATTACGAAATAATACAGATAAGTCTATTATAAATACTAATTTCTTAATATAATATCGTGCAGAAACAACTTCATCATGGCTGTGAATGAGACATTACAAAGTAAACGCACGAGCTGGCGCCTGGGACGTTTCGTTGGATATGGGCACGCCTTGCACGTGATTCCACTGAGATACATAAAGGCGACGCGATTTTTCCGGGACTTGTTAGTCTTTACAAAGAATGTTATGTTTATAAACAACGATTACATGAAATTGTATAAAGTTGGGTAATGTAAAGAAGTATATACGTAGGAGATGTGCTTTTGTTATATTCTAAGTTATATACAGTCAGGAATGCCTGCTTGGATGTTAGATGAGGGTAGAATGACCCTAAAATTACTTTTCACATTTGACATTTTGTGTTATTATTATTAATATTTAAAATGTTATTATTACAACTATTTGTCCGGATTGACTGGCAATATAGTTTACATTTGACGATAGTTATGTGAATATCTTAAATTTACGTAATAATCACATTTACCTTGTATTGACTTTTACATAATCCAGAAAAAATGTTTGTTATTTTGTATTAATTAAACTATTGGTAAATAAAATTATGGTTTTAAAAAAAACATGTTTTTGTAGCAATATGAAATTAAAAATAAAGATTTTAGTCAAGAGCGACAAGATTTCTCTCAACTCGGTAAACCCTTAATTTTTTTAAATAAAGTAAAAAAAGAATATAGTGATTAACAAAAAAATGTCTTGTTGTGAAAATGTAAGTCGAGAGCACTTTAAGCTTTTTTTACATTAAAATTATTTTTCTTGTCAATCACGGTTCCGTTTTTAGTTTTTTTTTTTAATTGAGTTATAACGAATTTATTTATTTATCATCAATGGGGAGAAAACAGATACAAGTCATAGTGAGACAAAAAAACGAGTTTTCCAAGTATTAGGTTAGCTTGTATCCTAACATTCCTATATCAAAATAATATGCTACATACATATATCTTCAGTCTTATATAAATATTTGTATAATACATTAAATATTCAGAAATTATATAATACATTAAATTAAATTATAAAACATCGAATTTTGGTAAATAAACAATAAATATTGAAATAAGCAATTGAACCAAAATTCACTATAATAGTTATCAGTAGTAGAATTAATAGCAATAATTATCCTATTTAAAATAACATGGATTTAAAAAAAAAAGAAAATGTAGTGTCAATGCTTTCAAAGGACTAATGGTTGTATAGTATCCGTTTAAATGTACTGCTTGTATTGTAATAACTGCTGTTTGCTATAACTGCTGACTGCTTGTATTGTATTAATGAGCTAGTGAATATGTCCAGAGAATAAAATATTCTGTAGCGATCATCACGAAGCCTGCGTAGTGGTACGCGTGCACCGGCATTAGTGCGAGCGGTAGGTAGATAGAAAAGTGCAGAGCTACGGGTCGCTCTCCCTGGCACACGAAACTGCAACTGATTCACTAAATCGGTGCAATCGTACCGACTATGGCAGATATTATAAAGTAGAACTGCTCCGAGTTCGATGCGCCTTTCGTGGAGAGTACGGTATTTGAATGCGTACAATTCATTACGACAGTCTATTTTAGGCGTATTGAAGTGACATTGCAATGTACGTATAAATCGTTTTTACACTCTTTCAATCATATCAGAACAGATCAGTTGTGAGACACCTTTTGCTTTTGACCAAATCTTTATATTAAAAAATAATTTTTTATTTTGTAATTCATATTGCTACGAAAGCGTGTTTTTTTTTTAAATTATAATTTTATTTTCTGAATTTTTAGTTAAGAAATTCTTATATTTTATCCGTTTTCGAAACGTGTGCAAAATTTTAAATAATTCGAACCTCTAGAAGTGGATGAAAATATAATTTAAAGACTCAGTTAAATTCATACATATACGTATGTATGAATTTATATGTATATTTGTGTATATTTCATAAATATACACAAATGAAGCTATTATAAAGCGTATAAAATGTACTATATCTAACTTTTGTTTTAATTCATGTGGCTTGTTTGTGAATTATACGTCGGTTGTGTGTTTAACTATTTATGTTGGTGTTGTTTTGCACCTTTGATTGTAGTTTTGCGTTTATTATTTACAGATTAATCTGATTGGAGGTGCTTTATGCCTCAATATCGAATAAACTCTAACCATGACATTATCGACAGTTAACGGGCCTTTCCTAAATACTTCTGTACGAAGAGTTAGTATATTTGTGTAATTTTTTTGGGTTCTTAGAATTCAGTAGTTCAACAAATAACCCTTAATTATAATTTTGTCCTTCCGTCGGTCTATCATAGTCTCGCATTTTCTATAATTTTGGACCTATGTGTATGAAATGTTCCGAATGCTTGGTTCATATGATGTTCTCAGTTATCATGAACGATTTATAAAAAAATTAATTACGACCATATTCACGTGAAGTTGGAGCAAAACATTTTTTCGCCGCGCGCTAGCGAATATCGATCTTTTGAAATGAAATTAATGTTTGGTTCATAATTTTTCATTTTTGAGCCCGTCTACGAAATATTCAATTTAAAAATAAAGTATAATTTTTACATAAATTTTTGAACCATAGATTTAAAAAATGTGAAACAATTTTAGGTAATATAATTTTATTACAATTTTCAAACAACGTTATTCAGGGTAACTCGCATCGATAATTTCGGAAAATGTAGATAACTACTAAACTTTACTTCGTACGTGCTCCAAGGCTCACTTGGCTGGGTTTATTATTCTATTTTTTAAAAACATTGAATAATTTTGACGAAATGTTACAAAGTTGAAAGCACTGGATACGATTTGATCTAAAGGCAATTTTCAAAATATGAATTAATTTACGGACTCTAAATGTGGACTCAATTTTATGTCTTCCAAAACAACTTATGTGATATTTTAAACAAATAATGAATCGTGTGAAGAAAAATAAATGTATTAAATTTTATTTTTTTTTTTTTAAATTATGTTACTCGGTAATTTTTTTTCTTTTTGGACTTTTTGGTGAATTACTCATTCGCCAATTTTTTACATGTTTTACTCTGACAATACTTTTGATTTAAAGACGCCTTTATTTTTAATGTTTTTTTTTTTTGAGACGCTGCAAGATATGTCTGCAAAAGATGCAGTTTAGTTCTTGAAACGCGAAAGTGATTTTTTTTACAAATCGCCTCCAATTCAAAGCGATCCTTTAAATCTTAATTAATGGGGATTTCCAAAAACTATCCTTTAGCTATAAATGACGGACGCGACAATAAAAAATTGAACATTTAAAAAATGTCTCATCAATCTTCGGTCATTCCTTTCCAAAGTTTTTGAGGAATAGTGATTATTTGTGTACAGATTTTTTTCTTTACTAGTAAAATTATCATTTTCGACAATCTTCTAAATAAATCAAATCTTTGGTTCCGCGAACTCTAATCACAATTTAAAAAAATTAAAAAATATTGACCATCTCGGCTTAAAACGATTTTCCCAATAATATACTGAAGGTATAAAACAATATTAAAAAGCATTAGGCATTGCTTATGATATGTTATACTATTAACTGTTATTTGTATATAGATTTTCCCTACACTAAGAAAATTATCATTTTCGACAATGTTCCAAATAAATCATATATTTGGTTTCGCGAATTCTAATCACAAATTAAAAATTTGAAAAAAATATTAACCATCTGGGCTTAAAACGATTTTCCCAATAATGTACTGAATGCATAAAGCAATATTAAAAAGCATTAGGCATTGCTTGTAACATGTTATACTATTAACTGTTATTTGTATACAGATTTTCTCTGCCCTAAGAAAATTAGCATTTTCGACAATGTTCCAAATAAACCATATCCTATATACATATATCTATATATATATATATATATATATATATATATATATATATATACATTTATTTTTTTATTTACATTAGTAAAATATATTCTTCACTTAATATTAGCCGGACGGGGATAAGAAAACGACCGCAGCGCTCGCTGTAGCAGGATTGGAAATGTCTAAAGGCGCCTGTTAAATATTGTCATATATAATATAATTTGCTTACGTATATTGTCGTGTTTACTTCTGGAACCAGTGCAGCTTAGCAAAAATGTCACTAATTTCTTAATAAAAGAATATACATAAAAAACGATGTATTTAAAAAAAATTTAAAATAGGTCACGCGGTAGTCATTATTTTACTATAAAAATTGATTGGATAAAATTAAATAATAATACATCCATTTCTTATACTGCAATTTTTTTCATTATTTTCACTTTAAATTTATAATTAGATATTATATATTTAACAAATATATAAATATGAATGGTGATAATAAGAGAAAAAGTTAAAAAAGAAACTTAATAACTTACAAAATTTTAAAAAATTGCGTCTATCTCACTTAATATTAACAAAAACATTCAATTCTACAAATCTTAAAAATTTATTATTAAATCTTGATTATATGTTTTTTTGTTCAATTATAAATTAGTCATGTCTTAAAAACATCACTAAAATTAGTATTTTTGCTGTAACAAACTGATACCTAATTTTTTATGCCCTAAAAGTAATTTTTTTTAATATGGCACGATAGTTATTTCGTATTAAATTGTAAAAATACTTCAAGAAATAAATACTAATTTTATAGATTATCAATATTCAATAGGAAATTAGATAAAATGCATTCCGTCTGACATTGTGTTTGAAATGTTATAATATGGGTAATAAATTTATTATTTTACTCATTTTGTTGAGCATAAAACAAATGGATATTATATATTTTAGATACGGACAACTGAAATCTTGTATTATTCGTTAATGAAAACATTTATTTATATATTTTCCGTTATTTTTTATATTATTCACGTAAACATTTATCAGAACTGTTAATTTGAACAGTACTGATAAAATTGAAGCGCCTATAAAACTGCGGACGCTAGGCGGCGCTAATGTCACGCACTCAACCAATACATCCGCAAGAATTTCCCTCCCGGTGGATATACGCAAAATACATATGAATGCAAAGTGTCCAAGAAACATTTGTAGCTAAGTATATACACTTGTAAACAGTGAATTTTATTTAAATAATGTTTCTTAAGGTTTCACTATAAATATTCCGGACAATGATGTTTAACAATAATATTTTGATTTATCAGTTCAAGTCTTACGTATTACCTATGGCCGAACTTTTATATCATCGCGAACTTTTTCAATAGTTTTGACAGTGCATACAGTTTTTCGTGATTTTTCCAGCATTTATATCCACTACTCTGTTTGTGTTAATAATATCGTAGTTATATGCTGTTTATCTTTTAATTCAAGATAAATATTATCTATGTGCATAATTTCATTGTAATTCGATACAAACACAAAAACAGGTAATGTTTCTCTTATGTTAGAGGGAATACACAAATACATATGCATTTAAGGACCAATTCCGTCGATCGCAAATAAAGCTCAAAACCAAGTTTGATTCGCCATTAACTACACTGTTAATGTCATTTAGTTAAGTATTCCTCATGTATTTTTGCTTAAAAGGTTGTATAAACTAATTCATTAATATAACATTCAGGGATGAATTATTAATTTATCTGCTATATATTTTTATATATTTATAAGAATAAAAATCTCACTAACTGCTTTTTTAAATTTCTTATTATCAGCTACTATCGACTATATTATAATCAACAAACTGCATTGAAAAATTAACATTATATCTATGGACGAATATATTGGGCCACCCCACCGTGTCAGTGAATGCATATACACAATAACCTCTGTGCACTCGTTCGTATTGCGGCGAGTCGGCCTACGAAGGGTGGGGGAGCGATAGACAGAGCCGCCGTAGGGGGCTGGAATTGATCCGGCTGGCGCGTGCCTAGCGACGAGGGCCAACCCCAGGTAAGGAATAATACCAAATGCGAGGGCATAGTGATGGGGAAGGTGCAGGACTCGATAAAATGGTTGAGTTGTGATGCAAAGGAAAGGAGACTGGCAAAAGTTCATATAGTGTTGGGTTAGTGTTAGAAAAATAAAAATGGCATTGTCATAAAGAGAAAATTAAAAAATAAACATCCTTAAAAGTTTCATCAAAATCGTCAGACAAATGACAAATCTTGTACTACTAATGAAAGTTATTTTTCATAAAAGTTTTTAAATCTTATTTCTGCGCAATTCTTTGAACTAGCAACATAAAACAGAGTGGAGATTGGGTATTACTGTAATCTCCATCCGTAGATATACCATATTAATTCATGATACTCACAGGCTTGACAGAGTCGTCGCAAAAAGTTACGTAAAACTCGAAAAGAGCAAGCATCAGCTCCGACGAGCGACTGAAGTTTTCTCCTTAAGTACGATTGTCTTGAATGAAAAAATGCCGACAATATAATTATTTTCAACTAAAACACAAATTAATAAGATCAAATACATACAACAGAATTAAAAACATTTAGTAACATCAGACAAAGAAGTTAAAATTAAAAGACACTTTTTAATTTTATAGAATAGAAGACACCAAATATTTACACATAATAATACTTAATGATGACATCTCGATATAAACGAACGATAGTAAACTATGTGTTTTAAGCTTCGTCGTTGCAATTACGCCATAAGAAAATGCCAATATGTGTGTTATACTCCGTCATTGCGATTAGGCCATAAGAAAATGCCTAATATTGATATCCAACTCTAAAGATTCACAGAGACGTTGCACGGAATCCACCTAAGGGTTACAGTTTTTAACGCTCTGAACTTCGTACGATCAGAACCTAACAGTTACACTTTTTTAACGCTCTAAACTTCGTACGCTCTGCACTTCTGATTTTACTCCTCATAAAACTTCATACCGGGCGCTGTATATGTAAATCGATTCTTAACGAGTAAACTCTAAAAATAAATTCATTTTAACAATGACATGATTCATTTTCAATGTCACTTAACAGTTTATTTTTAATTAATTTGGGTGACAGCTACACATTAAAAAAAGCAATCAGTATTAATTACTACTTGTAATTTATTTCAAAAAGTTATTATATTTTTCACTGAATTTTCTTTTTCATTTTATTATGTTTTTCATTAAATTTTCTTTTTCATTTTTATTTCTCATTAACCAATGTTGATATTTTAAAAATGTATTATATACGCATTTATGAACATAGCTTTCTTTTTTTTCTATTAACCTCGCAAATTGTATTTTATTTTTAGCTCTTTCCAGATTGTCAATCGCTGAATTGTTTGGTTTTTAATTTTCTAAAAAATGACAGCTTTTTAAAAATTACAATCTATTTTTACAACGTAAGTATTAGTGTAACAAACGAGTGCTAATTAGAATTTGTCTTTATTAAAAAATTGTAATGTCGATACCAACGAAATAAAAACATAACGTCCGTTTGTCTAGTTGTATTTAGGTTATCATATTCTATATACAACCCTCATTGTTTCATGTCTTTGTCTGTGTCCGTGCACTTGTCATACCTTCGTAGTTTTTACAATTGTTGGCCTTGGTTTAATTTTTAAAGTTTATGCTTCATATAAAGATAAAGCAATAAAATGTCAAAAAAGAGGAAGCAATAAAATGTTTTATAACTCCGTTTTTAAGGCACATCCCCTAAATTTTTCGCACATACTTAGGGTGAAACAGATTAGCAAAGCAAAAACAAATCTTTGCTATTTGCCACCGGAAGATGTTGTTATCCAACGAAACCTAGGTCGTGGCAAAGAATTTAAATAAAATAGAAATAATACTACATCACGTTTAATTAAATAAAATTCCGTTTTAATTAAAAGCGACTTTACGGTCGCTTAAAAATGACTGTAACGAAAGAACATGTGAGTAATCTTATGACGACACTCTTTCTTTCCATTAAGAAAGAGTGTAGTCATAAGATTACTCACATGTTCTTTCGTTACAGTCGTTTTTAAGCGACCGTAAAGTCACTTTTAATTAAAACGGATAAGAAATATTTCACACTTATGTTTCATATGTATGAGTAGGTAGTAACTGAAATTAACTCATGGCTCGTGCAGTACACGAAACAGAATATACAACAATAATATATTTCTCGGTTAATATCGAAAGAAATTAATAGATTATAAGAAAACTTTATAAAAAAAACTAAATCATAGTCTTTTAATTTCATGATCATATTAATATATACATGGAAAAATATTTCAGTCTATATATCACTTTAAATTAATTTCAACTTGAATTTTCGAACTTGCATCTTAAAAATTTTTTATTTTCTTTGTTTTATTTTTTTTTGTTTCTTTTATTTGTTGTTGTTTTTTTTATTCTTCATCTTTATCTTTGCTTTTATTTTCTTTCTTCTGTCGTGCTTGGGTTTGGAAATATATTATTTAGGGAGCAATGGGTTTCCCGATTTTATTATTTGTAGAGAAAATTTACAAGAAAACCTGAACCTGTTTTTTAAACAGTAGGCGGTTCTGTAATTATATTAAACAATAGCAAACAATGCGTGTGCAGTTTCAGTAAATAATGATCGGCGTAGAAATAGTAATAAAAAGGTAAGCCTTAAAAATCAAAATCTGTCTACGCTGTAAAAACGACTAAAAAGTGCAAAAAACCATATTCTTAATTCATGATTGGTGTACCAAACAAAGACTGTATTCAGCCCAAAAAAATATTTTCTTAATTTATAAGTGATGTACCAAACAAACTTCAGATAGATTTTCTGGGTCAATTATTAGTAATTGCTTATTGAAAAATATATACGTTTGATTTCATCTCTTCAATCACCATGCCAGTGTTCACTTCTTGCGGTGCACAGCGAAGGCTGAAACTTTGGGAAAGAAACTTTTCAGATCACAATGATCTAAAAAAATCCTTCTAGCTTCTTTCAATTTTATGTGAAGAAACATTACATGTTACGTCCACTTAGAAAACACTTAAACTAAACTTTTTAGCCAGCAGATAGATAGATAATTTGTTCTTAATTGGCCAACTGATTTTCTTGACTATTTCTCCTTAATATCGATACACTTACCATCAATATTCGACACCCCAACGCCCTTTTTATCATCCCTCTAACCCTCCCTCATAAAAGTCACCCTCTTGCGTCTGGACGCTCCCTCCAGTTGTGTCCCCTTACTGCGCAGGACATCGGCCACGATCACTGCATCGGAATAAAGCGATGGTTAGGGTGCATGAAGCAAGCGAACATCGGCGATATCGAGGATTGAATTTAAAATTCAGATACATGACGCTTTTTGCAATACGCTCCTCGTAAAATATTCGACTTACCAGTATTTATCATTTATAGTTTTAACTTTGATTTATTGAAATGCAGATATTTGATTAGAATGCAATGTCGAATAAAGTGTGATTGTGAAGACGAATAGACAATGTTGAGATGATTTGACTATAATGAAACTGTGATAACAAAGTCTGTCAAAAAGGAAAAGTCTGAAACTTAATTTTCTTTTGAACACTTCACAAGTATCTACATACGAAAAGTTTCAGTCACTCTTATTTTAATATTTCATTTATTTCCAAAGTTAAGATAACATAGTCTTATTGATAAGAAATACTGTGTAATTCAAACATTACTTGAATGTTTTCTTTATTTACAAATATTATTTTGGTAAACGTAATTCCATAAACAGTTTTTTCCTCAAAAATTCTATATGCATTATTATTTTACTAATATATCATTATTTTAATATAAAAAATTGTTTATTACGTACAATTATTATGTCACTTTGCTCTAGTCCCATTAATTTCTAACATCTTACTTCACCTTCATATGTTATCGGCTAAAACCGACATCGAAACAAACTAAATGCAACAATGCACATATGGACCAATTGGTTTAGCCCAGGTCAGACTAGTTTATTCTACTGTGAAAGCACATACCCTGGAACAAAGCGACGTTACCTGGTCTGAACTAATTGTGACTAGTTATTTAGGATATATAGATATCTCAAAAGCCCTTCTTTTATTATATTTATGACGTTTTTCGATTTTATTATTTTAAGTTATCTTTGGTTAAGGGATAACATTAGTTTTTCCTCTAAAGGAAAACGTTTGGATAAATTATACTGGCCTAACGAGAGGCTATAATACATAAACCGTTTGAAAAAAATAGTTTGGCCTGGGGAAAACTATAATATTTTATCTTAAAATCGGATTAGACTGGTAATATATACTATATAATTTATACTATATAACAATAACTCTGATACAGCTCTTTACGTATTTACCAGTGCTTATTTTCTTATTTTTTACTGACTTCTATTGTATCATCGCCAATATTTTATTTTCCATCTCAAAAGCTCTTTCTTTATTATCTTTATGACCTGATTTCTTCATAATCTTATTCTTTTCTTTTCAAATATCGCTATTTTATAATCCAATCACGTAAATTTTCATTTGAATAATATTCAATACGATTTCATTCTTCCTTTGTGTCAGAAAAAGCTCACTTTGAAAAAGCTTATCTTCTGTCTATTCGTTCATTGTTAAGAAAGACATTTTTAAAATAAATATAAGATATTCTTTTCTTTATTTAGTCCGTATTTTTCACCGATATACAAAGTAAAAGTTTAGGAGAGATCAAGGACATAAAGATACAATATATATATAATGTACGTGCGTGTACTTTATCTTTAAATATATTGTCGCTTTTTGTAGCATTTTCATTGAAGAATATTGTCTATGCAGTAATCATATATTAAAATCTAATATAACATTGAAATTTAATGATAATCGTTTTAAGGAAATAAATAGAAGGAATATATTTATTTATGCATGTAAATAGAAACTTAGGACATGTTTATCAAAATTATTACACAATTTATGTAATGCGTTTTTGTAAAGTTTTTGAAATATTGGAGATTCCTAAGAGCAAAAAAATATTATTTCATAATTGTTATCTGTTTATTTCTCTACATCTTTGTTATTTTATAAGTTCCAGAATCATTACCCACTCTCTAGCTGTACTATAAACAAACGCACCAGTCTCGATTTTTCACGAGAAAAGTAATTATGACTCGGGTTATTTTATAATGGATCAACTTTTACTATTGCTTTTTTAAAAGGAAGACCATTCTCTTAAAAATTATACTATTTTTTAACTTTCCCAAATCTTTATTTTGATATAAATTTTTATCTATCACTTGTTTAACATTTTTCTGTCGATTGGTTAACTATCTAACAATTGGTTAACATTTTTCTATCGATCGGTTAACTATCTATTAATGGGTAAACATTTTTCTGGCGTTTGGCTAAACCTTTAAAATTGTTTATCATTTTTCTATCGATTGGTTAAACATCTATCAATTGCTTAACACTTTTCCATCGATCAGTCAATTATCTACCAATTGGTTATATTTATTTGTCAATTTTTAGCTTACTATCAATTGGTTAACATTTTACTGCCGATTATTTAACTATCTATCGATTGGTTAGCATTTTCATATCATTCGGTTATCTATACATTAATTGGTTAACATTTTTCTATCGACTGGTTAATTATATATCAATTACTTAAATTGTTTCTATCAATCAGTTAACTATCTATAAACTGGTCAATATTTTTGTATCAATTGTTTAACATTCGATCAATTGATTAAAATTTGCCTATTGATTGTTTAACTATCTATAAATTGGTTAACATTTTTGTATCGATTGGTTAACGACCTATCAATTGGTTGACATGTTTCTATCGATTGTTCTACTATCTATCAATTGCTTAAAATTGTTCTATCGATCAATTAACTATCTATAAATTAGTTGATATTTTTCTACAAATTGTTTAACTTTTCATCAATTGGTTAGCATTTTTCTATCGATTGTTTAATTATCTATAAATTGGTTAACATTTTTCTATAGATCGATTAACTGTCTATCAATTGGTTAACAGTTTTATGTCGATTGTTTGACTATCTATCAATTGTTTAACATTTTTCTATCGATCGGCTAGCTATCGGAATAGACATACACATTTACAGTTTTTCATTTAATTTTAATAAAAACTCGCAATTTGGAAAACCTAAAAAAACCTTTGGTTTTATTAGGGATTTTAAAACTACGAAATTTCAACTGTGTTTTCGTTATTTAAAATTTTAAAGTCCAACCTAAGACCTAAGATATTATATGAATATCAATAAGCTTTTTGAACTTAGAATGAAACAGGAGCAAAAAATAAATATCCATATTAAAACTTTGGTTTTCAGTCATAAAGCAAAGTCAAGGTAAAAAAGGTTAAAAAAAATAATTTAGGTTAAACTAAGTTGTAGGTGGGTGAATTTACTGGCAAAAGATAAATTAATACAAATTTAAAAGAAAAAATTATTTTAAAATATTTATTTGTCGTTTGTTTTTAACGTCATCGCATAAAAATCCGTTAACTGATTTTAATGGCGTTTTATTGTTATATTTTATATTATCCGAAAAACTCAAGACTCAAACCAAACATATAGATAGTGTAAACCAATTTTCACATCAGTAACTTTAACTCCTCGAAGATATAGGAATGCAATATACAGATAAATAGATTGATAACACGGTTTCATCAAAATAAATCCAAATCTCAACATTTTGTTACAAGGAAATATTAAAATTGAACATATAATAAAACAGCTCAAGTTTCACTGTTAAGTCTCTCAAAAAAGGATTTTTATAAATCTCACGACTCGGAAGCTGAACGACTATAACAACTTCGTTACGGTGTGTGACTACTGAATGGTAAACACAATAGACAACATTGCCTAATCTTAATATTTATTTTCATTAAACCTTTTAAAATAGAACAATCGATCAATACCTGAATGGAACTGAGAGTTTAGAGTAAATTTAATGGCCTCTACCGTCGAATCCCACAGACATAAACCAATCCTGCGACAATCCGAAATGGCCGCGTCGTCCGACATTCAATCCATTATCCGAGGGAAAACTAAGTCCAACTGGAAAATCGCATAGGAATAGAACGTTGAATTTCCACTGCAACGACTTACCTCTAACCCGGGACCGTCCGTCTTCTTAGTCTGATGCTTTTACCGAATTGCGTATGGGATTACTCGACTCAGGATTCAGGTTTCATTATTTTTACTCTACTCTCGGAATGAAAAATAGGTGGTAGAGCTTTTAAGACGATGTAGGTGTTTATGTACGTGTAACGCTTATTCGTTTCCGGCTAGAAAAATATTACTCAACAAATGTCGTAATCTTTCTGTGGAATACGAACTTGAGCAAAAATATAAAGCAAACTGGAGAATTTTTTTCCTAGACGATATTTTAAGTTATGAAAGGAGAGTTGGATATCATAAATATGTTTTAATGTTTTTTTTATTTACATATTAAGATTTGGGAATAAAATAAGAACTTCTCAAAACAAACGTGTATATTATCAAATATGCTTGCTTATCGTTTTTGTAACATATTTAAAATGTCATATTTGTTTCCGTATATCCGTTTTCTTACATTTAAAATAAAATTTTAATGGGCTACGGACTTTTGAAACTCGTACGTTATATATCTCCTGCAAAACTTGAATAGCTGCATATTTTAATACAATTCATTTTTAAATTTATTATGTTGGAATATGTGTGTAAATAAAAAAACGAATACTCGTCAGGACAAAAATTTCGTGAATGGAGAAGATGTTATTTCAGACAAGTTAAAAAAATGCATTCTTTATTTTGAGCTATAGAAGGATGCAAGAAACTATTGTGCATAACAAAAAAATTGTAGCTGTTATTTTGATCGGAATCGATAAGCCAAATTGCTATTTTTTAAATTAGTTTAGGTTATTTTCTATTAAAAAAAAATAAGATAAATGAGACAAAAATTCGGATTTCTCGGAAAAACAAATTTCTCCAAAATCATAAATAATTAGACTGAGCGAAGTAAACATTTACATTTGGATAGTATATGGCCGACCGAGAATTATATGTATGTCTGTGTCTTTGTTTCTAACAGCCAAACAAAATGTATAAGGGACATTTCTTATAATTACATTTTTCTCAACTAAATGAAACTACGTGATGTAGTACTATTTCTACTTTATTTAATTTCTTTACCACGACCTAGGTTTCGTGTATCTAAAGAACGGGATAGAACATTTGATACCACACTCAAAATTATGATAAAAAATCGACGTTTGCAAATTGGCGGTTCCTAGGTTTATGTCAAAATAGAGCATTTTCGTCAAAATCAAAATTGAATCAAAAAATAACGTAAGAAATAATATTTCGATTTTTCGGCTCTTTTTTAGTAAAATGAGAAGTGCCTTGTAAGGAAATTATGTAGTAATATACATATTTATATATATATATATATATATATATATATATATATATATATATATATATATATATATATATATATATATAAATATATCTATATACACATTATATAAACACATTTATAATTATGAATAAAATCTAATTCACACATTAAATCTCATATAATATATTTAATATTGAATATCTTTGGCGTTAATTTTGTAGAAATTCATTATTCACAATTAAATGAAACCACGTGATGCAGTATTATTTTTACTTTCTTCAAATTTTTTACCACGACCTAGGTTTCGTTGTATTACATGTTCAGGTGGGCTATTAGCAATGATTGGAAGAATCTATGTTAATAGACCACCTGAAGATGTTGTAATACAACGAAACCTAGGTCGTGGTAAAGAATTTAAAGAAAGTAGAAATAATACTACATGTATTACGTGGTTTCATTTAATTGTGAACATTTAATATTAACAATAATTTAAGGTAAAACTGCAATACACCAGAAGTTTTAAACAAGAGTTTGTAAAAAATGCTCCTTTATTTATATGCTCTGTTGATTGACTACTATGATTATTAGTCGCTATAAGATTAATTGTTGATGTACTTCACTACAGATATAGTAAAAGAAATTGAATAACTCAAAGCTATTTCTGCCAAATCAGGAACAAAATTCTCGCTCTCTATTGATAATTTTAAGCTATTTGATATCCTGAAAATACTTGGCCGATCTAGATATTGCCTAAATTTTGTAGATATTGTGCAGAAACTTGTATCAGTTATTTCATTAGCATTTGCCCATCTCTGTCCAAACAATCGATGTGGCTTCCATTCCATATGGTCTTTCAAAACTATGATAACAAGTTTAAAAATATAAATGCTAATACCTAAATTTTAGTATCCAGTATCTCATTAAAAGTTATTGGATATAAATATCGATATTTCCACAAAAAATGTGAATACTTTATCGACAATTGGCTAGTCCGACAGGTTTTTAGAAACTCACGTAATTTTAAGAAAACTACAGCGGTATCTCGCAACTTATAATTTTTTTTAAATATTGACTATGTTTTTACGCCCATAAAAGATATAACAATAAATTTGTTGTGAACAATTAATATTTTTAAACAGTTTCTTAGAAATACTATGCACTCTTAAATGTTTAACAGTGGATGAAACTTTTTTTCTGATTTTCAAGACTTTAAGTTGGCCGGAAGTACCCTATAGATTTTAATGACGAAGAATACGCTAAGAAAAATGCTAAGAGCCACATAATTTTGTTGCGTGAACCAAAAAAATTTAAACATTTGCAGCAATATTAAACCGTAGATCTCAATACAACATAGATAGATAGATGACCTGACAGACAACGCCTATATGCACCACATACGGTCAAGACTGTCAGTAGGCCTTACTGACAGTTAAAAAGGTATTTCTGTTTGTCATTAACTGTCAGTTGTGTCGGAACTAGAGTCTACTTTACTCTATGGCACGATGTAACTCCTAAAGTATCAACACAAAGAACGTTTTTAACTGTCAGTAAATCCGACTGGGATTTCTGACCATATGTGGTGCTTATGGGCGAAAGCGATCCTATAAGAATTCCTTTTTTAATTTTGAGGAACGGAACCGTAAAAAAGTATGTCGGTATTAAGGTTCCTAGAAATAAAGTTGTCTTTATCGTGGTGGCCACGTCAATTCTACTTATGATTTTAAACATCAAACAAGTTACTATAATTTTAAACATCAAAATTTTGAAATGAACCTCTTTACCCGCAATTCCCTTTGTCTTTCAATCGAACAATCGACAGTGTTAACATGGCGAGGAGAAACATCTCGTGATTAGACGCGCTGTTATAGCAAAGGTACGTCATTCGTAAGCAAATATCAAAATTTCGAAATGAATTAAGACCTCTTTACTCGCAATTCCCTTTATATTTCAATTGAACAATCGACAGTGTTAACATGGCGAGAAGAAACGTCTCGTGATTAAACGCGCTGGCATAGCAACGGTACGTTATTCGTAAGCAAATATCAAAATTTCGAAATGAATTAAGACTTCTTTACTCGCAATTCCCTTTATATTTTAATCGAACAATCGACAGTGTTAACATGGCGAGGAGAAACATCTCATGATTAGACGCGCTGTTATAGCAAAGGTACGTCATTCGTAAGCAAATATCAAAATTTCGAAATGAATTAAGACCTCTTTACTCGCAATTCCCTTTATATTTTAATTGAACAATCGACAGTGTTAACATGGCGAGGAGAAACATCTCATGATTAAACGCGCTGGCATAGCAAAGGTACGTCATTCTTACGCAGACAAAGCTGCGAAAAGAGCTTTTCCGAATATATTACAAATATAAACACCTTGAGTAACACAAAAACCCATCTTCATCACTTTGCGTGCTGGAATTTATTAAAGCTTCCAAGATTTTACGCAGAGCTTATAAAATTTAATAACACGACTGCCGATGCATAATCTAAATTGCGAAATTTTCGAAAAAAACGAGCGAACCGAAACGCATCGATAAATTTAAAAATTCATTATCAGATTCGCAGCGAGGGGGGGCGCACGAGGACATCGCTTTTCCGGAAATAACGATCAGCAGCGTCTGAGCGCTTAGCCGGAAAAGTATTTCCCGATACTGAATTAGGCTTTTTATGTGTTATGAAACCATTAAGGGTGCGGCTATGTACTGAGACCGTTCACTGTATAATTGGCGCACAGACTTGATGACGTTTTAGGTCATTCATAGAGGGTGCAATTAAACTTATGTAGCAATATATAATTATAAGTTCATAATATTAGGATAAGAAAGAAAATCTTTCAGGGTACCACCTTTTCCGTTTATTTATTTTTTTCTTTGTCTAATCATAGCATAAATTCAACAAATACAAAATAAGTTAAATTAAAATCGTACAATATAATAATATAGGATGGTAACTTTCAAATCGGACTCTATTTATAAACATAAATCATATCTGTTTTGTTTTGAATCGAACAAATTCATCAGACTGAAATAAAATGTTAATTAACTCCGAATATAAGCACGTATAATTAGATCTAAACGTAACATAATGCACAGGAAAGTTCTCAAAAAACCGATCCCACGCAAGCCATGCTCTGATGATATAAACCATTTTGAGCCACTTTTGGCTCACGATCAAAGCTTTAATAAACCTTTCGATAAAGTCCCTCAAAATTGCTAATTTTACAATCAAAAGCTTGTCAATACTCAGCATTTATTTCTTACAGGGAAAGTAAAAAATTAGTCAAGGATGTATTGCATTTTATGACAAAACGGTTATTATAGTTACTTTCCTATAGTTTGTTAAAAATTGAATACATTGAATAACATTGCTTTGTTTTAAAAAAATTAGCTAAGTGATATATTGGTTAAAAGACAGTTTTAAAAAGAAAACGAAAAATTGTGATTAGATAAAAAGCGCCGTAAAATCTCAAATTGAAACTTGAAAGTTCTAGTATTGAATATATTTGGCGTTAATTTTGTAGAAATTCATTATTCACAATTAAATAAAACTACGTGATGTAGTATTATTTCTACTTTCTTTAATTTCTTTACCATGACCTAGGTTTCGTTGTATTACAACATCTTCAGGTGGGATATTAGCAAATATAATATTTGCTAATAGCCCACCTGAAGATGTTGTAATACAACGAAACCTAGGTCGTGGTAAAGAAATTAAAGAAAGTAGAAATAACACAAAAATAATATCATCACGTAGTTTCATTCAATTGTGAGTTCTACTATTTTTAAAAAAAAAATTATAGAAACTTGTTAAATATAGCTATTTGTCCGTTTGTACATAGCTATTTGCACTCTACGGTTTGACAAGCGTAGAATTGTGCATTATCTGCTGATGCAGATGTGTGTGATACTTAAAACTTGATAAGACAATAAAGTAAAAAAAAACAATATTCATCAGGAATAGAGAATTCACACATAAATTAAAATTAAATATTTAAAACCATCATTTATTTAAAACGTATAACTATTTGAAAATTACTCTTTACTACTCATAATTATAATTTGTCTTCAGGATATAAAATTATTTCAAAACAAATTTCACATATTTTTGTCGAGTTTTAAACAATTTGTAAACAAAAACACATGGGATAAAGTTGTTATCGGTGAATGAAATAAAATGGTTTTAATGCTACATAATAAACATTATTTATTTTTCCCTATTTTTCTTATCACACAGCTACTAATCTAATAGCTATAGCTAATCGTAATGTCAAATTATTTGTCGCTAAACTGAAGTGGAGATTATGATAGATAGCCCGAAAAACTGTTCGATTCAGACCCGATGCAGTAAATAACAATTAACTATTATATCTTAAATTGAGAAATACATAAGCATTTAATGTTTATATATATTACAACCGTCTGATTCATAAATATATAACATTACTAAAAGAAACGAGTTTTAATTGATGTGGTATTTAAATATGTAAGAGAAACACTCAATTTTTTTTTATTTTCGTAATTTTATACTGAAAGTAAATACGTTAAAACTAAACATCTGAAGAAAGCCTACAGTATTTGCTACCCATATGCTACTGCATTAGAACTATCGATTTGATAGACCTGGAAAATTAAAGTTTCACAAGTCAACTGTTTATTGTAAAATCTACCAAATCTGATACTATAGCAACGTACGCAAGTTTTTCAATCATTTGGAATGGTAGGTTATATTTAAGACTAATTAACTAATCAAACATTTTTCTTTGAATAAATCCTTTGGCTTTGTCGAAATGTGTATGAGGAAAGTATTACATTAATACATAATAATATAAAAAAGTTCCTTAAAAATATATTTTTGTAAGTGTAAGAAGCTTCTTCCTAAAGAACTTAAGAAAAATAAACCTTGTGAAAAAGAAATCGCACTTAGCGAATAGAACTCGTATTGCAAAGTTCCTTACTCTTTTAAGTATATCTCAATTTAAGGATTATCAAACTATTTAATAATGTTAATATTATCTTTAATTGCGTTAATTATTATTCCCATTTATTAAACAAGAAAACCCATGTCCAGTTTACAGGTTACCCCAAAGCGCTGGACATGGTCAAACATTAAAAAATACAACAATTTACATTACTCGTAATACCATAAATAATCTATACGTATAATAAAATTGTAAGAGACCAAATTCCGTACATGGAAAATATTTTAAAAAGAGTGACTGATATCGCGTATAGAATCATAATTGAAGCCGGAAACCCTTTTTTTATTTTTGTTTGTATGTTATTTTATGCGTCAATCACGCTGGATTTACTGGACGGATTTTGATAAAATTTAATAAGATAATAGTTTATACCCAAGAACAACATTGAGAAATAAAAAAGGAAAAATGTCTTATTCCGAATTTCAAGCGAGTGATACTGTGGAGCATAGTTATTAATTAACAAAACAGAAAAAACACGTTAAATCAAATTAAACATAAAACTAACTAATTATCAAATATCAACTACCAACCAACTCCATAACCGTACTACTAAAGCAGTCAATGGAGCAGAAAAAATGTAAAGATTTGGCGCCTCTCATAATACCTCCTTGATTAACATAAGTGCGTGAAAAACTGGTGAGCACAGCAGGATGAAATGCGCACTCTGGGCGATAAAATGAACTATGACTCCATCTTCTCACGTAACAGTCAGGAGGATAAAGCGTCACAAAACCCAAGACCGAGGGGTTATCAAAGTAATTATTTATTAATTTAGCAAATATATCATCAAAAGCAATTCCTCTCAAAGTTGAAGTGAATTATATCCGACCATGCTAGTTATAAAATCTGAAGGAAACAAATGAGGATATTATCCGTATATTTTTAATTTAAAAATCTATTAAACTTTTTTAACACTTTCTCCACCATAAATATATACGTTACGACATGTGGAGGATAGATGATTGAATTGGTTTCAAGGATACTACGGACCAAAGAATTAAACAAGGCCACTGTCATAGAAACCGTATAGACCTCCTGACAGGTTTCAATTATCCGTGAAATGTTAAATGGCTATCCATAATTACACTGAGATCCCGCACGGACGATACACTTTTGAGCGCAGTTCCATTTAACTCGTAAATCTACATCAAGGAACTTATTGACGAGAATACATCATCATTGCGCATTTGCCCACAATAAATTGTAGCTTGTCGCTCAGACTCTATTGAAATACTGAGTCGATGTCACTTTGAAACAGCTCACAATCAGATTGTTTTTCTACCACCGAAAACACCGTTCTACCCCCACAAATCACCAGCAAGTAGCAACGAGCAATACTGATAACTGAAGGCAAGTCATTAATCATAACGCGAAACAAAAGAGGACCTAGGTAGTAATACTTTGGCAGACTCCAGATTGAGTTATACATGGCCTTGATTTGAAATTTCCAAACTGAACGTAATACTTTCGACCCCCAAAAGTAACTGGCGGAAAATTTTACTAAATTGGAAGACTGATCTTCAATACTTTTAAGAGAATGTAATTGTCTACTCGACCAAGTGCTTTCTTAAAATCAAATTAAGCTGCTCTGCCACCCAGCATTTAATTCCCTAGCAATACAATACACAAAATTAGCAAGATTAGTGATGATAGATCGCTTAGGGCGAAAACCGTGCTGACAGTCCGTCAGCTGGTACTGAACTTGGGCATATGTACGGGATATAAGATAGTTTCAAATACTTCAATAAATATAGATAATATTTATACGGGCCTATATTTTTTACATCAGACCTTTCTAGGTTTCACGGACAATTGAAACCTTTGGAAGACGTCACGTGTGTACCTATTCTCAAATGTGGTTCTCCACATTTGAGAACAGGTACACACGTGACGTCTTCCAAAGGAATTGATAAAGTTCGGAACTCAAGGATAGATTTATTATAAATGTATATAATCGGTTTGAGGAAGATATCAGGATCGAGAGCCGTTTTGGCTGGAGCTGTCCAAAGTGAGCTCAATTTCAGAATAGTTTGGAACGTCCTTACGATATTCAAGAGCAATGCACCAATCCAATTAGCTACCCGTATCACTTCAGCAAGGTCGAGTATAATTATCCAAAAATACTAATTTTAATTTTTTCATGAAACCGTTTGGCGCCACATTACTCGAGTTTGTAACCCCATCCTGCATCATAGTCAGAGAAAGACGTCTGTCGGAACGCTTGCTTCTCACGTACATCTAAAAAGTATTGGCTTCCATATTTTGGACTTAATATTGGATTCCATATTTCGTATGAACGTGCTATGGAGAGCTCTCATCTCACATTTGTCTTACGTGTACCAAAAATTAAACATTTCACGATTACAACTCAAACCAAATTTGTATGACATTTATGATAAAACGATTCGGTACTAATACCGTAGATAAGCTCAGCGTTAAACCAAATTAGTTAATGGTACCACTGGAGCATAGTTGATTAATATTGGTAATTCAATTATACAAAACAGAAGCTTCATAAGTGTCGTTAATTTTATAAATGTTTTGACATGATAAGGTATAGATAAAGAAATTCCTATAAGTAAATACCATATATAGCATAGTATATCTTTCACAGACATAAAAATATCGAGAATTACTCAAAAGCTATGAAAAATAGAATAATTTCTGTGGTTTTCCGGTGAACTTTAGGTAAATTTCTAATCGTGCTGTTTTCATCACAATTTTCGTCTACAGTTTCAGAAATGGAAAGGAATATAAAATTTGTGGTACACTTTCACTTGATATACCAGACAATACAAGAAAATTAGTATATTTTACTTGCCTTCTTCTACTTTACTGTTGCTATTTTTAAGTATAACTGTTCAGATGTACATGAGTTAGTACGCTTTATGACTTCAAAATTTAAAATTTCTACGTCAAAAACAGACACACTGACGGACGGGCGGATACGTGAATAATATTAAAAGGATTTCGCTGTTTCCTTTATAGTTATGGAACAATTAAAGTGAAAAAAGTGGAGGAATAAATACGTAGTAAAGTAATAAACCTGGCTTAAAATTATTTAATACATGTATGTACAGCACTGCTGTGGGCCACAATAGGCGAAACAATCAATTACCACCTCATATTAACCTAATTTACGCATAATCAGCTTTTAAACAAAGTCAATTAAGCAAAGTTATTTCATTTTTCTGCCTGTTGCTTATTTCTAAAATACGTGGCAGATATTTTCAACATAAAGGTTACAGTAGGTAAGTAATGCTGAACGATTTTATTTACACTATATTTAAATTTTATTCGTAAATTAAAAACCTATCCGTAAACAAATAGGCACTTATTAACATTTAAAGGCGTTTCTGTTAAACCATTACAAATATTTATTTATCACAACCCAAATACATTGGCTATTATATATTTCACAGGTGTAACGGATGGTACATATTTAAATAATTATAAAATCCAAAATAACGGCTGTAGTTTTTCTGAAATATCCTAATAAGATTTTGATAATATCCTAATCTATTTTCTTCATGACTTTTGACTCAGTAGTTTCGGAAATGAGGGGGGAACGCTGATTTTTCCCATATATTTTGGAATATATTTTTAAATATGCAGTTTAAAATTATGAAAAAAATATTTTTCTCATTTTCATTACAAACCCTTTGAGATATTTTTCAAAGGGTAATACCACAGAATAAACAAAATTTTAATAAAAGTCATGTTTGTTTACCCTCGGTTTAATTATTTATGATTTTTTTAGATAGTTGGCATGTTAAAAGTTAGTTTAATAATATCTATAATATGTAGTGAGATATATTTAGGTTAATAATATCATAATATCTAGTGAGACATATTTAGATTAATAATATCTATAATATCTAGTGAGACATATTTAGGTTAATAATGTCTATTATATCTAATGAGACATATTTAGGTTAATAATATCTAGTGAGATATATTTAGGTTAATAAGTTCTATAATATCTTGTGAGACATGTTTAGGTTATTGATATCTATTATTATTTCAAGATTATACGTCCCACGGTTTATGAGAAAATATGCTGTGAACAAAGAAAAACAAAATACCTATTTCATCTTTCGTAGGCGTAAAAACAGGGTGCACATTTCAAAAATTATAACATCTAGACTCAACGCTATTTTTTTCCTACAACCTTTGTGTGGGTTTCCAAAAACCAATATTTTAGATTGAATAGTTTCAGAAATAGGGGGGAATATATATTTTTTCATATTTTTCGATATATTTCTGAGAATATAATATTAAAAGACACGAATGAAACATTTTTAATACTTTTAACTAGCCCTTTCGAACTATATATCACGCTATATATGGAAATAAAAGCTATAAGACGAAAAATTACAACAATAGGTCCAGTAGGTCCTCTCTAAAATAGGTAAAAACATAAACGTAATATTACCATATCAAATTTCAAGATTCTCATCTTTTTGATATATACATACATCATCATATATATATATATATATATATATATATCCATATATATATATATATATATATATATATATATATATATATATATCGGCGGTCTTTCGAGGTTCTACTCGCATTTAAACATATTTGGCTGGCCCACAAGTCAACTTGGTAAAATAACAACGGTTGTGAAGTCGTTTAGTGAAATTTACTCAATTGACTTTTTCGAGTGACTAACTTTTCCGAAAACGCTACTCTTAAAAAATATCAATTAAAATTGTTTACGACTTCTGCAAAAAACAGTTTCCTTCTTATCAAGTTGCTCGCACAGACGCGACGTATATTTTCCGAGCCGATATTACGCCTATAGCTAAGCACTCGAGCTCTACGTCAGTATGTAGACACAGGTTGGCTCATAAAAATTTAACGCTCGAGCCAAAATAACGCCATAAAGCAGGTTTAGCTCCTGTCTATCCATTCTCGAACACCTGGTCCCGCTTAGTTCGTTGGTATGATTGTTATTGCGGATACTGCATTTTCGTTGAGCGATTTTATGCCTCGCTTGGGTGGTCCTCAAACGTGCTTTTTGAGTTGATGGCGGACGGATGGCATCGATGAAATTTTATTGAAAATTTAACAATTATATATATATATATATATATATATATATATATATATATATATATATATATATATGTACAATTAGATGCTGAATATATTTGGCGTTAATTTTGTAGAAATTCATTACTCACAATTAAATTAAACTACATGATGTAGTATTATTTCTACTTTGTTTAAGTTCTTTACCACGACCTAGATTTCGTTGTATTACAACATCTTCAGGTGGGCTATTAGCAAAGATCAAAGATATATATAAATATATATATATATATATATATATATTTATATATACACGCACACATATATACATATATATGTAGGTTTATCAACAAATTATATCACTGAATGTTCATATACTTATAAATGTGCGCAAGTGCGTACGTGTGCAAGTAAATACGTAGGCGGTTGTGTGAATGCGTATAGTTGTGTATTCATTCGTGCAATATGCATCCGTCCTGTGCGTGTGCGCGTTCGTGTACACGTACATATTAGCGCAAGCGTGCTTGTTTTTGTGGATACTAAGACAGGGATACAAAAACAGGCACGTTTGCACGTGTGCATGTGTGTGTGTGTGTGCGTGTGCGTTTATGTATTCCCGTGTGCGCATTCGTGTACACGTGAGTACTAGCACAAGCGTTCTTGTTTTTGTGTATCCTAGACAGGATAAATTGTAATAATGGAACGTTATACTTCTCTATTATGACATATTTTGTTTTAGGTCTATAGCTTTTATTCATTATTCCACTCGGTCACCTCATTTTTCCCTAAGTCTCTCAAACTTCAACTCTTTCTTATTGTTTTTGTCATTTTTTTCTCATCCAATAATTCCAGGTTATCCAATCTTATCAGCATTTTGACATTATCTTCAAAATCCCACATTCCGAAATTATATTTCTGCTGTTATTATGGGGACATTAGTTAGATTTTAGACCCAACTGTTCTGCCCATAATAACCTACGTCATTGAAGCGTGGTCACTCACGACTGGCCTGATCTGAAATTTAAAATCGGTCAGCAAGCGATGAAAAGAGTGTTTCTGAAGGATAAAATCAGAAAGGAGGGTGTCTGATGGCAAATTCGGCATAGCACTTAAAATCAGCAAACCAAAGCGACTATTAGCAGATTACATATGCTGAAGAACCGATAACAAATTTTGTAGACGAGTTCTCGAGTGGAGACTACGAGCACAGTGTGAGATGAGGTGTCCCCATCCATGTGGACCAACGAACTAAAAGAAATGGACGGGACGAATATGGTGGCTCTCCTCGGGAAAGGTCCACATCCAACAGCACTAGCAGTGTAGACGAGTTCTAGAGTGGAGAATACGAGCCCAGTGTGAGATGTCCCCAGCCATATGGACTAACGAATTAAAAGAAATCGGCGGGAAGGATATGGTGGCGCTGAATATGAGAGACGTCCTTGGGAAAGGTCTACGTCCAGCAGTGGTTACAAGGGTTGTCGAGAGCAACAGGCTGATGATGATGATAATGATTTGGCCTAGCATTAATTATTATGTGCGGTTCAAAACGTGTTATTATATATTTTTCTATAATTTATTCTTAAAAATTGCTCCAAATATATTTCTTAAAGACATTTAGAAGATATGCAGTAAATGAAAGTTGCTTTGTTATTAATTTAGGCAGCACTTTTATTTAACAACCTAATATTATATAACCTATATGTTTTTCTTTAGGCGACTGGTAGTTATCGCCTAAAGAAAAACATATAGGTTGTTGTTCTTTAATATAATCATTGGCATTTTCTATATAAATTTTAAAGTACTTTTAAAAAATCTGTTTTATTTTGGTAATTAATTTTAGTATAAACATTATTTATAACGAAAGGAAAATCAGTTCTTCGTTGTAATATCGCTTTCTCATCTTAGACAAGATTTATTAAATTAAAATAGCATTGTTGTCATTTTTTTACATTGATCCTATTTTTCCAGTAAATTAGATCTAGTATAAATTAATGAGTAAAAGCATCGAGCTTTCATATTTAATACCCCAAAATAAACTAGATATCACTACGCTTTTGAAAAATAATCTGAAATCTAGATTGTTCCTTTTAAAATACTGTAATTGTAAATAACAACGATAGTACTGTGGAGTAAACTAAATTTGGAAATTAAAAATCTCGACTTAATAGTAAAAAAAGTTAAAGTAATAAATTAAATTGGTATGCCGGTGATAACACGTAATATACTATTTTGTTTTTTCCATTCGGACGAGTAAAGTTCATTAATAAAATATTAAATACAGCTTAAGGTAAAATATACGAATACATAATTAATGCGAAACATGTTATTAAATAATCATTAACTTTCAAAATTAACGCTAATGAATAATTCGCAAATTTACAACAAAGAAAGGAGGTTTATGATTTTATAATATGGTTTCAGTAGTCCGGTTGATTACTTAAATATATTGAATATATTTGAGGTTAATTTTGTAGAAATTCATTATTCGTTGTAATACAACGAAACCTAGGTCGTGGTAAAGAAATTAAAGAAAATAGAAATAATGCTACATTTAATTGTACTTAAATATACTTAAAAGGCTAGTTAATGACACATATTCATAAAAGTAGTACCTTAAAAGTACCTTTTAAAGAAAAAGCGAAGCAGAAAGCTGCTGGAGGTATTTCTGTTTCTAGCATATTCCCATATTACGTTACTTTTACAGGAGATAAGATTGCGGGCAGACCAGTTGAAAGAATAAAGAAGACAGGAAACAAGTTATCCCTCTACGCGCTTAAACTTAATTGCTTAAACCTTATATTAAATAACCATACTCTATATTACCGTACGAATTTTTCTAATAGTCTTTTAATTTTCTTCTACAAAAAATGTGTTTCGTGATAAAAGAAAATAATAAATCACAACAGAATGACAAAGAAAAATAGTATAACGAATCGATTAAATATCAAGAGACAAACAATATTACAAGACACAAAAATAAAGCATCTTTAGACGTGCGAGTTCTGCGAATCATACATGCAGTCTTGTTATAAGATAAATGACTAAAATAATCCTCTCTAATTCTGTAGAAAAAAAGAAAGGTGCGTGTACTTATGTATGCACGTGAGAAGTTATACTTCTTTGGCATCATTAAATAATACATACGTATAGATAACCTCAATTATATTGGGGCACTTGAAAAAGTCTATAAACACAATTTTTTCACTAATATTTACGAATAGTAAATATATTAATCAAAATATTGAATTTAAATCACTACTAAATATAATTTATCAGCACATATATAAATCGCACTTATATGAAACTAAAACACGTGTGTGAATGTAGACACTAGAAACATGTGGATAAATACTATGAATATGAAAACAGTGAACAGAGGCGACGATGGTGCCAATAGCTTTTGTTTCGAGACTGCAACCCCTGCAACTTCATACTGTAACTTTTGTTTGACGAATCTTAAAATTTCACTCTCATTATTTTTTCATAACGCGCCTAAAGAAGTATAACTCCAAAAATTGCATTGTGCCTGCTTAATAGAAAAGCATAATGTCAAAAGTCTAGATGACAGACGAATATATGTGAAGGTCTTTGTTTTCTTGACGGAGGGAAATGAAAAAAAACTCTATGTATTTTTTCTAAAGCTTAATAAGAGTACAATTTATTGTGACTTTTCTACCATTTTTAGAGAGAAATGAAGCAATGACAGTGATTAACTTATAAAGTTTTTTCTTTTTAATTCAATAGATCCAAATTTAAACTCTTATTTCTAACTTATGTCTTTCTAAAATTTTTAATACAGTCTTCACTCATATTATTTAATAATGTACTGTTTCTGACCTGTCAACTTTATCTAGTGATTTTACGATTAGTAACACAATTTATGTACGTTATGTTTGACCAAAACAAGGAATTAAACAAAAGTATTCTTATATACATGTCCCTCCCCTATCCATTTCTTGACAAATAAGGCACAGTTTAATAATTAAATAATTTTTTAAACATAAATAAAACACTATTTTCAAGCAACGACAATTAAAAAGACACTCTTTTAACTACTTATTCCAATTTTAAATTTTAAAATATAATATCACCACAGCAACGACAACAACACGACAGCTTCCTAATGCAAGCGTGCGGCTTTTTACTCCATTTTACTGACAAGTCAGTGACTATGAGGATGTCTGACATTATTATCAAATGAAATTTTCGATGAAAAATCTTCACAAACTGTAATTTTGCAGTATGTAGATTATTTTCGCTATTTTACACAAATCAATATATACTTTAACTTAGTTTAATAATTAATAACTCTTATTAATCAAGTACAAAATTTTCGTTCCAATTACTAAATGACCGTCTTTATAAAATTGTTAACTGCTTCTACTATCTCTTAATTACCATAAATTTCCTTTAACATTCATAAGGTTGAACTAAATTAATGTAGTACCTGACCCTAGTTCGGTAACCTTAAGAAACATTTCTCCACTTGCCATGAAATATTAACTTGTGGATAGTTCCAGTTCAGATGGACTTGGCACTTAATAAAATAAGGAATTTAATATAGTGGTATAGTCCTCGATAAATGAACAGTGCATTTATGTATATTAATTGTTATTTTTGAGTGTCATAAGAAAATATAAAAAAAATCATATCGAAATAATAATATACTCAATAAAGGTAATACCACTTCTTTATTTCTTTTGAATATTTGAAATATACATGTACATGATCTAGAAGTAAAAATTAATAAATTTTTTATTTTATATATTTATGCCCAAAGGTTTTCTTCCAATTTAGTTGAACAGAAATTATTTAAAAGTTACTTAACTTGTCTAACAGTAACCAAATTATTAAAAATAATATGTTAAAATTTAAAAAAAAGTATTTTTACGGTCGCAATCGAAATTTATATCCTAAATATAAAATTTATGTTTCTCAACATCGAAGATTTTAATTAGACCTTGTTCTTATCTGTACTAATAATAAAATTTGACCAAGACCAAACTTAGCACTTTAAAAATATTCTTGAAAATATTATTACCACCTCAAAAATCAAACCATCATGTCTATTTATACACTTTTTATACACCAAACAATCATGTCTATTTATATACTGATGGAAAAAATTCAGAATATCGTGAACATGTAGAAATTGCATGAACGATACGCTCAAAGATTATTGATAAAAGCGCAATTATAGAAACACGGTATCTACAATAGCATAGATACATTCTCTTAAATCAAATAAATACAATTTAGAATGAAACTCTAAAAAACAATGCATATGAAACCTTACCTTTTAAACGACGAAGAACGCTCACAGATACAGAGGTAATAAAGAAATCCTGTACAGAAGTCGATGAAATAAATCCGGATGGAAACATTATCCAACTCCAAAGTTACCAAAAACTGAGTGGACCATTTTATCCACTACGGGCGCTGCAAAACGACTAAGTACTCATTGCTTACACGTTGGAATAGCTGTTTTAGTGCCATAGCGCGTTTTGATATATGATGTAAAATATATTTAAAGTGGAAAACTGAAATAGGTAGTGAATACAGTTAAAACAATAACAAAATGGCAAGCTAACAAAACAATTGCACACAAGATTTAGGAGTGAAAACCAGGGAGGGTCAAAGGCGATTTACGAATGGGAAGAATTACGTTCGAATAGTACGCATATTCTGGATATCAGGCTGCAATTTATTCCACAGACAGCATAAACAGGGAAGAAATATTCATGGAAGGAAATAATGTTCAGAGAAAGAAAAGTAAGGAGTAGAAGAATAAGAAAAGTAAGCAGAGAAAGAAAAGAAACAATGTTCAGAGAAAGAAAAGTAAGGAGATTTTCGGGTCGAAGCCTAAGGCCACACTTACCCAAGGGTTATAATCTAAACGTAAGACAAGCCGAGCTGCGAAAATACTTTAATGTTTAATACATTAAGTTATTATATGCATAGGGAAGGCAGAAAACGTGTATATTGCGTCGACAGCGAGTTCCTAACTAGTTAAGTTGCATTCTGTAATCAGATTTCTTGTGATTGAAAAATTCCTGAAATTGTGGCCAAATTTCCTGAAGCCGAAAATGTACAAATTTTGAAGCCGTTCCAATTTACAAACTACTCGGTAAAAACCAAATAGAATTTATTTCCATAGCCAAACAGAAGCATCAAGAGTGGTTTCCTATTCAGCATTTTTTGGGACAAAATGTCGGAAACTCTTTAGAGATGTACTGTGCAAAAAAAATTTATTAGCTTTAATGTTTGTAAGAAGTATTTAATTAGCAATTACAGAAGACTCATTTCATGTGTACACTTACCGTTTAGACACCAACCCGCATTGATTTCATTAATGGGCGTTGAAAGCGTACAAGAGTCGAAATGGATATAAATTTGCAAATAATCTACATAGAGATGAGATATATTTTAAAAATTTTGATAATAGTATCTATTAAGATGAAAAAAAGTGCTGAAAAACCTTAAAGGATACAATCAGCCAAATCAGTCCATTCTCATCAATTAGTACAAATTCAAATAGCCACATAGATCAGTAAATTCAGATTGTTTATATCCAATAATGTAAGATCGTTGAATAATTTTAACCAACTGTGAAGAATATCGGAATCCACAAAATTAACAGTCTTGCTAAAGGCGAGTAGCACCACAATTGTTAACTGAGCATTCTTTAAAGTAAAGGGAATACCGTCAATAACCTTAATTAGAGCAGTCGATGCATTACTTCTAGATTTAGAACTTGATTGAAAAAGATTAAGAAGATTGTGCACATCTATAAAATTGACTAACTAGGCAAGAACGATACACTCAAAGACTTTTTGTAATAGTGCAATTATATAAATGAGCCGAAAGTCTCCAGGTTGTGTGGGAGATTCAACTTTAGGCAGCGGAATGATTTTTTTCAGATGGGCATATCCATAGCTGCTAGTGAAGAGAGTCTATATTTACACCGTCTCACCCGGATGACCGTCTATTAATTGCAAAAAAAAATGTTTGGATTTCAATTTCAGATGTATTTGAAATTGAAAATAGGGTATCATTACAGACAGACAGAGATCTTGAACTGAAATTTTTACAATTGCAATAAAAATAGCTTTATAGATCTTTTAATCTATTTATTTATCTGATTGTCGATTTTTCTGAAAATAACGGAATCAGTTATACCTATATTATATTTATTGATTTTAGCTTTTGTATTATTAAAAACTTATTTGACTTACGTTAACAACATATTACCAAGTTTTGCGCATAATTTTGTATACGTAGTGTTTAGTACTATAAGTAACACCACTGAACTGTTTATTAATTGTTATAAAAATATGTACAAAATGAAATGTCTAAAAGACTTATAAACAATTAATTTCATGTAGCCTCCGGTAAGTATTTATATATCCATAAAAGAAATTAAATTTACTCGTACTTGAAGCTCGTTATAAAAGTTTTGATTGCCATCGAGAGTCATTACAGTCTTTGTAAAAGAGTATTCAAGAATGTTGAGGAAGTAAAAAAAGCTGTCGAGGTAAAAGACAGATTTGCGTGGCAAGAATTCTGTAACCTTTTATATCTTTATATAGAAAAAGACAGTATATTTAAATTAAATATCTGAATTCCTTTCGATTTTTAAAGAAATGTTCTGTAAAGTACTTTATACTACATGCGTTAGCTAGTAATATTTACTTTTTATTTAAAAACTTAAAAGCTCGCGCTTGATATATAAAGTAAACTCACTGCTACAAAAGAAAATCTGTGCCCAAATAAAGCATGAACGAGAAAATATATAGTATTATGTAAGACCACAATGATTTGGTATATTTGTACAATTAAAGTACATATGTTACAGTTAATGGTCAAATTACAGCCTAGAATTACCTAATCAAACTAAAAATAGTATTATGTGAGATTACAATAATTTGATATATTTATACAACTAAAGTATATATGTTACAGTTAATGGTCGAATTATAGCCTAGAATTAACTAATCAAACTAAAAATAGTATTATGTGAGACTACAATAATTTCGTATATTTATACAATTAAAGTATATATATTACAGTTAATGGTCGAATTACAGTCTGGAATTAACTAATCAAGCTAAAAATAGTATTATGTGAGACTACAATGATTTGATATATTTATACAGTTAAAATATATATGTTGCAGTTTAATAGTCGAATTAAAGCCTAGCATTAACTAATCAAACTAAAAATAGTATTATGTGAGACTACAATGATTTGGAATATTTATTCAATTAAAGTATATGTGTAACAGTTAATGGTCGAATTACAGCCAAATCTGGAATTGACTAATCAAACCTAAAAATTAGCTCCATCACTTAGTCAAAGGCCGACATGTTTTTTTTTTATTTCCAGCTTTGATAGATGTGTTTTCAATCAATTCTAGGACCGATTAACAGGTCCAATAATAAGTATTTAATTCATATGTACGCGTATGTGTGTCTGTATGTATGTATGTATGCGATCATATTTGTGGCAAAGCTGCACAAGCCAAGCTAGGTACATTTTAGTGTATAATAAAATTAATAATTAAGTTTAGATAAGATAATTAATTTTAAGCTACTGCTTCTCTTTTTCTTGGAATGTCTGTTTTATACCTGCTTTCTTCCGTAAGTAAATTGCTATTACAATTTTTATAAATGTGATTACTATTTTTGCGAGTTTCAACTTACGCTGGTATTATTTTATTTATCCAAAGGACAGCTTTCAAGTCTTCTGTTTCTAGATGTGGTTGATTATGGCTTTTAAAGTTGGATTTAGAATGCGATGTACTATTGCACAGGTATCGAGAATAATGACTTTTACTAAATATATATTTTACGTGTAGCTCTTATAACTTGATTGCAAAAGGTCTCCACTAGTTCTGTTATGGCTAATTTGTTGTTAAGGGTCAGTGTTTCTGCTAGTTATTATCTTTCGATTCCAACAGAGTTTGGCTTCGTTTTTCTTTAATACGGTTTTTGGGGTGATTTAGATGGTACAGTATATATTAATTTACTAATTTATGTTTAAAAAGCGGGCTGCATCTGGTAGTAACATTATTATGTATGTATATATATATATATATATATATATATATATATATATATATATATATACATATATTCATCATTACCTAATATACCACGTATTGCAGTTTGATAAAAAGGTCTTGAAATTAATTTTTCCGTGTTTCAGTGAAGTACTTTGTGAGTGAGATTAAAATAATGTTGATAGTATATTATTAATAAGTAAGTGACTCGAACACAATAATTAGAGATATGAAATAATATTATAATCAGTGGGTTATTAAGAGAATATTTTTGTAATTAAAAATAACATAAAATTTCTTTACCTAACGTGTAAGTAACTTATATTCGAGTATTTTTTATTGTTAAAAGTAATCATATAATTACACTTATATTCTGGGATATATATTTATTTCGATTTGTATTTTTAGAGTTGTAAATCGGACACAGATCTGTTTTCGTGCAAGGAGTCCAACAATTTGCTATTACCCTGCTAGTGACGTGCTCTTTATTTTAATTTTTAAAAAGAAAAATAAAAAAGGTCGATTAACCACTTTACCTAAACCAAAGTTTCTCAAGTTCCTTGATATTTATCAGAAAGGATATCAAGCAAAACTGTGTCCATAGAAGATTTCGAACATGTCTACCTAAAATGCCATATGTAAAATTTAATTCTGGTTTTCCATGTCCAAGAAAATAAATTTTGAAATGAAAATTATAAACAGTTAAAGTCTCCTTAAGATTTATAATAACATGTTTTATATTGATATGCGGTGAGTTGTTATAAAAACAATTTTCTGACTGTTCTGTTGTACCTTAAACTATCGAACTTTTGACGGTTACGTTTTAAAAACTGTTAACATAACGATACAAGTTTTCAATAAAAAAAGAGGAATGTATTACAAGTTTGAATATATTTTAGGGTAAAAGATTGCTAGTTAATGAATACTTAAAAAAAAACTATTTGTTGACTCTTGCGTATATATACTATTGATTCTCCAAAAAGAGTTTTGAATACAAGTTATGGAAAATTTAGTAATGTAATGTGTAATTACGAATTTTACGTAGGATGAATATTTAAAGAAATATTTGACAAAAATTGTTTATAGCAATCTTTGATATTTGACACTCAATGTCTAGTGAGCTATTTGTTTAGCAAAATGGCGGCTGTGACCAAAATGTCAAAAATGCTTTATAAATTTACCTTTTCGAAATTTTGACGATAATCCGTAGATCAAGAAATAATTTTATGTAACCATTTTATGCAAAGTAGTTTTATGTAACCATTAATTTCATGTAACCATGTAATTTTATGTAACCATTTTTTGCAAAATAATTTTATGCAACCATTAATTTTATGTAACCATGTAATTTTATGTAACCATTATGGACCTTAGTATCGTATCGAAAGTAGTTGTAGCTCAAGAAAACTTACTTTTTTTGTTGTATCCGATCAACATATTGAAACTAAGTAAATATTTACATTAACATTAGATCACTATTTTTTTCAATATTGTTTTACATATTAGATAAATGTAATCATTAAAATCATTAACTATCTATATAAAACTATATAACACTAACATTATGAAATAGGCCAACCCTACTGAATAATAATTATAAGGCTTTCTAAATATCGAACAACTCATGCGACTCTGCTATATTTACTCAATTTGGAGTGAGCTGTTGTCAAGTTTACTGTTACAGTTGTAAGGTATTTTAATATGAGAAATGAAAACAAAAATATAGGGACATCAACTATATTTTATATTTAAGTTAAGGAAACAATAATATACGTTATTAGACACACTATAATAAACATTAACGTATTTTTAACATTTATTTTTGAAGACATCCTTGATTGAGCTTGGTCTTTAGAGTATATAGAGTAAGACAAATATGGTTCGTACTATAATGATAATGATATACAAAATAATTAATTGAACCAAATTAAAATATAATTCTACAGCAATTACAAAAGCAACACGAACTGCCAAAACAATAGTTTCATGATAGTACAACCATAGCCTGCGATAAATATTTATCGCCCGACTATATTTTTACCACGCTAGTACAACCATACCCTGCGATAGACATTTATCGACGGACCATATTTTACCATTATGAAATTTGCGATCGGACTTTAATTTATTTAATGTGGAGTAAAGTTATGTAATGTGGAAGAAAGCGACATAAATTATAAATAACTGATAGTGTCATAAATTGGAAATGTCATAAATTGTCATAAATTATCATAAATTGTCATAAATTGGAAACTTGAATTGTCATAAATTGGAAACTCGAATTGTCATTAATTGGAAACTTCGAAAACAGGGGATGTCTGTTATTAAACTCTGCTAAGAAGTTTATTCTATGTTATGTAGGATAAATAAAAAACTTTTTTTTTATATTTATAAAAAAGAGGCATAAGCTATAACATAATTTTCATAAAGTAGAAACTGTGAAAACAGGAAATGGCATGCGACACATTTTCGGTTCATTAAATTCTGCAAAGGAGTTCAATCTACTTTATATGGGATAAGTTATAATGAATAAAAAATAATTTTTGACCTTTATTAGAAAGAGGCATAAGCTATAAATTACCTACAATAAGTTGGGGAGAAAGTAACTTTAAGATCATTCAACATAATAGTCAAAAAATGAAACCTTTGAAAACAGGAAGTTGCACACGTATCGTGTGCAACTTCCTGTTGTGTTATTCAATTCTGACAAAAGTGTAACCTATATAATTTAGGGTAATTTATAATAAATTAAAACATTACTTTAGACCTTAATTTGATGAATGTACAATTTATAAATACGAGTGTACTTAAATACCCTTAAATGCTTTATAACACGTAAACAACATAGATTTAATAAGGAAATTATAAAGAATTTAATATTCCCAAAAAGACAAATACTCGTTTTACTATTTCGACGTTACGAAAGGTATATATTTAAGAAATCATATGTCAGACATATATAATAAAACAAATTTAATTTAGCAAAAGCAAATTACATTTAATTAAACTTTTGACAAATTCATTTATATAGCCCTTTTCATTAACGCAAACATTTACATTGTGCCCCGTAGTTTAGCACAGTGTCGCGTTATTGCGTAGCACGGGGCCTGTGCTGTTTGTATAATTAATTACGATAAAATATGTAAATTGTATTAAAGCGAACAGAATGAGATTGACATTTTTTTTTAATAAATTACACAACGAGACACTGTGCGTGAGGTTGAGCGGTTGTGTTGATGGGGTGAGGTGTCGGCCATCGTGTTTTAGTTCACTTTACTTAATTGTGGTTCAGTTGATCTCCTGGGTGACACTCACAATATACTTCAAAGTTTTTACTTAGTAGTGAGCATATTGTGAAAATTGTTTAGCATTGGAAATGAAAAAGAGGCGATATTTCATTAATATATTCACGAAGTTTTGAATAAAAGTCGTAAACGTGCTAAAATATACGATTATTTTCTTCCATTTCATGGGTTTATGTGGTCGTATGCACACAATAGAAATTTAGAATTTTTATTGAGATATTTTTTATTATGTTGTTTTTATTTTTTTTCGAGTTTATAATTAATATTAATTAATCGTTTTTTAACAATTTAACTATAAAATTAACGAAACTGCAGAAGCAACTCAATAACTGTCTCGTTGTGAATCATTTTTCACTCTGTTTTCCGAGCTAGAAAAACAATTGACGAAGGTTCGATTTGGCGTGAAATTTTTGTTGTGTTTCCAGTTTGTTGGCTCACATGTTAGACCCTCGCCCTTATAGCTCTTAAGACATTCATCGATAAAGTAACTATTTCCCATTAATTTTTTTATTTATGTATATTATCTTAAACATATTGCATTTTATGACTTAGGGATAGCTGTAGATGTACATTATCTCTAAATCTCTATAAATTATAAAAAATAAATTTAAAATGTGGCTAACATAGTGAGCTCAGTTTTCTACGATACTGCATAAATTTTCTTAAATGTTGTTCTTACTAATTTAATTATAAATCAAGTCAATAATTAGCGTGACCCTCGGGAAATGCAATGAAACATTTGAAAATATGTAACAAAATAAAGAGAAGAAAACGTAATTCGAAACGTTAGAATAAAAAAAACATTTTCTAAAGTTAAAATAATCCCGTTACTCTGCTGCTTATGGCTTGACTGAGTTTTACGTTGTTTTTTTTTCACGGAAATCTTTGAGTAGCTCTTACACCACGTGAAGAAGCTTTCTTCTTAGAATGAAAGAAAGAGAAAAGTTTTGCTTTTTGTATCGTTGAGCTTCTGTATTCTATCATTCTTATTTATATAACATATTTAATAGTTCGGAACGAGTTTTTTTTTAAAGAATTATACATACAGCATAAAAAGTAGATTCGCTACTCAAAAAGATGAAAGCATAATTGGTAACGTTCGAATAGAAAAATATGTATAAAAAATAAATATTCCAAAAATTAAATAATCGACTGACTCTGCCACTCATGATTGCCGAAGTTCACGGCGGTTTTTTTAACGAGTATTTTCAACTTACTTCTAAAATTAAATAATCGACTGACTCTGCCACTCATGATTGCCGAAGTTTACAGCGGTTTCTTTAACGAGCATTTTCAACTTACTTCTAAAATTAAATAATCGACTGACTCTGCCACTCATGATTGCCGAAGTTTACGGCGGTTTTTTTAACGAGCATTTTCAACTTACTTCTAAAATTAAATAATCGACTGACTCTGCCACTCATGATTGCCGAAGTTTACGGCGGTTTTTTTGACGAGCATTTTCAACTTACTTCTAAAATTAAATAATCGACTGACTCTGCCACTCATGATTGCCGAAGTTTACGGCGGTTTTTTTAACGAGCATTTTCAACTTACTTCTAAAGCCTACAAAGTAATTTTTCTTCTTTTAACTAGAAAAAGAGAGAATACTACTTCTTAGGTCAAAAATCTCTGTCTTGTATTATTATCTTTCACATAATCTATCGTAATAATAAAATAATTTCGAAGACCGATATCAACTCAAAAATAATATAAGCCCAATAAAATAAAATTATGTAGTTTCTTGGATGTGTATAAAGTATATGATTACGTAGCATCAATTTTATTTAAGTTAAAGGAGATGCTCTGTAACATGAAATATTATTTAAACTTACAGGAAAATACGTCGCTAAGTTTTCTGTAAAACTGCACGCTGAACTTTTCTTAAACAACATTTTCATAAAGAAACGTCATTAAATTTAAAATAGTTCTTAATGTGAATAGAGCATTCCTAATATAAATTTCATATATTTTATCGAGGATGTATTGTTCGATCTTCTTACGTATAACTAAAACAAAGAACCTTCAGGAAGAAATAAATTATTACTGTATTACCTTATTAATATATACTTAGAATTCGAGATTATGTGACGCAAGCATTGTCATAATTTATGCTAAATTATTGTCATAAATAATGCTAAATTTATTATATTGTTCAGTTACGGATCAAGATATAAGTTGGTCTATGGCTACATATGAGTAAAAGAACGTACATATTAATAAATTTCGTACAGACAAACACTGTAAAATATATTGTATTTCATTTCCTGACAAGCAACGTACACTATTTTTATTTTGTTTATCGTATTTTGCTCTATAGTACGGCATATAGTTTTAAGATCAGACCCATATAATACAACATTGCTAAAAAATAAATTAAGTAAGAATATGCAGACTATCACGTCACATACATTAGGTTAAACATAGTTGTTAAATAATTCAGTTATTAAAAAAATATGACGGAAAACGATATGCATTAGGTTAAACATACATTAGGTTAAACATAGTTGTTAAATAATTCAGTTATTTAAAAAATATGACGGAAAACGATATGCCTTTTATCATTTCTTTGGGTACATATGAGTAGAAGAACGTATCTTACATAATGCGTACAGTTGAACACTGTTTTAACTGAAAGTATTTTGTCTTACATTTCCTAACAGGCGACATCCACTGTTTTTTTATTTATTATATTTTATTATATAGTATGGCATATAGTTTTAAGAACATACTCATATGATACAACGTTGCCAAGAAATAAATTAAATAAGAATATTCAAACTATCACATCACGTACATTAGGTTAAACATAGTTGTTAAATAATTCAGTTATTTAAAAAATATGACGGAAAACGATATGCCTTTTATCATTTCTTTGGGTACGTATGAGTAGAAGAACGTATCTTACATAATGCGTACAGTTGAACACTGTTTTAATTGAAAGCATTTTGTCTTACATTTCCTAACAAGCAACATCCACTGTTTGTTTTTATTTATAGTATTTTGCTATATACCACCGCATATAATTTTAAGACCACTCATATGATACAACATTGTTAAAAAAATTAAGTTAGAATATTCATACAATCACATCAAAAACATTGGGTTAAAACAAGTTGTTAAATAATTAAGTAATTAAAAAAACATAAAACGATATGCCTTAAGTTAGGTTGAATACTATGATCTCAATTTCGATCTAGAATTCTATTCCGAAGACGCGATTTAAACCAATAACTAGCAAATATTTTATTTTTGCATTAAAGTTTTAATGTTTTTTGGTCTTTTGAATAAAAGCAGACTATTGTCCAAATAAAAGTATCGAAAAAATAATATGCAACAATATATAAAAAACACATAACATAACTATACACACTTACGTTAAAATGATCATAAAACAGTATATAGTACAACATATAAAAATGCATATATTTACCACAAGAATAAAAATAAAGTTAAACCGATAATTTTAATATAACAATAACTAATTAAAAGCGTCTTCAAATAAGTATTAATCTTGAGGTTCAAATAAGTATGACTATATGATACAGATGTACGAATATTTGTAAACTGAAAATATTATATGGAGATATGACATAGTAGCATCATACCGTTCTGGATGTCAGGTATGACATTGCCATGTCATATCTCCATATAACATTTTCAGTTTACAAATATTCATACATCTAAATCAAATATTCATACATATTTAAACCTCAAGATTAATACTTATTTGAAGGCGCTTTTAATTAGTTATTGTTATTTTAAAGTTATCGGTTTAACTTTACTTTTATTCTTGTGGTAAATATATGCATTTTTATATGTTGTACTATGTACTGTTTTATGATCATTTTAATTTTTTAATATTACAATTAATTCGCATACAAGACAAATACAATATTGGAAAAAATTAAAAAGATCATAATATTGAATATAACTTTTCTTACCTTATTTACCAAAATAATTTCAAAACTTTTGCCCATTTATTATTATTAGTTATCTAAAAAGCATATGTTACTGTTATTTTTACTTCACAGAAACCAGATAAATATAGAACTAAATTACACTGTGTTATTCTTTTCCATTATATAAAAAAATACTAACCATAATATTCCACCTTGACATTCAATATCTTGCAAGTCTAAGAAAAACAAGGTTAAATTACATTCTCCAAAGCAGTTACCGAAATAGAAATGATCCCAACAAAGGGCTCCTAAACGCAATTGACACTTTCAAACGACCGAAAACCAATAACAATGAAAACCCTCAACTGCGAATGGACTCTACATTTCTTTCATCTTCAACTGTAAAGAGGGTTACCTCTTACACAGCTACCGTATTACTCCCCCTAGTAACGCAGCTACCCGGTAGTCTAGTGACTACGGCTTTGATTGTGTAAATTGAATAAATTTAAGGGTATTTTAATGAGATCTCAGCGCACAAGCCGCCCTCCCTTGTCGTTACATAGACATAAAACACCATTAATTGAGGATGCCGTCTCGCTCGCGCTATCGTCAACTGTGGCTCTGACACTCTTCTGCCTTATGGGAGTTTTGGCTGTGATATTTATTCGATCATATGGCAAAGAGCTAAGCTAAGTAAGCTAAGGTAACAGCTAAGCTAGGAAACGTGCTAAAGACATTTGGTCTTCAACGTCGAACGATTTTTTTCCAAGCTTTTTAGGAGTTAAATAAAATTTTAATTTATTTACGAAGACGGGAAAAAACCGATAATTTATCATTTATTCCTAAAAAAAGCTAGTATATTACATTACTTCTATATTTAAAAAAAAACATTACTTGGTTATAACAATAACAATAACAAAAACATTACCTGGTTATAACTTGTAAATTATAAATAAATTTAAAGAAATATTAGATTCACAACTAATAAACCGCCAATTTTTTCAGTGATTTCTGTAATATTATAGAAACTTCTCGAACTCATCTGGTGGCGTATATAAAGAGCGGGGTTTTCGATTTCCTCTTCAGTTATTAACTGAGATTCGGTGAACAAAGAACAAGTTAAAAATATGGAAATTTCACATAATTTGAGTGCTTTCATTTCATCAATATCGTTTAAGGCGAAATGAGAGCAAACCAACACACGACATGAAGGTCCTCTTCAGTGACATAGCCAAACACAAGCTCAAAAAATTTAAAAAAAGGCTGTTTTGATATCTTCAATAACCAATTTATAATTTAACTAACATTGGTAAAATAATTACTTTGGAGACATAAAGTGCTTAGACTGAAATAACAGTTGAAGAGCCGGAGCAAGAGGTATGTTCCTAGTTTCTAGAAAAGGATACCTAGAAAATAAAACAATTATATAGTTTTATTAAAATAATAGGTCTTCAAGAAAAAGTTACGGCCTATGGGATACCTTACTAAATGATTTATTGTTTCGTCTTTAACTATCTAATATTATGGATAGTAATAGCTCATTGAATATATTTGGCGTTAATTTTGTAGAAATTCATTACTCACGATTAAATGAAACTACGTGATCTAGTATTATTTCTACTTTCTATAAGTTCTTTACCACGATCTAGGTTTCGTTGTATTACAACATCTTCAGGTGGGCTTTATATTCTTGGATTATAGACCACCTGAAGATTCCGTAATATAACGAAACCTAGGTCGCGGTAAAGAACTTAAAGAAAGCAGTAATAATACTACATCACTTACTTTCATTTGATTATGAATAATAGCTTAGTTGCACAAGCCGTAGGCTGTCAAGCAGTATACGAGTTTCTGTAAGTTCTTTACCACGACCTAGGTTTCGTTGTGTTACAACATCTTCAGGAGGGCAATTAACAAACGTAATCTTTGCTAATAGACCACCTGAAGATGATGTAATATAACGAAACCTAGGTCGTGGTAAAGAACTTAAAGAAAACAGTAATAATACTACATCACGTAGTTTCATTTAATTGTGAGTAACAGCTTAGTTGCACAAGTCGTAGGTCATCAAGTATTATAGGATGCAGGGCAATTTTCCGTATTAAGTTTAGAAAAATTAAAAGAATTTATTGAAACAGATTTCACGTTAAATTTGCGGTATATGGCAAAGCTGCACTCACGCTTTCACACTACAATGGAAAAACAATTTTATGCTTTAGGGGAAAATATGGTATATTTTGTTAGACTACCACAAAAGCTAACACTGATGAACAGTGATGGTGAGTTTATTAGTTGCTAACTATGTAGAAAATGTTGGATTCTTAGGGTAATAAATGGAGGTATCAATTGATCTGAATATTGCGTTTTCAGGTATTCTGCATAGGGTAGTGTATATTTTAAATTAAACTTGTAATTATGACATCCATGTCACATCGCGTCATCCAACATACACGTAACCAATTTTACGCGAACTAAATTAGGCAATTTTTATTTACAACTAAATGAGACTACGTGACGTAGTTCTTATATCTACTTTATTTCAATTATTAACCACGAGCTAGGTTTCGTTGTATGACAACATCTTCAGGTAGGCGATTTGAAGAGATTGTCATACAACGAAACCTAGGTGGTGGTTAATAATTTAAATAAAGTAGATATAATACTATATCACGTAGTTTCACTTAATTGTGAGTAATAGCTTAATTGCACAAGTCGTAGGTCGTCTAGTAGTATGGAAAAACTTTTATCAGGGACTTCGTTCGATCTGTATAATCATTTAGTATAAATATGATCCCTAATGTTATGATTGAATGCAGAAATGTCTATGTCTATGTCTACTAAATGTCTATGTCTATGTCTACTAAAGCAAGGCCTCTTCAAATTGCCTACCTGAACGTGTTGTCATACAATGAAACTTAGATTGTGGTTAATAATTTAAATAAAGTAGATATAATAATACATCACGTAGTGTCATGTAGTTGTGAATAAAAATTTCCTACTACATCACGTAGTTTCATTTAATTGTGAATAAAGATTCAATGATAATGAATTACTACAAAATTAACGCCAAATTTATTCAATAAATTACGCAAGTAGTAAGAACTTTGTTGAATATTTATCTTAACTGACGTTCTGTCTGAACCTCATCGAGCGAAGTCGCTCAATGAGCAAACTTATACAATCTAATGTCGTTTGGGAATTACTGCGGGTGTTTCGTTATTCTCGCCAAGATTTAGAACAATCTTAATTGCTTAGTTGTGTATACTTATCTGGGCAGGGAACGAGCACCTGTTCACTGCAAGATGCTAACTGGTTGGGTATACACAATCTGAAGGAATTTTGGGCCCTTCAGGAAATCGCTGTTTAGATACTTACTCGTAAATAAGATAAGGTTATTTACGTCGATTCTGTGTATTTACATAAATATTTAATGTTGTTTCATGGCTCCGAATAAAAGATTTGGCGACGGATAACGTTTTCTTTAAACTTAATTTTCTTTTGTAAATATGAATAGTTAAATATGAAAATTTAGTTACGCTGTTATGGAGAAGCTTTTATAAGGGACTTCGTTAACGTGAAAGAGATGTATAATAATTTAGTGTGAATATAAATATTATACCTAATGTTATGATCGATTGCAGAAATTCTTTACTAAAGCAATGCCCACAGCGCCATCCAATGATGTCTTAAAAAGGTTATTCCTTAAGAAATTTCTTAGAAAAGGTTTTACAGTTATTCCTAATGACCTTTTAGGTTGAGCAATGCCTTATATGATAGTTCAAAATATATTTTATTAGTAAACAAAATTTAATGAGTAACGATTAGGAACTGACATGTGAAAGAGGGGCAAACAGGCAAACTCATTTTTATATTTATAATACAATGTAATTAGAATGATTAAGATAGTACTTGGCAACATTTCCTTCATCTAAGCAGTTTGACCTCTAACCTGACTCAAGGTTAATTAAAGATTGTAGTAAATTTCTGTGTCATACTGAACTGATAAACCAAATATCCTCACAACTATGTTATTTACTTTAAGAAATAGGTACAAAAGAATAGCATAAGGTTATACTTACCAACTTTATGATTATTGAGAGAGTGGCATCTATCTTCAAAGACTACCATTCGGATTCAAAGACTACCATTCAGGTCAATGACATTTGCAGCAATGTGAAATAAAGAAAACGATAAATATCTTACTGTTTAATTGCTAGTATACAGTAAGCCGAATACTACCAGCTTTTTACTACCAGCTTTTCCATTAAGTTTTTTTAAGTGGTAAATGAGCTTTTTCTCAGTGGCTTCTTTAAATAATGATCAAATTATGTATCTACCCAAAATCCATGGAGATGGACTAAGAAAATGATAACGGAGTGTTAAAAAATTCAAAACCATTAAAGACATTTTCACTTCAATAATATGTAAAAGAACTCGAAGAACTAATTTGAGTACGTATAATTAGTTTATGAACGAATTAAGAAAGGCAGATTCATTTTGGCTTAATATATTTTATATTAAAAATAAAACAGAAATAGACCGAAATTAATATGCCCAAAAAAATTTATGAAAGAATTTCATTTCAAATTACACAATAAGAATTGAAAACACAATGTTTTTCAGGTATTATATAGTTCTAAACAGTAATATTAAAGAGTACGTGGAATTTCTGTAAATATTACAACACACAACTTAGTTCAAATAAATTTCTAATACTGTCACTATGGAACCAGCGAGAAGTTCCAATCATGTAATTCTACACAGCAATACTGAAGAGAACTCTGAATTAATTTAAATATTTAATACATCACACAACATAGTTCAAATGACCTGCTAATATGAATACTGCCGCTATGGAAGCAGTAAGAAGTGTCAATCCTGTAATTCTATACAGCAATATTGACGAGAACACGGAATTTCTTTAAATATGTAATACATCACACAACACAGTTCAAATGACCTGCTAATATGAGTACTGACGCTATGGAAGCAGTGAGAAGTGTCAATCCTGTAATTCTATACAGCAATATTTAATAACACGGAATTACTTTAAATATTTAATACATCACATAACACAGTTCAAATGACCTGCTAATATGAGTACTGACGCTATGGAAGCAGTGAGAAGTGTCAATCCTGTAATTCTATACAGCAATATTGACGAGAACACGGAATTTCTTTAAATATTTAATACATCACACAACACAGTTCAAATGACCTGCTAATATGAGTACTGACGCTATGGAAGCAGTGAGAAGTGTCAATCCTGTAATTCTATACAGCAATATTGACGAGAACACGGAATTTCTTTAAATATTTAATACATCACACAACACAGTTCAAATGACCTGCTAATATGAGTACTGACGCTATGGAAGCAGTGAGAAGTGTCAATCCTGTAATTTTATACAGCAATATTTAAGAACACGGAATTACTTTAAATATTTAATACATCACATAACACAGTTCGAATGACAATGTGGAAGCGAGAAGAGCCAATCGTGTAGTTCTGGATAGCAGTATGAACATAATGCATTTCGAATAACCTGCTAATACTCATACTATGGAAGCAGCGGGAAGAGCAAATATTATACTGTAAACTAATATTACTTTGACTATTACTTTTGACTTTAATATTACTTTGACTATTACTTTTGACTTTAATATTACTTTGACCTAAGATTATTCAAAACAAGGTTAGCCAGCGAATCTCCATTAACTGATTAAGAGATCCTTCGTTTTAAATGCTTTATTGGTATATCTTCCATTATCAGGTAGAAAATCTTGAGCTAACGATATAGTTTTGTGATTTAGAAATGAGGATAAAAATAAAATAAACGAGTTATGTGCTTTAAAATAAAAAGAGCCTATGAAGTTAGTAATATGCACATTATTAAGGTAAATTAAATGGTGTAGCCACGTTGAACAAACTATATTATTTGCAATATGGAATAGGAATAAACGATGCAGCTATATTACGAATATACGTGTGGATATACACGTTTATATTACTTTCTCACGTAATATAAACGTGTATATCCACACGTATATTCGTAATAAATTTGTATTGTTTGATTTTGTCATTGGTACCATAAGGTAAAATTACATACACTTTGTGAAGTCAGAATGAAATTGTGTTGTTTACTTTTGTTATATGGTTGGGCTCATAAAATACATAAATATTTTTATAAATTCACATTATAATTGCATTATTTTATTTTATTGTTGGGCTCATAAAGCATCCGTATATATTTCTAGCTCATAAAGTATCAATCATCGCAAGAGCGCATATTTAACGCATACTCCGCTCCCGCTTTACAAACGCACGTAATTTACTTAATTTTTATATGAGAATTATCCTTATCAAATTCTTTCCGCAATAAAAATTACGTTATCTCGTTAGACTTGTGAACAAAGGGATGAATTTAAGGAAAATCCTTGGATTCATGAAGATAATTAAATTTACACCCGGTTTAAATTGTTCACTCTTAATTATTATCTCGATTGATTCACTCGAAGTGAAAGAAAAAGTGAATTCACTTTTTGTTTTAACACAATTAATTCAAAATTGATTGATCAGTTCACTTCGAGTTGGCGCCAGACAAACTTGGTGATGTTGGAATGAATCTTATTTACACCCATCTGGCAAATATGTTTAAAAAGTTTATTTAAAGAAAAAAAGTATCGTAAAAATACATTCGTGTGTGAATAATTCTGTTGCGCGCCGTAATACTAAAGGGCTTCAGAAATTTTTCTAAAAAATTGTCTTCTGAAAGAAAGAAAGTCATTTCCGTAGGGCTGAAAAATAATTTGATTTAATCGTTTTTCAATGTTACATGGCTCATTAACATGACAGTATTTCTACACATTAGGTATTACAACACTAACATGACAGTATTACAACACCAACGTGACAGTATTTCTTCCCCCAAATTGAAACTCTGACGTCTCGCAAGCCACATTTAATTTTCCACAAACTCTCAAAATAAAAGCATAGGAAGTGTGTACTTCTTTCAATTGAAAAACTATTTTTTCATTAACATCTTGGAATAACAGTATAATAAAAACAATTAAAAAACACAACTGAAACAGGAATAAACAACATGTGACAAGTACGAAAAACGTTGAAATGATAGTGCTCGTTAATGATTATTGTGTTGACACTGGTCACTCTCAATGAATTATCCGAGTGAATAATCAGAAGGAAACGAAAAACATGTTAAACATATCTCAGTTTTATTCATTCATCATCCGCTTTAGATGATTTGCTGTTTACACAGTTCAGTTAATATCCGCTTAGGATGAATCATCCGCGATGAGGGCCAAAAGCAAACTGTCTGAAACCGGCTTTAGGTTTAGATATTAGACACAACATAATTAGTCGCACACGCATATGCACACATACATTTAAACACACACACTCACACGCACATGAAGAGGCGGGTGCAGGTGTGCGTGCAAAGGAGCGCACCCCTTTGCACGCACACCTCCACATATACATGCAACCACGCACGCATGTTGTTCGCTACGCGCGCGTAATTTTTTTTAGACTCTTAACATAATTCTTAATTCTTTAAGATATCCGCATAAATACAAAATTTAACTACACACACACACACACACATATATATATATTTGTTTTTGGTACCATGTTAGTATTTATTTAGTATCCTCTAACACGACCTCTCTGAAACCACACCACATATTTAAATATAAAAACTAATCAATAACCATGTAGTACGATGATAACGTTTCACTTTAACACAATTTCGTCATTGTGTGAAATGATTTCGTTAAAAATGAGAACAAAAAATGATGAGTTTTAGCTTTTGAGATATGAGCAAAATATATTTTATTACTATAATAAGTTTCAAATTTCTACGTCAAGGTTTTCTAAGAAAAACGGCTTTGACAGATGAACGGACATACACACAAGTGATTTTACAAAGATTCCGTTTTTTTTTTGAGGAACGGAACAATAAAAACATATTTGTGTATTTAAAAAAAACTAGTGTGTTTTATTATACAGAAACTGAAGAAAAGAAGAACTTTTGTTCTTCTTTTGAACGAAACCATTTCAAAGAATGACAAAATTGTGTTATCATCATCCTATTCCGTTTATGGCTAGTTTTTTGTTTTAAATATGAGGTATGGTTCCAGAGAGGACGTCTTAAAAGATTTTTACGCAAAGATTAGCATTATACCAAAAATAACAAAAAGCGAATATAAAAAAAATCCTTTTACTTAAAAATACACACACGTACACTCACATGCACTCGCGCACAGGTACGCACATACACACATACACACACACACATTTAAAGAGAACGAATGTAAGAGAGAGGCATGTTACATTTTTTCTCTATTTTACTCTAAAATCATTACCTTGGCAGCCAATGAGGAGCTCTTCATCGCTACGTTCATGATGTTTGTTAGAACGTGGCGATATTCTTTTTCTCAGCTAGCTCCCATCCCAGACGTCCTTAAGAAGCTTTTGCTTAAATTAAAAAGCTTTATTGGAACCGAATCCAGGTTAAGTTCGCATTATCAGGCGGAGCTAACCTCATACTCTTATACTGCAATCGAAAAACAACTTCAAGTTTCGGAAAAAAAGGAAAAATATTCTATTTGGTTACCGAACTCCTTCAACTTTAGAAGAGGGCTGACGTATGTATGGCTACTGAATCACCATGTCGGTGGATTAAGAAATACTTTTCCTTGGCTGTACATCCTCATTCATCGTACTATTTGGACTTCTCACATCGTGACTATTATCTGTTTCACTGGCTGCTTATTTATATAGTCCTAAAAAGTTAAAGACCATTCAAAGTTAACGTATCCAATCATTTAGTGATAAACTCAAATGATACTTTAACGAAAGAATTTTATTCCTGTATACGCGCTGACGATAGAATGTGGGAACCGATGGTAATTGTATAATTTAAAAATGATTTTATTTATTTCTATAAGAAATCATATTAACCAGAGAAATTCAATTCAAATTCATAATTAAATTATTAGTTACAGTAATTGAAATAAATGTCCAACAATAATGAATCCAAAAGTAGAACGGAAAATTAACAAAATACGCAATGTTGTACAGTTTATTATAAAGAAGAGTGTAGATTAAAAAAAAAATTTCTAAGACTTTTCTGTGAAGTAAAGTGCCAGCCGTTACCCGAGCAGTGGAAAACAAGATAGCATCCAGGAACTTATTAAATCAAGCCTTCACTTTATTGTTCATCCTGTAACCTCGCACTGCGCTCGTAAATTTTCAACTTGTCCACCCCCACACCCGCCTTTCTCGAGCCCTCGTTTGCCCTTAATTAATTGAATTAGACGCGATTCTTTTTGCCCTTCCCATTATTTATCAGCCGTAGGCGCCTCAAGCAATGTGCCGGCCCAATTTAAGCCTAATTTCCTTTGAAATCCTTGCTCAAATAGGAGCAATAAGTCCCGGCTGCAGTGGGGTTGGGCGCATTTCTTGTTAATGTTTAATTAAGAATTATAATCAAGGGTGGATTCGAAGTCTAATTCGGTCTTGTGTAATTAAAAATATACGAGCAATTGAAGCGGAATGTAACAGCTTCCTCGTATCATTCTTTTAAGGGTTACGTATCCCCGAGGTGAAAACCCAATTAACCTTGCTTGGTCATTCGTCTATCACAAGTATCTCAAATAACCTTTTAAACAATTCAATACTGAGTCCAATATATTATTATATTCAGTTTATAACACCGGCTTTTTATTACAAAAAATATTTATTTGAAGTTTAAATATCACAAAGAAATCGAACTTTATATGCACCATTGTTATTTGTGGTTTACCATTATCTAGTAGGCTATCAAGAAAATTATGTAACAATATATTTCCAGGGTTCTTACCCATTTAGTCTTGTGACTCATATTAAAAAAAATTTATAAGGTATTTTTAAAGACTTTCCACACTGTCCATTTTTATTCTGGAAATTATTGCTTAGAATTATTATCCATAATATTAACAACTTAATTGTGGATAAATCTGAGTTATATTTTAAAGAAAACAGAAAAAATAATAATAAAATTAATTAATCTGATTATTCATTTTATTATCCACAGAAAGATTTGTAGCAAAGCTTTGACACTTTTGGGATAGATTTGGTAACAAAATAGGTCTGAAAAGGACAAATTTTTCAGAGAAAAATGAAGAAAACAAATTTGAGCTCTATACTAATATCCAGCAATCTTTATTGAGAAAAAAATGTAACAGCTACCTTTATATGCTCGAAGACCTTACGAAGTATAATGTGGAGTTATTTTAAACGGTACTTTTAGTTTTAAATCAAGGAACTACACTTTATGTGTGCATTTTTAGTCTCTTTCTTCTTAGTCATTGAATCCTTCAGAGAGATACAGAGATGGATCGACGAACAGGTAACATTGCGACAGCAATAGAATTTTTTCAGTCCATACGAAACCTTCATTGCCCTATTAATGATCACATATGAGTAATCATATATATCATCTACCTGTAATAAAAAAATTGGGTAAATAATGAAGACTATCCAAGCGAAATTGTATGCAAAAAGTTAGTCTATTATTAATCGGGTAGTTGAGTACTATTTTACTTAAATTTAGTATTTTTCCGCAAAATATTATTAAAATATAGGTTAATTAAAAGTCAGCATTTAAAAAAATTATAAAAATTGATTCATTACCAGTGAGTTATGAGCTTCAAATTTTAATGAAAAGTATACGGCGATAATATCTCCCGGTGGCTTCCGTAGACATCACTGAGCATTACTATAAAATGACGTCACAATTACGTTAATATTACTGTATTTTAATATTAAAGAAGCTATTCTGACCACGCTGTAGTTTTCGCTGTGTGTTGTGACTTCCGTGCTTCGAAGAGCAAAAGAAGCCTTCCATTTAGATTCCATCGTTCATTATTTGTAGTTTTAGAACGTTTAAACCATTCTGTACAAGGACTCCAAAATTCAAATACGCCACGACTATTCTGAACTCAATGCGCATTGTGATGTGCGATTTAAATCTCAATAAAATTAAAAAAAAGAAAAATAAAAGAATGAGCAACGTATTTCTGTAATCAGAGTTAAAAACATTAAATTCAATCAAATAAGTTGTGCATATAGTAATAATAATGATATGTTTAGGGTTCCGTACCTTAAAAGCAATGCGAAACCTTTATAAGACCAATCCGTATATCGATCTATGGTGTGGAGCGGACTAAATTCTCGAATAACAATTTTAAAATTCCATACTTGCTCAATGTGGGTTTCATTTGCAAGAAGTTGTCAAAATATTATGAAGTATGTCAAAATATTAGGTTGTGTATCTTTATAGATATACTAAAAAATCTGCAAAAAGAAATATGTCCCTCTTTGTTTCACTAATTACTCAATCTAAAGTTATGAAACACAGGTTTTTTAGAAGCCTAAACAAAATATGTCACCAGATATTATTCCATAAATGGAACAACCTGGTCTACCGCTTTTAGTCGCTTCACGCAGCACCTTAAACAGGAGACTGCATGTAACGGGAAGAGTTTGCAGCGAATCAAGACAAAGTTTGTCGAGTCACTCATGCATGGAACTAGTTTATAAATACGGAGGAAGTTCCATCGAGGAACTCCGACGGTGTGGACGAAAATCTTACTTTTTTCATAAAATTTATACAATCTTAATATGTAGTTTAAAGCAAAAATAAGAATAAAATTTATTAATATTCGTTTAATAAAAAACCAGTTCTAAAAAATTATATAAATTTATTATAAAATAAGAAGGAGGTTAAAAGGAATATGGTAGAAATATCTCTACATTCCATTTACTCTCATAGAAATAAAGAGCATTTCTAAAAAACCTATAAAGTACCTGTAGAGCCTTCGTAAGGTTTCGTTCACATTTAAGCAGTTATAAATATTAAGGATACATAGTGTTGCTAATAAACAACTTATGCATATTAATTTTTCACAACGTAAACTTTTTATTCACTATACTTTCACAAGACATTAAAGCTACAGTGTTTAATTAAAAAATTGTAATATCTACGATAATCTTTGTTGTTTTCCTGTATTCCGCCAATCAGATTCTACAAACCCTACTTTTTTATAACTTATGATCCAGTGATATCAGAAATAAGGAAAGAATGTTTGATTTTCGCTTATTTTTTGAAATATATTATTAAACCTATAATTAAAATTAAGCAAAACATGTTTTATGCATTCTTCGTAATAAGCCTATCAAATATTACTCCACATAATATATAAAACATACAAAATTAAATTTTGTGACCTTTATTTACCCCCTATTTATAAATATTTTAAATAAATTAGTTGGCGCAAAACATGTGGGTCAATAAGGTGTATTACTGTGCCAAATTTCAAGTTTCTCGCGTCGCCGAAACAAAAAACTAAAGTTCCAGTTTCCTCGCTCGCGTCGCGTCGTCGGTTTCTAAGAAAATCGCCTGTGAAAATAGACAAAACGTAAATAAACTTATTTACGTTGCTATAACTTGTACAGACGTATTTACGCTGCTGTACCTTCTACGGGCGTAAAACCATGGCGCATATTAAACATTTTAACTTGCGTAGATTCGTAGATTTTAGCTTGCGTAGATTCGAAAATAGGGGGGTGGACATATTTTTTATATATTCCTCAGAATACTTCCTAACGTTATGAAAAGAAAATATATTTTTGAGACTATTATAACTAATCCTTTCTAACGATGCTCCACACTAAATATTGAACAGTTTGATTTTTGACGTTTTATGAGTATTTTACATATTAATGAGTACAAGGCATTCATAATAAAATCATGTGGGAACTGGTACCAGCAGTTATTCTGTAAATTTTATCCTTCTGTTGAGTTTATTTTATTGCGAGTACACTTTCTTAACAGGCGTAGTTTACCACGCAAAATATTTTGCGTTTTGTCATCTGTGATATATTTTAATAGTAGCGCACACGTCACATTTAGATTAAATTTCATTTTGACAATGGAAAATAAAAAAAAAACGACCAAGTGCAAATTAGACTCACACGGCCTGGGTTCAGTGATGAAGGATTAAATCATTTTATTTAAATATGGAAAGTTTTAAAAAACAGTTATTTTAAATTGATGAACACGCGCACGCACACGCGCATGCGCCCGCGCACGCATCCACACACACACACACACACACATATTTCAAGAGAAGGGAGTGAAGAGAAAGACAGCGCTACTCGCTGCCTGTTGCATTTTGTCTCCGTGTTACTCCAATTCATTCACTCTTGTGGGCAACAATACGCGCTACCCAGCCAATGAGAAGCATTTCATCGCCGCTTTCATGATGTTTGAGTGAACGAGGTGATTTTCTTTTTTTCAGCTAGCTCCCTATCCCTAACGTCCGTTAAGAAGCTTTCGCTTAAATTACAAAGCTTTATTGAAACAGATCCGAGCTTATGTTCGAATTATCTGGCAGAGCTAATCTCATACTCTTATACTGCCATCGAAAAACAACATCACACTTCGGGGAAACGGGTGAAATATTCTGTTTGGCTACCGAAACCCTTCAACTTTAGAAGAGAGCCGACGTAGTCATGACTACTAAGTTCCCATCTTGATGCGTGAAAAAATACTTTTCCTCGACTGTACTTCTTCACTCATCGTACTATTTTGGACCTCTCGCTCTGTGACTATTATCTGTTTCACTCGCTGTTTAATTATATACGCCATAGAAATTTTAAAGTTACAACTCATTTAAAGTTGAACTTACCCAATTTGAGAAAATTTTATTTTCGCGTTAGCGGCGGGTAATAGAAGCCGATGGTGCTCGTATAATTTACAAATTATTTTATTAATTGCTATAAGAAATCAAAGATATGTTAACCAGAGAAATGCAATTCAAATTAAAAATTAAATTATTAGTTACAGTAATTGAAATAAATGTCCAATAATAATGAATCCAAAAGTAGAACGGAAAATTAACAAAATGCGCAATGTGGTACAGTTTATTGTAAAGAAGAGCGAAGATTAAAAAAAATTCCAAGACTTTTCTGTGAAGTAAAATGCCAGACGTTACCTGAGCAGTGGAAAACACGATACCATCCAGGAACTTATTAAATCAAGCCTTCATTTTATTGCGCTCATAAATTTTCAACTTGTGTACCCCCACCCATAGCTTTCTCGAGCCCTCGTTTGCCCTTAATTAATTGAATTAGACGCGATTCTTTTTGTCCTTCCTATTATTTATCAGCCGTAGGCGCCTCAAGCCATTTGCCGGCCAAATTTGAGCCTAATTTTCTTTGAAATTCTTGCTCAAATAGGAGCAATAAGTCCCGGCTGCAGTGGGGTTGGGCGCATTTCTTATTAATGTTTAATTAAGAATTACAATCAATTGTAGATTCCGAGTCTGATTCGGTCTTGTGTAATTAAAAATATACGAGCAATTGAAACGGAATGTCACGGCTTTCCCGTAACATTCTTTTAAGGGTTCCGTATACCCGAGATGAAAACCCAATTAGCCTTGCTTGGTCACTCGTTTGTCACAAGTATCGCACCGAATCTTTTAAAAAATCTACGTCGAATACAATATATTATTGTTCTCAAGTTTTTAACAGCGACTTTTTTTTACAAAAATACTTTTTAAAGTTTAAATAACACAAAGAAATGGACCTATAAATGATCTATATATGTTACTTGTAGCTTGTCACCAACTGGTAGGCTATCAACAAAAATATACGACAATATATTTTCATTGTAGAAGTCTTGTGACTTATATTAAAAAAAATTAATTTAAGTCTTTTTAAGGCCTTCTACACTATCCATGTATTTTCTGGAAATGATTGCTCAGAATTTTTATACAATTTTTATACATATAATTCATTTGCGGATAAAAATCGGATAAAACTGAATAATATTTCAAGGAAACCAGAAACAACAAAATTAATTACATTGAATAAATAAAATTACTAATTTTATTAAATACGAAAAGGCGGTTAGCTAAGCTTTGACACATGCAGCTTTGCTGCAATCATCACCGACACAGCCACTTTACAGTTTTCTGCACCACACGTTTTTGGGATAGACCTCATAAAAAATGGGTCTAAAAAGGACAAGTTTTTCAGCGAAAAATGAAGAAAACAGATTTGAGCTCTACACAATTGTCATACAGAAAAAAAAATGGAACAGCCTGCGTTTATATGCACGAGAACCTTTCGAAATATAATTTTAAGTTATTTTAGACGGCACTTTTAGTTTTGAATCAAGGAACTACATATTATGTGTTAATTTTCAGTCTCTTTCTTATTTCGCTTAATAATTTGATGCTTCGGATAGACACAGAGACGGATCGACGAACAGGCAACATTGCGGCAGCAATCAATTTTTTTAGTCCATAAGGAACCCTAAAAATATTACCCTATTAATGATTACATGATGAGTAATTATTTACGTAAGCTACCGGTAATAAAAAATTGGGTAAATAAAGAAGACTACGCAAGCGAAGTGGTGTACAAAAAGTTAGTCTATTATTAATCGGGTAGTTGACTACTATTTTACTTAAATTTAGTATTTTTCCGTAAAATATTATTAAAATATAGGTTAATTAAAAGTCAGCATTTAAAAAAATTCTAAAAATTTATTCAAAACCAGTGAGTTATGAGCTTCTAAATTTAGTGAAAAGGTTGCAGTGATAACATCTCCCTGTCGCTTCCGTAGAAATTACTGAGCATTACTAAAAAATGACGTCACAATTTCGTTAATATTACTATATTTTCATATTAAAGAACCTATTCTGACCACGCTGTAGTTTTTGCTGTGTGTTATGATTTCCGTGCTTCGAAGAGCAAAAGAAGCCTTCCATTTAGATTTCGCGGCTCATTATTTATAACTTTTAGTTTTAGAAGGTTTAAACCATTCTGTATAAGGTCTCCAAATTGGAATATGCTGCGACTATTTTAAACTCAACGCGCATTGTGACGTGGAATTTAAATCTCAATAAAATTGAAAAAAAGAAAAATAAAAGAATGACCAACGTATTTCAGTAATCATAGTTAAAAATAATTAAATTCAATCAAATTAGTTGTGCTTACAGTAATAATAATAATAATAATTTTAGGATTCCGTACCTCAAAAGGAATGTGGAACCTTTTCAAGAACAATTCGTGTATCAATCTGTGACAACCATTTTTTTACGAAACCACCCTGGGCATGGTGTGGAGCAGACGAAATTAAAGAAAAATAACAATATAAAAATTCCGTACGTGCATAATGTGCGATATCACTTGCAAGAAGCTGTCAAAATATTATGAAGTATGTCAAAATATTAGTAATTCATCTTGAGAGATATACTAAATAATATGTAGTATATCTTGAGAGATATACTAAAAAATCTGCAAAAAGAATTATGTCCCTCTTTGTTTCACTAATTACTCAATCTACAGTTATAAAACACAGGTTTTTTAGAAGCCTAAATAAAAGTTGTTACTAGACATTAGTCCATAAATGCAACAACCTGGTCTACCGCTTTTAGTCGTTTCACGCAGCACCTTAAACAGGAGACTGCATGTAACGGGAAGAGTTCGCAGCGACTCAAGACAAAGTTTGTCGAGTCACTCGTGCATGGAACTAGTTTATAACTACGGAGGAAGTTCCAACGAGGAAATCCGCGCTGTGACAGCAAAGGGCATATAAGTAACTTGCAAAAGAGTTGACGGTGGCGTAAACAATTTTTAAATAAATGAAGCCGAATTGGTATGAATTTCTTACTTTTTTATTCAAATTTAATAAACTTTGTTTAATTAAAAACCAGTACTAAAAATTTATATAAATTTATTATAAAATAAGTGAGTTACAAGCTTTCCAATTTTGTGAAAGGGGTACAGAAGAAGCATCTCTCTATCTCATTTACTCTCGTAGAAAACAAATAGCATTACTCAAAAATCTGTAAAGTACGAGTAGAACATTCGTAAGGTTCCGTACACATTTAGCCAGTTATAAACATTAAGGATACATAGTGTTTCTAATAAACAACTTACGTACTGTCACAGAAACTAAATTTATGGTGCATAATTAAAAAATTGTAATATCTACAATAATCTTTGTAGTTTTCCTGTAATTCTCCAGTGAGATTTTACAAATCCTACTTTTTCATAGTTTTTGTTTCAGTGGTTTTGGAAATGAGGGGGAAATATTCGATTTTCGTTAATTTTTAGGAATATATTATTAAACCCATAGTTTAAAATTAGGCAAAATATGTTTTCCGCATTCTACGTAATAAGCCTATCAAATATAATTCCACATAATATATAAAAGTTAAAAAATTGTGCCAAATTTGAAGTTTCTAGCGGGGCTGAGACAAAAAACCAAAATTCCACTTTTTTCGCTCGCGTCGCGTCTTTGATTTCTGAGAAAATCTCCAGTGAAAATAGACAAAACGTAAATAAACTTATTTACGTTGCTATACCTTCTACAGGCGTAAAACTATGGTGCATATTTAAAAAAATATAACACTTAGAAACATCCTTATCGTTTTAACCCAACTGTTTCTAAAAATCTCCATTTTTTATGATTTTAGGTGACGTAGATTCGAAATTAGGGAGGGGGACATATTTTTTATATTTCTGAAGAAATAATACCTAAAGTTATGAAAAGAAAATATATTTTTGAGACTCTCATAACTAATTCTTTCGAACGATACTCCACACTAAGTATTGAAGAGCAAACATTTTTTTTTTCGAATGCTTAATGTGCCCCAAATATTTGCATATGATTATTTTTTAGTTCATTGATATATGTGCGAATTAAACTATTTTATTAATATGCCAATTTCAAGGTTGTACGTTAAGCAGTTCCTGAAAAAAATTGCAAAAACATGAGTATCTTATAAGGGTCCCAATTTTTCCTTTTATATACTTTTCTATCTATTTTAATGTATCTAATTAATAAATCCAACTACAAACCTTCCGAAAATGTTGTTACACTTTGCAGTTAAGGTTAAAATTCTACATCGTATGATTAAGGCTGTAGAGTAATAAAAATAATAATAAAACCTGAAACTCTATTTTCTCCCTTACACATTATTTAACTTTAACTTAATAACATTTTAACAAACAATTAATTACAATAACATAATCGCAATAACATAAAGTTAGCGGGCCAGTCAGTAATTTATATGCAATTCGTTTTACCCGAACTACCACCTACGAACTTGCCTCTCAGTTAGTGAACTATTTAATGTTTTTATACATTTGATTAATAGCCTCTAATGTAGCGTTAGTCCATCGTTAGACTCTACCGAAATTAAATTGAAGTTAAATTGACCATAATATATGGGTTGCTATTTTAATTATGGCGACTAGAATGAAATGGCTTGAAAGTGACTCTTAATGACAAGATTCACCGTGTTATTGTAGATTTTTCCGTTTCACGTTTTCACTGTGGATTTTAATAATTATATAATGTTTCATACCAAAAAATAAATTATGTCATTTAATTTAAATTCTTCTATCATTTCATATAATGGAAGAATTTAAATTAAGATGAATAGAATTTAAATTTCATATTATATGTTTCCAGAAAGTGACTTTTCTTGATGTTCTTAGAGCAATATTGCAAAATTATTGCAATAATTTTAATTTTTCCTACCGTATTATATAGAAAAAGAACTATCTTCTTCTAATGTTAAAGTAATGACACCGTTAAATTAGCAAACTGGCTTCTCTGTGTTCCTGAATACAAAGTAAGAGGAATATAATTAATAAACTTTTCTTATATTTCATTCCATTTTCGACATGCTCTATTTGGATATTAACGTAAGAGTTAAATGTCGTACAATACATCGCGTGCCGTGCGGCACCATCAAAACGATACGACGCGACGTACCAAATCCCTTACTGGGATTTAAATATGCAGTATCAATTTGAAAAAACGAATATAGATTAATTCATTGTTTTCGTAAAAATTTTCTCACAGAAGTTTCGTGTCTATCAATAGAATTATGAGGCGAAAATATTGAGAAAATATTGAGAAAGTTATTCGAAAATAAATTATTACTTCATCATATGTTGAAATTAAAAATGTCATAAATAATTTTCGTCTTATGCTTTTGAGAAAAACCCCAAAAGAATCTTTTTATACCAATTAACCAATATTGATACGATAATAACGACCCTAAAAAATGGTTTTAGAAAACTCCAATTAAATATTTACTAACTAGATTTTTATTTTGATTTTAAAAGTGATTTTAAAACCTTTTTTTTTTAATTTTAAAAATTTTCATTCATTGACATTTTTTTTAAATAATACAAATCATTTTATAAACTTTTCTCTTAATAAGTTAACATCTAACTTATTTTGTGTTATTTAAAAAAAACTAATCGTGTGAGCACACACGATAGTAGAGTTTCAGTCAAAGTTATTTATGAAACAAGTCTAAAATAATTCTTTTTCAGATTATTTTGGTCCGTTCGAGAACTGAACACACTACTTATCACTTTAAACTTTCTTATTTCACAATTATCTTCATTAACTTTCTCAATTCTATTTTATGATACCTTTGCAATGATAGCGGACAAAAAATAATATTTTGCTCTGCCCTTTTACGTTAATTTTTGTAAATAATAATGCTGAATACAATTAAAGGTTCCATCTCAAGCACATACTTGCCAAATTTATTCAGAGAAGGATCTAAAACTATAGAAATTGTAAAACTGACAGGTTGATGAAAAAGCATGAAATTATAAAAATATCCAGTTTGACTAAACTTTTCGGTATCTTAAAACAATAAAAGTATTTTTATTTGGTTAAACTCAAATGCAGATCGTATCGTATAACATATAATATACTTGTAGATGTTTTACCAATTATAAATAAATTTATCGTTATTTTTCAGTAATCATCTTGTATAGTTCATTGTTTGCATAGAGATATGTTCGACATGAAAACGCTCCTAAGTTGTTATTTGAAAAATGGTAATTGAATGCAAACAAATTTTATATATGTGAATGGACTGTGCTTAGGTGTTAATGTTCTAAAGGAAAATTTTCGATTTGTGTTGAGATTACAACCCAAAACATATACTTTCAAGCACAATTCAGTTACCTAATTTGTAACTGAATTGTGCTTGAAAGTAAAGAAAGGTTGCCCAATGATTTTTGAAAAATTAACGTTTTTAGATTCAAAAATCTAAAAATCCAAAATCAGAGGGAAAATCTAAAAATCAGTTATTTACAATTCTATGTGGAATTATAAAATAATTTTAATGTCCGCCTGTGAAGAATTTGTAGGCAATATATTTGCATTCTGATAAATTAAAATTTTGTAAATGCTTTAATAGAAATGTTATGTATAATTAAATGTCTATAAATCCCTAAACGTGTACAGAATCTTCGTGGCGCGAGTTCTATCATGGTTGACATGTTTCTTTTGATGCTTATCTATTTCTGCCTGAATTAGAACAAATAAAACGAATAGATTTAAGTAACTGAATTTTTTTTATTTAACATATCATGGTTAATTTCATATATACAGACTGATTTTTGATAGCAACGTTTGATGAATATAATAAATATAAATGAGTACTAGGAATTCATAAGAAAATCACGTAGGAAGCAACATGAGTAGTTACTCGGGAAATTGTAACCTTCTGTTGAGTTTATTTCATTGCGAGTACATTTCTCCAACAGGCATAGTTTTCCACGAAAAATATTTTGCATTTTGTCATCTGTGATGTATTTTGACAGTAGTGCACGTGTCACATTTAATATAAATTTAAGTTTTACAATGAAAAAGTAAAAAAACGATCAAATACAAATTAGACTCGCACTGCCTAGGCTCCGTAGTGAAGTTTTAAATTATTTCGGCAAGTAATGTTAAATTATTGTGGCAAGTTTTGAAAAACTGTTACTTTGAACTGAATGAATTTAATGAGCTACTTTAAAATATTCACGCCAAGTGTGAAATAAGTATTCAAACTTGGAACAATATTATTTTTCTGTAACCTTTATTTTGCTAAATAATCACATCGGTAAATCCATGGAAACATCTATTATATACACCGCAGAGTGACTTCTTACCTTAAATTAACATGAAAAAGTAACAACACTTTTCTCGTTGTGACAACTGCACACATACACATACGCAGGCGCGCGCGCGCGTTCACGTTCACGCACACAAATATATACAAGCACACATGCGCATGCACAGCGCCCCAGCACACACACACAAATATATATATATATATATATATATATAGATATATGTATATATATATATATATGTATATATATATATATTTATTTAGAGAGAACCACAGTGGGAGAGAGGCAGCGCTACGGGCTATCTGTTGCATCTTGTCTCTGTTTTACTTCTTTTCGCTCACTCATATGGGCAACCCAGCCAATGAGAAGCATTTCATCGTCGCGCTCGTGATGTTCGTTCGAACGCGATGAAGTTCTTTTTTCTCAGCTAGCAGCCCATCCCAAGCGTCCGTTAAGAACTTAAATTGCAAAGCTTTATTGAAACAGATTCCAGGTTAAGTTCGCATTATCTGACGGAGATACTCTCATACTCTTAAACAATCGAAAAACAACTTCACACTTCGGAAAAAAAGGAAAATTCTTCTGTTTGACTACCGAACTCCTTCAACTTTAGAAGAGAGCCGACGTAGTCATGACTACTGAGTTCCCATCTTGTTGCGTGACAAAATATTTTCCCTTGACTAAACTTCCTCACTCGACGCACTATTTCGACCTCTCGCTCTGTGACTATTATCTGTTTCGTGACTATTATATACGCCATAAAAAGTTTAAAGCTACATATCGTTTAAAGTTGAACTTGTCCAAAAACTCACATAATGCTATAAAGAAAGAATTATATAATGTTTCGTACCAAAAATAAATTATGTCATTTAATTTAAATTCTTCTATCATTTGTTCACAGAAAGTGACTTTTCTTAAGGTTCTTCGAATAATATTGCAATAAGTTTAATATACCCGACCGTATTATATATAAAAAGAACTATCCTCTTCTAGTGTTAAAGTAATGATACTGTTAAATTCGCAAACTGGCTTCTCTGTGTTCCTGAGCACAAAGTAAGAAGAATATAATTAATAAACTTTTCTTATATTTCATTCCATTTTCGATATACTCTATTTGGATATTAACGTAAGAGTTAAATGTCGTACAATACATCGCATGCCGTGCGGCACCATCAAAACGATACGACGCGACGTACCAAAACCCTTACTGGGATTTAAATATGCAGTATCAATTTGAAAAAACGAATATAGATTAATTCATTGTTTTCGTAAAAATTTTCTCACAGAAGTTTCGTGTCTATCAATAGAATTATGAGGCGACGACAGGTAGTGGAAACTTATGGTAATTGTGTAATTTAAAAATGATTTTATTAATTAATATGAGAAATCAAACATATATTATCTGGATAAATGCAATTTAAATTCAAAATTAAATTATTAGTTACAGTAATCGAAATAAATTTTCAACAAAAATGAATCCCAAATTAGAACGGAAAGTTAAGAAATATGCAATGTTGTACATTTTATTATAAAGAAAAACGTAAATTAAAAAAAAATTACAAGGCTTTTCTGTGAAGTAAAGTGCCAGCCGTTACCCGAGCAGTGGAAAACAAGATAGCATCAAGGAACTTATTAAATCAAGCCTTCACTTTATTGTTCGTCCTGTAACCTCGCACTGCGCTCGTAAATTTTCAACTTGTCCACCCCCACCCTAGCTTCCTCGAGCCCTCGTTTGCCCTTAATTAATTGAATTAGACGCGATTCTTTTTGTCCTTCCCATTATTTATCAGCCGTAGGCGCCTCAAGCCATTTGCCTGTCGAATTTGAGTCTAATTTCCTTTGAGATCCTTGCTCAAATAGGAGCAATAAGTCCCGGCTGCAGTGGGCGCATTTCTTGTTAATGTTTAATTAAGAATTATAATCAAGGGCGGATTCCAAGCCTGATTCGGTCTTGTGTAATTAAAAATATACGAGCAATTGAAGCGGAATGTAACAGCTTCCCCGTTATTCTTTTAAGAGCACCGTTTCCCGAGGTGAAAACCCAATTACCCTTGCTTGGTCACTCGTCTGTCACAAGTATCTCACCGAATCTTTTAAAAAATGCTATATAGAATAAAATATATTATTACACTTAAGTTTTTAATACCGTCTTTTTTATACAAAAATATTTTTTAAACTTTAAATACCACAAAGAAATCGAACTTTATGTGCACCATTGTTACTTGTAGTTTATCACTATCTGGTAGGCCATCAACAAAAATATATAACAAAGTATTTTCAGTGCAGAAGTCCTGTGACAGATATCAAAAAAAATGATAAGGTATTCATTCTGGAAAGATTGCTTAAAATAATTATCCATAATATTAGGACCATAGGACCTTCCGAAATATAATTTTAAGTTATTTTAAGGGGTACTTTTAGTTTTGAATCAAGGAACTACATATTATGTGTAAATTTTAAATCTCTTTCTTATTTCGCTTAGCAATTTGGTGCTTCAGATAGACACAGAGATTGCACTGACTAAAAGGCGGCTAACTGACTAAAAGGCGACAGCAATAGGATTAAGGAACATTAAAAGGAATGCGGAACCTTTATATTTATTGTTAATGTTTAATTATTGTTAATGTTTAATTATTGTTAATGTTTAATTAAGAATTATAATCAAGGGTGAATTCCAAGTCTGATTCGGTCTTGTGTATTTAGAAATATTATAAAGAAACATTACCTCGTTAATCTGAATTTTCTTTCCGTAGCAATTCAATCATTCCAGATATTTATTAGTAAACAAACTAAAATCTAATTTGAATAAATGACATGTTAAAGTACGTAAATTCATAATTATATCATAAATCTAATTTTTTTGGTCAGATTTGAGCTAATAAATTAATTTTTATCTACAATAATTTATGAATACCTCGATTTATTTGTCGTTCAAATATCCAAAATTGACTGAATCTCACATTTTTCGTCGTAAAAGTGTATTAAATTTATACCCTATCGTTTATTGTTATATTATACGATAAACACTAACGCATTATACAGGAAACTTTCTGAATTTTTAAAAATTAAAAAGTATCTCTTCTTTATATCTCTTTTGCAATTCTATTAAAAATCCAGTAAAAAAAAAGTCAAAGAAATCAAGGTTTAAAAATTTTACGTTTTTACCAATATCACCCGCAAATTTTATAAATTTATAGTTTGTTACTATATATTTCATTGTCAATTTAATGTCTTTAAAAACGTCAGTTATGCACGTTTGTAAATATTATATGTTTAACAACATAAATAATCGAACCGAATTATAACGTTAAACTAACACAAGAAATAATAGGCAGCTTACCCAAAAGACGTTCTGAAAAAATGTTGTTACACGCTGTAGTTAAGGCTAAACAGTTTTATATCGCATGATTAAGACCACTTAGTAATAAAAATAATTATGAGAGCTGACATACTATATCCTCCATTACACATTATTTAACTTTAACTTAACATTTTAACAAACAATTAATTACAATAACACATTCGCAGTAAGACAGAGTTAGCGGGCAAGTTAGTGATTTATATGCACTTGGCTTCAACCCAACTACCACCTACGAACTTGCTTCTCAGTTAGTCAACTGTTTAATGTTTTTATTTTTACACATTTGATTAATAGCCTCTGTTAACGTGGCGTTAGTGCATTGTTAAACTGGGTTGAAACAAAGTTAAATTGAACGTTAAATGTGGGTTGCAATTTAAACTATGGCGATTCGAATGAAATGGCTTGAAAGTGGCCCTTAGTGACAAGATTCATCATATTGTAGGTCTTTCGGTCACACGTTTTCACCATAGATTTTAATAATCATATAACATGACATACAAAAAAAATCACTTGTGCCATTTGAAGTCTTCTATCGTTCTTCATTCGTTCGTTCATTTCTAGAAAGTTACTGTTGTTGAGGTTCTTTGAGTAATACTGCAATACTCCAATTTTAATTCTATTATATTTAGTATTCCATTAAAAACTACTCTTTTCTTTAACAGTACATTATGTATCATTATAACGTAATGATACATAATGTACTGTTAAATTAGCAAGTTTTTCTGATTTCCTGAAAAGAAAGTAAGATGAATATTATTAATACAATTTTCTTGTATTTCAATCCATTCTCAACATGCTCTATTTGGATATTAACGCAAGAGTTAAACGTCGTACAGTACACCGTACATCGCGTGCCATGCGGTACCATCAAAACGATACGACGCGATGCAGCAAACCCCTTACTGGGATTTGAAAATTCAGTATCGTTTGGAAAAAATAAATATTGATTAATTTATTGTTTTTATAAAGATATAAAATATTGTTTGTATATTTTCTCAAAAAGTTTTGTTTGTGACCATGGGATATTTAATTTCTTTACAGGATCAAGTGTGCACCGTTAATGACAACATATGTAATGCGTCAAGCCTTCAAATACGTTACGTCAAAGAAAATAAATTTAAATCCTCATTAAATACGGACTTTTCTACCTTATAAGGTAACGTTTATCCAAAATTATTAACGTTAAAACGTAACATTGATTGTCTGAAGCAATTTGTAAATGGTGTTAAAACTTTAATTGCTTGTTGCTGGATAAACAGGAATTTTGGTCCACAAATCGGTTAGGTTTAATATTATTACTTATTTCTTCTTCAATTTTAAGTTTCTCTTTCTTTATTTATTAATTTAAAATATTAACACCTACATGAATGAAAGGAATTTATTTTCCCACGAATAATCGCTTTGGGAATCAATTAATATAACTTATGGTGTACATGAAAATGCTAACTAATATGTAAAATGAGTGTAATGTGTAATTATTTTAAGTATGGGCTGGCAGAGAAATGAGAAACAGAATAAGGAAAGAAAAAGAAAATATACTAATTACATTAGCTATGATAAACTTCCACAACTTTTAAATACATAAACTAACGTGAAAGGTATCTTTGATCCCTCATCATTATAGTTCGGGACTCTCTTAGAGTGTCTTTCTTTTATAAAACTAATGTTTAAGTATGAACTAGATCATAAACTGTGGTGTCTCATATTTTTCAAATTTTTCATTCCAATTTTTTTTAGAATTATGGTCTAATATCAAGGATGTTATTAATGGACAGTCGCTTCTGGTGGGATCCATTGTATATGCCGAAATATACTGTCAGCAAATGGATTGATTAGCTAACAAATTAAATAGACAACAAGATATAATTTATTCTATACATAACAACCCTAGACCATACACAGTAAAATATACTCGGCGAAAGATTACAGAAGTGGATGTAAGAGCTGGGTTCTGCCATTAGATCCATCTTCACCATTTGATAATACACTTGTTTATCTGGTCCAGTGGCCTGTGCATTAAGTTACATGATGCGGGCACCATGATGCATGATGCCACGGATCAATCTACTCATTTTCCTAGAGCACCGTATAACTGGATCCTGAGGCAATTTCAAGTTTATGGCCCAAGGTATTGGAACGATTTTCAGCGACTTGTTAGATGCTCTTAATTTTAATTTCAATAATAACAATATGTATTTAATGTTTTTATCATGTGTTCTTCAGTCAATCCATGTTCATTGTTTTTGCTATTTTTATCAACATGTTGGCGTTATAGTGTAGGTAAACATATGTGTGTGTGTGTGTGTATGTATCTCTGTGCATGTATAAACGTGTGTATATATGGTTATTTGTATATTTAACACATTATCATTGTACTGATAGGTGCTAGTTGTAAACTGGTTGTATCGGTGATGCTTGTGGCAAAACTGCATATCTCAACGATGAGCCAACAATCTTTCTCTGGATAACAAAATAAATAATTAAATTTGTCCAAGATAATTAATTTTGCTGTTATTATTTCTATTTTCCTTGAAATATTATTATTACATTGTAGCTGCTTTTTATCCGTAAATAAATTGTTAATATTATGTATTAAAAATTCTAAGCAAACATTTCCAGAACGAAAATGAATAGTATGGAAGATCTTGCCAAATTATTTAAAATGAGTAATAAGATTTTTACACTGAAAATACATTGTGTGTATTTTTGTTTATTGTTGTGTATTTTTGTTTATAGTATACCAAATGGTGGTAAGGCACAAATAATAATGGTGCATATATATTTCGATTTCTTTGTGATATTTAAACTTTTTTTGTATGAAAAGGTCGCTGCTAAAAACTTGAGTATAATAATATATTGGACTCAGTGTTGAATTGCTTAATAGATTCTGTGAGATTCTTGTGACAGGTGGATTACCAAGCAAGGTTAATAGGGTTTTTACCTCCGGGATAAGGAACTTGTAGACTAATGTTACAGAGAAGCTATTACATTCCGCTTCAATTGCTCGTATATTTTTAATTACACAAGACCGAATCAGACTTGGAATCCACCCTTGATTATAATTCTTAATTAAACGTTAACAAGAAATGCGCCCAACCCCACTGCAGCCGGGACTTATTGCTCCTATTTGAGCAAGGATGTCAAAGGAAATTAGGCTCAAATTCGACCGGCAAATGGCTTGAGGCGCCTTCGGCTGATAAATAATGGGAAGTACAAAAAGAATCACGTCTAATTCAAATAATTAAGGGCAAACGAGGGCTCGAGAAAGCTGGGGGTGGGGGTAGACAAGTTGAAAATTTACGAGCGCAATGTGAGGTTACAGGACGAACAATAAAGTGAGGGCTTGGTTTAATAAGTTCCTGGATGCTATCTTGTTTTCCACTGCTCGGTTAACGGCTGGCACTTTACTTCGCGGAAAAGCCATAGAATTTTTTTTAATCTACGCTCTTCTTTATAATAAACTGTACAACATTGTGTATTTTGTTTAATTTCCATTCTAATTTGGGATTCATTGTTGGTGGACATTTATTTCAATTACTGTAACTAATAATTTAATTTTGAATTTGAATTGAATTTCTCTCGTTAATATATGTTTGATTTTTCATAGTAGTTAATGAAACAATTTTTAAATTATAGAAGAACTGTCAGTTAAAGGATTGTATGAGTTTTTTACTGAATAATTGGCTAAGTTCAACTTTAAATGTTCTGAAATTTTAAAATTTCTCATGGCGTATGTAATTAAACAGCGAGTGAACCAGAATAATATGTATGTGTGTGTGAGTGTGTATGTTGTGTGTAGTTGTTCCAACGAGAGAATGTACGTCTTGCACTACACGCTTTCCCACGTAGCAGGAAAAGAAATCATTCTCTCACGAAGACATTTGTTTGGTATACTAAACCTGTTTATGTGTTTTCTTTTTTTTTGTTTAGTGTGTTTTATTTGTTGTGATGGATAATTGGAAAATTATTTTTGCGAAATTGTTTATTATAGAGGCTTTGTTTCTATCGGGTGCTCCACGACCCCTCACTTTTATTTTTTATTGAATATATTTGGCGTTAATTTTGTAGGAATTCACTATTCACAATTCAATGAAACTACGTGATGTAGTATTATTTCTACTCTCTTTTCTCTTTTCTTCTTAGTTCTTTACCACGACCTAGGTTTCGTTGTATTACAACATCTTCAGGTAGGATATTAGCAAAGAATGAAACGCTCAAGTGCAAATTGGGACCCGCACGACCTAAATTAACATAAAAAATAAAAGTGAGGGGTCGTGGAGCACCCGATAGAAACAAAGCCTCTTAGGTATCGCACATAAAATTCGATTTTTAATTTTCAAATAATATAACATAATATCGATTCAGTAATAAATAATAAACAATTTCGCAAAAATAATTTTCCAATTATCCATCACAACATATAAAACACATTTAACAAAAAAAACGGAAACACATAAACAGGTTTAGTATACCAAACAAATGTCTTCGTGAGAGAATGATTTCTTTTCCTGATACATGGGCAAGCGTGTAGTGCAAGACGTACATTCTCTCGTTGGAACACCTACACACAACATACACACACACACGCACACACACACATTATTATGTTTCACTCGCTGTTTAATTATATACGCCATGAGACATTTTAAAATTTCAGAACATTTAAAGTTGAACTTAGCCAATCATTTAATAAAAACTGACAGTTCTTGTGCAATTTAAAAATTGTTTTATTAACTACTATGAAAAATCAAACACATATTAACCGGAGAAATGCAATTCAAAATTAAATTATTAGTTACGGTAATTGAAATAAATGTCCAGCAATAATGAATCCCAAATTAGAATGGAAAATTAACAAAATACGTATATATTGTACAGTTTATTATAAAGAAGAGCGTAGATTAAAAAAAATTTTATGGCTTTTCTGTGAAGTAAAGTGCCAGCCGTTACCCGAGCAGCGGAAAACAAGATAGCATCAAGGAACTTATTAAATCAAGCCTTCACTTTATTGTTCGTCCTGTAACCTCGCACTGCGCTCGTAAATTTTCAACTTGTCCACCCCCACCCCTCGCTTTCTCGAGCCCTCGTTTGCCCTTAATTAATTGAATTAGACGCGATTCTTTTTGTCCTTCCCATTATTTATCAGCCGTAGGCGCCTCAAGCAATGCGCTGGCCGAATTTGAGCCTAATTTCCTTTGAGATCCTTGCTTAAATAGGAGCAATAAGTCCCGGCTGCAGTGGGGTTGGGCGCATTTCTTGTTAATGTTTAATTAAGAATTATAATCAAGGGTGGATTCCAAGTCTGATTCGGTCTTGTGTAATTAAAAATATACGAGCAATTGAAGCGGAATGTAACAGCTTCTCTGTAACATTAGTACACAAGTTCCTTATCCCGGAGGTAAAAACCATATTAACCTTGCTTGGTAATCCATCTGTCACAAATATCTCACAGAATCTTTTAAGCAATTCAACATTGAGTCCAATATATTATTATACTCAAGTTTTAACAGCGACCTTTTCATACAAAATATTTTAAGTTTAAATATCACAAAGTAATCGAAGTATATATGCAACACTATTATTTGTGGCTTACCACAATTTGATATACTATAAACAAAAATACACAACAATAAACAAAAATATACACAACGTATTTTCAGTGTAAAAATCTTATGACTCATTTTAAATAATTTGGCAAGATCTTCCATACTATTCATTTTTCGTTCTGGGTATGTTTGTATATAATATTTAATACATAATATTAACAATTTATTTACGGATAAAAGCAGCTACAACGTAATAATAATATTTCAAAGAAAACGGAAACAATAACAGCAAAATTAATTACAAGATAAACAAACTTAATTATTTATTTTGTTATCCACAGAAAGGTTGTTGGCTCATCGTTGACATATGCAGTTTTGCCACAAGCATCACCAATACAACCAGTTTACAACTAGTACCTATCAGTACAATGATAGTGTGTTAAATATACAAATAAACATATATACACACGTTTATACATGAACATACACACATACGTATACGCACACACGCACATATATATTTACCTACACTATAACGCCAACATGTTGATAAAAATAACAAAAACGATGAACATGAATTGACTGAATAATACATAATAAAAACATTAAATACATATTATTAAGAAGCTTGTTCTTCCGAAAGCTACCTATAAATAAGTCTTTTAACGACACCCATGGATGTAGGTATTCTAAGAATAATGAGTAGGTTGGTCTATGACTCTTATCATGTGAAGATGCACAGGCAAATGGACCAGATAAACAAGTGTATTATCAAATGGTGAAGATGAATCTAATAGCAGAACCCATCTCTTACATCTACTTTTGTAATGTTTCACCGAGTATGTTTTACGGTATGTGGTCTAGGGTTGTTATGTATCTATACATATATAATTATATCTTGTTGACTATTTAATTTGTTAGCTAATCAATCCATTTGCTGACAGTATATTTCGGCATATACAATGGATCCCACCGGAAGCGACTGTCCATTAATAATATCCTTGATATCAGACCAGAGTTTTAAAAAAAATTGGAAAATGTAAACCTATATATAGGACACTATAGTGTATGCTCTAGTTCACGCTTAGGCATTGGATTTATAACAGTCTTTAAATCAGTCTCGAGCTATAATAATTAGGGATCACAGATAACTTTCACGTTAATTTATGTATTTAAAAGTTACGCAAGTATATTATATTTAATTTAATTGGTATGTCTTCTTTTTCTTTTCTTATCCTGTTTCTTATTTCTCAGCCAGCCCATACTTTATTTATTAGTTAAAACAAGTGTAATACGTTACACACATTTTACATACTTAGTTAGCATTTTCATGTACACCATAAGTTATATTAATTGATTCCCAAAGTGTTTATTCGCACGAAAATAAATTCATTTAATTCATGTAGGTGTTAATATCTTAAATGAATAAGTATAGAAAAGAAACTTACAATTGAAGTAGCAATATGTAATAAAATTAAACCTAACTGATTTTTGGACCAAAATTCCTGTTTTCCCAGCAACAAGCAATTAACGTTTTAACACCATTTGCTAATTGCTTCAGACAATCAATGTTACGTTTTAACGTTAATAATTTTGGATAAACATTACCTTATAAAGTAGACAAGTCCATATTTGATGAGGATTTAAATCTATTTTCTTTGACTTAACGTATTTGAAGGCTTAACGCATTCCAGATATTGTCATTATCGGTGCACACTTGATCCTATAAAGAAGTATTCTGAAAGTTTCGACAACTGTTACAGAATTGTTTCTAAGCTGAGTCAACCCAATATTTGTAATATTTATTTCTTATTTTACAAATATTTATTTCTTATTTATAAAATAATTTTTCTAAGAAAATGGCTGCTTCGAAATTCGTCATAATTTATGAAAACTTTAAAAGGTTACATCCCTACAATATACAAAAATAAACTTGTTATGTAAGAATATAAGTAGATACATTCTCTCAAGCGTTTTCAAAATTTTCTTCCTACTAAAATGATAAACTATCTTTGCAAACACTTCTGTTATTGCTAATTAAGTATGAAATGTGTGAAACGAATGAAGAATGTTTAAACAAGGTATAATGCCTTAAAAGCTTTTACACCCGACATATATTCAGCCTAAATAAATATGTTCGTATTTCTGAACACAAGTCCGGTCTCAAATTTTTGAAGATCCGCTATTGACTCCAAAATCATATGACTACGCTTCCATTCAATATATTAAGAAGTTCTCAGACTTTAAATTATCTCATTGGCAGATATATAGACTTGCCTTCTCACACCTTGCCTTAAACCTCATTCAACTAACTTATTCCCAGACATTTCTCATATAAAATCCTTTACTGTCCAAGTTCGAAAACTTTAGAATCAAAAGAATTCTAATTTTAGCAAAATATCCTCGATAAAACTTTATAAGAATCGATTGAAAAAATCCTAGTTTTATTGGAATCTCTCTATCACACTTTTCTTTATCCATACTAAATCATGCCAATATTTCCATTCTAATTTTCTTTCTTTGTTAAGTATACTGTATTTATTTTATATTATATCATCTTTTACAGTCTGTTTTTTTACAAACTGTAGAAATGAGTCGATCATGTACACAGGTAAATATACGTGATCGACTGTGTAATACTATTTTTGAGATAGACTAGATTTTGTTGCCAGCAAAATGGATCTAAATATGACAAATAGCTCAGTGAAAAAATTTAAAAAAAAACAAATGTCTACTCTACATTAATATCCAACAATCTCCATTTAAAAAATACTACCTACTTTTATATGCTCGAAGCATTTCGAAATACAATTTTAAATTTCACTTTTAGTTTTAGACCAAGGAACTATGTATTTAATATGTTTCAATTTTAAGTACCGCTCTTATTACGTGTAATAATTGGAAGCTTGGGATAGAAACACAGACAGAAGGACGAACAGGGAGAATTGTGGTAGCACTAGGGTTTCGTTGGGTCCATATGGAACTTTAAAAGTGTTACCCTATTAATGTTCACAATATGAGTAATCATTTATATCATCTACCCGTAATAAAAAATTGGGTAAATAATGAAGACTACCCAAAAGAGGTTGTGTACAAAAAGTTAGCCTATTATTAATTAAGTAATTGACTGCTGTTTAATCTAAATTTGCTGTTTTTTTCGCAAAATGGTATAAAAATATAGGTTAATTAAAGTCAGAATTTAAAAAGTTAAAAAAATATTTTCAAAATAATGGAGTTATGAGCTTCTAAATTTAAATAAAAGGATACAGTAGGAATATCTCCCTGTCTCATTTGCTCTCGTAGATATCAATGAGCATACTAAAAAATGACGTCACTATTACGTTAGTATGGCCATATTTTGATATTCAACAACCTATTCTGATCCTGCTGTAAAAACTGCTCTATGTTGAGATTTCCGTGCTGCTAAGTGTAAAAGAAACCTTCAATTTTGATTTCTTGGCTCATTATTTATAACTTTTATTTTTAGAACTTTTAAACCATCCCTTATATGAACTTCAAATTTGAATACGCTACGACTATTTTGAACTCAATGCGCATTGTAATGTGGGATTTATTGAAAAAAAAAAGAAACTTCAATAATCGTATTTAAAAACTTTAAATGCTATCAAAAAAGTCGGGCATAGAGTAATAATAAAAAAATTTATTTTTTGTAATTCTTACAGTTCCGTACCTCTAAACAAACAAAGAATCCTGCCTAAGATCAATTCATCTGTCCGTCTATCATAATAATTTTTCTCAAAAACCACTCGGGGCGGCTTGTGGAGCAAATTCCACATATAGTGAAGGGTATAATTAGGTTATATATATTTAGATATATACTGAAAAATCTGTAAAAAGAAATATCTAGCCACTTATTTCAGAAACTATTCAATCTGAAATTATGAAGAAGAGGGTTTTCAGAAACCTAAACAAAATTATATAAAAACCATAACGATGATGCTAGATGTAATGGTTTTCGATATTTGCACAATAATGTATATCTCCCTTAACGAATTATATTAGTTATAATTAAATATTTAATGTGCTAGAAAATTCATGTTAGTGACGACTTATGTTAAAATTAAATAAAGTAATTTCACTTGAAGCTAGTCTTGGCCGGTTCACTTAAGTAATCATTACTGCTTTACTATCCTTATAGACACGTTGCCAATTAATTTAAATAAATATATTGTAACGATTAAAATAATTAAATATATTAATATGTACTAGCGTGACCCGTGCGAAGTCTTCGCATTATTATTTATTCCATTATGAAGCTCAGATGACAGATCAAACAAATATTTTACTAAAATTTACATATAGAGGCGCAAGTATCAAAAGCATTGAGCTAAAGCGCCACTTTATTTATACGTGGGTGGATTTGAAATTAAACAAACATTTTACCGACCGTCAATCATATTGACGTTGAGCCGTTAGATGGCAGCATTGCTGTTTTGTGTATATAATTTTAATAATTAATTAATTTGCAAAAACAATAGCAATAATAATTTTTTTAGTTGTGGATGCCGGTAGAGCAAGCAGTTATCTATAAAATTATATATAATTTATGTGGATTAGTTGTGAGGTTTTTTCTAAAAAGGGAGTGTAACATCTTAACCTTAGCGTATTAATATATATGATGATGATGATAATAGATTAAAATATTATTATTTTCAGATAATAATAATTAAAAAATGCTCTTTATCAATTACTTTACATTATCATGTTATTTAAAGAATCTCACTCGATATCATTGTTGTAATTAAATATGTTTATCCGCAAAACGATAATGATAAACTGTAACGTTTAAATTTTATCATAAATATTCAATCTTTGATAGTATTGCTGTCAATAGTTGCATAAAATGATCGATAGATGACGTTAGAAAAGCGTCATGCTATAGAATCATCCCTTCGTATTTCAACTAAATAAAACTTTTCTTAATTCCATAAATGCATAAAACTTGTCCATCGTATTTAATCACCTCGCGCAGTACCTTAAACAGGAGACTGTATGTAACGGGAAGAGCTTACAGCGACCCAAGACAAAGTTTGACGAGTCACTCAGGCATGAAACTAGTTTATAACTACAGGGGAAGTTCCAACGAGGAACTCCGACGATGTGGTCAGCAAGAGGCATCTAAGAGCAACTGACAATATAGCAACTTGCAAGAGTTGACAGTGACGAAAACAATTTGTATGTCAACTAAAGGCCATGAAAACCTAACATTCTAATTCAAATTAATATAATATGTAGCTCAAAGCAATAATAAAAATCAAATTAATTAAACTTGTGTTAATTAAAAATCGGTATCAAAAAAAATATAAAAATTGTTTAAAAAATAAGCGAGTTATGAGCTTATAAATCTAATGAAAGGATACAGTAGAAATATCTCTATATCTCATTCACTCTCGTGAATGAGATATATAGATGGAATAATCTAGTCAATTGATATTATGTCAGGCACAAGTCAAATAATATTATGTCAAGCACGAGTCAAATAAATATTATGTCAAGCACGAGTCAAAGTAATATTATGTCAAGCACGAGTTCGAGAGACGAGTACGTCACATGGTTTCCGGGGAAATTGGCTGTGAATATGGACAAAACGTAAATAAGTTGCATACTATACCTTCTGTACTCGTAAAAACTTGGTGCATGTTTAAAAAATTATGAAATCTAGGATCATCGCTATAGTTTTCCGACAAACTTTGCGTACTTCTAAAACTAATAATTCTGATCTTCAAATAAAAAATTTTATTTCAAAGTTATGCAGAAATAAAATCAAAATTTTTGTTCAAAGTATTGTAAATATTTTTGTTCACGTTTATTTGATTTGATGAACACATCAAATCAAATAAACGTACACACACAACTATGATTTTGAAAAAATAGTTTTGGAATGCTTTAAATCTTTTCTCTTTCAATTTTTTAAAGATCAGTTTCAAGTAGATATAAAAAATTTCATTTGAAAATTATGCAGACTTAAAGTCAAAATATGGAAGTAATTCGAAAATATATTTGTTTACGTGTACTTTGCTTGTTTGAGAAACATATACCTTAATTTTGAAATAATGATTTTGAAATGCTTATCACCTTTTGTTTCGATTGTTGTGAAGACCAGCATTTTATCAGATTATATCAGATCAAAACAGGGAAGCATTTTAAAAATGTTTTTTACATGTACTCACCTCATTTGATGAAAGCATCCCCTTAAATATAATTTTTAATACTTTTGGAATGCTTCTAACTTTCTGCTTCAATTGGTATAAAGATCAGAATCAGTTAAATATAAAAAAAATTGCATTTCATATTTATGCAAAACTTAAGTGGAAATAAGAAAACATTTTAAAAATATTTTCGTATAAGTGTACTCGACTTTTCGATTATATTTTCTATTTATAAACATATGTCCATAACCATAACTTTGCAAGAACGTTTTTGGAATGCTTACAACTTTCTTCTTCAATTGTTATGTATTTCAGAATTAGCTACATATACAAAAGTTGCGTTTAAAAATTATACACAAATAAATATAAAACAAGGAAGTATTTTTAAAAGGTTTTTCTTCACGTGTACTCAGCTTTTTCACCGAATACCTGCCTGTAACCATTATTTTGAAAGAATAATTTCAGAATTACTATAACTTTCTCTTTCAATTGATATGAATATGAGAATCAGTTACATATACAATTATTTCCATTTGAAAATTAGGTAGAAGCACACCAAAAAGAAAATATTTTTTCAGTGTTATCTTAAAGAGTTAATTATCTTTATTATACGCACACGGTTACTCGCTTACATTTCACGATCTGTGTTTAGTATTTTACTAGAACATAGTCTAAATCAACATAGTATAAAAAACATCAGTATAATTCGTTTACTTGACACAGTAGTTATGGCTAAATTAAAAGGTTTGTGGCAGTAGCACTATTATTTTTCGTTTGATGACATTTCTTTCTCATTGCACCACAAAAATGCGCATGATGGACTCCGTTAGAGATGTAGGGGTGTCTGCTGCATTTTAAAATGATTCCGCGATAGTCGACCATTCACTCGATTGGGATTGAATTACCAACGATATTGTTATAAATGCACTTCAAGGGATTTAAAAAAAACCTGCCCGGTGCGTATAGGAACTCACATAAATTAGAGTTCCGGTGCTGAAAAAATAAATAAAATGCGTGTATGGTACCGTATATGGTACCGTATATGTTTATGTCACCTGAAATTATGCGTTCTAATGAAATATGAGTTTTTCTTAATATTTTAAACCATTGGAAATCAGTTACGTGCAAGCTACTCTTGTGTTTCGTGTCATAAACCAAGCCCCACTTAAATTATGAACAATAATGCTTTCCAGCTTTGTGCATCACAGCTTTTGCCTCTGCCAAATTAAAAATTTAAAAGAACGCTTAAGGGCATACTTTCTTCCTTACATTGTGAGAAATATTTTTTATACAAAAAATTTTCTGTATAATAAATGGTTCAGATGTTACAAGGTAATAAATAATTGAATTATTTATGGCGAATAAACTCGCTGGAACTTTTAAATCATGGTAATTTTTACTCAAACTCTGCCTAATTCTCAATGCTTGTCATTTATTTTATTCCTTTTTACCAAATATTCCACTGTCATTTTAACGTCTTATAATAACTTTAATTATACCAATTTCTAAATTATCCGTAATTAATGATATAAATAAGCAACCCGAATTATAAAGTTAAAGTAACGCAAAAAATAATCATCAGTTTATCCACAAAAGACATTCTCAAAAAATGTTGTTACACGTTGTAGTTAAGGCTACAGCTTTCCATCGCATGATTAAGGCCACATAGTAGGTAATAAAAATAATTATGAACCCCGGCAAACTATTTCCTCCATTACACATTATTTAACTTTAACTTAATAACATTTTAACAAACAATTAATTACAATAACGAACTCGCAGTTACATACAGTTAGCGGGCGAGTTAGTGATTTATATGCACTTGGCTTCACCCCAACTACCACCTACGGACTTGCCTCTCAGTTAGTGAACTGTTTAATGTTTTTGTTTTTATACATTTGATTAATAGCCTCTGTTTAACGTGGCGTTAGTCCATTGTTAGACTCGGTCGAAATTAAGTCAAAGTTAAATTGACCGTAATATGTGGATTGCCATTTTAACTGTGGCGACTCGAATGAAATGGCTTAAAAATTACCCTTAGTTACAAGATTCACCATGTCGTTGGAGGTTTTTTACTTTCAGGTTTTCACAGTGGATTTTAATAATTATATAATGTGATATACAAAACAATAAGTTAAGCCATTTAATTTAAAATCTTCTGTCTTTTGTTCGCAGAAAGTTACTGTTTTTGAGCACTTTAGAGTTATATTGCAATTCTCCAATTTTATTTTACTCTTTTTAATTTTTCTGACCGTATTATATTTAAAAATAACTACCGTCTTCTAATGTTAACGTAATGATACTGATAGCGAGCTGGCTTGTCTGGTTTTCTGAGCACAAAATAAGAAGAATATAATTAATGAAATTTTCTTATAATTCATTTCATTCTCGAGATACGCTATTTCAATATTAACGCAAGAGTTAAATGTTGTGCAGTACACCGTACCTCGCGTGCCGTACGGCACCATCAAAATGATACGGCGCGACGCAGCTAACCCCTTATTGGCATTTAAATATTCAGTATCATTTCGAAAAAAAATAATACAGGTTAATTTTTTGTTTATGTAAAGATTTCCTCGTGGAAGTTTCGTTTATGACCATGGAATATTTAATTGGAATTATGAGAAGGAAATCTGAGAAAAGTTATTCGAAAATAAATTATTACTTTGTTACAGGTTGAAATTAAAAATATTATAGATTATTTTCGTCTTATACTTTTGGGGAAAACTCGAAAAAAATCTTCTTATACCAAATAACAACACTTAGATGTTAATAATGACGTTAAAAAAATATTATAAATAAAAAATTACCTCCACTTAAATATTTACTAACTGATACTTACCGTTTTTTATTTTTAGAATGAATTTTAATCATTAATTAACATTTTTTTAATAACACAAATAATTTTGTAAACTTTTTCCGTAATAAGTTAACATCCAATTTATTATAAGGTTTATAAAATTACTTATGTTATTTAAGAAAAAAAACTAGTCAAGTGCGCGCATAAGATAGTATAATTTCATAAAACAAAATTATTTATTAAAATAATCCTTTTTCACACTTTTTTCATATTCTTTTAATTCATTTGAAAATTTAAAATGGAGATAAACTATTTATCACTTTAAACCTTATTATTTCACGATTAGTTCCATTAATTTTCTTCGTTCTATTTTAAAACCCCTTTACAATGATGGTGAACAAAAAATTATGTTATGTTTTGCTCTACGCCTTTATATGTATGTATACTAATTTTTGTAATTAATGATACTGAATACAATCAAAATTCACATTTCAAGCAAACCCTTGCCAAATTTCATAGGGAGAGATATAAAATTGTAGAAGCTTTTAGACTGACAGTTGAACGATCAGGCATGAAATTATAAAAGTCTCCAGTTTGTCTAACCTTTTCGGTACCTTAATAGTAGGCCTATGTTAGTTTATTTGATTAATTTAATTTCAAATTCTGAGTTACAAAAGTCCACAATTGTATATGTAAAGCAAACAGGAGAGACGGAAGAACATGACGAAATTATAAAAGTCCCTATTAAGTTTAACTGCTACCTTTGCTGCCCTAAGACAAAAAAAGTAGGTTTTTATTAGTTTAATTGTTTATATTAACCTCAAATGCAGATCTACAAAATATTGCGATTTCATATATATTAAATATGTCATAAAGATACGAATCTAAAACATATGAATATTCGGAATTTTTGAGTAAACTATATAAAACCATTTATAACTAATTTGTGTATTTTATTAAAGTTTCTCATATAATACGTGGTCTGCGTTAATAAGTATATGCTTATGTAAATACATCTCTATATAAAATCGTAAATTACGTCTATAAACTATGTTTTTACGTGATTAGACAAATATAAGCATTAAAATACTTATTTTTTAACTAAATTCTTCGTTTTCAAAGGTTCTAAGTTTTAAGTGTCGTATATTATATCTGTACGTAGATACATCTGTATATAAAATCGTAAATTACGTCTATTCACTATGTTTTTACGTGATTAGACAAATATAAGCATTAAAATACTTATTTTTTAACTAAATTCTTCGTTTTCAAAGGTTCTAAGTTTTAAGTGTCGTATATTATATCTGTACGTAGATACATCTGTAAATAAAATCGTAAATTACGTCTATTCACTATGTTTTTACGTGATTAGACAAATATAAGCATTAAAATACTTATTTTTTAACTAAATTCTTCGTTTTCAAAGGTTCTAAGTTTTAAGTGTCGTAAATTATATCTCTACGTAAATACATCTGTATATAAAATCGTAAATTATGTCTATTCACTATGGGTTTACGTGACTAGAATTCTTTAGTCGTGAAGGCCATATACGTGCAAATAGGAATACTTATAAGGAATGTTCGTATTTGAGCATTTTCGAATTCCGTAATGACTTTAGATATTGGACGAGACTAAATTTATTTTGATCACTTGGTTGTCAGAAGAAAGTCACTTGACTTTTTATTACCATCAGCGCAAAGCAAAGACTGGACATCAGTTAAAGATACTTAGCTGTACCAAGTAAATATAGAAAAATAAAATAGAAAAAAATAAGTGGAATATCAAATAGAAATGGAGAAATAATATTAAGGAATCAATAATCAACCCACAAATATTTGCTGATATTTTGTTAGATTAACATTTGTGGGAAGCCGTTGTAAGATCAAGCACATATTCGTCCGTCCATCTGTCTGCCTGCTGCAAGAAACATTTTTATGTAACCACCCAACCCCCTCTCCCCTTGTCCCGAACGTATCCAATATAACATTTTGAAAAAAACAGCGTTTTTCTAAATCTTATAGTTTCTGAAGACGACATTTATGTACTGGGCTATATATTCAAATTTTTAAAGATTATATTTTTTAAATAGTTAATTAATAGAGATATTACAAACCTTAAATGTTTATACGTGGTTAAGTGTGTATAGAACCGTCCTTTAAGGATTTATGTTTTAAAGTTTTTAATTATAAAAAATCAAATTTAGCAACTCCGGCCTAGTGTTTTCAAGGATAATTAAAAATAAGTTTACCTTTATCAGAGTTCCGTACTTGAAGATTCCGAAGAGAACCCTATTGTTGTAACAATACTGTCTGACTGTCCGTTCGTTGGTCCGTCTGTCTCTCAGAGATTTTAAACTTCAAACAGAAACAAGATAGAAATTTGAAATTCATACATTATATTTATTATTAAAATTATTTAAAATCGTATTTTGAGGGGACTCCCAAACATATAGGGAGGAAGGCTGGTAATTTCTTTTGCAGCGGTGAAAAGATAAGCAATCTCTTTTTCACTGAAAAATAATGATTTGGTTGTCCATAAAAAGTTTTTCACTCAAAAATACTATCGGATAAGAAGCCGTATCGATAGTATATTTCGTCTCAAAAATACTATCAGATGAGAAGCCGTAATTCTACTCTAATATTTTTCATATCCTGTATTAAAGAGAGCTAAATATGAAAAAAAATTTGAAAAATTATGAATGATGAAACCAAAATATTTTTGAGAAACACACGATAATTTTACACATATGAAAAACACACTGGGCAATTTTTATTTCCTTATTTATTTATTTAAGTATTTTAATGTATACATGTAATACATATGGCGGACTTATTGCTATGAGAGTAATCTCTTTCAGCCAATAACATTTATAATGAAAATAACATTTATATTTGCAAATAATTTAAGAGAAACACTGTTTATTATTATATGTTTCAATCTGTTGTGCACCTAATTGAGTGGGGAACCATCGCGGTAATAGTATTACTTTTACTTAACAATATTATTGTTTGAATGATAAAAAAAATTCAGGTATATTATAGTTTTTTTGCATAAAAAGCAAAATTTCAATATGACTTTAAGATGTTATTGACCACAAAACGTAGAGGACAGATTTAGATCGATATTACAAGTCTACGTTTAAAAAAATGTTACTATTACCATTCGCCAAAATCTATTATAGTAAATATCGTTTTACTAGATAGAGTTTGTAATTACATTCAAACACTGAATTCACTAAAATCAATGAAGAGAAAAATTCAGATTATATAAAAATATCTAAATGTCAAATATATCTTCAATAAGCTGAGCGTGGGCGAAACCGTCTTAAATATATATAAATCGAAAGTAAACTATTTGCTTCTGAATGTGAGTTCTAATGGATTTTTGTTATTTTCATTTTAATATCTCTTAGCACTTACTTAATTAAGAAATACTTAAAAGTCCCACGCACTCTTAATAGTACTCGAAATTTTCTTCATGTATTAATGTCTATTTCAGTTGGTCCATAAAAAGAAATTAAAATGAATACATTATTACATTAACAACTATTGTTTTTGTGACTTGTACATTATTACTTTAGCAACTAATGTATATCGTGATTTATATTTTTTCCCTAATTTAAATTACGTTTTTCATTGTTACCTGGTTATGACGTCACACTTGAGTTTCGACTTTAGATAGTTTTAAAAAACCTTCGACTATGTTTTATAAACCGTACACATAATCGTTTTTCGCTACTGGTTTTTGGTTTGGATAGCACTATGCTAATTTATTTATTCAGATAAAACTGGAGACAGAATCGTAGTAACGGGTCGTGTTTTATCATAGAATAGACGTGAAGAAATGCCCGATATAAGTTAAGATATAAATATAACACTTCTTGCTGACAATTTTATTTTCTATTTTATTTTGTTCTTCTTTATCCTCCAGTACGTATATTATTATTATTGTATGTATATATATATATATATATATATATATATATATATATATATATAAATAAATTTGGCGTAAGTACGAGTAGGTATCGTTCGACGAGAGTTGCATACAAACTTAGCTAAATATATAAATACTAACTAGCTGTGCCAGCGCGGTTTCGTTCACTTGGAAATCGGTATGAGAAAAGTTATTAGGAATGTTTTGTGTTTTTTTTTCCAGAATTCTATGAACATAAAGTTTACTAAAAACGCTAACAGATGGCGATGTTAGTACCAATATCATAATATCCACAAAGTGAAAATGTTTTTGTATATTTATTTATTTATTTCTTGAAAACCCCATGCCCATCTTACAGTATTATCTAAAGCGAACACAAAGGAAGAACATATAACAAATGGTTATAAACGTGAAAAAATATCTAGTCCGGGTGTATCTCGCAATATTACGTTGAACAATATGAGTGCACGAAAGACAGATGAACGCCGTAGAATATTCGTGCCCGCTCTAGGCAGGTAAAACAAACAATGATATCGTCCTCTCATGTAGCTGCCAGGAGCACGAAGGGCTATCAAACTCAAGATCAAGGAGTTATCAACATAATGATTAAATCATTTTTAAAAATATCACATCAAAATAAAAACTATCCCACATAAGCCTAGAATGTATACATTATTATCATACTAAATTTAAACAAAATCCGTGCATTAGATTTCGCGTAATTGAAGATCAAATTGATACATAGACAGGCAGACGCTGTTTGTATGTTGTGTGTTAATTTGTCTGTCTCTCTCTCGGTGTTTTTTGTCTGACAGACACTTTAAGACAAAAATTCTAAAATCAGATTTTCTTGCTTCTACTATCATCCTATATTAGTATATAGGTGATAGTAGAATTAGTAATTATTAACTTTTTAAAAATATTTTCAATGTGCGTAAATTACTCTTTTACAGTTTTATTATATGTACAGATAATAAAACTGTAACAAATTTTTAAATATAAATAATTTGAAAACATCATCATATCATCATCATATCATCATATATATTAATACGCTAAGTTTAAAATGTTACTCTACCTTTTTAGAAAAAACCTCACAACTAATCCACATAAATTATATATCATTTTATAGATAATTAATTGCTCTACCGGCATCCAGAACTAAAAAATGTATTATTGCTATTGTTTTTGCAAATTAATTAATTATTAAAATTATATACACAAAACAGCAATACTGCCATCTAACGGCTCAACGTCAATATGATTGACGGTCGGTAAAATTTTTGTTTAATTTCAAATTCACTCACGTATAAATAAAGTGGCGCTTTAGCTCAATGCTTTTGATACTTGCGCCTCTATATGTCAATTTTAGTAAAATATTTGTTTGATCTGTCATCTGAGCTTCATAATGGAATAAAAACGTAATAAGCAGTGTGCAAAATTAGAAATGAATTGAATACCTGCAATCAATTTTGATTTATTAAATTGAGTTGAATAATTTATAATGCGAAGACTTCGCACGAGTCACGCTAGTAAATATTATTATTTATATACCTAAAGTATACAATTATATTTTATTATCTATTTCAGAGGCGTGCAAATACCATAAAAATTTCAAAAATGTTTTGATTAGTCTTTTAATTTTTTTAGTATTTTATGTTTAACCCTCTGTATTATTTGTTATTTAAATATAGGATATAAGAAATATGTTTAAATCCTTCCTAATGGTATTTCTCCAAGCACCAAATCTAAGAAAGAAGATTAAAAACAACACTTCCCTGTAGTGTTGTTTTTAACGTTTATCCTACATCATAAAGTTTTGAGAAAATCACCATATTTTCTACCTATTAAAGTTACACTAGGTAATACATTAATATGACGAAAAACAATATTACCATTTTTCTTTTTTGAAAATATATATGTTAATATAGAATGCAGTATCTTCTATCATATTTTTAGAAATAAACGCAAACAGGTTGGTTTCGCCTTGTGGTCCTCGAATATCTACAATATTTTTCAGGTTCCTCCGTGTTTTACGTCTGGAATATTGATGATATAGCCACTTGATTTTATTATCTTTAACTACATACACTGAAGTCTCCGGAAATTGAAATAATGCATGTGCTGATGTGGGGGCTGAGATTCGCCTGCGCTTTGAAAGAGGTTTTCCTGAAGGACAATACCTATGTCATTATCCTCTGCCCGTTGTTCAGTATCTGTATTATATATCCACTGGCTACATTCTTTTCTGAAACAACTTTTCATAAATGTTGTAGTACGGTTTCATCGAAATAATCTATTTCTTATATGTTTTTCAGTCTATTGTCTGGCACTTTCATTCATTTTAAGAAAAATCATCTGAATTTTTCATAGATCTCCAGACATAAAACTACGTGTTTATGAAAACTGAAATAGATAAGTGATCAATAAATATAACTGAGAATGGACGCGTAGCAAGCCGCAAGCAAACGTCAATCTATACTACGTATAATTAAACACTAATTAGAAGACAATTTCATGTAGGATATAGGGGATGAGATACCATCTACTTAGACACGTGAATGGCACGCGCTATTAATTCATGAAATAAAGCGAACGGCATTCGCGAAATAAAGCGTACGGCACTCGAATAAATAGTTTAATAAGTACATTCTGTATCCTTAAATGTTTAACTTTCCTATGTCCCTAAGTACACAAGCAGTCCTGGTAGTGAAAGTTCTACTCGTATTCAACAGGGTGTATTTAGGGTTTTGTATCTAAAAAACAAAGACGAAACTCCCTTGGGGTTATTGGTTTTTACTTCTATCCGTCCGTGTTTACGTCACATTTCATTTTATCTAAACCAAAAATTAATATTCGGATGAGACTTGATACAGTCATAAACCTACTTATCGGTATATAATTTGATAAATCAAAGTTTGGAAGATTTTTACAATACTTTACCCTTTTCAGAGTTTTAATGTAACACAATGGCCGAAAAAGTATTTTGATAACTTCTCTCTACTCACATTTTCTATATTTAAAAGTAATAAAATTAATTTTGAAAAGAAATACGATTTTAAAAATTAAATAAAATTTAAAGGAAATAAAATGTGTCCAAAAACGTTATTTTTCTTAATAATTTATGACCAACATATTTAATTATGCGGCTAACAAAAAAAAAACAAAAAAATTTTAGAAATATTATGTGTGTAAGCCATGATAAGTTCCAATTTATGATATCAAAAATGTCTGAAATGTAATAATTGTTGCAAGTGTCATCAAAAATATAATATTATTCCAAGACAAAATGCACAAAAATTCAGTACGTGTAGAATAAGAATTAAGTAATATTAATGTAAGTAACGCTTGATAATGTAAGTAACATTATCAACAACTTACCTAATTATTCCAAGACAAAATGCACAAAAATTCAGTACGTGTAGAATAAGAATTAAGTAATATTAATGTAAGTAACGCTTGATAATGTAAGTAACATTATCAACAACTTACCTAATTATTCCAAGACAAAATACACAAAAATTCAGCACGTGTAGAATAAGAATTAAGTAATATTACGCTTACTTACTTCCATTATCAACAACTTACCTAATTATTCCAAGACAAAATACACAAAAATTCAGTACGTGTAGAATAAGAATTAAGTAATGTTAATGTAAGTAACGCTTGATAATGTAAGTAACATTATCAACAACTTACCTAATTATTCCAAGACAAAATACACAAAAATTCAGTACGTGTAGAATAAGAATTAAGTAATATTAATGTAAGTAACGCTTGATAATGTAAGTAACATTATCAACAACTTACCTAATTATTCCAAGACAAAATGCACAAAAATTCAGTACGTGTAGAATAAGAATTAAGTAATATTAATGTAAGTAACGCTTGATAATGTAAGTAACATTATCAACAACTTACCTAATTATTCCAAGACAAAATACACAAAAATTCAGCACGTGTAGAATAAGAATTAAGTAATATTACGCTTACTTACTTCCATTATCAACAACTTACCTAATTATTCCAAGACAAAATACACAAAAATTCAGTACGTGTAGAATAAGAATTAAGTAATGTTAATGTAAGTAACGCTTGATAATGTAAGTAACATTATCAACAACTTACCTAATTATTCCAAGACAAAATACACAAAAATTCAGTACGTGTAGAATAAGAATTAAGTAATATTAATGTAAGTAACGCTTGATAATGTAAGTAACATTATCAACAACTTACCTAATTATTCTAAGACAAAATGCACAAAAATTCAGTACGTGTAGAATAAGAATTAAGTAATATTAATGTAAGTAACGCTTGATAATGTAAGTAACATTATCAACAACTTACCTAATTATTCCAAGACAAAATACACAAAAATTCAGTACGTGTAGAATAAGAATTAAGTAATATTAATGTAAGTAACGCTTGATAATGTAAGTAAGATTATCAACAACTTACCTAATTATTCCAAGACAAAATACACAAAAATTCAGTACGTTATAATAAGAATTAAGTAATATTAATGTAAGTAACGCTTGATAATGTAAGTAACATTATCAACAACTTACCTAATTATTCCAAGACAAAATACACAAAAATTCAGTACGTGTAGAATAAGAATTAAGTAATATTAATGTAAGTAACGCTTGATAATGTAAGTAACATTATCAACAACTTACCTAATTATACCAAGACAAAATACACAAAAATTCAGTACGTGTAGAATAAGAATTAAGTAATATTAATGTAAGTAACGCTTGATAATGTAAGTAACATTATCAACAACTTACCTAATTATACCAAGACAAAATACACAAAAATTCAGTACGTGTAGAATAAGAATTAATTAATATTAATGTAAGTAACGCTTGATAATGTAAGTAACATTATCAACAACCTACCTAATTATTCCAAGACAAAATACAACGAAACTTCTTAATTGTAGAATAAACGTAGTAATTGTAGAATACACTAGACTTCCTTGTTTATAATATCAAAACCAATTTTTTCATTCAAGTTTTATTTTTTTTATTAAATGTTTTATTATTCAATTAAAAACACACAAATAATTTTAAACACCCTTTGTTGCTTTGCGTCAGAAGCTCTCAATATATAATTCCATATATTTAAAAGTGATTAAATCCAATTATACCGAGATACAATACACATAAATTCAATATTCAATATTGAAATCAATATTCTGCTTTTTACAATCAAAGTGAAGATGATCGTAGAGCATATTGTAAGAGTTGACCTATCATATAACTTAGTAGTTATATATTCTTTAATAGTTTACATCAAACATATTTTTGTCATATAACTATTACAATGTAATAATGACTTGTGCTGCCATTATATATTCTACTTTAAAGTTCATTAGATAACTATAAGAATCATAGTACGTATATAATCTCAGAAATATTATGTAGATATTGTAAAAGTTGACCTATCATATAACTTAGTAGCTATATATTCTTTAATAGTTTACATCAAACATATTTTTGACATATAACTATTGCAATGTAATAATGACTTGTGCTGCCATTATATATTCTACTTTAAAGTTCATTAGATAACTATAAGAATCATAGTACGTATATAATCCCAGAAATATTATGTGGATATTGTAAAAGTTGAACTATCATATAACTTAGTAGCTATATATTCTTTAATAGTTTACATCAAACATATTTTTGACATATAACTATTGCAATGTAATAATGACTTGTGCTGCCATTATATATTCTACTTTAAAGTTCATTAGATAACTATAAGAATCATAGTACGTATATAATCTCAGAAATATTATGTAGATATTGTAAAAGTTGACCTATCATATAACTTAGTAGCTATATATTCTTTAATAGTTTACATCAAACATATTTTTGACATATAACTATTACAATGTAATAATGACTTGTGCTGCCATTATATATTCTACTTTAAAGTTCATTAGATAACTATAAGAATCATAGTACGTATATAATCTCAGAAATATTATGTAGATATTGTAAAAGTTGACCTATCATATAACTTAGTAGCTATATATTCTTTAATAGTTTACATCAAACATATTTTTGACATATAACTATTGCAATGTAATAATGACTTGTGCTGCCATTATATATTCTACTTTAAAGTTCATTAGATAACTATAAGAATCATAGTACGTATATAATCTCAGAAATATTATGTAGATATTGTAAAAGTTGACCTATCATATAACTTAGTAGCTATATATTCTTTAATAGTTTACATCAAACATATTTTTGACATATAACTATTGCAATGTAATAATGACTTGTGCTGCCATTATATATTCTACTTTAAAGTTCATTAGATAACTATAAGAATCATCGTATCCATAATCACAGAAATATTATGTAGATATTGTAAAAGTTGACCTATCATATAACTTAGTAGCTATATATTCTTTAATAATTTACATCAAACATATTTTTGACATATAACTATTGCAATGTAATAATGACTTGTGCTGCCATTATATATTCTACTTTAAAGTTCATTAGATAACTATAAGAATCATAGTACGTATATAATCTCAGAAATATTATGTGGATATTGTAAAAGTTGAACTATCATATAACTTAGTAGCTATATATTCTTTAATAGTTTACATCAAACATATTTTTGACATATAACTATTGCAATGTAATAATGACTTGTGCTGCCATTATATATTCTACTTTAAAGTTCATTAGATAACTATAAGAATCATAGTACGTATATAATCTCAGAAATATTATGTAGATATTGTAAAAGTTGACCTATCATATAACTTAGTAGCTATATATTCTTTAATAGTTTACATCAAACATATTTTTGACATATAACTATTGCAATGTAATAATGACTTGTGCTGCCATTATATATTCTACTTTAAAGTTCATTAGATAACTATAAGAATCATAGTACGTATATAATCTCAGAAATATTATGTAGATATTGTAAAAGTTGACCTATCATATAACTTAGTAGCTATATATTCTTTAATAGTTTACATCAAACATATTTTTGACATATAACTATTGCAATGTAATAATGACTTGTGCTGCCATTATATATTATACTTTAAAGTTCATTAGATAACTATAAGAATCATAGTACGTATATAATCTCAGAAATATTATGTAGATATTGTAAAAGTTGACCTATCATATAACTTAGTAGCTATATATTCTTTAATAGTTTACATCAAACATATTTTTGACATATAACTATTGCAATGTAATAATGACTTGTGCTGCCATTATATATTCTACTTTAAAGTTCATTAGATAACTATAAGAATCATAGTACGTATATAATCTCAGAAATATTATGTAGATATTGTAAAAGTTGACCTATCATATAACTTAGTAGCTATATATTCTTTAATAGTTTACATCAAACATATTTTTGACATATAACTATTGCAATGTAATAATGACTTGTGCTGCCATTATATATTCTACTTTAAAGTTCATTAGATAACTATAAGAATCATAGTACGTATATAATCTCAGAAATATTATGTAGATATTGTAAAAGTTGACCTATCATATAACTTAGTAGCTATATATTCTTTAATAGTTTACATCAAACATATTTTTGACATATAACTATTGCAATGTAATAATGACTTGTGCTGCCATTATATATTCTACTTTAAAGTTCATTAGATAACTATAAGAATCATAGTACGTATATAATCTCAGAAATATTATGTAGATATTGTAAAAGTTGACCTATCATATAACTTAGTAGCTATATATTCTTTAATAGTTTACATCAAACATATTTTTGACATATAACTATTGCAATGTAATAATGACTTGTGCTGCCATTATATATTATACTTTAAAGTTCATTAGATAACTATAAGAATCATAGTACGTATATAATCTCAGAAATATTATGTAGATATTGTAAAAGTTGACCTATCATATAACTTAGTAGCTATATATTCTTTAATAGTTTACATCAAACATATTTTTGACATATAACTATTGCAATGTAATAATGACTTGTGCTGCCATTATATATTCTACTTTAAAGTTCATTAGATAACTATAAGAATCATCGTATCCATAATCACAGAAATATTATGTAGATATTGTAAAAGTTGACCTATCATATAACTTAGTAGCTATATATTCTTTAATAATTTACATCAAACATATTTTTGACATATAACTATTGCAATGTAATAATGACTTGTGCTGCCATTATATATTCTACTTTAAAGTTCATTAGATAACTATAAGAATCATAGTACGTATATAATCTCAGAAATATTATGTGGATATTGTAAAAGTTGAACTATCATATAACTTAGTAGCTATATATTCTTTAATAGTTTACATCAAACATATTTTTGACATATAACTATTGCAATGTAATAATGACTTGTGCTGCCATTATATATTCTACTTTAAAGTTCATTAGATAACTATAAGAATCATAGTACGTATATAATCTCAGAAATATTATGTAGATATTGTAAAAGTTGACCTATCATATAACTTAGTAGCTATATATTCTTTAATAGTTTACATCAAACATATTTTTGACATATAACTATTGCAATGTAATAATGACTTGTGCTGCCATTATATATTCTACTTTAAAGTTCATTAGATAACTATAAGAATCATCGTATCCATAATCACAGAAATATTATGTAGATATTGTAAAAGTTGACCTATCATATAACTTAGTAGCTATATATTCTTTAATAGTTTACATCAAACATATTTTTGACATATAACTATTGCAATGTAATAATGACTTGTGCTGCCATTATATATTCTACTTTAAAGTTCATTAGATAACTATAAGAATCATAGTACGTATATAATCTCAGAAATATTATGTAGATATTGTAAAAGTTGACCTATCATATAACTTAGTAGCTATATATTCTTTAATAGTTTACATCAAACATATTTTTGACATATAACTATTGCAATGTAATAATGACTTGTGCTGCCATTATATATTATACTTTAAAGTTCATTAGATAACTATAAGAATCATAGTACGTATATAATCTCAGAAATATTATGTAGATATTGTAAAAGTTGACCTATCATATAACTTAGTAGCTATATATTCTTTAATAGTTTACATCAAACATATTTTTGACATATAACTATTGCAATGTAATAATGACTTGTGCTGCCATTATATATTCTACTTTAAAGTTCATTAGATAACTATAAGAATCATCGTATCCATAATCACAGAAATATTATGTAGATATTGTAAAAGTTGACCTATCATATAACTTAGTAGCTATATATTCTTTAATAATTTACATCAAACATATTTTTGACATATAACTATTGCAATGTAATAATGACTTGTGCTGCCATTATATATTCTACTTTAAAGTTCATTAGATAACTATAAGAATCATAGTACGTATATAATCTCAGAAATATTATGTGGATATTGTAAAAGTTGAACTATCATATAACTTAGTAGCTATATATTCTTTAATAGTTTACATCAAACATATTTTTGACATATAACTATTGCAATGTAATAATGACTTGTGCTGCCATTATATATTCTACTTTAAAGTTCATTAGATAACTATAAGAATCATAGTACGTATATAATCTCAGAAATATTATGTAGATATTGTAAAAGTTGACCTATCATATAACTTAGTAGCTATATATTCTTTAATAGTTTACATCAAACATATTTTTGACATATAACTATTACAATGTAATAATGACTTGTGCTGCCATTATATATTCTACTTTAAAGTTCATTAGATAACTATAAGAATCATCGTATCCATAATCACAGAAATATTATGTAGATATTGTAAAAGTTGACCCATCATATAACTTAGTAGCTATATATTCTTTAATAATTTACATCAAACATATTTTTGACATATAACTATTGCAATGTAATAATGACTTGTGCTGCCATTATATATTCTACTTTAAAGTTCATTAGATAACTATAAGAATCATAGTACGTATATAATCTCAGAAATATTATGTGGATATTGTAAAAGTTGAACTATCATATAACTTAGTAGCTATATATTCTTTAATAGTTTACATCAAACATATTTTTGACATATAACTATTGCAATGTAATAATGACTTGTGCTGCCATTATATATTCTACTTTAAAGTTCATTAGATAACTATAAGAATCATAGTACGTATATAATCTCAGAAATATTATGTAGATATTGTAAAAGTTGACCTATCATATAACTTAGTAGCTATATATTCTTTAATAGTTTACATCAAACATATTTTTGACATATAACTATTACAATGTAATAATGACTTGTGCTGCCATTATATATTCTACTTTAAAGTTCATTAGATAACTATAAGAATCATAGTACGTATATGATCTCAGAAATATTATGTAGATATTGTAAAAGTTGACCTATCATATAACTTAGTAGCTATATATTCTTTAATAGTTTACATCAAACATATTTTTGACATATAACTATTGCAATGTAATAATGACTTGTGCTGCCATTATATATTCTACTTTAAAGTTCATTAGATAACTATAAGAATCATAGTACGTATATAATCTCAGAAATATTATGTAGATATTGTAAAAGTTGACCTATCATATAACTTAGTAGCTATATATTCTTTAATAGTTTACATCAAACATATTTTTGACATATAACTATTGCAATGTAATAATGACTTGTGCTGCCATTATATATTCTACTTTAAAGTTCATTAGATAACTATAAGAATCATCGTATCCATAATCACAGAAATATTATGTAGATATTGTAAAAGTTGACCTATCATATAACTTAGTAGCTATATATTCTTTAATAATTTACATCAAACATATTTTTGACATATAACTATTGCAATGTAATAATGACTTGTGCTGCCATTATATATTCTACTTTAAAGTTCATTAGATAACTATAAGAATCATAGTACGTATATAATCTCAGAAATATTATGTGGATATTGTAAAAGTTGAACTATCATATAACTTAGTAGCTATATATTCTTTAATAGTTTACATCAAACATATTTTTGACATATAACTATTGCAATGTAATAATGACTTGTGCTGCCATTATATATTCTACTTTAAAGTTCATTAGATAACTATAAGAATCATAGTACGTATATAATCTCAGAAATATTATGTAGATATTGTAAAAGTTGACCTATCATATAACTTAGTAGCTATATATTCTTTAATAGTTTACATCAAACATATTTTTGACATATAACTATTACAATGTAATAATGACTTGTGCTGCCATTATATATTCTACTTTAAAGTTCATTAGATAACTATAAGAATCATCGTATCCATAATCACAGAAATATTATGTAGATATTGTAAAAGTTGACCCATCATATAACTTAGTAGCTATATATTCTTTAATAATTTACATCAAACATATTTTTGACATATAACTATTGCAATGTAATAATGACTTGTGCTGCCATTATATATTCTACTTTAAAGTTCATTAGATAACTATAAGAATCATAGTACGTATATAATCTCAGAAATATTATGTGGATATTGTAAAAGTTGAACTATCATATAACTTAGTAGCTATATATTCTTTAATAGTTTACATCAAACATATTTTTGACATATAACTATTGCAATGTAATAATGACTTGTGCTGCCATTATATATTCTACTTTAAAGTTCATTAGATAACTATAAGAATCATAGTACGTATATAATCTCAGAAATATTATGTAGATATTGTAAAAGTTGACCTATCATATAACTTAGTAGCTATATATTCTTTAATAGTTTACATCAAACATATTTTTGACATATAACTATTACAATGTAATAATGACTTGTGCTGCCATTATATATTCTACTTTAAAGTTCATTAGATAACTATAAGAATCATAGTACGTATATGATCTCAGAAATATTATGTAGATATTGTAAAAGTTGACCTATCATATAACTTAGTAGCTATATATTCTTTAATAGTTTACATCAAACATATTTTTGACATATAACTATTGCAATGTAATAATGACTTGTGCTGCCATTATATATTCTACTTTAAAGTTCATTAGATAACTATAAGAATCATAGTACGTATATAATCTCAGAAATATTATGTAGATATTGTAAAAGTTGACCTATCATATAACTTAGTAGCTATATATTCTTTAATAGTTTACATCAAACATATTTTTGACATATAACTATTGCAATGTAATAATGACTTGTGCTGCCATTATATATTCTACTTTAAAGTTCATTAGATAACTATAAGAATCATAGTACGTATATAATCTCAGAAATATTATGTAGATATTGTAAAAGTTGACCTATCATATAACTTAGTAGCTATATATTCTTTAATAGTTTACATCAAACATATTTTTGACATATAACTATTACAATGTAATAATGACTTGTGCTGCCATTATATATTCTACTTTAAAGTTCATTAGATAACTATAAGAATCATAGTACGTATATGATCTCAGAAATATTATGTAGATATTGTAAAAGTTGACCTATCATATAACTTAGTAGCTATATATTCTTTAATAGTTTACATCAAACATATTTTTGACATATAACTATTGCAATGTAATAATGACTTGTGCTGCCATTATATATTCTACTTTAAAGTTCATTAGATAACTATAAGAATCATCGTATCCATAATCACAGAAATATTATGTAGATATTGTAAAAGTTGACCTATCATATAACTTAGTAACTATATATTCTTTAATAGTTTACATCAAACATATTTTTGACATATAACTATTACAATGTAATAATGGCCTGTACTCATAAATAAAAAATGTCCCCTCCATTCAAATCCGTCCCAAACGAAACGCACGTCCGCATCCGCTGGGACGCAGTGACATGTTCCAACATTTATAATTAAGTGGCGTCTGCATTGCGGAAGTGACGCCGTAACAGCCTGCGTCCGATGGACCCCTCCATTTTGTATAACCGGAAGTGAGCTCCGCAGAGCGGGATTTACTGTTAAGCCTGTTTGTCATTAGCGATGCATCAGTGGAACTTCCGGTCTCTCGTTTTGCTGTTTGAGCCATTGGGATTTTGATAGTGTTCTCGTATTTTGGTAGAGATAAAAGTTATGTTATCTATTTATTTATATACGTTTATATATCCTAATTTTTTCCATTTTCTTCTCAGGTTAAGAGACAACTTGCGTAATAAATGAAGGTCTAATAAATATAAGTTATACGTTGATATCTGAAACATATCATTTATACAAGCATTTAAAAGTATTTCAACGACGTGTCTCGTTTCAAAACTCATTTCCTGTTTTTCTTTTTAACTTTTATTTTATCAACAACTTTCATCACCATACGACTATAAAAATAGTATTTTAGTCTACAAACTTCAGTTAAATATTGATATTTTTGGCTGTTAATATTGTTACCTCCGGTCGCTTAACGGTCAAAAACGGGACAATCATTAACGGTCAAAAACGTATTAAACATTAACGGTCAAAAACGTATTAGTAAACGGTAGTGTTACTTAACTGTCAAAAACGAAACAATCATTTAATCAACTCGATATCTATCCACCAAACAATACAAAGGGTTGAATAAGTTATATTCAGTAATGAACCACTTGTAATTTCAAAAAATATATGCTGCCATTAAGAATATTGTTATTCCAGTGATCATACACGGTTTATATATGTATATGATGATGACATTCAGCATGTATGACTGCTGAATGTCGTCATCAAGAGCCTCTATCGGGTCCACTTCTGGAAATAGGTATCTCCCCAAACAATACAAAGGGTTGAATAAGTTATATTCAGTAATAAACCACTTGTAATTTCAAAAAATATATGCTGCCATTAAGAATATTTTTATTCCAGTGATCATACACGGTTTATATATGTGACTGCTGAATGTCATCATCAAGAGCCTCTATCGGGTCCACTTCTCCCAATGCACGTAACATGGGAGATTAATGCCCATACTAGCCATGCAGGGTATACTACTTGGCTACAGCAGTGCGTAGCTTCTCGCCAAGTAGCGCTGCAACATCTCTGGTTTGCGGAATTTAGCTACGTGTTTGCAAAACATCGCTCTAGCTCCGCTCGACAAGTGATTGGGAATCGAACCTGGGTCGCACAGTGTGCGGCGCCGTTAAAGGCTGTGGACCTGTAATGAACCTAAGACCCTACGGCTATGACACTTATTGAATTTTTGTGCATTTTCTCTTGTAATAATTTAAAACGTTTTTTATATCGTAAAAAAGAAGATATTATGTATACCCATGAGACTTTTTGTTTTCACGTTACGGTACTTTTAAACAATTTACTTTAATATCATTATTTACACTACTTGGGGATGATCCAGCGGTCCGGGGAACGCGGTATCGGTGTAGTTCGGCGCGAAGCTTATCAGGGACTTTTATAATATTGCAGAGGCCATATTCGATAGACGACACGGACCGTAGTGGGAGTTTTAGTTTACACTAATCGGGTTTGGCAATATATAATAGCAGCCGTATACAGTCTGCACAATAGTGGAAAGAGACCCTAATTTTTTTTCTGTTTCAGATTCCATTATGTGACTAATTTAGAGAAAATGAGTAAAATGGATAATTATATAACATATGTTTACATAAAAAAGATTTTAAAAAAAAAGGTAATGAAAACCGTTTCCTCTTTTTCATTTTCTAAATTAATAACAAGAATAATCTGAAAAAAAACGATGACAAAATGTAATGATGATTAAAGGAAAATTATCCACTGCACGTATATGTGTATATATATATATATATATATATATATATATATATATATATATGTACATTTGTTTAAATATATATTTTTTAATGTATAAATATTTAAATTCCGTTATTGTGCAGCACATATACCAATGATTTCTGATTATGCTGGAAAAGATGTATCGCGATAGTTTAAACAGCACTAGAGCATTTTTTTATGTTTTCCGTTTGTAACGTATCTTTCATAAAACAAAATACTTTTTAATAAATGGTGCTTTATTCAAGTGGAAAAGTTTGTTCTTCTGGCAGCAAAGGGACAAGAAACAACTTAAACTCATGACAAAACGAAAATAATATTAATGACTGCAGCTCAATGGTAACAATCAAGATTAGAAGAGCTTGGGTAAAATTCCAAGCATGATTGTAATTTTTTTTTATTCAACTTTTTGATGTATAGAAATATGCAGATCAGTTTTTTCCAACACTAATAAACACAACAGCAAACTGTGTAACTAAGTTTGTTTTTAATTAATCCCTAATTATAGTGAGATATGTGATCAATAATTAACTATTTCACGATTATTAGTTTATATTTATAATCGTTAATAAGTGACAGATGTAGTCATTTGTTAACCATGTCATAATTATTAGTAGAAACTTTTTATAATTCGACTTTTTATTAATAAAAACATGTACAAGGGTTTTCCTTACACTCCAATAAATAGAACATCAAACCATACATACGAGTTTATTTTTACTCAATCGTTAATAACAGTGACAGATGTAGTCATTTGTTAACCATGTCATAATTATTAGTAGAAACTTTTTATAATTCGCCTTTTTATTTATAAAAACATGTACAAGGGTTTTCCTTACACTCCAATAAATAGAACATCAAACCATACATACGAGTTTATTTTTACTCAATCGTTAATAACAGTGACAGATGTAGTCATTTGTTAACCATGTCATAATTATTAGTAGAAACTTTATATAATTCGACTTTTTATTTATAAAAACATGTACAAGGGTTTTCCTTACACTCCAATAAATAGAACATCAAACCATACATACGAGTTTATTTTTACTCAATCGTTAATAACAGTGACAGATGTAGTCATTTGTCAACGATGTCATAATTGTTAGTAGGAACTTTTTATGTATAAAGACGTGTACAAGGGTTTTTCTTATGCTCCAATAAATAGAACATCAAACCATACATACGGGTTTGTTTTTACTCAATCGTTAATAACAGTGACAGATGTAGTCATTTGTCAACGATGTCATAATTGTTAGTAGGAACTTTTTATGTATAAAGACGTGTACAAGGGTTTTTCTTATGCTCCAATAAATAGAACATCAAACCATACATACGGGTTTGTTTTTAATCAATCGTTAATAACAGTGACAGATGTAGTCATTTGTCAACTATGTCATAATTGTTAGTAGGAACTTTTTATTATTCGACTTTTTATGTATAAAGACGTGTACAAGGGTTTTTCTTATGCTCCAATCAATAGAACATCAAACCATACATACGGGTTTGCTTTTACTCAATCGTTAATAACAGTGACAGATGTAGTCATTTGTCAACTATGTCATAATTGTTAGTAGGAACTTTTTATTATTCGACTTTTTATGTATAAAGACGTGTACAAGGGTTTTTCTTATGCTCCAATAAATAGAACATCAAACCATACATACGGGTTTGTTTTTACTCAATCGTTAATAACAGTGACAGATGTAGTAATTTGTCAACGATGTCATAATTGTTAGTAGGAACTTTTTATGTATAAAGACGTGTACAAGGGTTTTTCTTATGCTCCAATAAATAGAACATCAAACCATACATACGGGTTTGTTTTTAATCAATCGTTAATAACAGTGACAGATGTAGTCATTTGTCAACGATGTCATAATTGTTAGTAGGAACTTTTTATTATTCGACTTTTTATGTATAAAGACGTGTACAAGGGTTTTTCTTATGCTCCAATAATTAGAACATCAAACCATACATACGAGTTTTTTTTACTCAGTCGTTAATAACAGTGACAGATGTAGTCATTTGTCAACGATGTCATAATTGTTAGTAGGAACTTTTTATGTATAAAGACGTGTACAAGGGTTTTTCTTATGCTCCAATAAATAGAACATCAAACCATACATACGGGTTTGTTTTTACTCAATCGTTAATAACAGTGACAGATGTAGTCATTTGTCAACGATGTCATAATTGTTAGTAGGAACTTTTTATTATTCGACTTTTTATTAATAAAGACATGTATAAGGGTTTTCCTTACACTCCAATAAATAGAACATCAAACCATACATACGAGTTTGTTTTTACTCAATCGTTAATAACAGTGACAGATGTAGTCATTTGTCAACAATGTCATAATTGTTAGTAGGAACTTTTTATTATTCGACTTTTTATGTATAAAGACGTGTACAAGGGTTTTCCTTACACTCCAATAAATAGAACATCAAACCATACATACGAGTTTATTTTTACTCAATCGTTAATAACAGTGACAGATGTAGTCATTTGTCAACGATGTCATAATTGTTAGTAGGAACTTTTTATTATTCGACTTTTTATGTATAAAGACGTGTACAAGGGTTTTTCTTATGCTCCAATAAATACAACATCAAACCATACATACGAGTTTGTTTTTACTCAATCGTTAATAACAGTGACAGACGTAGTCCTTTATCAACTATGTCATAATTGTTAGTAGGGACTTTTTATTATTCGACTTTTTATGTAGAAAGACGTGTACAAGGGTTTTTCTTATTCTCTAATAAATAGAACATCAAACCATACATACGAGTTTCTTTTTACTCAATCGTTAATAACAGTGACAAACGTAGTCATTTATCAACTATGTCATAATTGTTAGTAGGGACTTTTTATTATTCGACTTTTTATGTATGAAGACGTGTACAAGGGGTTTTCTTATGCTCCAATAAATAGAACATCAAACCATACATACGGGTTTGTTTTTACTCAATCGTTAATAACAGTGACAGATGTAGTCATTTGTTAACCATGTCGTAATTGATAGTAGGAACTTTTTATTATTCGACTTTTTATGTATAAAGACATGTACAAGGGTTTTCCTTATGTAATACAACAACTCTAGTAGTACAACAACTAACAATACGTGCAAGTTGGCTAAATAGTTTTTGAGTTCCATAGTGAAAAACGTTGCTTGTTATAACTTCGTCATATGCCTTTGTACATGGGCTTTTTACAACCTCACAATTTCTACAATTTTAAATCTTAATACATAAAGATATTAAAATTTAATTTGTAGCACAATATTTAAATTAATTTCAATAGTCTCGAAATTTTATACGAAAAATGGTCTAGACTAGGCGTGGCTGTTTCTTCGTGATATAACCGAGTTTTATGTTTGAAATATATGAATATTTAAAATGAAACAACATATGTTTTAGAGCGCGTCTCAGTTCACTGTTGCTCGTCGTGAGTTAACATAACATATGATTTATTTATCGGACATACATTTTTTTGGAACCCTTTATGAGTAAAATATCATTGAAGAGATATTTAAAAATTCCGTTTAATATTAATCATTTGTGAGCTTCAAAATTACATGCAACATGTATCCTAACCCGAACCTAACGTTTTCGATAATTTTTTTGAAAAATCTGAAATAAAGTACTAACTCAAAGTATAACCTTAACCATAATTATTTCAGGTAACTTATACTGTCTGTTTCAGGACATAAAGACAATTACGGTAACCTATTCAAGAAAGGCATTTGCCTAATTTAGTTACATAGGTATAAATATACAAAAATCATACTAATATAGCAGACCAGTAGACAAGCGTTCTTGAAATACATTGCATTTCATTTAACTCTAGTAGCCTTAAGCTATTCAATTTATATCATTATCAAAATTCGTCCAGTAGTTTTTGTATGCTGTACATGCAAACAAACAGATACATATGCAATAAAAAAGTCGAAAGCGTTAGATTTGTTAGCTGTGTTTTATTTGCAACTCCTTGTTTCAAAAATATCATGAATGTGCAAACTGTTTTATCTTTATTTTTATTAATAAGCCTGGATTTTGCTCCTGTGTTTATTTTCTGTGTTTTATTTGCAACTCCTTGTTTCAAGAATATCATGAATGTGCAAACTGTTTTATCTTTATTTTTAATAATATGCCTGGATTTTAATCCTGTGTTTGTTTGTTATGTTTTATTTGCAACTCCTTGTTTCAAGAATATCATGAATGTGCAAACTGTTTTACCTTTATTTTTAATAATGGCCCTGCAGCAATCTCACGTATCACCTTACTTAAATGAGCACGACTACGGCCAAATGGTCAGAAACTACTATCCTCATAGGTATCATATGATCAGTTTCTTTTGCAGGCTGTTCAATACGAAGGCATTGAAATAACTATAACGACAATAACTATTATAACTGGTTCAACAGGGCTCACAGCCATGCGACCATACTTCGGGATTAGGAGAAGCCTATTTCTGGGCTTCTACTAATCCCGAAATATGGCACAACGGGTTATCTGGACAGCTTCAAATTGGCTGCCACTAAAATATGCGACGATGGTTCTTCACCTCTGAAGACACCTGCGTCCATGGATTCGTTTAAAAGGTTGATCCGTAAGTCGCTTTTCATTCAGCAAACTATACAGATAAAATTGCCGAAAATACCAACATTCAGAAATTATTTGATTTAATTTTTTTTTATAAATTTTGTTTTTTTCTTGTCACCTTTGTTTTATGTCTGCTCCATAGATAATGATTTGTGTACATTTTTATGTATTTATATAATTCTTGTACTTTGATACGCAATTGGTGTTTTGTAAGTGTAAATAATAGCTTGCATATGTATGTCTATGTGTGTATATACATACATATATATATATATATATATATATATATATATATATATATATATATATATATATGTACTCGTATATGTGTGTATGTTTATCAAAAATTGCTAACCGGTTGTATCGCTGGTGCTTATAGAATAACTACACAAGTCGAGTTTGTCATCTTTTTGTGGATTACGTTTCGCGTTTTCGTAAAAATTTCCATATATGCACTTTTTACTTTTTGTACATTTTATCAGCAAATAAATTAAAATTATTATTATTAAAACTATAACACATCTCATTGTGCATATTTATACACTGGCTGTTGTGTAGACTGGCTATTCAAAAGAAAATAGAAATTATGTATGGACTTACATAATTAATCAAGGTTTTTACTACTGCACACTAGATAGCGCCCTATTTTATTGTATATACTGAACAAAGAGTAAAACAATGGTGTGATTCCATGCAGAGAAATTTCTAGATTCAATTGTATTTGAATGCATGCTATTCAACTGTATTTGAATTCAATTGTAACTGAATTAACTGTATTCGGATGTATATTTGAACTCTACATTAGGTATTATGCATGAGCTATGCAACAAACTACGAGATTAATAATGCGTTAACAATGTTTGAGCCCACAACAGATATAGCATGTCTGTAAGTGCTTGTCAGCATCAAACACGTTGAAGGTACCACTTCAGCATTAAAAAGTAAGAATGTGTAAATATATTTCAGAAAATCTAATACCAACATCATTATAACTTTGGAATCGTTTGAGATAGCATAGTGCAATGAAAATTAAGTTTACTGTCCATAACCTTTGTACTATCATGTTAATTACCTCAGTGAATGTTGTGTTAACTTAGTTTGTACAGTAAGGCTGAAAAAATTTACACATTAACATAATATTCGTTTTAGTAATTGAATATGCAAATGGAAAATTATTTAAGCAGACAATCTGGGTACTATTTACCCACCTGTACTGATGTATGTGTGATACATTCATTTATACACACATAAACATCACACACACTCACACGCAAACACGCACGCACGCACAAGCATACACACATTTACACAGATTTGTCAAACACTGATATTGGCATGAAAGTATACTCCTCTCTATATTAAAGGCCACAGCGGAAACTGTCTAACTTTGAAATTAGAATGCGATCCTTTACTTCATTCAAAATAACTAATTTCAAATCGCAATAGGGCGATTCGGTCACGTATTTCGATTTCCATGTTTATTATGAATTATCTGTTCGAAGACAGACGTATTTTATAACAGAATATACTGGAATCGTCTCGTATATTGTTGTTTTATAATTTTTAATGTCTTAAGGTGCACGAAAAATATTTTTTTACTCTAGTTATTCTCGAGTAGTATTTTCATAGGCGCTACATCTAATCGCTATAAGATATAAAAACTATTCGGACATAGACTATTTCTAAACTGTAAAATTCCAATATCTTTACCCTTTCACTGTCAAATTCGATTTATATTGAAATAAAGATTGAGTGTATTAAGACATTGTATGGATGAAAGGATTTAAAAAATCATACTAAGAGAAGAAACGTTACAAATTTCCAAACATTTCATGTCGAGTTTCGATTTTGGACGCTCATAGGAAATACAAACACTTATCCGACGTCATGATTTTGTATTTATTTTGTTCGCTTCACTCACTGAGATAATATTAAAATTACTCTCATGATAATCACAAGATACATTGACTTACACGACGAGCAACAGTGAACTGAGACGCGCTCAAAAATACATGTTTAATTTTAAGGAGGTACACGAGAGGTTTTCAAATATAAATGTCGACCATGTCAAGAAGAAACAGCAACGATCAATTTTCTTCCTTTACTTGTACAATGAGAAACTACACCCTTTCTCGTATGAAATTTCAAGACATTAGGTCAACAGGAAATGCCCTTAGTAATTTTACGAGTGAATCAGTATCAAATTAAGTAATATTTTAAAGGTCATAACTTTTATTTATTAGCCTAGAAGCTTTAATTTACATGCTGATATAGACCTTAGTGTTTAATATATCAAATTGAAACTTCTGATTATTCCTGACAGACAGATGAACAGACAGGCGGCCGACAAATGATACAAAAAGGGTTCCATTTTTCCATTCTGAGACACAGAAAACTAATTACCTTTATTGCGTTAAACATAAAAAGTATGAAAAGGGTAGAATATTGGAATAATATCTATATTTTTCGAGATCTTGATTTCAATTACTTTCAATTTCAAAATAATGTCTCCATTTTTCAAGACCTAGATCTCAATTTAATCTTTATGATTTATGATGAAGTAAAGTCAATCATAGATTACTTTCAATGTTAATTATTTAACTGTGTAAAAGACCACATCGATAGAACATCTGGTTTCCGTTTAGAATTGAATATCCTTAAACAGGTATTCCGCCTAGCTGTCTATATTCTGTCGCTAGGCCTTTCTGTGCAGAATTCTATAGAAGGTGACATGAATATTCATAACGAAAGAATTAAAGTGAGATCATTTTCCGTCCCACATTCCAAAGTCTGATAGCAAATACAGCGTCTGTTTTAACCCTTTGGAGACTGACGCCGTCAGTCAAACAATTGCGACTATTTTTTAAGATAAACGGAATAAATAAAAGTTCATTATTTTAGTGAGCAATATTATTAGTATTTACAAATAATTTCATAGAAATATTATGTACCCACTTCATTTATTTAGTGAGTATTCAATATTATTAATATTTACAAATAATTTCATAGAAATATTATCAAGAATATATTATCAAAAATATAATAAATACTACTTTCTTATAGAAAATATTATCAGAAATATAATAAATATTACTCTTTAATTCTTAAATGATTATTATGTACCTAGGTGCGAATTCATTCGAACTTAAAATATATATTCATTTTTGTTTTTCTAATTCCCTATAATAAATGTTATATAATATCTCTTGTAATTTAATTAATTTAATTTTAAATATTAAATATATTTGGCGTTAATTTTGTATAAATTTATTATTCACAATTAAGCAAATCTTTGCTAATAGCCCAACTGAAAATGTTGTATAATACAACGAAACCTAGGTTGTGGTAAACAATTTAAATAAAGTAAAAAAAATACTACATCACGTAGTTTGGTTTAATTGTGAATTTAATTTTAAATAATTGACATATTGGAGGATAAAATTAAAATAATGTGAATACCGAAAATACATACTTGTGGAAAAAAATGTTAACCAACAAAATTGCAGAAGAGAATTAAAAGACAAATTTTGTTCCTAATAAAACAAGAATTTATCACGAATTTAACCATGGTTAAGACGATTTTCTCAATAGGCAATATTTTAAGTTTCGAAAACATCAGAAGAATTTAATTCTTGAACAAATTTATTTTTCATATTAAAATATTTACCATAATATGTTTTTAACCATAAAAAGCAAAAACAATATACTTTTATAATCAACGGTAGGTTTTTCTTCTAGCCTCGTATTTCTACAAATCTTGTATTTCAAGATCACAAAGAGGGAAAATTTATTTATTTTCCATTATATCTTCCTATTATTGTTGGTATTATTTCTTTCCACCCGTGAGTACCTTTATTAAGGATGAGGACTTTCAGAACCAAGTACTCGGACTAAACGAGCCAGTATCTAAAAACTTTCTGGCTATCCGATATTTATTAAGGAAATTTTTTTCTGTAGTTCCCTATAAATGTTATTAACTATACTCCATTCCATTTCAAAAGAGAATGTTTGCAAATAAACCAATTTGAAAGGTAAAATATAACTCGTTGTATTTCACCCACAATATTTTGAAATAAAATGCTATAATCATTATATTATTTTAATAAACTGTAATGCCAAATAATATTATAAATACCAAATATTGCACCAATATTTTACTAATATAAATTGCGAAATTTAGAAGGGAAAAATGGACAACCCTTGCTTTTGATCAAACGAAACTCAGAGATACAAAACCTTTCGGGAAAATAATTCGAAATTTCGACGCATAGAAGTCTACACCCATATATGCTATTGATATACATATTTATTTTATAACTCGTTGATGTGAGATGCTGCAATGAGACAGCTTCAATAGACACAGACTGATATTTGATGCTAGTAAACAGTATTTTTGTCACACGAATTTTGTAATGATTTTTGTTTGTGTTTATGTATATAACACAAGAAAAAAAATATTTTGTTCTAGTCACCCCCAGTTTTTTTGTGACAGCTATATATATTTTCACCTCATTTACGTAATTTTGTTTGCATAACTTCATTTCTGCGGCTAGAGAGCTATCATATTCGACTGAATTATATTTACTTTCTCAATTAAATTTACTGATATCATTAAAACTGTAAATACGCCACAAAACTGCTTAAATAACCCAGAAATTTTTTTTATACATTTGTGGAGAATAACTTCAAGTCAAGTTCAAACATACTGTTAAGTATCCTGACTTGTGATCGGTTACCAGACCAGTCCTACATAAAGCCGAATGGAAAATCCGCCTGAAAATGTTTTGTTAATATCATTAACATTTTTTTAAGAAACCATAGACCGGAAAATTACAAAGATTTAATTTATTAACTTATAATCTCATGCAAAGTTTCAGGGTGTAATATGTCCTTAAAATATAAATCCTGGACTCACATTTGGATTTCTTTTCCAAAAACTTGGGTGCTGTAAGTGACGAACAGGGTGAGAAATTTCATTAGGATATTTTCCTTAACAGAGAAGTATTATCAAGGCAAATGGAGTCCAGGAATGTTAGCTGATTACTGCTGAAGACTAAAAAGGGTCCTGCAAAAAGTCAAATGCTTGTGAAAATCATAAATACTTATTGAAAATCATAAATATTTATTGTATATTAAGTAATTATAATTGTCTAAGTGTAGGTAATTTTCTTACTTTTCATGAAAATATATATTTTGATGACAGAAAAGAACCTGACTGGTCATTTTTTTATATTAATACTTTTTTTTTATAATAATCTTATTGGTTGGCCATTAAACACTGCAAAATAATATCATTGAAATTTGACAGAAAACATATTTTACACACACTTACGGCAGTGTCTTTTTTATAACAACTATGCTTTTACTCGTATTTGATTGTATATTATCAACTTTATACAATATTACGGCCCGTAGCGCTATGGCGAAAATACTGGTACCCAGCTAAAGGGCCAAGAGTTCTAATCTCGGTAGGGAATTCCAAAAGTTTTATTCCTGAAAGGGTGGTTAAACATTTATAAATTATTTATCTAGTTGTGAATGACACTTTGTAATAAAACATTAATACCAAAAAAGTAGTTATGTTTTTTAATAACAAATACCAAATTAAATTTATTGTCATTACTAACTTGTAGTCGCAAAAAAAGGTTTATAACGCCACAACAATCAAATTGATTTGTTTACAAACATTCTCTTTTAGAATGGAATGAAGTACAAGCCTTTTATTATTACTATTATTATTATTACTATTATTATTATAGCTATTATTATTATTATTATTACTATCATTATTATTACTATTATTATTATTATTATTATTATTATTATTTATAAAACCATCCTCATGGGAAGAATCTTTCACTGCGGCTACGAGTTCTTATAACTAAATAGCTGAGTTAATTCAATCGTTATCTAAGAATATCCTGATTATTTAGTAGACGTTAAAGATAGCTGCTTTAGTAATTTCTTGTAAAATATTTAGATTAAATACTCGTATGAACTAGGCCTCTGATGGTAACAGAATCCTACAGAGTTTTAATATGATTCCGGTTCCAAATAGACTTATCAGGGTGATTCTAACCTGACTCTTAACGTATCCTTCATATCCTGTCCCAAATAGCCGTTCCCAGAGATATTTACCATGTGGGTCGTTTTCAAGTTGCTAGTGTCAAGTATAACCATGTGTGAAATGAAGTTTGTTTTGTTTATCCTAATCACGGAGACTATATCGGGTCTATAGTGTGGTAATACCCTATCCGTTAAAAATGTCCAATTCCATTACAGTTTATGAGTGCTATTTACTGTGATAATCTGGGAATGTATGATATGCCATTTAATTTCAAAGTCATGGTGGCCATGATATTGAAATTAAGTAGCATATCATGATGGCCATTTATTTACAGCGCTTCGTTGATTCATAGCATGAGCAAATCCTGCATTTCATTATCATATTTTGAGTGATATCATACGCTTGATAAATTTCAATAAAGTTCTATTCCAATAAAATAATAAGCAGATAAATGTGACAATTTATTTTGTGTGTCTATTGGAGCAATTTACGAACTTTTGTCATAATCCTATCTCAATTTTAAAACTTCATGGAAAGAACTGTGTCTAAGCTGTATAGTACTCTTGATGAAATTCAATATAGCTTTATTCCACTAAAATAATAAGTAGATTAATCTGGCAATTCAAGAAGCTTTTGCTATATATAATCTAAGCTCAATTTTAAAACTTCATAGAAAGAACCTTATGTAAGTTATATAGTACGCGTACGCATAATATTCAATAAAGTTCTATTCCAATAAAATAATAAGCAGATAAATCTGGCAAGTTACATTGTTTGTTATTTTGAGCAATTTACCATAATGCAAGCCATAATGCAAGTTTAATTTTAAAACTTTTCACAAGTTCAATTTTAAGCATTTCATCAGAAGTATTAAACATTCAGAAATATTTTCTGTTATTTCGAATGATAGTCTCAGGAACGTTTTTATGTGTATAGTATATCCCGGGTATAGGGACGTTTTTATGTCTAGAGTGTATCACCGTCATAATGCTATTTTAAAACTTTATGGAAAGAACTTTCTCTAAGACTACTAATCAGGAATAAGCACTTCATCAGAAGTGCTTACTCCTAATTAGTAGTCTTAGAGACTAGTAGTTGAAGATCAAACATTCAGAAATATTTTCTGTTAATTAGGAGTATAGTTTCAGGGACATTTTATATGTAGAGTACATCCCAGGTATAGGAACATTTTTATGTCTAGAATATGTCACCATTGAATTGTATGACCAACATTTTATGGTGCCTATAGGCATATTTTTTAAATATACAGTGAGTGGTATAACATACAATCAAGACCTTAACAAAACAAAAAACTTTTCATTTATTACCAATTTTAACCAGGATGAAGTACCCGGATCCAACAATGTTTCAAACATATTTAGTACTATCATTTTGAATAATATTTTTAAAGAAAAAGACATTTAAAACTTATTTCAATTTGTGCTAGAATTTTTACAAAACGCAGGCATTGAAAAGCGTAATAGGATGTCACACTATACTTTATTCACTTCCTTAGCATTCATAATTAAAGCCTTAAAATTATAAAATAATATTATATTTTAAACGATGAAATACATATTATTATCCAATAATATACATATTGACAAAATCAGTGTCCTTCACTCTGACTGTGTGGTGTTTGCTGACTCCTGCTAATAAACAGACATGAATTAAAATGTATTTTTATAATTCTCTACTAGATGGCGGTATATATGTTATTTTTAATGAATGTTTTTAATCTAAATACAAATATTAATAATTGCAGTATCCTTGTTATATTCTATGCAGCCCAGAAGGAAAAGTTTTGAAAATTTAGACATCTGTACGGCTTTTCCCGCACGAAAAGCGGACAAAGTTTCTAGTTTGAAATAAAACCCTTGCAAAATATGTCAGACAAGTGATTTCGTCAAGATGCCGTGTTAATTTCTTACAGGTAGAATTACAATGTTAAGTCAACTGATAAAATCCCATCTAATTACAAATTATCCCCGATCCGTTGGTCTTGGAAGGGTTGATAAATTTACGACAGAAACAACTTCAATATTCAGGATCAGAACGCGGTTCAAGTTTTTAATAAGAAAACTTTAATGAATATATCTTAAGAAAGCCAGCTTTTGGATGGAGCTTTCGATAGCTTTGAAGCAGCAACTTGTGAAAGGAGGGTATATTTACATTTCTGTATATAAACTTGTATATTGATATATCGTCGTTGTACTTAATTTCAGGAATAATTTTGAAGTGGTAATTTTGCGGATCTTAAGTTAAGCGTTTGAGGTAAGTTAATAATATTTAATGAATGTCGGTAAAAGCAAAAATTAAACTTAATTTATAATTGAATAGTTATCCAATAATTAAATTAAGCATTATTTCAAGTTTATCATTTTAACATTCAAAGTTCATTAAACTTAACATAATTTATTACTTAAAAATTAATATAATCGATTTACTACATCACTTTTTCCTTAGTTTCTGGAACAAAAAAAATATTGTAATGTGAATCGCATAGTTGAATGTGATGCATGTGTAGTGTGAAGCGCCGAGTTAAATCGATGGGTACTTTAAATTGCAGAGTTGGATCGATGAGTAGTGCTAAGCGCATAGTTAAATCTATGAGTGGTGTGAATTGTAGAGTTGAATTGACGGGTGTGAGTGTGAGTCGTAGAGCGGAATCGATAGTGTCAATCGTAGAATTGTATCTACAAGTTTATTTAAATCGCAGAGTTCTATCGATCAGTATTGTCACTCGCAGAGTTGAATCTATGAGTAGTGAATATATTTGACGTTAATTTTGAAGAAATTTATTATCACTTAAAGCGAATCGATAGTGTCAATGGTAGAGTTGTATCTACGAGTATTGTAAATCGCAGAGATGAATCAATCAGTAGTGTCAATCGCAGAATTGAATGTATGAGTAGTGAATATATTTGGCGTTAATTTTGAAGAAATTTATTATCACTTAAAGCGAATTGATAGTTTCAATCGTAGAGTTGTATCTACGAGTATTGTAAATCGCAGAGTTGAATCAATCAGTAGTGTCAATCGCAGAATTGAATCTATGAGTAGTGAATATATTTGGCGTTAATTTTGAAGAAATTTATTATCACTTAAAGCGAATCGATAGTTTCAATCGTAGAGTTGTATCTACGAGTATTGTAAATCGCAGAGTTGAATCAATCAGTAGTGTCAATCGCAGAATTGAATCTATGAGTAGTAAACATATTTGGCGTTAATTTTGTAGAAGTTTATTATCACTTAGTTTTTATTCACAACCGAATGAAACTACGTGATGTAGTATTTTATCTACTTTATTTACATTATTAACCACAATCTAGGTTTTGTTGTATGACATCTTCAGGTGGGCTATTTGACGAGATTAACTTGAAGAAATTTCAAACGGCATTTAAATATTATAGAAAACAATAGCGGAAGTGAGGTTTGGGTTGGTTTTCCCAATTTTTACGTTAACAAAAATTATTAACGTAAAAATTGGGAAAACCTATATATTAAAAACTATTAACGTACGCCAAAACTTCTTCATTAATCAAGTCTCTTGTATAAAGGAGATGCAACACTCTCTCCTACGGAATACCCGCTAGAATATGTTTAGATTCTGAATATTGTTTGTAATAACACATCTTTAATTTTCTATTTGCTGGGCAAGATTTAAAAACTTCTTAGTGTTCTTTTGTCAAATCTTTATGAAGTTTGTTTTCAAAACTTCCATGCCGGTTTTTACCAAACAAAAAATTGACATTGAAATTTTAAGTTTACTTAGGAAAAACTGGATAGTGCCTGTATTTTATTGTATCATTTTTAATATTAAATTATTTATGGTCCATTTATTAAAGGTACACACAAGGGTTTAGTTACTTATTCTGTGTTTTGGTCGAGTATAGAACTCTATGGTCGTATCATGCTAATGTTTCTAACAAACACTTCATAATGATTAGCCAAATATATCCCCTACACACTTTATTGTCATTCACAATTCTCCTAAACGCTATTTTGTTTTAACCATAGTGGTTTGTTTTACTTAAATTAAAAATATTTCTATGGCCGACTATAACAGAAAAGATTAGTGGTGCATACTATTAAACTATAATAATCAGTGATACATATCATTAAACTGTAATAATTGGTGACACATACCGTTAAACTTTAATAGTTCGTGATGTACACCATTCAACTGTAATAATTATTGATACACATAATTAAACTGTAATAATTGGTGACACATACCGTTAAACTGTAATAGTTCGTGATATACACCATTCAACTGTAATAATTAGTGATACATATCATTAAACTGTAATAATTGTTGACACATACCGTTAAACTTTAATATTTCGTGATATACACCATTCAACTGTAATAATTATTGATACACATCATTCAACTGTAATAATTAGTGATGTACATCATTAAACTGTAATAATTAGTGACATACACCTTAGAAATTTAAATTAATAATGATGCACGTATTAACCTTTAATAATCAATGATACATACCATTAAACTGTAACAAATTAGGGATAAACACCATTAAACATTCTTGTAGATTTTGATGTTGTCTATATTATCCTGCTAGCTTATTTTAACGTAACTATAAAAGTTTAAAAGTGTAACTCAATAAGGCACCCAACATATTTTGACATCTTTCGCTTTAAAAAGTATAATTGTTTATTACTCTATGTTCTCCTGGATACTACATACTTTACCATGGGGACAATTTAATGTCAATCGGGTGAGTCGTTTTAAAATTAGTATAATAGGTGTATTGTGATTCTTGTAATATCGTTATTGTACATAGGTATCTATATAAAATGCAAAAATAATGATATTTATTTATATGGATGCGCTCTAGTTTATTAAACTATACTTCATGTCCATCGTGACGCCATGATCAAAATATAAATGATGGTGAAAGTTCCATATCGATCAAATAAGCGGTTTTAAAATTAGTATAATAAGTGTATTTTGGTATTTATAGTATCATTATTGTTCGTAGGTATCTATATAAAATACAAAAATAATTATATTTATTTATATGGATGCGCTCTAGTTAATGAAACTATACTTCATATCCATCGGGACGCTACGATCAAAATATAAATGGTGGTGAAAGTTTCACGTCGATCAAATAAGCTGTTTTAAAATTAGTATAATAAGTGTATTTTGGTATTTATAGTATCGTTATTGTTCATAGGTATCTATATAAAATGCAAAAATAATGATATTTATTTATATGGATGCGCTCTAGTTTATTAAACTACACTTCATATCCATCGGGACGCTATGATCAAAATATAAATGGTGGTGAAAGTTTCACGTCAGTATCATTATTGTTCGTAGGTATCTATATAAAATGCAAAAATAATGATATTTATTTCTATGGATGCACTCTAGTTTATGAAACTCTACTCCATATCCATCGGGACCCTATGATCAAAATATAAATGATGGTGAAAGTTCCACGGCGATCGGATAAGCGGTTTTAATTATTGTACATAGAAATATACATTATCATTATTGTACATAGAAATATACATTATCATTATTGTACATAGAAAAATACATTATCATTATTGTACATAGAAATATACATTATCATTATTGTACATAGAAATATACATTATCATTATTGTAAATAAAAATATACATTATCATTATTGTACATAGAAATATACATTATCATTATTGTACTTAGAAATATACATTATCATTATTGTATAACATAACACACCTCTCATCTCTAATCGAATACACCTCTCACATCTTCAGCGAGCTATAAGTATAGTATAATACATATGGTTGAAGGCTTAGAATATAGATTAATCTAGAAGGCGCATACGCACAAATCTCTTCGCGGTCGTGGTGAAGCCAAAAATTGGTACCACCGCACTCCGCCTACTAGCGTCTCCAGTGATATTTTTGCAGGTGGCACAAGCCAGCATTTTACTATATTATCACGTAACCGCTGTATCTTAAATTGCACTGACAGCCCCGTTTTGATACTATGCATTTTATGCGTAGTTTTTTTTGACACATTCTGGAGTACTATTTATTCTAAGGTTGAAGGCGATAAGATGAAAGTCGTTACGACATATTTAACGATTTTATATGAGTACGTATAACAATAAATTAACAACTTTATACGAACAAAGTCAGCGTTAATCCAGATGATAAAGCGTTAGATTTTATAAATAATTTTAAAACGTCAATATTAAGAAAATACCACTCGTACTGGCAGTTGCTTGACGCCCCGGCCACGCTTCGCAAGATAACAATGGAAACCGACAAAAGTCCATATAGTGTTGTCCATAAAGTAATTAAAAAAATAAGCTCCTTAAAAGTTTTATCAAAATCGTCAATCAGACAAAAGAGAAATTTTGTATTTTTTTATGAAAAGTTAGGTTGTTTTTTCATAATAGACTGTAAATGTAATTTCTACGAAATTCTTTGAAATAGCGAGACAAAACAAAGTGCAGATTGTGTCTTGTTGTATCCTCCATCCACAGATGTACCATATTAATCCATGATGCTCACAGGCTCGACCGGTTCTTCGAAAAAAGTTACATAAACCTCGATAAGAGGGGAAAAGTCATTCATCTTGACAACAATAGAACCATTGTCATTATTTGTTAACAGTTTATTTTTAATTAATTTAGGCACTGGCTACACGTTAAAGAAACGAAGAGGCATTGACTATATTTTGTAATTGTTTCTAAAAAGTTATTATATTCTCCATTCAATTGTTTTTTGTTATTTTTATTTCCAATTAACAATTCTTTATATTATAAAAATATAATATATGCGCATTTATGAAGATAGCTTTTTTTGTTTCGTATTATGGTAATCAAATATAGTTCTATTTTTTTCTCTTTCCTGATTGTCAATTACTGAATGATTTGGTTTTATATGTTTTAAAATATACCAGCTTTTTTAAAAATTATGTTGGATCTCTGTGACATCTGAGCCCATTTTTGCTGGTTTCCTTTATGCACGTTTGGAGAGGAAGATTATATGAATCTGATGAAACCCTCTTCTGGTTTCACTACAATTAACCACCTCATTGTACTTCTGCCAGAAAGAAAAGACATAAAGAAGATGAAATAATTTTTAACTGATAGGGACGCAATAAAAAAATAAAAATCTCAAAGAATTTCAATATTATTACAATCCGACAAATGGCAAGCAATTTCTATTAACATGTATGATAAAAGTAATTTTAAATAATTTTTTTTGTTGCTAAATTAATTATACACAATTTTTATAGAAATACTTAATATTCACAATTAAATGATACTACGTGATGTAGTATTATTTCTACTTTATTTAAGTTCTTTACCGCGACCTAGGTTTCGTTGTATTGCAACATCTTCAGGTGGCCAATTAGAAAAGATCTTTGCTAATTGCCACCTGGAAATGTTGTAATACAACGAAACCTACGTCGTGGTTAAAGAAATTAAATAAAGTAGAAATAACACTACATCGCGTAGTTTCATTTAGTTGTGATAATTAATTTCAACAAAATGAACGCCAAATATATTCAATACACTTTTGTCAGAACTCTTTGATTGAGAACAAAGGAATATCGAAAATTTTACTTTTGCTAAAATAAGCTTTTATCCCGCTGGGCACCGAAATATGCGTATCCGGTATAGCTGTTAAAAAAAATTAAATAAAACAATTAACATTTTATTATTATCAGAAATAAATACAAGAAATTTAGAAAAATTTTAAATAAAACATTTGAATTGTCAAATATATAGTTCAGATTCTCATAGAGAAAATTACGATCGAAAATCGATTTAATTGTCGGTGTTTAAAAAAAACGATTTCAAATATCGAGAAGTTTTTTCGCGTTTGTTTACGCATAAGGTTTAAACAGGTGTTAGAACTTTGCAAATTATGAACGACACTTCTGGAGTGGTCTTGCAGTGTTTTAATAGAACTTAGACGATAACGTTAATTTTCATTTATGATAAAAATTAATAAAAAACTGTGCACACAGCTAATGTGACTTACTGGTTCAAAAACTTAGACGATAACATTAATTTTGGTGTATGATAAAAATTAATAAAAAAACTATGCACACAGCTAATGTGACTTACTCGCTCAAAGACTTAGACGATAACATTAATTTTAGTGTATGATAAAAATTAATAAAAAACTGTGCCACAGCTAATGGGACTTACTCGCTCAAAAACTTAGACCAACGTTAATTTTGGTGTATGAGATAAATTAATAAAAAACTGTGCACACAGCTAATGTGACTTACTGGCTTAAAAACTTAGTCGATAACGTTCATTTTGATGTATGATAAAAATTAATAAAAAACTATGGACACAGCTAATGTGACTTACTCGCTCAAAAACTTAGACGATAACATTAATTTTAGTGTATGATAAAAATTAATAAAAAACTGTGCCACAGCTAATGTGACTTACTCGCTCAAAAACTTAGACCAACGTTAATTTTGGTGTATGATAAAAATTAATAAAAAACTATGCACACAGCTAATATGACTTACTCGCTCAAAAACTTAGACCAACGTTAATTTTGGTGTATGATAAAAATTAATAAAAAAACTGTGCACACAGCTAATGTGACTTACTCGTTCAAAAACTTATATGATAACGTTAATTTTGGTGTATGATAAAAATTAATAAAAAACAGTGCACACAGCTAATGTGACTTACTCGTTCAAAAACTTATATGATAACGTTAATTTTGGTGTATGATAAAAATTAATAAAAAACTGTGCACACAGCTAATGTGACTTACTCGTTCAAAAACTTATATGATAACGTTAATTTTGGTGTATGATAAAAATTAATGAAAAACAGTGCACACAGCTAATGTGACTTACTCGTTCAAAAACTTATATGATAACGTTAATTTTGGTGTATGATAAAAATTAATAAAAAACAGTGCACACAGCTAATGTGACTTACTCGTTCAAAAACTTATATGATAACGTTAATTTTGGTGTATGATAAAAATTAATAAAAAACAGTGCACACAGCTAATGTGACTTACTCGTTCAAAAACTTATATGATAACGTTAATTTTGGTGTATGATAAAAATTAATGAAAAACTGTGCACACAGCTAATGTGACTTACTCGTTCAAAAACTTATATGATAACGTTAATTTTGGTGTATGATAAAAATTAATAAAAAACTGTGCACACAGCTAATGTGACTTACTCGTTCAAAAACTTATATGATAACGTTAATTTTGGTGTATGATAAAAATTAATAAAAAACTATGCACACAGCTAATGCGACTTACACGCTCAAAAACTTAGACGATAACGTTAATTTTGGTGTATGATAAAAATTAATGAAAAACTGTGCACACAGCTAATGTGACTTACTCGCTCAATAACTTTGACTAACGTTAATTGTGGTATATGAGAAAAATTAATAAAAAACTGCACACAGCTAATGTGACTTACTCGCTCAAAAACTTAGACGATAACGTTACTTTTGATGTATGATAAAAGTTAATAAAAAACTATGCACACAGCTAATGTGACTTACTCGCTCAAAAACTTAGACGATAACGTTAATTATGGTGTATGATAAAAATTAATAAAAAAACTGTGCACACAGCTAATGTGTGTGTTCGCAACTACTCTTAATAGATCACAATTTATCTTCAATTTTAACATACAATCTCATTCTTCTGCATTTAATTTTAAAAACTTAAATACCTTTACAAGAGAAAAATTTCGTTAAACAACAAAAAATCTAATGATTTAAGCCACATACAATATTGGACAACTATATACAAATATTTTCTATCAAATATTTCGAAACATTAATATCCTGTTTGTAATCCAGACTTAATAAAAAAAAATCAACGCCATCTATACGCGAGCCTTTGAACCACTGTCTATGTATTCCTGCAACTTATCGCCGAGCGCCATCTAGACCAAAACATAGAAAGAATAAAATAGTCAGATATGGCGAACGGAGGTTATACAGGAGTAAATTAATATTTGCAACTCGGAAATTTCTAAATTATTTTACTATTTTATGTATCAGAAATACTTTATAAATACACATTTCTTCAATTTTATTCAAACAACTGCACTTACTCCGGTATTTAGTATCGAAAATTATATAGAGTGCATAATAATTTCGATATCGAATAACGTTGTCTGCATAACAATTAGATTTCGCGTCGATACCTAAAATAAAGTCCTCATATTGAATATATTTGGCGTTAATTTTGTAGAAATTCATTATTCATAATTAAATGAAACTACGTGATATTATTCTACTTTCTTTAAGTATTATTTCTACTTTCTTTAAGTTCTTTACCACGTCCTAGGTTTCGTTGTATTACAACATCTTCAGGTGGTCTATTAGCAAAGATATATATCCCACCTGAAGATGTTGTAATACAACGAAAACTAGGTCGTGGTAAAGAACTTAAAGAAAGTAGAAATAATATTACATCACGTAGTTTCATTTAATTGTGAATTAAGTCCTCAGTTAAAGACTGAAGAACTTAAATGTTCTTGGCTAATATGAGTTAAAATAATATATTATATAACCTCAAATAATAATTATCATTATTGATAAATATAGGCGCTCCATGGGGAGCAAGCATATCTTAGCAAAAGTTTATGATTCACTTCAGTTATGATTCTTTTTTTGTTATAAAGGAAATAATTTTCATAAAAAACAATTCATTTAACAGTTATAAAAATTGTTAATGAATAGCTTAGTAAAAAAATGTAGTGCGCTTAAGACTACAATGTAGAAGTAAAAACTTTGGCAACCAATATAATCGTACTGTGTTTGTTAGAAATTTATGAAAATAAAAAAAAATAAGATATGCGTATTATATTAAATTATACGCCAATAAAATATTATTTAAAAATTGAACTTAATTCTTGAAAGGGTGCACTTCGTGTTAGACAGTGAATTCGCTAGGTCGATGCCGAGTTTACCCGAATAATGCAGTGCACATTAAATTGTTATATTTCATCATTTTTGACTTTGGAACCCTCTTGGCCGACGCCGAAGGAAGCCGAATTTATACGATTCTGCGTCACCGACCCGAACCTGACGGCTTAGTTTCGTGCACTGCTCAGAAAAGTTAATTTATATAAAAATTAATTTTTTTGTCATCAGAGACATCATTTAGCTGAAATTTTTAGATTTAAACATTATTTTTAATTTTTTAGTTCATATTGCTATAAACGCGTGTATTCTGATGAACCTTAGAGGAAATGATTGATCAGATCATCCTGTTCTCCAAGAGTGTCTAAATTCATCATCTCGCGAAACGCGACTGGACCCTCAAGCGACTGCCAGTGTCGAGTGAGATTTTCGTAAGGGTGACATCTTAAATTTATTTACTAAATCGAATGATTTGTCTTGGGACAATCATTATAAGATGAATGAGGCTGTTGATATTTTGTATATTTAAGTTATTAACATTTCGATCGACTGTGTTCCTACTATAAGGTGAATTAGTGTAAATCAGCGGTATCAGTATCCGACTTGGTTTAACGCTTACCTTATATTTGTGACAATTTAAAAAAATTAAAAAAAAAAAGTATGTATATATATATATATATATATATATATATATATATATATATATATAATTTTTTGGATCACGTCGGTGAAGCACCATATAAAATCCTCCCTTAGCACATACTCAAAAATATTTTTGACGCACGTGAGATGCAAGATCTAAGGGCGATCTTTATGATCTACTTATCTTAGAGATTGTAAGGCTCTCTGTTCACAGGATAACTGAAGGACAAAAGTTTAACCCTTCTTATTTTTACCATGTTCATTCCTGAGTCACAGCAATGTACTTACATTGCTGTCTATCATAATAATGTAAGTCTGTCAGTTAAACATCGATTGGGATAACATATACAGAATACAGAAAGACGCCATCAAATTTTATAGGAAAACGACATCGACAAATCGATTTATATATTTACTAAGTTGAATGTGTACATAATATAAACTGTGTAGTATACACAGTGTATATTATTTATCGTGTTTTATGTATAATACGTATGGCGGACTTATTGCTGCATGAGCGATCTCTTCCAGTCAACCATAACAATTGGTATTGAAATTTAGTTGGTAGACTGTGAGAGATTTTACAATGAAAATTCTTTATAGCACATTAGACAAAAAAATTTTTAAAAAAATACAAATGTAAAGGTAAAAAAGCTATTGACTTGGTTTGGGATGGGAAAGACAAGAAAGGACAAGGGCACAAAGGAAAAGGTTTACAGGAGAGGCAGGACTTTTCACTCGATCTTTGAATATATATAGGGATGTGATTTCCTGATGTCAGGATGCAGGTGATTTCAATTTTATGTTGCTTGGACACTGAAGGATTTTTCGTAAGGTATGTTTAGGAATAAGTAGTGTGAGTGAACTTTCAGTTCGTAGCGCAAAGCCGTGAGCAGACAAATCATTAAATTTACCATTAAGATAATTTGGGCTATGAAGATTTTTGAATATATTAAATACATATATAGTATAAGTACATATATTATATAATGTATGTGTAAAATACACATATACACAGAGAACTTATTGCAACTTAAGCGATCTCTTCCAATCAACCACAGAGGTTAAATATGGAGAATCAGTACTTAACGTGGAAGATTGTAAAAGATGTTTATGAATAATAGTAGATCACAAAATTTACAAATTAAAACACATTAAAATACACTTTTTACAAAATATTAAAATACGCACTTGTTTAAGGAAAACATTATATTAAAAAATTAATAAAAAAACCTGATCAAAAAAATTATTACAAATATTTACATGGCATGGTTCACAAAAGGGGTGTAAAACGGAATCAAGGTTTGATCACGCCTTTGACGGCGAGGCACACCCTGGGGTCTCGGGTGGGTCTTGCCGTCCATAGATTCCTGGCCGCTCGTCGAATGGTGTTTGCAATCGCGGGTAACAGCGCCACTGGTGCGAAAAATTCGCTTGCCAAGTCGCTTGTGGATATTGCCTTCAATGATTTGCACAGTGGAAGAAACCTATATCCAGTAATGGCCGGAGATAGAATTTTGATGAATAATAAGAAATGAAGAAGTATTAAGAGACGAAGTATTTTGTTTCAGAAAATCTTTGAAAACATCAATAGAAGGCGGAGTTTCTGGTGTTAATATATAGTTAACTCTAAAGCTCTGCAGCTTAGACGAGGAAACACTTTTCGTAAAAAATATTTATAAACAAAACTGGGCAGATTTTCATAATATAGCCGTAGACCGAAAAAAAACAAATAACTGAATCTCCTAAAATATATTGTATAATTTAGATTGTTCAAAATATTTTTAAGAAGATTAAGAATATTTGGATTGTGTCGATCATGGGCTTCCATCCATTGAAGGTGCCCTCTCAATTGGAAAATACTTATTTCCTGGAACCCGAGGTATATTGGATGCATTTGTTTTGAAGGTGTTCTAATTTTTGTGGACTTTCTCAACATGATATTCTAAATATGTAGTGCCTATTCAAAGAGATTCAGTAAGAGTGATTGACAGAGGTAAGCTTTGGTCTTATCAGCTAGAAGGTTTAGAATATGCTGGAGAGCATACCACTATTAATATCATTTTTTTCGATAATTTACAATGTTTTTTGCATGTAAATATTTTTACATTCTAAAGACAAAATGCCAAAAATAACATGATGCTATTATTCTAATACTTGATATTATTGACAAAAATATTTATCTCATATAGTTTGTAAACAAATTTAAACGTTGAGATGTGAATCAATATATTTCGGACCATACATGGAGATGGCTTACTCTGCCATGGTGGCCTTATAAAAATACACTATCCTAAGTGATATTACAAATGGGGCAGTATTTTGATTTGTTTATATATAACTTAAAAACTTTTAAAGTTGTAAATTATTACCTAATTTGGTAAACGTATAGTTGGTAAGACGATAAAACGTATAAGTACCTAACTTTAAATTAGCTTTTATTTACGACCTTGCTCGAAGTTTGGTTTGATAAAAATACACTATCTCAAGTAAATTTACAAACGGGGAAGTATTTTTATTTGTTTATATATAACTCAAAAACTGTTAAAGCAGTAAATTATTAACTAATTTGGTAAACGTATAGTTGGTAAGACGATAAAACGTACAAGTACCTAACTTTAAATTAGCTTTTATTTGCGACCTTGCTCGAAGTTTGGTTTGATAAAAATACACTATCTCAAGTAATGTTACAAACGGGGAAGTATTTTTATTTGTTTATATATAACTTAAAAACTGTTAAAGCAATAAATTATTATCTAATTTGGTAAACGTATAGTTAGTAAGACAGAGAAACATATAAGTAACTTTAAAGTAGCTTTTATTTGCGACCTTGTTGAAAGAGTAGACTTTATAAAAGCACACTATCCTAAATAATGTTACGAATGGGGAGGTCTTTTTATTTGTTTATTACCTAATTTGGGAAACGTATAGTTCGTAAGACGGAGAAATATTTAAGTAACTTTAAATTAGCTTTTATTTGCGACCTTGGTTGAAGTCTAGGTTTTATAAAAATACATTATCCTAAGTAACGTCACAAATGGGGAAGTGTTTTTATTTGTTCATTTATAATTGAAAAACTCTTAAAGCTACAAATTATTACATAATTTTGTAAACGTATAGTTAGTAAGACGGAGAACCGTATAAGTAACTTCAAAGTAGCTTTTATTTGCGACCTCGGTGGAAGTCTGGGTTTTATAAAAATACACTATCCTAAGTAATATTACAAACGGGGCAGTGTTTCTATTTGTTTATTTATAACTTAAAAACTTTTAAAGCTATAAATTATTACCTAATTTGGTAAATGTATAGTTGGTACGACGGAGAAACGTATAAGTAACGTTAAATTAGCTTTTATTTGCGACCTTGGTCGAAGTCTAGGTTTTATAGAAATATACTATCCTTAGTAAGTTTACAAATATAAAAGTGTTTTTATTTGCTTATTTATTTATAACTTAAAAACTCTTAAAGCTATAAATTATTACCTAATTTGGTAAACGTATAGTTAGTGCGACGGAGAAATATTTAAATAACTTTAAATTAGCTTTTATTTGCGACCTTGGTCGAAGTCTAGATTTTATAAAAATACACTATCAAAAGTAATGTTAAAAATGGGGAAGTTTTTTTATTTCTTTATTTATTTATAACTTAAAAACTTTTAAAGCTATAAATTATTACCTAATTTGGTAAATGTATAGTTAGTAAAACGGAGAAACGTACAAGTAACTTTAAATTAGCTTTTATTTGCGACCTTGATCGAAGTCTAGGCTTTATAAAAATTCACTATCCTAAGCAATGTTACAAATGTGGAACTGTTTTATTTGTTTATTTGTAACTTAAAAACTCTTAAAGCTATAAATTATTACCTAATTTGGTAAACGTATAGCGAGTACTATGGAGAAACATATAAGTAACTTGAAATTAGCTTTTATTTGCGACTTAGGTTGAAAATATTACAAAAAGCATATTTGGATGTTTGTTACTGAATTACAGTTTTTCAGCTATACAGGAAATTTTAAGAAAAACTTTCATAGTTCGATACTGTTTCATGGTACATTTTGAGAAAAAACATCGTTCATTTAGAAAGAAATTCGTTATTTTTAATCAGCGGTAAACATTTTGTAACAAAATATGTCTGCGATTCATTTGATTAACAGACATAAATCCAAGCTATTGTGAATACATTGAATTTTCATATAATGGATAGTTGAACTAGATTCCACGTAGTACAGGCTAATTATTTTCAGCGTTACGTAAGTTCTGTTATCGAAAAATTATTTAATATTAACCCTTTCACGTCCGCACTTGTAACTGCTGTCTATATTCAACTTGTTTGGGAAATGGTAAAAAATCTTTGAAAAACAAACAGTTTATTAAATTGTCATCCTGTTTTCCTGTCCTGTCATCCCATTCTCCCATTAAATATATGCAACATTTTTCTTATTATCATTTAATATCAGCAGAATTTGTCCCATAGCTTTCACTCAATAACTACGTAGATTTACGGTATTTCTATTATTTTTTTACGTATACACTATATTACGGTATTTCCATTATTCTTTTACGTATACACTATATTACGGTATTTCTCTTATTTTTTTACGTATACACTATATTACGGTATTTCTATTATTTTTTTACGTATACACTATATTACGGTATTTCTATTATTTTTTTACGTATACACTATATTACGGTATTTCTATTATTTTTTACGTATACACTATATTACGGTATTTCTCTTATTTTTTTACGTATACACTATATTACGGTATTTCTATTATTTTTTTACGTATACACTATATTACGGTATTTCTCTTATTTTTTTACGTATACACTATATATATTACGGTATTTCTCTTATTTTTTTACGTATACACTATATTACGGTATTTCTATTATTTTTTTACGTATACACTATATTACGGTATTTCTCTTATTTTTTTACGTATACACTATATTACGGTATTTCTATTATTTTTTTACGTATACACTATATTACGGTATTTCTATTATTTTTTTATGTACACACTATATTACGGTATTTCTATTATTTTTTTACAGTATAATCAGACGGTTATATTAACGTTATAAATAGGATAATTTATATTATATATAAGACTCTGTTTATATTTGATTTTATGTCTTCACAACAAAGTCAGTTTAATCTACGATCTGCTATAACACATGAAAGGAATACCTTTGCAAAATTATGACATATATATTATATATTTGTGTGATGACACAATGCCGCTGTTCGTTGCATCTTAGCAGATGATATTAAGATAAAAAAAATTATTAAGTTAATCTTATTTTGTGGTTAATTGTTGTATACAAAAATACTTGTGGAAATCAAGAAAGTGTTCTTAAGATAATCGAATCATTAAGCCAATATTTAAGTCAACCAAGTCTAAGTGTTACGTTTTATGATTTTTAGCATTCTATATCTGAAAAGCAAAAACGGCACTCTTAGAAGGTCACTCACGTGTCTGTCTGTCTGTCCGCCGCAGCCTTCATTTGCCGAAACGGTTTAACGCAGAAACTTGAAATTTGTATATAGTTTATGATGTAAAGTATTATAACACACGGCAGATATACAGACGAACAGTTGCTGTAGTAAATCTACAAAGTAGGTACTTTTGGACGATTTCAACACGGAACCCTGAAAATTATGTAAAAAATAAAGTAGTATAATGTAAAAAGATAGATATATAAGATAGTATAATGTAAAAAACACCACAATAATACTGTCAGTTACTCCCCAATTTCACTTTTCTCCACTCTCGACCAGTCACGCTTCTCTCCATAACTCTGAACTGATTCCATCACCCCTCATCTCGACCGCGTCTAGCCAGCTTCCTGCCTGTCGCTATCACAGAGGGTCGGAGTGGTAGGAGCGAGGGCTAGCATCGATCGGCCGGTTGCCATGGCGACTTCGCCGCGGGAACCTACCCCACGGCATGGCGTCGTGCGTACTTACGCGCGTTGCGATACTTGTGAATGAATGTTCCGATTATTGTTGTTTGTCTGTTCCACGTGCGTGGTTTGAGGGAGCTGTAATAGCATTATTTAAAATATTGATTGTTAACAAAATTGTCACTTTTTGAAATTCAATTGTCTGTTAATATCGAAACTTCATTGGGATCTTATTTTATGAGATCGAAGCAGGAAACATCGCTATAGGAAAACAACACTAGCAAACTCGTTTGAACTCAATCAACGGTCGAAGGTCTGGAATCTTGATCTTTTCAAATGTTTTCTTCGGAACAACCCTATCTAAACGTGAAATAAAAGTACTTTGTTATCATTTATTGTTCTTTAAACCATGCAAAAATCGTTTAAAAATCTTTTATACACCTATACCTTACCGTCGAATAATCTAGTTGAATAATAACAGGAATCTCTAGGAAAACAACACTAGCAAACTCGTTTCAGCTCAATTAACTGTCGAAGATTTCAGTCTTGATCTTTCGAAATGTTTTCTACGGAACACTAGGAGTGCGTTTAATGTGAATTATAAGTACTTCGTGATCATTTATTGTACTTTAAACCATGCAAAATAATTTAAAATTCTACCATACACGTATACCTTACCGTCGAATAATCTAGTTGAATAATAACTAAGCTCTAGGAAAAGAATACTAGCAAACACGTTTCAGCTCAATAAACTGTCGAATATTCCAGCATTAATCTTTTGGAACATTTTTTCGTAACATTCTAGTTGAATAATAACTTCGCTCTAGGAAACGAATACTAGGAAACACGTTTCAGCTCAATCAACTGTCGAATATTCTAGCATTAATCTTTTGGAACATGTTTTCGTAACATTCTTGTCTAACCGTGGATTAAAAGTACTTTGTGACCATTAATTGTACTCTAAACCATGCAAAATCATTTAAAATTCTTCCGTACACTTATACCTTACCGACGAATAATCTATTTGAATAATGACATTTCTCTAGAAAAGCAATACTAGCAAACTCATTTAAACTCAATCTACTGTCGAATATTCTAACCTTATTCTTAGTAGATATTGTTACATCACACCCCTGTCTAACCGTGGATTAAAAGTACTTTGAGACCATTTGTTTTACTCTAAACCATTCAAGAAATATTTAAAAATATACCATGCACCTGTGCCTTACCGTCGAATAATCTAGTTGAATAATAACATTGTTTTAGGAAAACAACACTAGTAAACTCGTTTCAGCTCAATCAACTGTCGAATATTCTAGCATTAATCTTTTGGACCATTTTTTCGTAACATTCTTGTCTAACCGTGGATTTAAAACGAATTACCTTATTATTAAACAGACACAAAATATAAAAAGGAAATCGTATCCAGCTTCCCGAGAGCAGATCTTGTAATTGCAGAGCGTCTACCAATTTTCCCTTCGTACTCACCAATATTATACACGGACGAACCGAGATAAATATAATTTTGTACCACTTGACAGTTAGCAATATTGGATGGGTTAAAAAAGTAAAAAGTCTTGTTAGACGCATCAAAGGAATGTTCCGACTCGCCAACGATTAAAAACCAAATACAACGATAAATATATTATGATCCATCACAAACTATATAGCGTAATCACTTTCATAAACCACACTGCGTCCGTCATTCTTCTTCTTCAAGCAATTAACAAGAGATTTTTTACTGGTCGCAGACACTTGGTATTCTGAACAACTGTAAGGTTTCATGTTCTAAGTTTTTAAACGCTAGAAACGTTTCAGTTTATTGAAGCTTTTAAAGCGATCTTGTTAAGTTTTGTCTTTTGATTCGTGTTATTAAACGATTACTATTTACAAATGTTTAATAAAAGAGATTGACGGACATTATTATAATTTTACAAGTTATCAAAAATCGGTACCACTCAGTAGCGCTTTAAACAGGGCGTAATTTTTTAGTGGGTAATTAGGTGGTAAGTATTAGTAATGCATATTATTACATTAGAATGGACTGTGCTTGACGTAATCCTGATGTAATTCGTATAAATTTTCAGTAAGGTTTAGTTGAACTTTTGTCCAATGTTTATGATTCTTCCAACATTTTCTTATATTTTTAATGGTCAAGTAGTGGATTCATATACGCTACAGTAACACATATACTTTGTTTCATTGATTATCGACCAACTAAACAGGAAGGCGTGGTAATTTAAAGTTATAATACAACGCGCATTTACTAGAGTGCACCTATAAACCCGAGAGCATTACCGGCGGTAACTTAGCTATTGATAGCGCCTCGCAAATCGAATAGGTCAACGGATAGGCTTCAAAGCAAAAACGAATAAATGGGTTTCCGGGTTGACGTTGAGCGTATTGCTTACTATACCGTTGCATAAAATTGAGAAATGCCATATTATTTTCTTTTAGTTGTTCATTTTTTCAAATTTCAAATGTCAACGTCGGGTACAGTAAAAGTTTTTGATATTATTAACGACGGCCAAAGCAGGTTGACGTCACATTAGAAGCAAAAAAGCCATGTTAGGCTCATAATAGGCGTGTACGCAATGTACACAACACAAGGTGTGTGTTTGTGTGTGTGTATATATATATATATATATATATATATATATATATATATATATATATATATATATATATATATAACCCACTGACAAAATCATTAGTCTGTGAATATCGAATATGACTTACAAAGCTATAATACTGAGATGCCGAGAAGGGAAAATTAAAAAAAGAAAAATATTAAAGATTAATTCATGGTTAGATGTTTTTAAATGCATTTATCAATAAGGGTTGGTACAATTTTTTGACGAAAAACCTTCATTTTTCCAAGTGTACTCTAAATCCTGGGAACATGTAAAATAATGATTTTGATATGGAAATAGATCAAACCTTCATCAAAATCCCTAAATAGGGATAAATTTCGAAGATTTATTCCAAACAATTATACATTAACTTGGCATGCGATAGAAGCAGGAAAATGCTCATTTCCTTTTCCTTAACTTCATCAGAAAACAATTTAAATTTACGCAATAGTAAAAGAAAAAAAGAAAAATATTTTGTCAACAAAAGTATAGTATCAATCTTCCATACAAGTGATACATAACAATACACGGATCAGTCATTACGTGCCGAAATGCGCTCGTGATCTGTTTTGTGTACCTGTCCGGTTCAGCCGGTTGGTGTATTAACCATTCATAAATAGTTGGATTAACCATTACTACATTAACACTTATTTTTTATATTTTGTATTTGTTTTTAAACCTCAAGTATTATACTTGAGGTTTTAGACCTCAAGTAATATACGTGAGGTCTAAAATCTTCCTGTAAAGAGTATTCTTGCAAAATTTTATGAATTTACATCTAAAATTATACAAACTGTGAGGCCTTCACATATATACGGAGATGACATAAAATTGTCAGAGTTCTTTGCTTCACGAAACCCTAAAAATTGAACTGGCCGCATTTTTATCTTTTACGGCAATTTTATTGACAAATTATTCTCATTTTAATTAGTGCCGTTGTAGTCAGAGCCTAATTAACTTATGTACATTGATCATATATATAATAACATAACGTTTTGATACTGCAGTGCCTGAACTCTTTGCAAAAATAAATTTTAATACAAATTTAGTAAAAATTAGCTTCTGATTTTCAAGATGGCGTTCAAAAAAGTTAAGGCGTAACTTATTGAGCACAGTTTCCAAGTGGAGAAATACTTTCACTTCATATATATATATATATATATATATATATATATATATATATATATATATATATATATATAATTTATAAAAACACCCTAAAATTGTTGTGTCACAAACAAATTACTATTCTGGTCTGCGTCCTTTTTTAAATTCCTATAACAAATAAATGAGTAAACACAAATATACATGTGACTAAATGTGTTTAATCAAACAAATAATTTACATTACAATATATAATCAAAGGATATTGAACTGATTCCTTACAAAAATTAATAATATATTATTTTTTGAACAAGACATGAATTGTTATCCGAGGTTATTGGCTTAAGAATGACAGACGACGCGACCGTTGTCTACGCAAAGCTTTCCAACTGTCGAGAGTCGGATAGCTTCAAAGCTTTAAAACTTTTACAGTGCATACATTTATACTATTTTACGAGCTGCGTGTGTAGAATGAAGCGTTTTATTGCAATTGACCAAACAAGCGTCAAATTTATAGTACTTGGGGAAAACTGTGAATAGAGGTAAGTTTATTACAAAGCAGATGTATTTGTAGTACATGGGAAAACTATGAATAGAGGTACGTTTATACAAAACAGGTGTATTTGTACTAAATGGGGAAAACTGTAAATAGAGGTACGTTTATACAAAGCAGGTGTATTTGAGTAAAACTGTAAATAGAGATACGTTTATACAAAGCAGGTTTATTTGTATTTGTAGTATATGAGTAAAACTGTGAATAGAGGTACGTTTATACAAACCAGATGTATTTGTAGTATATGGGGAAAACTGTGAATAGATGTACGTTTATGCAAAGCAGATGTATTTGTAGTATGTGGAGAAAACTGTGAATAGAGGTACTTTTATACAAAGCAGGTGTATTTGTAGTACATAGGGAAAACTGTGAATAGAGGTACGTTTATACAAAGCAGATGTATTTGTATTACATGGGGAAAACTGTGAATAGAGGTAAATTTATTACAAAACAGATGGTATGTTCTTTATAATAAACGAAATAATGACATAGAACAAAATCATGAATTAGGGTTTTGTTATTTTTGAGTTTATTTTGGTTTTGTTAAAAAACTAAAACCGTACTAGTTAAATAATTTTATCTAACTGTTCACTAACGCCGTGACTTAAAATTTATAAAAACCGACTGAAGATAAATTTCGAACATTTACGCAGATTTACTTTTCGAAATTGGAAAAACATAACATCTCAAGTGCAAATCAGAAGTGCAGTGAGAGAATAAAAACAAATAGTGAAGTGTGTGATACAGTGATTGAATATAAATGGAGAATAAAATGTGAAAAGTGTTCAAAATGTACTTAATGTATTTCTTAATGACAAGTTGATTTGATTATATATTATGATATTTTATGCAATGCCTAAACGTGGAAGAGCAGGAGATGTTGCCAGTTCTGAAGCAAAACGGCGAAAACAAAAAGAACAGCGAAAGAACAAAACAGTCGAAGAGCACGAAGTACATTTACGTTCCCAACAAACGAGAATGAGCACCGTGAGAAGCAGAGAAACCGAAGAACAATGCAATAAACGAATTGAAGAATCAAGAATTGCGACACAATCAACAAAAGAATGCAGAAAACAATTAATTTGAATCTATTTATCAAAATATCTTACGAGCAATGTCAATTTTGAGTGAATTGTTTGATAAGTTTTTTTTGCATATTAATTTATAGTGAATAATGAAGTAGTTTTTTTTCTGTGAGTATACTAGAACGAAATGGCGGCAAATGGTTTTCTCTAAAAATTTTCCTTTACGTTTTCAAAGAAGAATATGTCACCCGCAATTAGATTTTACCTAGCAACGACTGGTCGATGCATTTGATACCAAAACTGTTTATGCGAAAAATACATTGCTTACTTTCCAATATTATTATATATATATATATATATATATATATATATATATATATATATATATATATATATATATATCATATATATATATATATATATATATATATATATATATATATATATATATATATATATATATATCATATTATATATACTTATAAATATTTTGTAAAAAATCACTACTACAATTAGACTTACTATACTACTAACTACTGAAACCTAAATATTATTTTATAATCTTGACGGGAAGTTGCCGTAACATATATTTTTTTTATTTCCGTAGAAAAAACCAAATAAAGTTTTAACTCGAAAAGTTTAGTCATTTTGAACAAGAATCTTAGACGACAAATTATGGTAATCGTTACTGGTATTCAAAGAACTGCAGAAGCGTATACAAATTTTTAAAACCCAAGAGGGTTCCTAAGATAAGAGGCGTTTGTAAATATGACATGAAAGAGACATTGGTAAATGTGATTGAAACTAGAAACTAAGTTAATGATAAATATTTTTTTCAAATATTTCGTACTTGACTTCAAGCGCATTTTAGTGATAATTAATGGTATAATTTTAAAATTCACTTATTTTCATAATTTATTTTTTAATCAAGTAATTATGTAATTTCTTATTATGCTGAAAATGTCAAAAAAAATACAAAAATAAACGGTATAGCCACCTTTTGTCTTTGTAAATTCGCAATAAAATAGTATCATTTCATTTTATTGGGAGGCTTATAAAACATTTGTAATATTTGACTCATAAAATAATCATAGCAGGGTTATGCACCATGTACCATGCTATGCAGTTTCTGTACGAACATGGACAATTTGCGTAAATTTTATATGAAAGATGTCCTTAAATTCTTATGGGAAAATTAGTTATGGTATATTATTTGACATATTATAAATTACGAGCAAAGTGGAAAGTTTGAAGGAAATTATTTTATACTATCGCAAAAGTTCATACTCTGTAGCATACTTTATTCTTTTCCATTTCCCTTCCATTAAAGGACACCGGCAAAAGTAAGCCTAGTGACACAGAATAAGGTAATATTCACAATTAAATGAAAGTACGTGATGTAGTATTATTTCTACTTTCTTTAAGTTCTTTACCACGACCTAGGTTTCGTTGTATTACAACATCTTCATGTGTTTGTGTTTAAAGTGATAATTTTAACTGCTGGTTTAACGACTATCTTTGAATATTTGAAAAGTTTTCACAATAGTAGTATAAATACTAAAATTAAATGGAGTATTATTACAGTTCATTAGGCTTTACTAATTTATGTGTAATAGTAGACCAACTTAAGACCTGTAATTAGATCTATAATAGTTAATAGATAATCCATACAAGTGACTTAAATTAAAATAATTGTAAAAATAACTTCGTATTTTAAATGTAACATCACAGACGTAATATTTATTATATGACATAATATTTTCACAGACTTAATATTTATTATATGACATAATATTTTCACAGACTTAATAACTTCCTATTTGAAATGTAACATCACAGGCATAAAATGTATTATATGACATAATATTTTCACAGACTTAATATTTATTATATCTGTGAAAGATATACTAGGTAATGTATTCATATATTTACATGGTGAAAAGTAATATTATTTCAACAGCCACCACGATTTTATGCCTATGAAAAAATTAGTAGGCAATATTTTTTCCAACCAAAACAGTTTAATAAAAATTTAATGTTTTATTCCAATAGACTGGTTTTTTTAATTACAAAAAAATACATATTTCCCGGGATTAAACTATAATATCTTTATTTCTGTGACACTAGCTACATCTCCACGTGACCTGAATCACTGAACCCATATTCGTGAAATTAATATACAAAAAAAATTCAGGGAAATTGGTTTATTAGTTGAGGTGTCAAGACGATACAAATAAACAAACAAGCAAATAAACTCTCTTCTGCATTTATAATAATAGTTAGACGACCTAGAAATATAAAAAAATATATATGTAAACATGTATATAATGTATCAATGAACAATTTTAATAAATATATAAAACATGTACCCAATTTCATTACAGAGCATGTACACCAGACTGGACACCATGCCGACCAATCTTTGGCACATTTACATATACGAGATTAGCATGCAGACACGAAAAGGCCTTCTCCCCTTAACCATAATTGCGGTGTAGCTGGATCCTCGTTCAATTATAAGAACAGGGTGACCAAAATATGTTTTCTAGGAAATTCGGATAATTCCAGGATAATCAGTTACCAGATCCAGTTTAGCAGTCTAAAAAATATTATCAATTTAAGTTACAAAACCCTCAAAATTGTCAACTCTTAAATTATTATCTCTGACCTAACAACGTCTGCACGTAATACATGTTGATTCAAGTTTATAAAATGTTATTCATTTATTTCGTCCTTAATGCATATATGTGGGACAAACCTATTGCATGAGAACAATCTCTTCCGGTCACCCACATCCTCAGAATGTGGAATTCGGAATTAATCGAAAGTAATTCCGAATTGGACCGCAAACATTTTATTATTGTAATTCTGACAAAACTTCTTTTAAACAAAATTAGAAAGGAAAAAATGATTAATAACTAAACGTAGTTAGTTATTTAGTTAACCATGCCTTTTTATAACCTCTCTGGCTTATTTATATGAAAGTAGAATAATAGTGGAATCTACTCTATTTCCCCATTTGACATATTTGTTAATGCCACTGAATAACATTTGTTTACTACTGCGGTGTAATTAAACAAGTATCTACCTATGAATTCTGTAAAGTAATGATGTTTAGAAAGGAACTTCTTCTTTCTCCTGACTATGGTCCCATATCTCATTTGAGGTCAGCCCTCCTCGTATATTTTGGCAACAACCTATCTCGTGTTGTCATTGAGATCAAATTCATAATTTAAGATCTTTATTTATAGTGATCTTCTAGGTGGCAACGGTTCAGGTTCGGCTTCTCTTTACTTCTTATATTTTTAACACTTCCTTGATCATAGGATCATGCGTTATGAGACGCAACGAAGACCATATGGATTTAGAAAAGAGCTAATGCACTGTACTTATTTTTGGCAAAATGAAACTTTTTTTTAATTTGTAGCCTTTGAGTGTTTTAATAAGAGGCTGGGAAGAAGTTCCCTTTCGAAGTAAATTGCGCACCATTGCTTACTTTACTCATAACACCAAAGCATCGAATTGGATCCAAAGAAAACCCCGAAATAAGGGATTTTTCGGCCACTTGAGGGACCAGCCATTTTAAGTACGAATATTTAATATTATAGGTTATAAATACCAGCAACATCACAAAATTGGAATACTTTGACATGTTTTTGAAACAGAGGAACATCTCTGTTAAATTTAATTTTTTAAAGTAAGGTTAATGTCTTATCATAAGATGAGGTTTAGACTACAATTTAATAGAAAAATGTTTGGTAAGCAATCCATCGAAAAATTTCTCCCAATGCCTGTTACCTTAAAAAACGAAAATTAATGCCAAATTTTGGATTTTGTTTCCTTTAATTGTACAAAAAATTGTTTGCTAGCTTTGAAATCTATACTAATTCATAACATTGAAAATTCAATAACAATGTAAAACATTGGAATTATTTTCCATTTGTAAGTTATAAACATTGTAGGTTATAAAAATTTTAGGTTATAAACACCAGGAACATCACTAAATAAAGATTAGCTTATGCATGTTTCACTGCATTTCTGTGAGTTTTAATTTGGAATACCTTGACATGTCATATTCCTAAAACAGAGGAAAGTCTCTGCTAAATTTGATTTCTTTTAAAATGAGGTCAATGTCTTAGCATAAGGTTTAGATTACAATTTAATTGAAAAATATGTAGTAAACAAACCATAGATTTTTTTTCCATACGACTGTGATCTTAAAATGTGAAAATTAATGTTAAATTTCAGATTTTGCCGCCATTAATTGTACAAAAAATAGTTTGCTAACTTTGACATTTATACTAATGCAGAATATTGCTAATTCAATGACAATGTAGAATATTAGAATTATTTTTTAATATCGGACATATTGCAACATTTTTTATTTGAAACTGCAGAATTAGACTACCTGTACTTCGAAAATATTTACAAAAAAAAAATTATTTAGATGCACATAATAAAAGTAATAGAATACAAAAATTTTGTTCTTGACATTTTTGTCTGTTTTTGTGTTTATAAGTACTTTTGTGCATGCATCAGGTAACACCTACTGCATGAATTTGGATGGTATTTTAGAAGAATATAACGATCACCTGGAAGTAACGTTATTTATTAGAAGTATCATAACAGTTTTTTTAGAATAATAGCACAATAACAACAAAGAAGTGCATAGCTACATGGCGAGTACTAATTCCAAAATTGTATTATGTGTGTGTATATATATATATACCGGAAATAAAACCTGAAGTTAAATACAGAGGAGTGCAGGAAGTACAGGTGCTTGAATATTCAATACGTAAGAGGGCAGACATTGTTTTTGATCGTCTTCGGCACATAACATTTTTCGATATTCTATGTATTTATTATAAGCGTATTTTGTTTCCCCATTTTATTTAAAATTTGGATCTGGTATAAATATTTATACTTTAATTACTTTCTTAGGTTTGATATTAAGTTATGTACATTTCATTGTTATATACGTTATTGTGTGCACATATTATAATATTTCGAATTGCCGTTTCTGTATTTTGAAACAATTTTCGAAGAAAAGATTTAGGGAATATAAGAAAAGTAATAGACCACAAAAATATTGTTTCTATAATATTTATCTGTTTGTCGGTGAGCCTGTTTATTTGTCCACGCATCACGCAAGAGCAGCTAAAATCATCTCATTGAAATTTTTACTTGTGGATAATTTAGATGAATGTGATTATTTTGAGATAGCATACAGGTTTTTATATGTTTTATCGTAATAGACCATCAAAAAAGAAGATGTCGCAATATGACGTTCCAACACAAAGTATACTTATTCCAAAAAATTACTTTTGTAATTATTAAAATTAACATAATAATATTTTCGAAATTTCCACAAGCGAAAAAATTTTGGGCACGGCTAGTCTAAAGATTTGTACATATTGTCATTTTATCAATGGCAAAAGCTCTACGATTTGAACTTTAGGGTAAGCAAATGTTTATATAAAGTATTTTAAGCGTGGAAAATAGTGTTTATGGATAACAGACTAGTTGTAGTATGGGCGAGTTACCGTACCCTTATTGCATATTATTGTCAAACTTAATAAATAGATATTTTATAAATTAAAAGATAAACAAATATCTAAAAGTCAAAAATATTAGTTGGTCATGTAAAAATTTACTAAAAAGCCTTACTTTGTACCAAACTGTAAGATTCTTGATCAGCAGGAAGTACACTTAATACCAGTTTTAATGAGCTAGTCTATAAAATGTATGAGATATTTGATAAGCTGTAACTTTTTACGGTATTAAGTTAAGAAACATGAAATTACAAGACTGTGGGGCAATATATCCTTAATATTTGATACTCATATCTATAACTTTTATATTTGACTTGATAAATCTAGCTACATCTGAAGGAAGGGGTCTTGATAGAAAGGAGAAAGACAGGCAGACAAAAAAAATTATCTTATACGGGAATAACCTCTAAGAAGGCAGCCAGTTCTTAGTTATGTTTACTTATTCTATTATAACAGCTATAAATAATAATAAATAATAAAAAAAATTTAACTTAAAATATTCATACTTAATCGTTTAATTATAAAATAAAACTTATTAAATAAGATGACGGCTTGTACTACCCTACTACCGAAAATGTTTTTACCCGTATGTGCTAAATGTGTACCGTAACAATCGTTTGAAATTTTATTATTTTCTGCTTTATAAATTGCCAACGTTAAATGCTATTTATTTATTGTATTTTTTTATTAATTTTCTTTCTATTTCCCAAATAAATCAGATGAATTTATTGCTGCAAAAATAATAACTTTTAGTATATGAAACTCGTAAAATTAATCTGTAGTTGAAAACCATTTACACAAAGCACCCCCAAAATTGATTGTGACAAATACGTATAAATAATAATACTGTATGTGAGCTGACGAAAATAAAATACAATCATATTTAATAATTAGTAAAAAGTGATAAAATCTAGCAAAAAAATTGATAATGGAAAACCCACCTTTAATATTTTCTCAATTTTCTGACTTTTTAGATACTTAAAGCATTTCGTAGCTCGATTTATTTCAAAGTTTAGAGAGCATATATGGTATAAGTGGGCCAGAACGGATGTATTATGTATCGGGATAAAGGCATGTATTTAAGATGAAGTTAAAAATAAGTATTTAAGATAAACTAAACCACGGGGATATTTGAAGAAAAAGTGGGAATAATTACGTATATCCAACCAGTTGAACTGTGGGCTATAATTTAGAATATGTATTTACTTAGGGCAAAGATATAATCATAAATTTAAAGGATGAATTTATAGTAAGTATAACATAAATCTCAAATAATCAAACAGAGGCGAAATAAGTAATTTATGTAAGTGCAGAACTTTATATGTTTTAACAAATTTTGCCACTAAGATTATCTAATTGAAGATTCCAAAAGCTATTTTGAACATTCAGTATGAGCAAGTTAGCTGAACTTTAAAAAAATTATTTTCCCAAAATAACTTTTGAAAGATATTTGTTACTGGGATCAATAGGGTTAATTAAAAATATGACATTAGAATCCGAAATTTTATTGCTATAATAGCCTTTTTACTAGTGTCCAGAACGTCTGTAAAAGTACTGAAAGTGTACCGTGGAATGTTAATAATTTTCCGTCATGTGTAAATGTACATATGGGAAATATTCTTAGTTGAATATTTTACAATTAACCTATAAAGGCTATAAAAATATAGAAAAAAAACAATTACAGAAAACATTGAAATGTATTTAAAGAATTAAATACAAATAATAAATGAGACCGAAATTCGCCAAAACAAAAAGACGTGTCCCTTAGAATTCAAGAGGGTAGATAAATAAATCTGATCACCCTGCTACGACCCCGGGTCTACACTCCCTACGGGACCGTAGAAGGAAGGGAGGAAGTAGAAGTCTGCAAACTCGGGCGAAAGCTCGGGCGGCGAAAGCTAATGCATTTTCCGTTACTAGCTGGCCGTTGCCATGGTGACCGGCGCGCGCCTGTTTACGAACCGTCTAGACAGGTACCGACGTCGCGTTGGAAGCTTCCGTTGAACTTTTGGAGTTATCGGTTGGCAAAAGCTCTACGATTTGAACTTTAGGGTGAGCAAGATGTTTATATAAAGTATTTTAAGCTTGAAAAATGGTGTTCACAGATGACAGACTAGTCATTTTGCAGTGAGGACGAGTCACCGTACCGTTATTTCTTATTATCGTCAAGCTTAGTAAATAAGGATTTTATGAATTAAAAAAAAAAACAAAAATTTAAAAGCCAAAAATAGGAATTTATCGTGTTCAAGATTCTTGATCAGCAGGAAGTATACTTACATAGCAGTTTTGATGAGCTAGTTTACGAAATGTACGTGATAGTTGAATAGCTGTATATTTTTATAGCATTCAGTTAGAAGGATGAAATTCTTACAAAATTACTGACAAAATAACTTAGTATTTGATATTCCTATCTGTAACTTTTATATTTGATTTGACAACATTATCCGCGTCTGACTAAAAGGTCTTTACAGACAGGTAGAAATACAGACGAACAAAAAAATTAACTTATAAGGGAATAACCTCAAACATGCAGCCAGTTCTTGGTTATGTTTACTTCTTCACAGTTTTTACTTATTATACCATATAGCATCAAATTGTAGGAATCTTTATCTGAAATGTGGCTGTAATTTTATGGGAATAAGGCTTAAATGTACAAGTACAACCTTCAAAGAGAGGTTCATTAATTTGAGTAATTTAACTGAAATAAAAGACATTAGCAAAGATTAATTCTTAGGAACAACAAACAGCAACAACAACAAATGCTGTTTGTTGTTCCTAAGAGTTAATCTTTGCTAAAATCCCACCTGAAGATGTTGTAATACAACGAAACCTAGGTAGTGGTAAAGAAATTAAAGAAAATAGAAATAATACTACATCACGTAGTTTCATTTAATTGTGAATAATGAATTTCTACAAAATTAACGCCAAATATATTCAATATTTGAAATAAAAGAAGTAAATTCATTTTAATTGAAATAAAAGCAGTAAATTTGGGATTAAATTTTTTTTGGTTACCGATTTAAATTTTTTTTTGTATATTTATAAAATACCTGTTTACTAAGTTTTACGATAATATGAAATAAGAAATAAAAACTTTACTTTTTTTAAGCAACTCCACTTGGTATTTTAAAACAATTCTCTTTACGTAGCTAAAGTTTCGATTTGTTTTTTGTTTATGAGGTACGAAATCTTAAAGACCAAAAAAAGTAAAAAAGTAGACAGCTAGTTCTTGTTTATAAAATACTTCTTCCCAGTTCTTGTTTATCATGCCATATAGCATCAAATTGTGAGAAGCTTTATATAAAATGTAGATATAATTTTATGGGAACCAGGTTTAAGTTTACAAGTACGACCTTCAAATAGAGATTCATTCTTTAGAGCACCAATTTAATTTTAATAAAACCGGTAAATTTGGAATTAACAAATCGAGCATCTCATCATTATCAATATTTAAATGATCTCATTAGTATAATGATCCCAAAACGATGTTAAACAATTTAAAATAATTACAAAACAGTGTTCAAAAGTTTCGAGAATTTTTTTGCAACTTTAGAATATTTAACGACGCTTATATTTTTGTTTATAGTATTTTATTTAGAATCGTACAAAATTTTCATAATTTATTTATCTATTTCTTAAATAAAAAAATAGTAATTTTTGAGTGAAGAATTACGTCTCACAAAATTACTTATAAAATGAATGGAATCTTTACCACTATTAAACAACCCCACTTGATATTTTCAAATAATCTTCACATAGCAAAGAGGCAAAAGCGGAATTCTAAAAATGTAATTTTGTCGGTTTGTCTGCCAAACACCATAGCTCTTTCAATTTCCGGGTAAACGTAATGAAATTTTACCACATAGCTCTTTCAATTTACACTCAAACGTAAGGAAATTTTACCAGAATGCTCTTTCAATTTACAGTCAAACGTAATGAAATTTTACCACATAGCTCTTTTAATTTACAGTCACGCGTAATAAAATTTTACCACATAGCTCTTTCAATTTACAATCAAACGCAATGAAGTTTTACCACATAGCTCTTCCAATATAAGGCTGCTTATTTTTACGATATCCCACGCAATGTATGTATCTGAATAAAAAAAATTATAATACTTAATATACCACTAAAATTTTCAACTTTTAGCTATGTTTTTGATTGAAATACGTGCGAGATAATGCAGTAAATTATTTTGCAAGTCTCTACGTCAAGTGGTTGGTAACTCTCAGACGCACAGACACGTGAATGAGATACGGAAACCAGAAAATAATCAAAATGTAATTGACAAATAAATGATAAAATGATACCGTAAGGATGTTTCTGCAAAGTTTCGTACTCAAAAGGATAAGAACGAAATTTCAATGGGATTACTCGTTTATCTCTGAAGCACTTTTTTACCGACGCGTTACTTCTATACGTAACGCTATCATAACACCATCGTCGGTCGCCTATTTATGATATTTTCATTAATTGACGTGTTTTAACTAATTCTAATATAACGCTTATGTAGAAGTAGAAAAATAATGGGTTTAAAAAATCGGAACATAAGTGTTCCACAATACAGAGTGACATGTCGAAAGTTTTATAATTTTATTTAACATTAACTAATACTGTCTTATTTAAAAAATAAGAAAAAATATTGTTTAAGAAAAAACTGAGATACAAGCTTTTATAACCAAAGGACTCACTAAAATCGAATGAGTACAAACCGAATGGAATTTACTGTTAGCCATTGAGGAGTTACTAAACTTTTTATAACAAAAAAAAAAAATATATATATATATATGTATTCATATATATATATATATATATATACATATATATATAAATGTATATACATATATATATGTGTATGGGTGTGTGTACGTATTTCTGATACGAGCACAACATAAAAGCCCTTTGTCTAGCAGAATCATTTTACCTGAACACATTTTGTGTGTGTTAAGGCTAATAAACATTGATTTGTGAATGATTTAGGTAAAGCTGAGTTGAATTATTTCTTTTCTAAAAGAAACACACTATTTTCCGAAAACTGTGATTATGGCAGAAATTTTACATTTAATGATTAAATAAAACCTTCTTAATTTCTGAAAATGTTGCAATAGTTACATTACTACAATTTCTTGTCCAGTTTTTTACCATATCCTAAGATAATTTTTGAAAATCATAAGCAAATTTCTAGTTGTACAGATTCTAAAACAGTAATTTTTTTAACGTATATGTTTCTTCAAAGCAGAAAAAAAATCAACACAAAAATTACTAATTGAATGCTTGCTACATGACTACTCTATTTTTTACCAAATTTCAAGTGATTTAGTGAATTAGTCTATGAATAAAAGTAATTAGTATGTGTAAATGAGTCACGCTGTTTACATTTACATAAACATATATACATACATATATTTATATATATATATATATATATATATATATATATATATATATATATATATATATTCGCGGACAAGTATTTACTCAATACGACAAGTATGAGTATTTTAAAATGTGAGTTTTAAGTACGGGGCTCTTTTCGTCTAATGATTCCCCGTTTTTATATTGGAACAACTGAGCGTTATAACTTTATAGTGTAAATTATAGTAAATAAATATTGTATATAAAAACTAACTGTTAATTAGGTTAAATTGTAACTTCGTCACTATGTCCATAAGAAAGTCCAGTGTTGTGTGGTAGTATTTTACAGATTTGGGTAATTATTTTGCTTCTTATAATATTTACAAAACTAAATTGTTATTCAAAACAGCTACATCTAATTTAAGGAAACATTTGAATAGAAAACATCCAGCTGTAACAATAATTAATACTGAACAAGTTGTTTCTTCCGAACATCTTAACTATATTATTTAAAAAAAATTAAGCTAAGATAAAGATGGCAAAATGGAAAACAAATAATTGTTTTAATAACGTGATCCATTTTTTAAATTAAAAGTAATTATTGTAAATAACGTGATTCATTTTTATATTTACATTTAAATGATTATGCCAAATGAATCATTTAGTTACCAGTCCTACGCCTGGAGCCATAAATTTTTATGGTGGTATGAAGGAAAAATGAAACACTATATTTAATTAAAAATGTCTCATTTAGAAATGATATAAACTCCCCCTAATTTCGACTATGAGAAATAAAGGATATGAGCATTGAACTCTTCATAGTAACTAGCAATTAAGATTTATAGCACGTCTCCTGCGACCTCCAGTCTAAAGCGATTTGTAATATAATCTTCTTGCAATGGAATTACGCCGCTCATACTGGTCGAGTATTTTCTCACCGATGTCTGTCACCGATATTTTATAATACCCGTAGAATTGCATAAGTTTGCAAAGTATCAAATCGACACGAACATTAGAAGTAGATAAATGGACGCGTTATTCATTGGTTTCAATATCTGTTCTAATAAACCAAAAATGATATTCCAATAAATCTCTCATCAGGAAATATGATTAAGGAAACCCTAACTCTTGAGTCTAGCTTAACTTATTTTATTTGCCACACCCTTTAGTCTAGTTTAACTAATTTTACTTGCAACACCCTTGAGTCTAGCTTAACTAATTTTACTTGCTACACCCTTTAGTCTAGTTTAACTAATTTTACTTGCAACACCCTTGAGTCTAGCTTAACTAATTTTACTTGCTATACCCTTGAGTCTAGATTAACTAATTTTACTTGCTATACCCTTAAGTCCAGCTTAACTAATTTTACTTGCTATACCCTTGAGTCTAGATTAACTAATTTTACTTGCTATACCCTTAAGTCCAGCTTAACTAATTTTACTTGCAACAAAAATTCAGTTCTTGAGTCCAGCTTAACTAATTTTACTTGCTACTTGAGTCTAGCTTAACTGATTTTACTTGTCACAGTGAAATATGTTTCAACGACTGGTCTTCCACTAGTTAATTTCTTTTTTTCTGCATCAACCTATCCGAATTTATCATCTTTGCTTCTACAAATTTATTAACAAGGCTAAACTCGTTTTATGATTAAGTTAATACTGAGTAATTTAGAATTTAACAAAGTTTGGCAATGCTTAACAAAAATTTTCCTTTAAAAGATTAAATCTAGGATAAAGGAGGATTTCGAAATAATCTGAATACCTTCTAAGACACAATATTTAAAACATAATCAAAATCGATGAAACAAAATTATCGCATTAACTCCTGTATAATACTGACCATCAACTAGCTGATAAATCCATAATGACATCTACGTTGATGTATATATCTACATATATATACCAACCCCTCAACACGTATATTTAATTAGCGTTCGGTTGAAGCGAGACGAGGGTTGATGCGGTATCGATCTGTCGGTGGTTTTGCTCGGCACTGCATGGAAAGTGCCGTTTAATGTGCATTGCATGTGAGTGGATTTCCGATGTGCAATAAAACTCTATTAAATTTAACCCAATAACTTATAGAAAGAGTATAAATATTATCTAGCCTGTTCATTAAATAGTTAAAATTTTCTTTTTAAAGTGAAATTTATTTGTACTGACTTGTGGAATACTGAGGAATAATTGTAATGTTTCTTATAGAAAGAGTATAAATATTATCTAGTCTGTTTATTAAATAATTAAAGTTTTCGTTTTAAAGTGAAATTTATTTGTACTGACTTGTGGAATACTGAGGAATAATTGTAATGTTTCTTATAGAAAGAGTATAAATATTATCTAGTCTGTTTATTAAATAATTAAAGTTTTCGTTTTAAAGTGAAATTTATTTGTACTGACTTGTGGAATACTGAGGAATAATTGTAATTTTTCTTATAGAAAGAGTATAAATATTATCTAGTCTATTAAATAATTAGTTTTCTTTTTAAAGTGAAATTTATTTGTACTGACTTGTGGAATACTGAGGAATAATTGTAATTTTTCTTACAGAAAGAGTATAAATATTATCTAGTCTGTTTATTAAACAATTAAAGTTTTCTTTTTAAAGTGAAATTTATTTGTACTGACTTGTGGAATACTGAGGAATAATTGTAATTTTTCTTATAGAAAGAGTATAAATATTATCTAGTCTGTTTATTAAATAATTAAAGTTTTCGTTTTAAAGTGAAATTTATTTGTACTGACTTGTGGAATACTGAGGAATAATTGTAATTTTTCTTATAGAAAGAGTATAAATATTATCTAGTCTGTTTATTAAATAATTAAAGTTTTCTTTTTAAAGTGAAATTTATTTGTACTGACTTGTGGAATACTGAGGAATAATTGTAATTTTTCTTATAGAAAGAGTATAAATATTATCTAGTCTATTAAATAATTAGTTTTCTTTTTAAAGTGAAATTTATTTGTACTGACTTGTGGAATACTGAGGAATAATTGTAATTTTTCTTACAGAAAGAGTATAAATATTATCTAGTCTGTTTATTAAACAATTAAAGTTTTCTTTTTAAAGTGAAATTTATTTGTACTGACTTGTGGAATACTGAGGAATAATTGTAATTTTTCTTATAGAAAGAGTATAAATATTATCTAGTCTGTTTATTGAATAATTAAAGTTTTCTTTTTAAAGTGAAATTTATTTGTATCATATGAAATGCTGAGAATGAATCCTAGTTTTTCACTGACATGATCCTATAACTACGCCATTTATTGGTTAGATTGAATGAGTATATCTATAAAGGAGTCTATGATTTTCATTGAAATGAATATTCATAAAATATTAGGCTTATAATAGATCTTATAACACTGAAAATTATGACAATCTTATTAAAAATTTTATTTAAATCGCTAATCAAACAAATGGAAAATCTTGTGTTTTTTAATAAAATTAAGGATATTTTTTCATAATAGTTCGGAAATGCTATTTTTGTCGAGCTTTTTGAACAAGCAAGGTGAAACAAGTAGAGATTGAGTCCCGTTGCATCCTTCATATTAAGATGAAACACGAAATTTGCAGACTCGACAAGACCCTATGAAAAGTCCCGTAAAGACAAATGAAACATCTTGTGTTTTTTAATAAATTTAAGGTTATTTTTTCATAATAGTTTGTAATTGCTATTTCTGTCAAACTTTTTGAACAAGCAAGGTGAAATATGTAGAGATTGAATCCCGTTGCATCCTCCATATACAGATGAAACATACTAACCCATGAAATTTGCAGACTCGACTCGTCAAGACAAATGAAAAATCTTGTGTTTTTTTAATAAAATTAAAGTTATTTTTTCATAACTATGTAAATGCTACTTCTGTCGAACTTTTTGAAAAAGCAAGGTGAAACAAGTAGAAATTGAGTCCCGTTGCATCCTCCATATACAAATGAAACATACTAACCCATAAAATTTGCAGACTCAACAAGACCCTATAAAAAGTCCAGCAAAAGTCAAAAAGCGAGAAAGACATTTATTTTGACAGCAATCTTATTATATCCAAAATATTAAAAAATAGCCAAAGTTATATAAAGGAGGTAGTAATATACTCGTAATTAAAACTCATTTTCCGTTCATAATAATTTAATTAATTTTTCTCAACTTATTTCCCGACTTATAGATTTTTCTATAAAAAAAACACGTAAAGGAAGAGTAAAACTCGCACTGGGTGGGCTATTTACAAATATCAATTTTTGAAAAAAATATTTTGGAAACCTTATAACTAGGCCTCAACGATATCCCACACAATATCAAAGAATTAAAAAAAAAATTAATTGTACTTAATTTGCCACCTCTAAAATGTCTAAATTAATATTTTTGAAAAACACAACTCTCCAAATCACAATTTTCTTATTTAAATGTACGCGTTAACACGTTATATTATTACGCCAAATTTTAAGATTCCAGTTTTGAAAAAAAATAGTTTGTTTTCTGTTTTTGAAAAAAACAGCCCTAACTGTAAACAATTACTATGCTGTAAACAAATCAGTGACGTAATATTTTAAACATTACATCGCTTTCGGTTTACCGACAACAACATAGTTTAATCCAATGGCAACACAATAAAGTGCACCTTATCAAATCGTAGTACTTATTACTCCATAACAAAAAAAAATACAACACTAGTGTTAAACAAAAACATTACTCCAAAAAAAACGGTCGACAGTCTGAGTAATCAGTCGCACGTAGCCTGCGAAACGGCAGGCGTGAAATTCAGTAAAAAATACACGTTCACCATGAATGGAGCGCACATACCCCGCGGCGACCATGTCTAGACAGTAAAATAAAAAAAAATAAAAGCAAACCAAAAACTCTGGCGTCGCGTCGACGTGATGCCAAATTCCCGCCGAATTATTGGCGCGAACTGGCGCGTCTAGTCGCATCATAGAGAAGTAGACAGAATTGCCAACTGACTGTACATAGGTTTTACTTCGTCTATATAGCTGTAAAGGCACCTATATACATTAAGCATAATCTATTCAATATTTGAGGCCCTCTAAAGAATGAATTGTGGCATTTGAACGATTTCCTTTTCATTAGAAAACAAGATGAATTAAAATGGACTATAAAACAAAAGGAGTATAATTAATCTACATAAAAATTACATAATTTTCTTTCATGTATAAATGGTTTATTTTGGAACACGTGCATGAAAAACTTATCTTGGATCAGAAAAGGAAAACTTAGGAAGTAAGAATCGAGACATAAGTATATAGAATTTTTCATCGTGGTGGGAAATCGATTCTACATACATTATTTAACGTCCTTTTGATACAACAGATTTATATATATTACAGTCATCTGATCTTTACGTCTAAATTTGTATTGCAATTATCTAGTCTACGAATGCAGCCGTCTGGTCTCCATATGAAGCTATTTATATTCTTGTTCTGGTGAATATATTACAAAAATCAATAGTTTTTATAATACTCAATATATACGAATCATCCTTGACTATTACTTTCACATTTTATAATGGGCGTGGTTGGATATGATTCGCTTCGACTCCGATGGGATTGCTTTGAATTTTCTTTCAATTTTGAAATTAGTAGCCCTTTATGATTCTAGCTATTATAGGAGAATAAGATGTCATAGTTTATTTCACTTGCCTAGATCGTACACGATTATTATTCAGCGTTCACCTGTCCACTGCGCACTTGAATTGTTTAACGCAATATTAAAAAATGCACCCAGTCATGATATACTGAACATTTTTTCTATTCCATTGACGACTTCGGGGAAAGGGTTATGGAGTCGCTTCATAATTCATGACTGCACTTAGTGATCTGTTTGAATGTTGTTTGTTTGAATTGCTGTATGTTTTCTGTCTAATACCTTATTTTTTTGCTACGTTTTATAACCATTTTTTTTTGGTACATCCACATGTCCAACGCTTTGAATAAATCTGTTGGGCATGCAGTTTTCAAAATAATAATAAAGAAGAATTAGATTTTATGTGAATATCAAATTTACTGAACTTTATTTGAAAGTGAAATCGTAGAAGGCTATGACTACTAAAAAAACTTATGTTTGCGTTATTCATAAATGACAAATTGTTATAGTTGAACACATTTGAGTATTTGTTATAATTATAACAACAAATACGAATTCTGGTACTTATGCGTTTAATCTATATTGCAATGGAAGGCATTTGCAGAATTATTACGATAAACTATAGGCTAATAAAGTAATTTTGACGCTCTACTACTTGGTAATTTTTCAATGGAAGGAACAATTTTAAAATAAATTTTTAATTCACTGATCCGCACATTTTGATAAAAAAGTAACACACTTACTCCAAAATTGCAGTATATGCGTACACTTTAAAGAAAATCTACATATACATATTAAAGGATACGCTAACTTATTGACTGATTCTTACATGAATATACGGCTTAACAATCATCATCATCATCATCATCATCATATATATTAATACGCTAAGGTTAAGATGTTACTCTCCCTTTTTAGAAAAAACCTCACAACTAATCCACATAAATTATATATCATTTTATAGATAATTGCTTGCTCTGCCAGCATCCACAACTAAAAAATTTATTATTGCTATTGTTTTTGCAAATTAATTAATTATTAAAATTCTATACACAAAACAGCAATGCTGCCATCTAACGGCTCAACGTCAATATGATTGACGGTCGGTAAAATTTATGTTTGATTTCAAATCCACTCACGTATAAATAAAGTGGCGCTTTAGCTCAATGCTTTTGATACTTGCGCCTCTATATGTCAATTTTAGTAAAATATTTGTTTGATCTGTCATCTGAGCTTCATAATGGAATAAATCATCATCATCATCATCATATATATTAATACGCTAAGGTTAAGATGTTACTCTCCCTTTTTAGAAAAAACCTCATAACTAATTCACATAAATTATATATCATTTTATAGATAATTGCTAGCTCTACAGGCGTCCACAACTAAAAAATGTATTATTGCTATGGTTTTTGCAAATTAATTAATTATTAAAATTATATACACAAAACAGCAATGCTGCCATCTAACGGCTTCATAATGGAATAAATAATGCGAAGACTTCGCACGGGTCACGCTAGTTTAGTTTATAATATTAAAATGTTGCATGGTTTATTCAAGTACCATGGCTAACCGCCAAAAAAATTTCGTAAATCGACCTTAGACAATTATGAAACAGGTGTTGAAACTTTTTCAAAAATACACATATCTTGGAGTTGTTTAATTAAATATATAGCTTAAAATAATTAATTACATATTTGATTATTTTATATTATTTTTGACCTAGAAAGGAGCGAGGGGAGAGGAGAGCATGGTCTTCTATGCATTATAAACGTTTTACGTTCAAAGCAGAAATTGCTAATGAAGTTCAATAAAACTCGACACTTTTTTGAGTTATGTCCTTCGATAATCTTTAGTACTTTATATCCCTGGAACTTCTGAAAATTCTGGAAAACTAAAAACATGGCATATTATAACCAGGGAAAAAATTCAGGACATGCCGATGTTCTCGGAATGACTTAACTCTGTAACGGGATAGTATGTATACCTTTCGAGTTCAGCTAATTTGATTTGTCTCTATCGGTCATTTCTACGTATCATTATTCTCTGCTTATAGTACGATAATAAAATCAAAATGTAGTCGACGGAACTCAACTAGATTCACAGGATAGAAAAAGATTTTGCACAGAGTTATTCAAATGCTGATTGTTTTAGTATACATTTCAGCACACATTAGACTTTTAAAATGATTTATGAGACAACTGAAAAAAGAGATTTGGAAATTCAACTGTAAATATATTGAAAATGGAGATCGAGCTTTTAAAATAATAAAAAAACAATATGACCATAGGTAACTTGACTAAGTGCAGTTTCTAGGATTTCTTTAAGAATTTTTTTTATATCAACCTTTTCTAATTTATTCTATCCAATGTAATAAATGCGAAAGTAAGTTTTATTTCTCTGTCTGTTTCAATTTCCTGGTTTAATTATTTAACGGATCTTTGTGTAATTTGGCAGGCATAATACCTGTATTATAAAACTAAATCCAGGATACCCTTTATGCCACTTTATGCAACTACGGTTTATGCTACTACAGTATACTCTTTATGCTACTTTATGCTACTACGGTTTATGCTACTACAGTATACCCTTTATGCTACTTTATGCTACTACGGTTTATGCTACTGCAGTATACCCTTTATGCTACTTTATGCTACTACGGTTTATGCTACTACAGTATACCCTTTATGCTACTACAGTAGTAGTACATAATTTTAAATAAACTTTGCGATTCCGAGTCAATTACATAGTAGGACATAATTTTAGTCAAATATATTAGGAATTTAAGCTGAATTGCTATGACCTTTTCGAAATATGGAATTGTTCTTCGGGTTTTACTGTGCTAAAGCTAATTACTGGATGCCAAGTCAGTTAGTGAATATTATATTGGGATAAAACTTAATTTCAATCTGGCTTACATTTTAATTGGAATTTTAGCCATAATTTTAATAACATTCCTATTAAAGTCAATTGTGTAGTTTTCGCGTAACAGAAAAAAAATTGAGAGCCGGAAAATCAGTACACGTGACACAAGTGAAACTTTTGGGATATAAAACTTGATTTGTAAGGGTGAAACGAAAAAATCGTCAAAGTGAGATAGAGAGAAACAAAGGAAAATATTCTAAGACTTATAGTATTTATAGGATTAAAGGGTAGTATTTAAAAGATGAAGTGGAACAATATTGACAAAATATTAGTAATATTTCTTAATTTATTTCCTCAATATTTGGTGATGTTTAGGTAGACTGTTCACATGTAGTGTATAAAGAGTATATCTACACGTGCGCATACGCGACACTTTCTTATTCAATCTACAAAAAAAAACTCAAAAAAAACTCGCTCCTACAAAAGAAATTCGTTCCTACGAAAACAAAATCGCTCATTAAAAAGGCCGTTAAAAAAATTATAAAAAGGTCATTAAAAAAATTAGAATTTATATGCATCAATTAAGATCTCCATATGAGTCATACTTGCAAAGAACAAAACTATGGAAATTTAGTGGTTATTGTATGCAGGCGGACAGACGGATAAGTGTAGTTCCTTGTTTAATATAGAATTCTAAAGATTTAACATGGTTAAATAAATATTTTCATTAAGTCGATAACTTCAAATACATGGGTTTACCAATTGTTGCTCATAGCACGATCGACGTCGATGCCACCATCGGTCAACACCGGATGTTTGAAGTGGTAAGAGCTTTTGGATGTTATACGTAACAAGGCAATGACGGTGAGTATGAAAGTAAAAGTATATAAAACCGCTGTCCATTTAGACCTCTTTTATAGCGCATTATACTCACCTCGGAAAAAAGCTATGCCGGGATAAAGAATACAAGCAAAATGAGCATCTAAAAAATGGCATGAGTTTTTAACTTAATCGGCAAAATAAGCATAACAGCTTTAAAGTTCGACTTATCGAAGGCAAGCTTGATGAGACGCAATTAAATTAGTACCGCCATATTTTAGGGAGGTTCAACCATAATATGATAAAAAAGTATCCAACATTAACTTAGACCAAAAGTAACGAAGAACATCCTAAATAGCTTAAAAATCTATTATTAGCAACTATCTAAAGAATACCCACATAAGCGGCTCAATAATCCAGGATAGGAGGGTATTGCAACAAGACCAGCGCCTAAATGAAATTGGAAAAAGAGAGCGAAATTATCCAGATGATTTTCTGGTAAATTTTTAAGGAATCCAAATGGAAGGTAATCAGGTAGATACAAATTCAAGTTGAAAACGCTCAATAAGTCAATATGGACAATGAAGTATAATATTGGAATGGCTTTCCCGTTACCATATCTTTCAGATTTAGCTTGTAGAAACTAAAAAAAGAGAAATATCTAATTCAAACGCCTTAGTGCTCAGGTGTTGTTTATATATTTAATTATACATAATGCATATAAACAATTATAAATCACGTATGCTTATATTCATATTTAAGACCCAGATTTCAGACCTGATTAAATAGGCACACAAATAGTAGCGTCGCGATATAAATCGACAAAGCACCATCTCGTGACATATTTAAAAACTTGCATCTTTTTGGGAGCTAGTAATGGGCAATCAAAGGGCTTTGCTAACTTAGGTTTTTAAAAAAATTAAAAAAGCTCTGCCTAAAGTTGTTTGACATACGTATATATGAAAGAAAAACACATAATAAATAATTTACTTTTTTCCGGAAAGTTTAGTCTTTTTTTTATTTAATACATTTTTTTGTTTTTCCTCTAAAGTACGAATACTTGCACATGTTTAATTTTTTTCTACTTTTTCATAATAATATATAAAGAGGTGCCTGGAGGCGTCTAATGAAACTTTTTTCTTTACCATCAAGTCATTAATTCTTAAAACGTCTCTAGAGGCTCATATAAAAAGTATTTACACGGGACTAGCTAGCCTTAAAGATTTAAGTTATGTTGTGATACAGTGCACTTACACCAAAATATTTAATGATGAATATGAAAAAAATTTCATACTGTAAGTCTGCTAATTGCGATGACAGGTTGGGTACAAACAATATAGAATCCAATAACTCTCGGAAAAGCCATTCAAAAATTAAAGAAATGCTAATCGAATTTGCGCGGAAAATATTCCAAACATGAACCTTATAACCACGTCCTAAATAAAAAAGAAGACGTAAAAAATCCATACAATTTTGGGCCCAGGTGTAAGAAAAATGAAAATTACGCTCTTAATTACGTAAAATAAACAGAAAAACCCCATAAACTTTTATTCAACTCGTCGGACAAATGAGAAATATTGTATTTTTTAATGAAAAGACAGTTTTTTACATAATAGTTTGTAAATGTAATTTCTATGAACATTTTTGAACCAGCAAGATGAAACATGGTGTATATTGTATTCTCCATAAACATATGATATTAGCATTCATCCCAACTCGCAAGCCTGACAGAAGCGTTGGAAAAAAGTACGTGAAGCTTGAAAAGAGTGAAAAGGCCATTAATTTTGACAACACAAAACGAATGTCAATGTCAGTTAACTTTTTTTTTTAATTTATTTAGACAATGGCTGCCGATGCCGGCAAAAAATGCTGCCGATATTAATGTTTTTATAATCGATTCTAAAAAGTTATTATGTACTTCAGTAGTTTCACTTTTAGTTTTATTTTTTAATAACAATTCGTATATGCACGATATGCATTTAAAATACATATTTACGCCCATTTATTAAGGTAGCTTTTTTTTAATATGGTTACGAATCTTATTTCATTTTTTTCTGCTTTTTTATATTCTAAAAATACTAGTTTTTAGGGTTCCACGCGCCAAAGAGAAAAACAGAACAATTATATTCAGTCACGTGTTGGTCAGTCCCTCTGTCACAATCGATTTTCTCAGACTCCATACGAAGAAGAGACTTGAAATTTAGCATAATAATACATTTTATAAAACTATATATTTTGCACTAACATTTTAAAAATAAAAAAGGGTATAATTTGAAAGGGTTTATAATGCGGAATCTAAAATTAGTTTTTCTTTGATTTTAAATTACTTATCTAAAAAATTCTTATCTAAAATCTTATATAAAAAATTCAACGAAATCAGCGCCAACAACGTGTTTCACACGACAACTACCTTAACGCCATCTGTTTTTGATTTAAATAACTTCATTAAAACGGATGCTGTACTGGTAAAGTTTTATGTAGAAAGTTGCGGCACGGTCGCTACTGTGCCCGTTTGGATTTTTTAAAATGTTATCAAAGTTTTTATGGTAAAAAGAATTTTCATATATTTTGGATTTCTCATTTTATTCATATTCTCGCCTCTGTTTGATTATGATCTTTTCGCATGAAAAAGTGTCAGAAATAAAATCGGTACAAACGAACATTTGAACATGGGCGCTGAATTGATACCACAAGTTTTCTGTTTATACAATTTTCGCAGACCACTGAATTTTAAAATCTTTCTTTTTCAATACATAGTTAAAATAACGTAATGAGGCATCAACAAGGGTATATTTATGAAAGATACTTTCCTGTCCTGATTTATCGACATATTTGTTCTAAATTTACTCAAGATAAACTAGAAGCTTTTTAAAAATGCCAAAGCTTTAAACACAACGACGTCATGAAATGCGACTGAATCATACATGTAGACTATAGGCTGCTTATCTATAGACTAATTCAGTGGTATGTAACAGCTAATGCAGCTGTCACAAAGCCATAGAGATACTAGCATAATGAGCATTCAATATTCCATTTGTGAGAACGTGTTGCTGTTTGCTAGTAATCCCTTTGTCTGTTTGCGTGTTTAGTGTGATAATTCGAAATTACATATAACGTTTGAAATACTAGAACTTCCACAAGGAAACATGATCACAATTTTGTTTAGTTGCTATTATGCAACAATTTTATAAGTATATATTTATAATATTATATATTTATAATATTTTTGCATAATAACTGTACGAAATATAGACTAATTTGTTAAGCAAGTTTTTCTGTATTCCTCTCTAAAATATAAGACGAAAATTATTTTCGTCTTATATTTATATTTTAGAGAAGAACAAAAAAAACTATGTAAATATTCTATGTATAAAATTCTACATAATCTAAATTCTCTAGATTATATCTACAGCGTTATTTAATATAAGCCTTTATTAGTCAGAAATAACTTATTTTTCACCAAAAAAATCTTGATTTCAACACACGAAAATTCTTCGTTGTTTATAATCAACTTATTTTATACTCAGGGTTCCAAAGAAGCAAATTTAACAAGATTCTGTATGCCTTGACTTGTCATCATGAATCATGAAATGATAGATAAAAAAAATAAAAATAACGCTTTCATACCCAAAGAATTTATTAGGATAAATCAAACAAGCCAAAATTCCACGGATTTACTGGCAGTCATAGACAACATTCCATATTATTTTATTGTCTTCGTTGGTACCATATTATTGTATAGTCTTCAATGGTACCATATTATAGTATTATCTTCGATGGTACCATATTATCGTATTGTCTTCGATGATATTATATTATTGTATTTTCTTCGATGGTACCACATTATTGTATTGTCTTCGATGGTACCATATTATTGTATTATCTTCAGAATTTCCAAAGTTCACAAAGGGGGCCGCAAGAAGTTCATATAGCACAGGGCCCTTAAATGTTTTATTTAAATCTCCCATTATAAACATGGGAAATCTCGTATTAAAGTCAGGCTATTTTTTTGTAAGAAATTGCTGTCGAATTAGCATAATAATCCATGAAACTCTCAGACCCAACAAAGTCATCGAAAAAGGCCACATAAAACAGAAAAAGAATGACAAAACTATTTATTTTGGCACCACAGAACGAATGACGTTGGTTCTGTCATTTAATAATTTAATAAATACAATAATAACAATTTTAGATATTTTAAAAATATAATGTACGAATATATTTTTTTGTTTTGGATTATAGTTGTTTTGTATGTTTTGCTCCATCCTGCTTATTTATCGCTGAATTGCCCATTTTTTTATTTTTAAAAAAATACCATTTTTTCAAAAGTATATTCTATTTCTATAATACCAATAGAACCTTTCAAATCGATATGATGATTAGAAGTGGCTGAAAATGGAATTGATCGATTTGTTTATATACATAATTACACACAAGTGAAGCTAATAAAATCGTATTAAAAACGTCCCGTCGAATATTCATCTTCAAAAATTAGAAATTAGCTTTTAAACCGATGTGACAATTAGAAGTGGGTAAAAATGGATTTGATCGATTTGTTTATATACATAATTACAAACTAGTGAAGCTAATAAAATCGTATTAAAAACGTCCCGTCAAATATTCATCTCCAAAAATTAGAAATTAACTTTTAAACCGAAGTGACAATTAGAAGTGGGTAAAAATGGATTTGATCGATTTGTTTATATACATAATTACAAACTAGTGAAGCTAATAAAATCGTATTAAAAACTTCCCGTCGAATATTCATCTGCAAAAATTAGAAATTAACTTTTAAACCGAAGTGACAATTAGAAGTGGGTAAAAATGGATTTGATCGATTTGTTTATATACATAATTACAAACTAGTGAAGTTAATAAAATCGTATTAAAAACGTCCCGTCAAATATTCATCTCCAAAAATTAGAAATTAACTTTTAAACCGAAGTGACAATTAGAAGTGGGTAAAAATGGATTTGATCGATTTGTTTATATACATAATTACAAACTAGTGAAGCTAATAAAATCGTATTAAAAACGTCCCGTCAAATATTCATCTCCAAAAATTAGAAATTAACTTTTAAACCGAAGTGACAATTAGAAGTGGGTAAAAATGGATTTGATCGATTTGTTTATATACATAATTACAAACTAGTGAAGCTAATAAAATCGTATTAAAAACGTCCCGTCAAATATTCATCTCCAAAAATTAGAAATTAACTTTTAAACCGAAGTGACAATTAGAAGTGGGTAAAAATGGATTTGATCGATTTGTTTATATACATAATTACAAACTAGTGAAGCTAATAAAATCGTATTAAGAACGTCCCGTCAAATATTCATCTCCAAAAATTAGAAATTAACTTTTAAACCGAAGTGACAATTAGAAGTGGGTAAAAATGGATTTGATCGATTTGTTTATATACATAATTACAAACTAGTGAAGCTAATAAAATCGTATTAAAAACGTCCCGTCAAATATTCATCTCCAAAAATTAGAAATTAACTTTTAAACCGAAGTGACAATTAGAAGTGGGTAAAAATGGATTTGATCGATTTGTTTATATACATAATTACAAACTAGTGAAGCTAATAAAATCGTATTAAAAACTTCCCGTCGAATATTCATCTGCAAAAATTATAAATTAACTTTTAAACCGATGTGACAATTAGAAGTGGGTAAAAATGGATTTGATCGATTTGTTTATATACATAATTACAAACTAGTGAAGCTAATAAAATCGTATTAAAAACGTCCCGTCAAATATTCATCTCCAAAAATTAGAAATTAGCTTTTAAACCGATGTGACAATTAGAAGTGGGTAAAAATGGATTTGATCGATTTGTTTATATACATAATTACACACAAGTGAAGCTAATAAAATCGTATTAAAAACGTCCCGTCAAATATTCATCTTCAAAAATTAAAAATTAGCTTTAAACCGATGTGACAATTAGAAGTGGGTAAAAATGAATTTGATCGATTTGTTTATGTAAATAATTATACACAAGTGAAGCTAATAAAATCGTATTAAAAACTTCCCCTCGAATATTCATCTTCAAAAATTTAAAATTTTTGAAGACTATTAGACTTAACAGTAAAAGTGACGCTAAGAATGTACCGTTTGGCGAATCAGCGAGTTTGGATGAAAATATTGTGTAATGTCATCTTCTGATAAGACATTAATTACAATACATTTCGAACTGATCAGTTCAAAATAGTTTGAGAAATATGACAAATCTAAAAGTTAACATTATAATTCATGTACTTAAATGGCATATGGATAACTAAAGCTTTGTACAAAAATGTTCCCGATATCTGTAATTTCAAAATTGTTTTTGGTGCCCGAAATTGAAAAAATTTAGATAATTTTTAAAAATTCAACATAGAAGATCTAATATAGTCACAAGAAATTGAAAACAACCATCATAATTTTTTCTACGCCTGTGTCTTTGGGGTTCCATTTGAGGGCTTCCTTGGTCAAGTTGATTCCCTTCCTCCTGAGACTGTTACCTACTCAGCTCCAGAGTCATGTTCGTAGGATACTTATGATGGCCTTTCAACCTCACATACATCACAGCTACTTTTTAGAAACCGTGTCTTACCATCTAATGCAACATATACTGTAGCGGTCGATGAAGGTCAGGAGTTTCTAAATGATCTGTTCAGTCATTTTCAAGGTATCATAAGCTGCAGCAGTGCCTAGTGTACCTACGTTGCTTCGGTCAATCCTTACATTCAACCGCCTCGATCACTTCCTGGAGTTTCAATCAACATGCACATGTAGATAGATATAGAAATTATATTAACACGTAACCAAAGTTACTTGATTTACGCGCACGTGAATGCCGCCTAACCGACTGAGCTGAAAACACTGTGGATGTTTATACTTATTCCTACCCCATCTTACACAGTTAAAGTTTAGTTTTCTTTAAGTTATTTTTATTTTTTCAGTCTATTAAGTAGTTTTAGGTAAGTGAACGGATAGCGACGGGAGGGAAAAATCCTATTGTTAAACAACATAAAATAATAACTAAATTAAACACAAATTATATTTATATAGACAGACCTGAAAACACTGTGGATGCTTATACTTATTCCTACTCCATCTATTTCTACGTCCTTCACTGCTTACAGTTTAACTTCAGTTTTCTTTAAGTCATTTTTATTTTTTCAGTCTATTAAGGTGTTTTATACAACTGAAAGTTTAGCGGTGGGAGAGAAAAAAGCTATTCTTAAAAAGTATTTTTTTCTTAGCTTAAATTTGATAGTATAAAATTCTATTAGATAACATATGTGACGCTAACGTAGTTACAGTCGGGGATACAAAAGTAAACCCTAGTTTAAGTGGGAAAAAATGTCGTTTCCTGTCTGCAGTGTCTTATCTAAATAGGTAAAATAAATAATAAGTACATGAAAATGTGTATGTGCAGTCTAAAATCGTCTTAATTTTTTTACATATAATGTCATTTGCATTTTATCGTTTGCATTGAATTCTGGGATTAACCATTAGCCGTTACGAAATAAGTACATTTAATGCTATCTGAATAAGTTAAACAAATTTGAAACCATTATTTTATGACACGTATTTCCCCAAGGGCTTAAACGTCTGTATAACAAGTATTGCCCCGATTTGCTGGATTTTGAAGACAGAATTTTTATAGCTCGTAATTTCCAAACAATTAGTTAAATGCTTAAAACTATATTATCTCTAAAATTAAAATTCATAAATACAACGTTTAGACATAATTGTGAATAAAAGGAGGCAGGCGGGCAAAAATGTCTGTGCCTGTTTATTAGATGCAATTAAGCAATGAAGAGCAGCATGTAGCACAATTCGCTTCACATGCTAATCAGATGACGTCTCCATCACCATACATGTAACAAATACATATAACAAAATTTTAACCAATAGAAATTTAGAATATAAGAAAGCAAGGTTTACCTACAAGCCGTAATAATTTATAAAAATGTATTCTGTCACCAACACTCAAGGCGACAACTTCGAGTATCAATAAATATCAAACGTAACTTAAATTCGTTTAAATCATTTAATCATCAATTGGTACCACTGCCTACACGTAATCATGAATCCTGCTTACACGTTACAACAATTTGCTTCGAGAAAAAAATATCATTGTATAAAACGTAGAAATGAAATTGTGAGGATAATGATCTTCATGCTTAAACTTAAAAATCGCGCTGATCTCGAGGAACAAGATTTGAATAGAAGCATCTTGGCAAAAAGGTAGCAAATAAGGACGACGTGCACGAAGCAGTTGACTCTAAGAAATAGCTATTATTATAAAATCCTCTTCTTACTTGCTATTTTACACTTAATTTACGTGAATCGACAAAAAACTTAAGCTTGTGGACTGTGTCTTAATGTACCGATTATGTGCAAATCTGTAACCATGTTTTTATTCCGTCTGCTCAGAACATCGCGCGTGCCTACGAATTAACGTTTGAGAAGTCATCACGTCTCTGGCCTTCAACCCGAGACGATCATTACGTAAATTTGTTGAAAGGCGCAACGGCGTCCATGACAAAAAAGATGGGAATCCTATCAGAAAATGTTAAAAGGAGACTTGCTAAAACGGCTACATCTGTGGAAGTGATATGCTATTGCCAAGGATATACAATTGCTCAATAGAAGAACATGAAAATAATTAAATATAATACAGAATCACACGTCCAATGAGGCCGGGAACACTTTTCTGAATGTAATTATTATAAACTTTGTAAAACAAATTGATGACCGCTGAATTTTTTTTTGTTATAAGCATAGCTTTAGAAATAAGTTATCAATCTACGAACAATATTTAATGCATAGTGTGTTCTTTACTTATAACGTTTTTTACCAGTAAATTTAAAACAATGATTCACAAAGTATAACAAAAATTTGTTCAGAGTTAATATGTTTTCCGAAAAAAGGAATTGCGAAAGCCGAAGCACCTTTTTCGTCAGCAGCGAAATAATACTTTTTACTACACCGCTATTGGTAGTGAAAATAACTCGAAATACAAATAATTCTAATGCTGTTTTTTTTGTCGCTTCCGCATGGATAAATGAAGATCGAGAGCGAAACAGACGATTATCTTTTCCGCTTCCACCCAACTTCACCTCCCCTCTGCAATGCAGACATGGTATCCATATAAATTACAATCAATGGCGATCTACAATAAGCGCACCGTAGGCTGGCGAGACCGTTGTAGAGTTCAGTTTAAGGTTAGAATTTTCCGACACTTTACGACCGACGTTAGACACTCTTTCAGTATCGAGTATCCATATTGCATAATAGCAATTCTGCTTTTTTTCGTACAAGAAATGTTATGCTACGACATAAATATTTGGATCTTAAATTTTTTTCCTTTGGAATGCACCCAAGAGGGCATCTTAGAGTGTAATGGATAGTGATGATATTGCAGTTACTAATATGTTAACTTTTATTATATATATTTTATATATATATATATATATATATATATATATATATATATATATATATATAGATATATATATATATATATATATATATATATATATGTATATATATATATATATATATATATATATATATATAGATATATATATATATATATATATATATATATATATATATATGTATATATATATATATATATATAAAGGCATGGTACTCATAGCGCAATACCATTGCACTTATACAGTCACACTAGATGGCATTAAGTACATTGTTATTCATTGGGCAATGTTCTACCACGGTGTGCTGTAATCTCTGCCAGCGACAGGCGCGTCAGGGTGGAATGGCTTTGTGCATGCGACGTGATACTAGAACGCGCGGCTAATTCTCATTGATACGCTGTAATGAGCAGTGGCGTGCACTGCTTTTTGGGAAGGGCAAGCTGCAAAAGGACAGACATATAAACAATTATATAGATACACACAAAGACGCACAAGCGTCGACCTACCACCTTTAATAGCGCTGAAAACGGGTTTAAAGTGTAATAGATTGAAAATTAGTCTCAATAATTGAATCGTAGGCACTCAAAAATATTAAAAAACTCTCGACGTAATTACCCTGACGTATCCAACTGTTACCTTAATCGTGACCATGAAAAGCTCATTCTTGCTTACCTAAAAATGCAGTAGTATTCATTAACTTTTTAAATTATTTGTATTTCTATGTCATTATATTCGCGATTCGCAATAGGTAGTTGTCCCTCGATACAAATTTCTATACGCGAAGAGCTAAAATTTTATAGTTTTACGGTACGCGATAAATATTTTTCAGAAATGGTATATTTTTTAATAGAATTTGTCAAATTACCTAGATTATCGAACCATCTTTATTTCATTTTCTATATTTAGTTTCGAATAAATAATAAGGCCAGCAAGACATTTTATTTAATATGCAATTTCTGATTAACCACCAATATTAATCATAAAAATTACTGTGAAAATGCCGTACCCTATATTTATTACGAATGTATATTTTCAAAATTGGTTCGATCTACCATTCTCAATTATTCTATTTTTTTACTAATAGAAACATTTAAAAATCCTACCTTAATCACATAATAAACATCAAAATTTGATAATAGTCATTGTTTACTTTAATGACGAAAATGCAAGTAAAAATATATTAAATAAAATATTATTTGTAATGCACGAAGCAAACTCCACTGCCAAAATATAATATTAATAATTTAATAATTGTGTAATTGTTGTTGTAATGTAAAATAATTTTAATAATTAAAATACACGTATTTAAAAACCGGACAATTATTAAAATTATTTTCAAAAGAAGACGATAAAGTGACAGCAAGCTCGTTATAATAACACAATGATTCATTTCTTATATGCAAATAATAAATGAAAAAAAAATCAGTGAAATTGAATTTCGAAAATTTAGAAAAATGTTTTTTGACAATTTATATATTTTTAAATGCTAATAGCTCGATGATAAAGTAAAATAATATATCAAATCACCACCGCAACTCTTAGATAATCTATATTTATAATTCTCCATATCACAGTCCTATTACTAAATCATGTGCACAAATTAAATCAAATTAAGTAAAATTACGTACAATTTTTTATTTTAATGTAAGTAACGAATTTACTCTTAGATATACATTTATATAATTTTCCATATCACAGTCCTGTACTAAATCGTATGTTCCAATGCACAAATTAAATTAAGTAAAATTACGTACAAATTTTAATTTTAATGTAAGTAACGAATTTACTTTTAGATATACATTTATCTAATTTTCCATATCACAGTCCTGTACTAAATCGTGTATTCCAATGCACAAATTAAATTAAATTAAGTAAAATTACGTACATTTTTTTATTTTAATGTAAGTAACGAATTTACTTTTAGATATACATTTATCTAATTTTCCATATCGCAGTCCTGTACTAAATCGTGTGTTCCAATGCACAAATTAAATTAAATTAGGTAAAATTACGTACAATTTTTTATTTTAATGTAAGTAACGAATTTACTTTTAGATATACTTTTATCTAATTTTCCATATCACAGTTCTGTTCTAAATCGTGTGTTCCAATGCACAAATTAAATTAAATTAGGTAAAATTACGTACAAATTTTTATTTTAATGTAAGTAACGAATTTAATCTTAAATATACATTTACCTAATTTTCGATATGGCAGTCCTGTACTAAATCGTGTATTCCAATGCAAAAATTAAATTAAATTAAATTAAATTACGTACAATTTGTTATTTTAATGTAAGTAACGAAATTACTTTTATATATACATTTATCTAATTTTCCATATCACAGTCCTGTACTAAATCGTGTGTTCCAATGCACAAATTAAATTAAATTAAATTTAGTAAAATTACGTACACATTTTTATTTTAATGTAAGTAACAAATTTACTTTCAGATATACATTTATCTAATTTTCCATATCACAGTCCTGTACTAAATCGTGTATTCCAATGCACAAATTAAATTAAATTAAGTAAAATTACGTACATTTTTTTATTTTAATGTAAGTAACGAATTTACTTTTAGATATACATTTATCTAATTTTCTATATCACAGTCCTGTACTAAATCGTGTGTTCCAATGCACAAATTAAATTAAATTATGTAAAATACGTACAATTTTTTATTTTAATGTAAGTAACGAATTTACTGTTAAATATACATTTATCTAATTTTCCATATCACAGTCCTGTACTAAATCGTGTGTTCCAATGCACAAATTAAATTAAATTAAGTAAAATTACGTACAAATTTTATTTTCATGTAAGTAACGAATTTACTCTTAGATATACAATTATATAATTTTCCATATCACAGTCCTGTACTAAATCGTGTGTTCCAATGCACAAATTAAATTAAATTAAGTAAAATTACGTTCATTTTTTTATTTTTATGTAAGTAACGAATTTACTTTTAGATATACATTTATCTAATTTTCCATATCGCAGTCCTGTACTAAATCGTGTGTTCCAATGCACAAATTAAATTAAATTAGGTAAAATTATGTACAATTTTTTATTTTAATGTAAGTAACGAATTTACTTTTAGATATACTTTTATCTAATTTTCCATATCACAGTTCTGTTCTAAATCGTGTGTTCCAATGCACAAATTAAATTAAATTAGGTAAAATTACGTACAAATTTTTATTTTAATGTAAGTAACGAATTTAATCTTAAATATACATTTACCTAATTTTCGATATGGCAGTCCTGTACTAAATCGTGTATTCCAATGCAAAAATTAAATTAAATTAAATTAAATTACGTACAATTTGTTATTTTAATGTAAGTAACGAAATTACTTTTATATATACATTTATCTAATTTTCCATATCACAGTCCTGTACTAAATCGTGTGTTCCAATGCACAAATTAAATTAAATTAAATTTAGTAAAATTACGTACACATTTTTATTTTAATGTAAGTAACAAATTTACTTTCAGATATACATTTATCTAATTTTCCATATCACAGTCCTGTACTAAATCGTGTATTCCAATGCACAAATTAAATTAAATTAAGTAAAATTACGTACATTTTTTTATTTTAATGTAAGTAACGAATTTACTTTTAGATATACATTTATCTAATTTTCTATATCACAGTCCTGTACTAAATCGTGTGTTCCAATGCACAAATTAAATTAAATTATGTAAAATACGTACAATTTTTTATTTTAATGTAAGTAACGAATTTACTGTTAAATATACATTTATCTAATTTTCCATATCACAGTCCTGTACTAAATCGTGTGTTCCAATGCACAAATTAAATTAAATTAAGTAAAATTACGTACAAATTTTATTTTCATGTAAGTAACGAATTTACTCTTAGATATACAATTATATAATTTTCCATATCACAGTCCTGTACTAAATCGTGTGTTCCAATGCACAAATTAAATTAAATTAAGTAAAATTACGTTCATTTTTTTATTTTTATGTAAGTAACGAATTTACTCTTAGATATACATTTATCTAATTTTCTATATCACAGTCCTGTACTAAATCGTGTGTTCCAATGCACAAATTAAATTAAGTAAAATTACGTACAAATTTTAATTTTAATGTAAGTAACGAATTTACTTTTAGATATACATTAATCTAATTTTCCATATCACAGTCCTGTACTAAATCGTGTGTTCCAATGCACAAATTAAATTAAATTAAATTTAGTAAAATTACGTACACATTTTTATTTTAATGTAAGTAACAAATTTACTTTCAGATATACATTTATCTAATTTTCCATATCACAGTCCTGTACTAAATCGTGTATTCCAATGCACAAATTAAATTAAATTAAGTAAAATTACGTACATTTTTTTATTTTAATGTAAGTAACGAATTTACTTTTAGATATACATTTATCTAATTTTCTATATCACAGTCCTGTACTAAATCGTGTATTCCAATGCACAAATTAAATTAAATTAAGTAAAATTACGTACATTTTTTTATTTTAATGTAAGTAACGAATTTACTTTTAGATATACATTTATCTAATTTTCTATATCACAGTCCTGTACTAAATCGTGTGTTCCAATGCACAAATTAAATTAAATTATGTAAAATACGTACAATTTTTTATTTTAATGTAAGTAACGAATTTACTGTTAAATATACATTTATCTAATTTTCCATATCACAGTCCTGTACTAAATCGTGTGTTCCAATGCACAAATTAAATTAAATTAAGTAAAAATACGTACAAATTTTATTTTCATGTAAGTAACGAATTTACTTTTAGATATTCATTTATCTAATTTTCCATATCACAGTCCTGTACTAAATCGTGTGTTCCAATGCACAAATGAAATTAAATAAAATTAAGTACAATTTTTTATTTTAATATAAGTAACGAATTTACTTTTAGATATACATTAATCTAATTTTCCATATCACAGTCCTGTACTAAATCGTGTGTTCCAATGCACAAATTAAATTAAATTAAATTTAGTAAAATTACGTACACATTTTTATTTTAATGTAAGTAACAAATTTACTTTCAGATATACATTTATCTAATTTTCCATATCACAGTCCTGTACTAAATCGTGTATTCCAATGCACAAATTAAATTAAATTAAGTAAAATTACGTACATTTTTTTATTTTAATGTAAGTAACGAATTTACTTTTAGATATACATTTATCTAATTTTCTATATCACAGTCCTGTACTAAATCGTGTGTTCCAATGCACAAATTAAATTAAATTATGTAAAATACGTACAATTTTTTATTTTAATGTAAGTAACGAATTTACTGTTAAATATACATTTATCTAATTTTCCATATCACAGTCCTGTACTAAATCGTGTGTTCCAATGCACAAATTAAATTAAATTAAGTAAAATTACGTACAAATTTTATTTTCATGTAAGTAACGAATTTACTTTTATATATACATTTATCTAATTTTCCATATCACAGTCCTGTACTAAATCGTGTGTTCCAATGCACAAATTAAATTAAATTAGGTAAAATTACGTACAAATTTTTATTTTAATGTAAGTAACGAATTTACTCTTAGATATACATTTATATAATTTTCCATATCACAGTCCTGTACTAAATCGTGTGTTCCAATGCACAAATTAAATTAAGTAAAATTACGTACAAATTTTAATTTTAATGTAAGTAACGAATTTACTTTTAGATATACATTTATCTAATTTTCCATATCGCAGTCCTGTACTAAATCGTGTGTTCCAATGCACAATTTAAATTAAATTAGGTAAAATTACGTACACGTTTTTATTTTAATGTCAGTAACGAATTTACTCTTAAATAAATTCGTTACTGACATTAAATTAGGTAAAATTACGTACATTTTTTTATTTTAATGTAAGTAACGAATTTACTTTTAGATATACATTTATCTAATTTTCCATATCACAGTCCTGTACTAAATCGTGTGTTCCAATGCACAAATTAAATTAAATTAGGTAAAATTACATACAATTTTTTATTTTAATGTAAGTAACGAATTTACTTTTAGATATACATTTATCTAATTTTCCATATCACAGTCCTGTACTAAATCGTGTGTTCCAATGCACAAATTAAATTAAATTAGGTAAAATTACGTACAAATTTTTATTTTAATGTAAGTAACGAATTTACTCTTAGATATACATTTATATAATTTTCCATATCACAGTCCTGTACTAAATCGTGTGTTCCAATGCACAAATTAAATTAAATTAAGTAAAATTACGTACAATCTTTTATTTTAATGTAAGTAACGAATTTACTCTTAGATATACATTTATCTAATTTTCCATATCACAGTCCTGTACTAAATCGTGTGTTCCAATGCACAAATTAAATTAAATTAAGTAAAATTACGTACAAATTTTTATTTGAATGTAAGTAACGAATTTACTTTTAGATATACATTTATCTAATTTTCCATATCACAGTCCTGCACTAAATCGTGTGTTCAAATGCACAAATTAAATTAAATTAAGTAAAATTATGTACAAATTTTTATTTTAATGTAAGTAACGAATTTAAATTTTAATTTTTATTCCTTTCGTCACGTTGTTAATCCACTGTCATGTGGAAGACAAAGCTAACATCTTTCTTTTTTCATAAGTTACTCTCTATATTCCAAATCCATATATATTTATTACTGCCTAGATATTGTTCTATAAAAATGTTAAAACACATCACAGCGCAAGTTTTCAGTTGTGAAAGACTGAAACAAGAATTTAATTAATCAACATTTTAATTTAAGTGAACATGAGAACAATTGTAGAAAAAAACGTTGAAAAAAGAGTATACATGAATAAAGTTCTAAACTACCCACTATTCCTCTATGTGATCACTAAAAATTAAATATTTCGATTTTATTTTGCAAATTTATGTAACATATTAAACTCCCAATATTGTTATAGATAACACTTGGAAATATATGCAAATTAAGTAATGGAAATTTGTTTTTGAGTGAATGAAAATGACCAAGTTATGAGGACTTTAAACAATTTTTCATTTTCAAAAATATTACGTAAACTTAAAATTTCAACAACAAACAAGTTCCTCTCTCCACCTTATTTTTGAAATTACTAAAGTCAAAAACGACTAGAAAAGCTTATCGAAAAAATGTAACGTTGATTATAAATCTCATCATTTTTGGGACTTTCATCAAAAATATAATAGGTAATATTACACCGTGAAAAATACTATTAACATTTGCAAATAAATTAATATGAATACTGTCTGTATTTATGTGTATAAATACCAGGTTCTATTTACCTCCCATGTTCCTCAATCCCATGTTACCTCATTTTCATTTACCGCTATTTAAGAAGTATAGCGTTCAACTTTCATAAACCAACAACTTTCATAAACCATAATTTTCGCGATTATTTCTACAAAAAACTTGTTTATGGAGTTCACTCCTTAAGAATCGATTTTCATATACATCGCCCTGTGTGAAATTATATGAGGAGTAAAATCAGAACTTCAGAGCATACGAAGTTCAGAGCGTTAAAAAAGTGTAAGCGTTACGTTCTGATCGTACGAATTTCAGAGCGTTAAAAAGTGTAAACGTTAGGTGGCCTCTCCGCGCAACATATCTGCGCACCTTAAGATTGAGATATTAATATATTTCTTACGGCGTAATCGCAATGACTGAGTACGACACACATAGTTTATTTCGCTTGTATCAAGATGTAATCATTAAATATCATTATGTGTGAATATTTGGTTTCTTCTATCCTACAAAACTAGTCTCTTTTAATTTTAATTTCTTAGTCTGACGTTATTAAATATTTTAAATTTTGTTGTATAAATTTTATCTTGTTAATTTGTCTTTTATTTGAAAATAATTATATTGTCAATATTTTTCATTAAAAAAATTTCTATTCATATTTAATAATATTGAAATTTATGTTTATATACAGTATCACCTATTTTATACATTCTAAGACAATCGTACTTAAGAAGTAAACCTCACTGTCACGCACAATTTTTTTTTCTGGAATAATCTGTGGGCAAAAGTTCTAAATACTTAAAAAAAATTGCCTTATTTATACTTTTTGTTTGTAAATTCGATTTTAATTTAATTTTAATTATTTGTTATAAATTTACATAGAATGATTTTCCTCTCTGTCAACAAATCTTCATCAATATCTGAACGCATTTCACTTGTTAATTCTTCAATAAATTTCTGTTTAATGGAATAAAATATATATTATCATAAAGTTAAACCACAAACGGTCTGACAGAGAACCGCACCTGCGTTAAATGAGGCAAATATTCAAATAACTCATTTGTCCAACTGTAAAGCGCTAAATCGTATATAACCGTATACATACGTATACAGGGTTAGCCGTGAAAATGACCGAGCACTGTGAATCAAATTTTACAAGCAAGGCTTCAAATTTTCATGACATTTTTGGAGTGTCATTACGCATTATTTTAATAAAATATTGAAGAATAGTAACCGAAACACATTAAAAGTCACATTTCACACTGACTTCAATTACCATAATGCTTAATTACTTTCTAAAAATGTCACGAAACTTGGTAAATGATACTTAGACTTTTTTACCACTAATGTGACTATTATATTTTATTCCGTCTGGTAGCTTTGAAGTGAGCGACATGTCTATTGTAAATGCTACAGATAAAATTGGTAGATTCATTAAGCAAGTCAAAATGGCGCTAATGATTCAATATTTTAGATTAGTTCAATTGATGGTATCTATGTAATAAACATATCTAGTATTTTCCAGCTGGTGTTTGAAAAAAAATGGAGCCAATAAAGCAGTTACCGTTCTTTTTGCTAAAAGAACTGAATCTTGATCTGCGAATAATAATCTTAACTGATATAATAAATTTTTAGATCGCAGTATTGGTATGTTGTATGTATCTGTAATAATTCATACGCCAGATGAAGGGTCATGCTTATTTCATGATTTTTTTTTTCATTCTGGGAACGAAAGTCCAGAGTATACTTTTAAAGTCTGATCAAATATTATGAAGCATTTAGTAGGAAAATGGAAAGAGCTTTAAGCTTATGGTTATGACGAAATTTGTGAAAATGATCTCAAAGAAAATAAAGACGATGAACGGGCACGACTAATTAATTATTATCTCTGTCGCTTTTCTATATAATAATAACTATAAAACTAATTGAATTTTCCCTTTACGTAACTCTCTTTGCTGAAACAATCTAGATGCTAAGCACTAGCCCAATCATCTACTCTTCTCTAGCAATTCTTTTCAAGAACTTGACTCTTTTATCAGCTATTTACTACTTTTTACAGCTACCTTTTTAAAGACAATATTGTTATTATTTTTAATGTGATTTCATTTTGCTGAAATTTTACCTAATAGTTATTGACGAGAAAGCTCTGTTTAGAGTAAGTGAGACGAAAATCTAAAAGGAAAATTTACATTTTTCTGAATTTTCAGTTCCTGGCGTTCGTCTATTTTACAATAATACATACGAAACTCCATAAAAACAAAGACGAAACAGAGTTGTCTAACGGTTGGCATGTAAATATTACTTGAGCTTTCATCAATCACTGATGGCAACCTCTTGCAACTAAAACTAAATATAAGCAGAGATACTGTAAATTTTACAAGACAATATTATATAATGAACCGATTAAAACATACAAGCTGAATCGAAATTTTTAAAAGGGTGGTTACGAGCTGATTAATATAGGTAATTTAGTTTAAATTCTGTATCGGTTGTAAAATGTTTAATAAAGTACAAATGAAACAAAACAGAACAATATGTATATATTATATATAGATATATGAACATAAATAACTTTTTAGTGTTTAGGAAAATCACCAAAGCGGTACTAATTGAATCACATCAGGGTCCATCTGTCAAGGGTGATTTTCTCGGAAATAATTTGACGTAAAATTTTGAAATTTTGCACAGAAATAGAGTATGATAACCCAATTATGAATGTGAAGAATAAAATGTCAATTTCGATTTTGGGGGTAATTTTAGAGAGTGACCTAGGAAATAAAAAAAAATTCAAAGATATTTGTAGGGTTCCAAATGGAAGCTTATTTAAGCACTAATTCAACAATATACATAATGTATTTACTTTAATAATTTCTTCAATTTTTCGGGAAAACGCTTAAAAATTTCGTTCCCACCCCTATCATAAAAAGGATCACTAAGAAAAATATGAAAAATTTATGAACATTGAGAATTAGGTATAGATTGAACAAAAATAATCAGGATTGAAATATTGTAGCGCGATTAATTGTTAAAATCAATTTAATTGTTCATTTCCTTATAACTGTAGAACCATTGGTTTTAGATAAAAGTGTTTCGACCAAAAATATTTCTCACCAAATTTTATCCTTATACGTTTTTCATTTTTTTTTAATTACCCAATCTGACTATATGTAACGCTGCTGTCGTCTATCGATGCTAGTTTTTACTATTAATGGTATCCAAAGTCAAGAACGGGGCTGCACTTTGTCGAAGTGCATTATTAAACTAATGTAGTTATTAAACAATATGAAAAACCTCATCTGGTTATACTCTTAATATTTCTACGTATAAAATTACATAAAAACGTGAAAATATAAATATTTAAGCCTACATCGTGAAAATTTCTAGCGCTTTTTCTAAAAATATTGGATTATTCTCTACACATACAAAGCTTTTGCATCTATACCTAGACTAAAATTATGTTAGTGATATATTTGAATAATATATACGGGCTATGTCATGCTCTAACGACAAAGCGTCAGCGTTAACACAAATTATTCGCCGTCATGATAATGCACTTTGCCTTAAACTGTACAGTGCAATGTTTAATATGCCTCTCAGCAATAAATCTTCGCGTTCTGTGATACGGATGCATAATTTTGGTTATTCACCACATATTTAACCTCAGAAAATGAATCCATATTTTTATTTCAAGACTACGTCTTAACTTGATAGAAGTTCATGACCGCCGTAATTTATATTAATTTAGAATAACTCTTGCAGACTGTCTTATCACGATTGTAGATTTAACGACCTAGAACTCTGGAATCCCTCCTCAGTGTCCTTATTCCTTAATATAGTACCACCTTCTATAATTACTGTTTCAGTATAGTATCTACTATATATATTTTATGTTGTCGATTTGATACCTCATCGTCACTCCACATTTTTCGTTTATATCCTAATCCACCTATCTTTCCTCTCCACACTGATATTGTTATATTTTTGAACTTAAATAAATTGTATTTTTTTTTATTTGTTTTACTTGAATACAGTGTAGTTTCCTTACGAAATATTTTTACAGAGGTGATTCCTCTTATAATTTGTAAACTAAAATGTTTTTAAAAATTCTTAAATTTTGAAGAGCCATTTGGAAAGACCCGTTTAGTACGTATAGAACAATTCGAACTACGATGGTTCCATAGATACTTTTGCATATATAAATATTTAAGGGTGCATAGAAGAACTATTTACAAATATTGATATTATTTCTACCATGTCAATTTATCGCCTAGTATATTTTTCACGAGCAGAAAAATATATAAAAAATATATAAAGTCTTAAAAATTATGATATTTAGAATTATCGAAATAGTTTTCCGACAAAATCTACGTAAACTCTTAATGATTATGTTTCTTTCATAATTAATTTCGAGTATATAGGGAGGCGTATTTTTTAAAGAAATTTCCAGCAATATGTTTTGAACTGTCTTAAATAAAATTCTGAAAAATATTGTTCTTTCACAATTTTGGTTTTAATCATTTCGAATATAGGGGGAGGAGTATTTTTAAGGATTTTTCCAGTAATATGTCTTGAACTGTCTTAACTAAAATTCTGTAAAATATTGTTGTTTTCACAATTTTGGCTTTAATAATTTCGAATATAGAGGGAGGAGTATTTTTTAAGGAAATGTTCAGCAATATGTCTAAAACTGTCTTACGTAAAATTCTGAATAAAATTGCTTAGGTCTCTTCTTGGTAAAATTAAAAGAAAATTGTATATTTTATGAATATTTTCAAGTGTTAACTATTGAGATCTTTGCGGGTAAATACGCCAAATTTAGACTCGCTGCGGCAAAAGGTATCTTACGTAAAATTCTGAAAAATATTGTTTAGTTTCTTCTTGGTAAAATGAAAAGAAATTCGTGTATTTTATGAATATTTTTACGTCTTAACTATTGAGATATTGGCGGGTTTATACGCCAAATTTAAAGTTTTTACGGTAAAAGGTATCTTACGTAAAATTCTGAAAAATATTATTTAGGTTTTTCTTGGTAATATGAAAAGTAAATCGTGTATTCTATGAATATTTTTACGTGTTAACTATTGAGATATTTTCGGGTTAATACGCCAAATTTAGAGTTGCTTCAGCAAAATGTATCTTACGTGAATTTTTGAAAAATATTATTTAGGTTCTTCTTGGTAAAATGAAAATAAAATCGTATATTTTATAAATATTTTTACGTGTTAGTTATTAAGATATTCGGTTTGGTTAATAGGCTAAATTTAGAGTTACTACGGCAAACGGTTTCGCTATTTTTTAGATATCTTTAGCCATAACTCTAGAATCATCTTACATAATATTTTAAAATAAACAATTTAGACTTCGTTGCAAGCCACTTTTACAAATGATATCCAATATGAAACAAGAAAATAAAATTTTGAATAATTTATTTACCCGTACTTTACTTCCATGTGAGTTTTTTCGAATATTAACTATATAAGTGTTAAATATATCATACTCAATAATAAACCGCTCGTATTATACAAGAACTGAATATAAAATACATAGAATATTAGAAATCAAACGCATTAAAAAGAATCTGGTTTACTATAAACAGTGGTTTTTACAAAAGTTTTGTGTTAACTAGTATGATTGAAAACCATATGACATTAAAATATAAAGAAAAAAAACGAAAATAATACGGCGTTGGTAATAAATGTTAGGGCGGTGAAAATAAAAATTATATGTTCTGCTTATATAATCACCAACATGAACACACTCATTTTTGTTGCACTCTAAAATTATATATATATATATATATATATATATATATATATATATATATTTATATATATATATATATATATATATATATATAACTTAATTTAGAAATATAAAGAGTTTGCAGGGATTTATAAAGCAAACAAGAAGGTCTACGGTGATCCTTCTAATAATGCAGTTTAGGCACTGTGCGAAATTTCTAGTTTCTAACAGTGACTAATCCGGATATGCTTAAAGAGTTGATAGTTCTGTCAGAAGTGGATGGACTGTCCATCCAAGGGGATTATCTCGTAAGGGTTCCGTTTTTACTTTTGAAATACAGTACGGGAACCCTAAAAATTATGCTGAAACATATTTCTTATATTTCGCTTGAATATTTCAAAGTATTACATTACATATGAAAAAACTGTGTGTAGTGTTTAGCCTTTATGCTTGATCTTATGGCCTGAGTGCTAATAATGTAGCCTAAATTTTAATATGAAACGCTAGGATTATTTTACTGAAAGTTCCATTCAATAAAGTCCACCAGTTTTTGCGTGATACTCGAACAAATAGACAGAGGCAAGAAAATTTTAAAAAAATATTGGTTCGGAAAAACTTAATTTGCATATTCCACTGTCTTGTCAAAGATATCTTTAATTTGCTCACACAATTTTCTTACAGTTCTATAACATAGACGTAGGTATATATAGATATGGGGTCCTTTGTTTCTATATTTGGACGCCATAAACTCGGAAAACACTGTAAGTGTTACGATGGTTTTTCACACGACAATTATTAATTATTTCTTTCAAGTTTCATATATAATGGTACGATTTCAAAACGGTACTCCGCTAAATGAAAAGCTTCAAATTTGTATCGTCTTCGATGCTCTGTTGCCCCTTTGTACAAATTACTTTCATTATTAAATAAAAACAAATAAACTACTGAAGAAATTTCTTAAAGTAGAAATTAAGTACTATCACTTTACTTATGAGATACAAACGCTTAACTCATTTGTGCTTATTATATCGAGCAGTCTACAGTTTAATTCATACAAACGCTTAACTCATTTGAGCTTATTATATCGAGCAGTCTACAGTTTAATTCATACAAACGCTTAACTCATTTGAGCTTATTATATCGAGCAGTCTACAGTTTAATTCATACAAACGCTTAACTCATTTGAGCTTATTATATCGAGCAGTCTACAGTTTAATTCATACAAACGCTTAACTCATTTGAGCTTATTATATCGAGCAGTCTACAGTTTAATTCATACAAACGCTTAACTCATTTGAGCTTATTTTATCGAGCAGTCTACAGTTTAATTCATACAAACGCTTAACTCATTTGAGCTTATTTTATCGAGCAGTCTACAGTTTAATTCATACAAACGCTTAACTCATTTGAGCTTATTTTATCGAGCAGTCTATAAATTAATTCGCAACACAATAATAGCTTTCATCAGACTTCATGTCTTTCCCATCAGTGGGCCGAAATTTATAGCAGTATCATGGTGAGATGCTGGAAAGTAACCAAATGTTTTTTTCTGAATCAATATTGCTCATGAAAATGATTAACAAAACTAAAATATTGATAATGATAAAGAAATTCTAATAAACTTAATGTAATCCAGGTAACGATGGAACAAATGCACGCTGGACATGGCTCAAACAAAAATAACCAACATCATTAAAAGAGCTGTCCCTTGTGATTGAAATAGTATTGTGGCGTATATAGCCAGAAACCCAGATGAAAAATAGACAAAGCGTCTTTTAAGTTGGCACTCAAAGGTATCCACAATTTGTGACGTACGTGTGATGTGATGCATGATGATCCTCCACTTCATTTGTGGAAAGACATAAAGAAAATAACGGGAGAAAAAACTACGGAAAAAGCTAATGTTGAAGAGTGGATTGGCACCAGCTGAAGAAGAATAGTAAACAAAGGAAATACTACAGTTGCATGTTCTTAATCAACTATTTGAACTATACACGATTTATTGATACTAATGATAAATATTAAACATCTGACATATTAAACATAACACGCCGCCCAGAGCCACAGGTTAACGATCGATGCAACGTGTGCGGAAGTGAACGAGCTACACAAAGGAGGCGAGATACCCTCTCGCCAGTTCACTCCCCCTCCACACGCCGGGGTGGCCGTCGTCTGCGCTCGATAGGGAGGGTAGTTTTGGAAGTTTGCAGTTGTAGTTATGGTAGATATGAAAGGATATTGCCGTGTGTATAAGAAATGTTGAGTTGGAGTGTTCGTATATTAGGTGGTCTTTAGGGGAAGGTAACGTAAAAACAATTGCACATGCCAAGCTAAGTCTTATGTTCCGTATACGCTTAGGTACACATTAAATTTTGAACTCTTGATAGAATAATGTATATTTATTAAATTATTTTTAAATGTCAATATTTATTTGTGTTTTGCGAATATTTAGCCATTTAAATATAGTATTTTTTTTAAATAATTACGAATATTAACAACATAAATGTACTGCCACATAAATATACTGCCAACATAAATATACTGCCTGCTATGTCTTTCACAGGCATAAATACATAGTGCATATTTAAATAAAATTATTTCTCACCGTATAAATATATAGATGTATAACCTATTATGTTTTTACAGACGTAATAAATATACATTTTAAAAAACAAAATCATTTTTTCACTTCATTTAAGTCACTTTTATGGAATTTCTTCGAACTTTTTGCTGACTTCATGTCATCATGACTATTACTCAAAAAATAATATAACCTACTTCGCTGTAATAATTTTGTTTTTAATTTCGTCCTATATACGACTTTTCTTAAATACTTTTCAGATATTCAAAAATAGTTTAATATTTCGGAGACGGTCCCTATATCGAAATAGTGTCCCTGTTCACAGTTCCAATATTTTTGAAAGACCTATTTAATGATATTCTACATAATGGGTTATGCGAAAAAAATTCTATATAACGGGAGGCACCCTAATTTTTTTTTTAAATATTGCATTTCATAATTTTGTAGGCGATGTAAATATATATAACCATCCCATATTTCAGCTGTATAAGACTGAAAGTCTGGGAGTTTTGACTGTTGTGACATACAGATGAACAGACAGACAGATTAACAGAACTATTTTCATTTTTTTTATTCATTCTGTTTAAAAAAAATCGTTGTAAGTTTTTCACAAATATCTGAATTGACTGTATTTATTTTCTCTATATTTCCTCATTTCCTTTTTGCCGTAAAACCCATTACTTTACCGCAAAAGGAAAATAAGAAACCCTTATAAGAATAAAAATTTGCCTTTTGTGGTAAAAAAGGAGAATTTGTTAAAGTTAAGTTTGTGTAATATATTATTTTGAACATTTTATCGTACACTGCATCGACGTTACAATTTAATTCCATGCATATAGTTGTTGAACGTTAATAGTTAGATAGTTCTTTATAATAAAAATGCATGAAATAAATAATATAGTTTCCTAAAAAGGTCTGACGTATTCCAATGCATGTCTGGTTTTGTAATGAAATTAGAATATTCCTTTATTTAAACTTAAGTTTGTGTAATATATTACTTTGAACATTTTAACAGATACTGCATAAACTTTGCAATTTAATTTCATTCATATAGTTGTTGAACGTTAATAGTTCGATAGATCTCTATAATAAAAATGGATGAAATAAATAATATAGCTTCCTAAAAAGGTTTGGCGTATTCCAATGCATGTCTGGTTTTGTAAGGAAACTATAATATTCCTTTATTTAAACTTAAGTTTGTATAACATGTTATTTTGAACATTTTAACAGATAGTCCATCAACTTTCCAATTTAATTTCATTCATATAGTTGTTGAACGTTAATAGTTCGATAGATCTCTATAATAAAAATGGATGAAATAAATAATATAGCTTCCTAAAAAGGTTTGGCGTATTCCAATGCATGTCTGGTTTTGTAATGAAATTAGAATATTCCTTTATTTAAACTTAAGTTTGTGTAATATTTTATTTTTAACATTTTAATAAGCACTGCATCATCTTTACAAGTTAATTCGATTTAAATAGTTGTTGGACGTTAATGTTAGATAGATCTTTATAATAAAAATGCATGAAATAAATAATACAACTTCTTGAAAAGGTCTGGTATAGTCCAATGCATGTCCGGCTTTGTAATGAAATTAGAATATTTTTATTTAAACTTAAGTTTGTGTAATATTTTATTTTTAACATTTTAATAAGCACTGCATCATCTTTACAAGTTAATTCGATTTAAATAGTTGTTGAACGTTAATAGTTAGATAGATCTATACAATAAAAATGCATAAAATAAATAATACAGCTTCTTAAAAAGGTCTGGCGTATTCCAATAAAGCTCTACATGTCTGGTTTAGTAATGGAATTAGAATATTCCTTTATTTTTTTATAATTTCTTCAAAATGTGGAAGTGTATCGTCATCCTCAATATACGCTATTCACAGGATTAACCATATTTCAGTATTTAGAATTATATTATATCGGAACAAAAATAATAAATAATAGATATTTTTAAAAATAATTTTGGAATTATCCATCACACAGTAAAATGCTTTTTAATTACAAAAAACGAAAATACATAAACAGGTTTATATAACAAATAACTGTTCACGTGAGAGAATAATTACTTTTTCCTACTTCATGCGCATGAGTGTAGTACCAAGCACGTACATTTTCTCGTTGAGACAACTACATACACATACACACACACACACACACACACATATATTGTAAGTCAACTGTAATAGCTTTTATTGAAAGTTTTAATAAAAAGCCTAATATAAAAAATGGTAAGTGTAATCTCAATTTCTTTTTGAAATGTTATTTAATAATAGGCCACTTTATGAAGTGGGCGAAGAAAATTCAAACCCGCTTTTCATTCATGTGGAGTTCCTTAAATTTTCTTTTAATCTTTCATTTTAGGAATCTAAATTCCCATCTTGAAGTATCAACAAGTAATTTTATACATATATATATATATATATATATATATATATATATATATATATATATATATATATATATATATATATATAATAATGAATTTTCTAATTTCATTACAAAACCAGACATGCATTGGAATACGCCAGACCTTTTTAGAAAGCTATATTATTTATTTCATACATTTTTATTATAGAGATCTATCGTACTATTAACGTTCAACAACTATATATATATATATATATATATATATATATATATATATATATATAGTGAGGTATGTATATAGGTCTAAAATCAGAGAAACTATGATGGATAAACTGATGCAAGAAAATGACGAAGGTGTTGACAGGACTGCAAATGATAAATATGGCAGATTAATAAGAAATAGCAGCTGTGAAAATATAAAAAAGCATGACGTCTATTGGCATATATTATAAATGAAGGAAGTAAAGTTGTCAAAACAGTTTGAAATTAGTCACCGTTACACTAGATTGTCATATACTTAAATGTTTGAGAATAGTATAATGATTTACACTGGTAAATCATTATACTATTCTCAATCAAATACTATTCTCAAATAAATTGCATCAGTCTTAGCATTTTTAAACGAAATCTTGCATTAAGATGCAAGCAAATATATAGTAATATTAAAGACCAAAAAATTAGTTTGTCTTGAATTCCTGTAAAAGAAAAGAAAAATTCATTAAAAGCAATTAATATGAGAGGATGAATTAGGGGGATATTAAAAAGTTTAAAAAAGTTAAATAATAATTAGAGCACAAATCAATATCTTAGACAAGATAATTACCAATCAAATCAGTGCAAATCAAAATGTTAAGACAAGATAGTTAGGTATCAAATGGGCGCAAAACCGAATATTACACAATTGGTTAGCAATCAAATCGACACAAATTAAAATGTTAGCCGAGTTAGTTAGCAATCAAATCGGCGCAAACCAAAATGTTAGACGGATTAGTTAGCAATGAAATCGGTGCAAATCAAAATATTAGATGAGTAAGTAAACAGTTTAATATGTGCAAATCAAAATGTTAGCCGAGTTAGTTGCAAACAAATCGGCGCAAATCAAAATATTAGACGAGTTAGCTAGCAATCAAATCGACGCAAATAAACATTTTAGCCGAGTTAGTTAGCAATCAAATCGGCACAAATCAAAATGTTAGACGAGGTAGTTAGCAATAAAATGAGCGTAAACCAAAATGTTAGACGAGTTAGTTAGCAATCAAAACAGACATTAAAATGTTAAATACCTACCCCCAAAATTGCATTACTGCGATATTGAGCGAGTAGACAAAAATCCAATACAAAACCAAACTGAAATATCTAAGGTTAGGCATGATTGAAGAAAAACAATTATGACAATTTTTTTACAAGTTAGATGTGATCGTATCTCTGTAAGAGTATATGAAAAGTCAACAAGTACTTAGGTTTTATTTTTTTGTGTTAGTTCAGTTTAGCAAAAATGCAAATTTCACTTTTTTTAAATGTAAGAATATATACGTAAAAACGATGTAATTAAACGAAATAAATCGCAGTCGCCCTTATTTTTTTATGAAAAACAATTTGAAAAACAAAGTTTTTCACAATTTATTTTATTTCTTCATTTTTTTGTTGTTAACATTTGTTTTCAATATTTCCGCTTTTTTTAAAATTTGTAACTATATACTGCAGATTCAACAAGCATATGAATAAAAATGTTAATGATAAAAGTTAAATAAAAGAAAAATCACAATTTAAAACGTATTTTAAAATGACGTCTGTCTATCCCGCCTAAAAATGTGATCGATCTTTAGTTTAAAATATACGTTCAAATATTTTTTCATTTTAAAACAATTATGAGCACGCCCTATATTTTTTCTAAACGTCGTTTTTTACGTAAGCAAACAATTTTGAATACGCATTTCTGCGAAACTATTTTTAAAATTTTTTTCTTTGCGTACACACTCTTTCATACTAATAAACTGTATAAGTAATCGAAATAAAAACGTAAACAGTAAATAAGCAAATATTATGGGAAAACTTTATTTTACGGATGTACAAATAAATATAAAACACACAAACTCGAAGCACAACTTAAAATTTAAACAGGCAAGCTCATTACATAACAAAACTTGCTACAATTAAATAGGCAAAATTTATTCGCCCATTGCCTTCCGCCTCCCAAACTAAGAAACGCTACATAAGCCGACTTTACAACAGCGAGCCCAACTTCATAATGGTAACAGAACAAACAACATTGTAAGAAGACATTTACAAAATGACTCCATATTTTAACGCAATATGGCGCCATTTCGCCGACATGAGAACACGCCGCGTGTCTATGACAGCCGTAGACACTGAACTCTATTATCTACGCCAGCGTCAGTGATTGCCTTCTATGCGGCTCGTCTACAGATTGCCTCTATTGTTTATGGCCGATCGGCGTGTTGTGAGAATGAAATTGTCCGTCATAACCGTGACGCGGACGTGCAAATGTGGGCTATTCCAGCTAAGAACGAATATTTTTATTTTTAGCTGAGATTTTGTAATGTTTCTACATTATCGTATAATTTTATTGATACACTTTTCAAATACGAAACCTTATATACATAACCAGTTTTACGTTTAGAGTCACGATTGGTAATAATGGGTACGCGACTATTATATTCGCTAACTTTTGGTACATGATATTGTTTTTTCGCCCATAGTGTACAACAACTTTAATGTGTAATGAATAAATTGTTAAAAACTCCAAACCTAACTTGCACCTCCATCTTTTTTTCACATTATAATAATCAGGACGTAATAATTTTGTACGACGTAGTTTACTTGTATTTCTTTTACAGAACGACAAAGCTGTCGTAAGAAATATGACTAAACTTTGTGATGGTAATATATTAAAACTTATCTAAAACTTTAATAATAAACAAGCTAATTTCCGGGATTAAAATAGTTATTTACGTAACACATGCTATATGCATGCTAAATTTCATAGAGATCACTTGAATAGTCGAGCCATGAAACGAGATTAAGCAAACAAACTCATATTCGCATTTATTATATTAGTTGGGATAAATTAGAAAGGATTCATGTAACAATATATTAATATATGCCTCTTAACGGTATAAAACAAAGAATTCTATGAAAATACTACAAACTGAATTAAGCCAAGTTACCTGTATTGCAAATGTTGAAGTGACTTAAATAGTACTGTTACTATATTCACATGTATCAGAAAATTATGAAACATTTCACAATTAAATGAAACTACGTGATGTAGTATTATTTCTACTTTCTTTAAGTTCTTTACCACGACCTAGGTTTCGTTGTATTATATCTTCAGGTGGGCTATTAGCAAGAAAATCTTTGCTAATAGCCCACCTGAAGATGTTGTAATACAACGAAACCTAGGTCGTGGTAAAGAACTTAAAGAAAGTAGAAATAATACTACATCACGTAGTTTCATTTAATTGTGAATAATTAATTTCTACAAAATTAACGCCAAATATATTCAATATAAAATATTTATTTATATAAAAATTACATGGATAAATCCATTAAATTCCAACAGCGATGATAGGACAGAGACAAAACGCAATTACAGGTTAGTGTAGCTTTTAGTTAGATTAGGTCGTGTATAATAACAGTGGTAATGGTGGAAAAATGGTAAATACGTATGGGTAAGTATCATTTTGGGTTGATGAACATGAGACGTAAGTTAGGCTTTTAGTTTTCAAGCAAGCACGCCATGTAAAATTGACCGTGGGAGAAGCAGTTCTGCTTCAAGTCAACTTTTGTGAATATGAGGGTTTACTGATACGTCTGCGTATTGATATCCATGCGATGCACACTTTTAGGGAAATCTTAAATTTCAAAAACAATTTGAACAGAGTAGAAAGCGAGTACTTATCTGGTATAGATTGCGATGCAATATACTAGAAGTTCAAATAGCGAATACTGAATGATTTTATTAAGTTGGGTATGCCCTTTCATACACCAAAAGTATATCCAAAACTACAGACATAGAACTTAAGACAGCGCGCCGCGACAGAGGGATGATCGCTGAGCGAGACAGTATATACCCCGGGAGTCCCGCGCCCCGCACCACGGGCTAAACAAAACGGCCCCACCGCTAGCGCGGTTCACAGTTCTCGGCCGACCGTTGTAGGATAGACTTGTGAGTATTATAAAATATCGGTGACAAAATACTCGACGAGTATGGGCGGCGTAATTCCGTTGTGAGAAGACCATATTATAAATGGCTAAAAACTTACGGTCGCGCGAGACGTAAAATAAATCTTAATTGTAATCTATTATGAAGGGTTCAATGCTCATATTCTTTATTTCTTAAAACTAAAATTGGCGGGAATTTCTATAATGTTTAATAAAATACAGTGTTCATTTTTCTTTCATACTAACAAATAATTATGGCTCCAGGCTTAGAACTGGTAAATAAATGCTTACATAGATAACATTTAGCATAGGCATTTTGATTGCATATTTAGTAAATAAGTCATATGATTTACAATAATTACCATTAATTTAAAAAAATGGACATGTGGTCCATTTTTTATTAAAATAAATATTTTTTAAATTTTTGCCATGTTTATTTTAGCCAATTTTTTTTAAATAATGTAGTAAGAAGTTCAGAACAAGCAAATTATTTCGTATTGATTATTGGTTAATTGAATGTTTTCTATTCAAATATTTTCTTAAAATAATGTGTAGCTGTTTCGAATGACAATTTAGTTTTGTAAATATTGGGAGAAACAAAATAATCACCCAAGTCTGTAAAATACTCTTATAGGGCATTGGACTTTCTTGTGGACATAATGACGAAATTAGAATTTAACCTAATTAAAAGTTAGTTTTTATATACACTAAATATTAACAATATTTACACTACAAAGTAATAACGCCCAACTGTGCCAATAGAAAAACGGAGAAACGTTAGACGAAAAAAGCATCGTACTTAAAATCCTTATTTTATATTACTCGTACTTGTCCTTTTGAGTAAATATTTGTCTGCAAACTGCGAAGTGTAAAGCAATACTTAACATAATAAGTAAAACGAGTATACGAGTATGTTTGACATAAACGTATTACATACTTTAAAGTATTACGACTTACGAGTATTTAAATATTCAGTCTGTCCTTTATTTCACACACGTTTTAAATATAAAAGAGCGAGACAACCTGAATATGATATGCCTGAGTGAAATAGCTATAGCTAGCTAGAAAAAGAGGGGTATTAGTCGCAGCCCGACCATAAAGTAACTGTTACACGAACGTCCGGTCGGGCATACTGTACAAGTATTTATGATACCAAGTATTTTGTGTTTCGCATACCAAGTATGTATTTTGATCTGAAATATCGAGTATTTTTACCGGTGACAATAAATACGCCTCACCTCTATTGTAGGATACAGAGACATCCGCGCGTCAAGCTGGATGATGGCTTCGCCACCCAAACCGAGGCGTTGGGATGCGGGGGCTGCAGATTTCCCATGTCGCCATGGAAGATACTACGCAGGGTGGATTCCACTACACGAACCGAAGCGTTGCGTTGTGCAGATTGCAGCCTTTATTTATCACGTGCTGTTTTTGTCCTTGGTTGGTATTATTTGGCATTGTCTTATTTTCTATTATTTTAGATTGTCCTATGCGCTTCACGAATACGTGGCACAAATATTGTTTTTCCTTGTGCAGATCCAATTAAAATGATGGAATCTGTAATTTTTCCACATATAATATATTGGTACCTTGGGATGTAAAAGGTTTTTTGTTTTCATCTACTTCACTTGGTTAAAAAAAGGACATATTCTTAGTTTTCGGTAGATCGATCA